>JAHWFO010001556.1:8292433-8596498 GCA_023313115.1 Rhysida immarginata | reverse complement strand
TAATACCCCCTTTAAGTATTTTACATTCGATGTAAATCACCCTGTATATCGGTGTGCGTAGGCTTTCTGTATATGTCGAAATCCAATTTGTTCTTCGATCGTATAATCTTGAGATCAAGAAAGGGGATAGCTCCGTTCTCCTCCAGTTCCACAGTGAATTGTATTGATTGGTAAAAGCTGTTAATGTGCTTTAAAAACGATTGCACATCCGTCTTGCTGGTAGCGATTATGGCGAATACACATGTTATTATGTCGCTTTCCACAGTTATTGAACGTTTTTCAAACTTATATTGAGTTATCAATTGTTAAAATTTCAACAAAATAAAGCCTTCAAAAGTTATCAACATATTAATAACAGTAAGTTGAATGATGTTTCACGAAAATACAATGGATCATAATCGACCACGCAAAAACTTGGAATATTAAAGATATTTATGGTGATAATTGTATATCGAGTGCTTGGAAGCTTTAAAGACGGGAGATGAATTTGAACGACGCACAATTGGGCCCTGGCCAAAATTCGAATTTACGCACACAATAACACGCGGACACTTGGGATTTAGTCGTTACTATTTGTACACGTCTTTATTCTCAACACTTTCTTAAATACGATCTTTCGCTTTTAATGGTTTATGCTATATTGCAATTTTTTGTCATGGATAGTTCTTTTAGAGGCATGTACAGCCAAAGAATTTTATTTTCATTGATAACTCTATAATTTAAGTGCGTCTTTAACGATTGCAATTAGCAAAATCTTCAATATTTGTTAGTAAACTCAAAGAGTTTAATTTGCTTCCAAGCTCATTGTAATTAAACTTTCATTTCTCATTTACATTAAATTAAAGCATGCATGCGTTCCAAAGAACATATCAACCAGAATTATTAATTAATTTGAATATTATGTACATTTCAGTAGAAAATTAAAGTATAATCCTGAAGCCAAAAGATGCAGAGAAAATTTGTATGTTTGTTAAATTGGCAACGGAAAAGAATCTTTAGAGCATTTCTTTAGCAGTAGCGATCATTTAATAAAGAATCAATACTCGAGCTTTAGAAACTGTGCTGAAATCCTAAATTAATTAGATTTTCAGTATTTCAAAATGTAATGAAAGACAAATGACCTGAAAAATGCCAAGCATATTCGCTCGCAAATAGATCAAGTAGAAATGACGACTAAATTAACGTTAAAGCATAGAGTTGTTGTTTGTTAAAGCAAACTGTGCGATTTATTTCTACGGTATAACAAGATAGTATACTTGTTATCAAAGACAAAGGCTATAACAAAAGTATAACAAGGCATTTGCTATAGCAAAGGTTCAAAATGGCCTCCGGTTCTTTGAATTGTCATAACTTTTCTTCTGCTACAGGGCACCTTCAAACCGTTATAACCCTAGAAAGATGAGTTTCTGACCCCATGCTCGTATGACATTTTCTGCTTCGAACATATGAACCTAGGAACATTTAGTCCCTGGAAGATATCCTGAAAATATGTACAGACCATTTATTGACACCCTGTATTGATGCACATCTAATAAACGCAAGTGCATTAAGCGTCATCACGAGATTGTTATATCGTACATTCTGTTTGTTTTGCATCCAACTTACGCTGGAATAAACCCTAATTATGAAAGAGTGGCTCGTTAACAAATAGCGAAAGAAGTAAACATCGACGCTTGAAGCGAGTTTCGAAATCGCCGATTTCTGAAATTAGTCGCTCGTCCTTCAACATGATGCAGCTATTTGATCGACTTAATTGGAATTAACAAAGTCAAAACAAATTGGCATTTGTTGCATGATTGAACGGTAATAACCAGTTTTAAGGAACAAATCCCTACGTTAATGATTCCTTGTTGTTTGCAAAGCTTCGAAAGATATATAGATTCCTTGCTCATTAAATAAACGATAAATTCTAAATTAAGGAGTTTGCTGTTTTTGTTTTGTCGCTGTCGACACTTTTTGAATAACCTGTTACTAGACTTTTATAAATGATTTTTCAGACTTAGATGTTTGAAAAATTATAATTCGAGGATCTAATCGGATATACACTGAATGATCATTTGAATCTAGTGATATTTTGTGGTCACCCTACGGTGGTGTGAACCAAATTTTCTTTACAATATGTCTTATAGGGAGTTTCTGTATGTTCGCCCATATGCAAATGCACATTCTTTGATTTAGATATAGTTTAAAGCGTATAGTTCCTAAAAACAGTAAGTTAAAAATAAGCTGATTTGCAGATCAACGCCAAACTTCTTGCTAATAATGAATTTGACATTAGGTACAGGGCGATATCCTCGAAATTATCCTCACGATCCACTTCATATAGGGCTGTCGATCATAACTAGGAACTTAATTAAACAAGGGCAAATGTTCGAAAATTAAAGAAAAGGAGGCTCGTTAATATTTTCTAAAACCGGTTTTTGTGTAGCTTAAGAAACGTTTAACTTTTTTCATCATATTACATTATTGAAACTGCAAAAAAATATTTCAAAAGGGTTGGCAAACACTATTGTTTTCAATTTTTAATTAAAACTTCTAATCCTTAATAGAGTTTTTAATTTTGAAATTTTTCAAAGTGTCTGAGCGTCGAAATACATTGTCATTGGTCTCTCCTTTGAGACTCACAAGAGCGCTATGAATATCAAAAGCATAGGCTTTGTCTGTCAAAACAGTTTGCCGCCGGTAATTAAAGAGAGGCTCCTCTTTTCGCTGCTTGTCCGTTTTGCTGCCATCTATTGCATGGCGATCGAACGATAATTGATCAGTTCACTGAGTTGGAATTCTCTAATGACTTGCACGAAATTGTGGTTGGTCATTAACTGTCCGTTGGCAGACGTGAAGACAACGGAGAGGCGTCAATGGAAGAACTCGAGGCAAATGGAAAAGACGCCGGCGCTTTTGTCTTAGGAGGCGACGAGCCTCGTTCGACGCCCTCAATTTGTCGTTGCAATGCTCCTTGACCACAAGTGGTCGGTCGTTTTCACTGAATTAGGCGTCGCATATCGTATTAGACAGTGATGTCAAATCGCGCCAATCGCCAACAACCGAAACGTGAACCCCAAAGTTATCCTGCGGAGAATCTACAAGGGTTCCCGGGGAGGGGATTCGTCTTTCTCTTGGGAAGAAAAGGTGAAAAGGACGAAGAACGTGAAAAGCAGGCGCATGTTACAAAACCGGCTCCACTGTAATCGGAGGCTCCAACAGGCTCTGTTGTCATAGAAACCGATCTTTCTTGAGACAAGGCAAAGACTGTCTCCATTGATTTCATCCCATCTCCTTCCTACTCGCTCCTCGTTTACGCTCTGCACGCAACCGGACACCCCTTTTCCGGTGGGTGTTGAATACTGCGAAAGGGTATTAACGGTCAGATCTCCACGGACACAAGAGCCTAGGCGAGAGAATATTGAGTTCAAAATTTTATCTCCTCTCTTCCTATTCAACTCCTAGTCGATACCCATTGTAAATAAAGTCTTGTTACTCGCTCGCAAACACAATTTTTCATTGAAAACCAACTTTACCGTTATTGAGAAACCTACTCCTTCACCTTGTGTGCAACAAATTACTCTCCTTGTGTTGTCATCTCGGTTAACCAAAAATTCTACGAAAACACTTTCATTAATGACTAAACTCTAAAATGAATCTGAAACTGGAAAATGGAGCAATTCGAATACAGGATTTCTTGAAATATAAATTTTATATGAATAATCTACGTAGAGATAGAGAGAGAGAGGGTTTTAAAGATAAAAATGTTAAACGTGGCCCAGTCTGTTTCCTATTTTAATGGACAGGTGAACACTCAAACTTACATTTAGATTTTTCCATAAAATTTCGCACACACATTTATTATCATGTGACATCAAATTCACATTGTACTTTGAATGAAACAAACAATGTATAATTTCAGATTTAAAAGAAAAAAAATGAACTTTTTAGAGAAAACTTATTAAAACAAGAATATAACTTGTAAAACGATTTTCAAATATGCTGAAGAGAAGAATATAAAAATTTGTTGTTTAATATTACAGTAATATTTTTATACACAGCAATGGCGAAAACTGCATGTAAATTTACGTATTCGATTGCAGCGTTCACACGAATGTTCCCAAACCCGCGCGAAATGAGAAATGAAATGCACACACGTCTAAATGTTTTAAACTAATGGGCCAATGTTCTTTCCACTGCTAGAGCCATTCATCCCTTCTTAATCAGTTACCATAAACGTTAGGAGAGAAAAATCATGGTTTCAAAGCAATGTCGGACAAAATCTTTTAAGCATTCCAAGGAGCTTTAGCTGTGACGCAGATGTAATTTTAAATTTGAATATTTCACTTTTACTTGCACTTGGTTTAAATAAACAGTGGAAATACCTTTGATTCTATCCACATTCACATCATTTTTAAATACAGGCCTAACTTTAATTAGCCATTTTAACAATAGGCCTAATATTAATTAGCCATTTTTTACATTAGGCCTAACATTATTTAGCCATTTTTAACAATAGGCCTAACATTATTTAGTCATTTTAACTGTAGGCCTAAATTAATTAGCTATTTTTAACTATAGGCCTAACATTAATTAGCCATTTTTAACAATCGCCTTAACATTAATTAACACATTTAACAATAGGCCTAACAACACTGAATTTTAAAACGAAATGCGCAGGTGCATTGACAAAGCTTCATAACGGGCACGTACTCCAAGCTGCCACCAACAATGCTTAAATGATATACAAAAAGTAACACTATTCACTTATGACTTGTCATTAGGAATCGATTGATATATTACATGCCCTAAGTTCATATTCTTAACGTTAGTGCACGTGCTTGAAGGGGTCCACGAGAGCTCATCAAAAGCTGATATATCGCTGTTAAGTTCTTCCATTTTCACGTTTTCGTGCAAAGGATGGCTGGCCGGGCACCTAAAGGTACTGATTAAGCTTGTATTCTTATATATAGCTTTAGCTAAAGCTCGTAATAAGGGGTCATTGTAGTACTTTTTGGGGGTCATTTTCTCGGACGTAGCACTTCGAAAATCGAAAAGAATGTCATATTCGTCTTGTGATCGTCATTCCCGTTCGACGTGACATATTACATGCCTTATATTGCCAATAAAAATATTTAATGGGGGGGAGGGGTTGGGTCTCAATAGTCACGTGACTGTTAGACCGATTTCAATCACAAATTAATCAGGTGAGCTCAGGAAGTGTCTCTATCGAAGAGCGGAAGCAGAATTTGAAAAAGTTAAAAGCGTTCTCGAGTAATCGTCGGATATACAGACAGACAGACAGACAGACAGACAGACAGACAGACAGACACAAAAACAGAGCGAATCCAATATATGCCTTTCAGCATATAATAAGGATACTCCATTTTACAGAATAACCTTAAACACTCTGGATTTACAAGATTTTGGATCACCTCTGGATTTAAGTGGGTGTCATCTTCATGGCTTTTCGTCCAATTTTCCCCCACACGTTCTCAATTGGATTTAAATCCAGATTTCTTGGTGGCCACATCATCAGGTTGATTTTTTTTGGATGCTAGCCACTGTTTACTGACAGTGCAACAATGACAGGGTGCATTATCCCGCTATAGAAACCAAGAGTCACCGCAGATTTTAGGTGCATAAGGCAAAGTTGAGGTTTATAAGACCTCCTGGAACATTTTCGAGTTCATTTTGGACATGAAGAAAGCGAGAGTTGTTGTTCCATTAAACCCAAAGTCTCCCATAATCATAACAGCACCACCACCGTGAACTCTGGTTGAATAACGCTTTCTGATTTTACAAATATCATGCCAGATTAATATGCCAGTAACATTTTAACCTGTGGGATCCATCCAGATTGAACTTTTTTTTCGTCCGTAAACAGCACCTCCATCTATTCATCATCCCACGTCATGTGATCCTTGGTCCACTATAGACGTTTCTCTCAATGCAATGCTCTTAAAGTTGGTTTAGACATTTTTTGGTATATTTCATATTCTCGGAAGATGGTAACACTTTCAGATCAGTGGATATCTACGAGGGAGGTTCATAAAATTGGTACAATCACCAAAACCATGAGGGAGAGGGACACAGTTGTTGTGTCGGAGCAAACACACGTTCATCTAATTTTCACGCAATCAAAGGACACGCGCTGCGAGACCAAGTGACCCCCCAGAAGCATCACATTCAAAATGGCACAGTCCGTGCAGAAACTGCAAGGAAATCCACCCCCTATCACATATGAAACTGTTGCAAACTGGCGCAGACACTTTGAACGTGGCCAAGCAAGTTTTGAAGTTGACCACCAAATTAGACAAAGACGCAGGCGTCATCGGGGAAGGTGATACTCAGCGTCTTTTGGTATTGCCAAGATGTTCTCCTGACCGACTACGCCCAAAAAGGCCAAACAATCACTGGCAAGTGTTATCAGGATCTTTGGATGCCAAAGTCGGGAATGGCCATCAAGAAGAAACGCCGCGGGAAGCTGACCAAGGGCATTCGCTTGCTTCACGAAAATGCGCCCGCTCATTCAGCGCAGGAGACTGTTACACATGCAGCTTCTTTGGTCTAAGAAATTCTGCCTCACCTCCCCTTGTTCAGCACACCTAGCACCCAGTGACTTCTTCCCATTCCCTCAGATGAAGAAACCACTGCGTGGCAAGCGTTTTCATGACAAGGAGGCGATTTCTGAGGTGGTTATAACTTGGACTTCTGCAAGAATGGTCTCCATCAGGTCATCCATCATTGGGAGCAGTGATGCTTATGTTGAAAAGGATTAACTCCATCAATAAGTTTCATGGGCCCATCTCCCTTCTATTACAGTGATTGTACGAACTTTATGAACGCCCTCGTATACTGTAAGGCGATACAGTCTTTTTCACAAGGATTTCTCACAACTCTCGATGTTAACTCTTTTAATTGACTAGTTTAAGTCTGCATTCAAACATTATTTTTAGATTAACTGGAAAATAAGAACATACATTATTCATTTAGATCTAGGCTATCTTTTATTTTTAGCCATTATGTTCTCCTGCATAATTTTTTCACATAAGGTCTAATTACCCGAATGCCTTGGCAACTTTATTTCTTTTCTCTTTTCGAAAGATTAGTCAAAATGGACGCCTGATTTCGATCGTAAAACGATAATGAAGAGTTTTTCCTCTCTCTCTCTTTTTTTAACCAGACGCCCAAGTATGAAATATTTAAGGGCGCGGTGATCAGCCTCCTTCTAGCCTCGACCGCAACCCTCGCATAAAAACTCATGAATTATTTAGCAGAATTGAAGAAGGGGAGGGAGAACGGGAGTCCACCCGCCTTCGGTCGACATTTTACTATATTTTTTTTTAAAAAAAGCTTCTTCTCCCTTCATTGATTTTCTTTATTAAAAATTTAGCTTGAAAGCTTAAGGTAAACGGTGGGAGAAGCCTCCATCAGATTTTCATTCAATAACCAATTTATTGCCTTTACAAGATGCACTCTCGATGAGAGAAGATTCTTAATATATCCGCTTTCATTTGCTATTCCCTTGCAATTCTCCGTTTTTAAAAAGGTTTATTCAATTTCAATTTCAAATATTTTATTAGGTCTTCCTTCACGAGTGAGAGTTGAAAAATTTTTCTTAAGTTTTGACACGTGATTCAAATTATTCAGAACGAATTTTAAAGCCGAACAGATGAAAATGCGCTTTTCTCATCAAGCTAAAACTTATAAGTAATTTATCTTATTAACTGAGTGAAACTCTTTGGCAGCTCATGTTTGCTTAATCTGGATCTCAAATAGGGAGATACTCAAAAATGAAGTAAGCAGGAATTCTTCGTGGAATTGAATTATATTTTTTATATGAGGTTAATGACTAATATGCGTTTTGGAGGTTGAATGTTTCCATTTCGATATATTTCAATTACTTTTTGTAAACAACATTCTTTCCAATGGAAAATTATCTTAATATTATCCATTAGAACAACAGTGATAACCATAAGTGGAAAGGAACAAAGCACTATGGATAAAAAAACTCATAAAAAGGAAATTATGTTTTGCCCACAATTAGGGAAGAAAAGGTACAGGGTGATCAGCTTATTAATAAACATAGATATCTAATACACAAAGGCAACAAGAGTATAAACTGAATAGGCAATAAGCGCGTTTCAGTTGGAAGTTTCTGACGAACTGAAAAACTGAATCACATCAAGAAGGATCCCAAGCAGAAGTTCAAACCGAAATTTAGATGGATACAAATAGTTTGTAGGAACACAATCAAGTAAATTCAAAGAGCAAGGAATTATGCCTGTTTCACAATTAGAAAATGCGACCGACCCACTTCCATTTTGCTCGGGCGTATGGTCGTTCTCACCAGTCTTTGTTCGTTGTCCATTTTTTTTTTTTCGGTCGTGCGATCACTTACCGGAAACAATAGCTGATTGGCTGCCTGGTAGGACGATGAGATGAGAAAATGGCGGTGTGGCAGACCTGGTGAAGTAGACTAAAATGACCCGAGATTTGCTTAGCGAAGAAAATCAACTCTGATTGGTTAGTCGCTGCTCAGTCGGTCGAAATTTTCTGAGAGGCCAGACTTTGGTTTGCCGGTCAAAACTTTAGTAGCTAGTCGTCACACTTGGGAAAATGTGAAATGATAAACGACCGACCAACCTCCAAATCGGTCGGTTGGTCGGTCGCATCTAATTGTGAAACAGGCATCAATTCCAATTCACTTTTTATAGAATCTGTTATCTACTTTACTAGAGCATTATAATTAACGCGAACCGTATAGCTATACAAAATATGGTAAATATTTACGTGTTTTATTATTAAACTAGCAAAGGCACCCGGCGTTGCCCGAGATAATTACAGTTGTAGGTTAAACAGAACAACCTCATGAAGTTAAATAATAAATTTGTTTTCAGAAATTCTACAATTTCCGTCTATAGACGAAGCATTTGTTCAGATGTTTCCGATGCCCGGATAAGTTTTTGTCATCTCTGCCCAATACTCATTCATTTCTTCGCTGGCATTTCGATAGATATGAATTATTGTTATAATCCTTCGAAAGATTTTTATAGGACATAACACCATATGGCTGTTGGTTTGAAGAGTTGAGTTCATGTATGTTTTATTATCGATTATGTCGTCAACTGTAGCTCGAACGAAGGGACTGCGTCCTCTGTCATCTTTCACTCTTTCTGAATAGTCTGCTAACTCTCCATTATCTCCAGTTATTGATCATTATTAAATATTTCCAAGAAAATGTTAACTTTTAAGAAAAGCCCGAATAACAGAATTCTACGTATTGTTACAAATTCAATTTTGTTTTATAATTCTCAGAGGTGGGATGGAACCATCATTCTTAATGAACCTACTTATATTGCACACTTTGCCTGTGACTTTACTTATCCTCTTGTTGTTCTGTCTCAGATTAAAATGTTATCCATCTTCACCCCCAGGGAGCATCAGTGGATACTTAAGACCTATCTTTTAAAATTGCCCTTGCCCTTGACGTAGAAGCTCTTATACCCTCCTGCTCTGTGTTCAGATGTTTCCAATGGCCGGATAGTTTTTTATCTTTCTGTTGCAAATTTCACTGATCAGTACTCGTTCTTTCTCTTTTTTTGCCAAACACAAATTTTCGCCAGTCGTCTGGACGTTTTTAGGGAGCTCAAGGGAGACCTGTGTGATTCCTTAGCCTCCTCGATAAACATTGCCTTATCTATGTCCTGTCATTGCATAATCATATTTATGCTCGTTGTTAATAATTCGTTACCCCCCTCCCTAAAAGAGGTTAATATGGTTAATTATGTAGTACCACACCAGTTATTGTGTTAAGTATACAGTGCAACACCAGTTAATGTGTTAACAAACTTTCAACCCCCCCCCCTTTCCCCCCGAAAAACCCCTTCTTAGTGCTCACTTACAATTTGTAAAGAACCTCTGTACAAATTTCAAGTTTCTAGGCCTTATGGTTTGGGCTGTGCGTTGATCACTCACTCACTCACTCACTCACTCAGTCAGTTTCTTCTTTTATATACAAGGTGATTATAATTAAAGTCCCTTTGTAAAAATGCTATAAAAAAACAACCATGAGTCCGAATGACTTCAAATTTGGACTGAGCATTCTTGAAGAAGGGGCATTTGATATGGGATAAGAAAAAAATAGTTCCAAAATTTATCACTAGATGGCGCTATAAGCGGCATATTATGTACTGTATAATAAAAAAAAAAATCATGTTTAACTTGTTTTAGTGTCAATTGCATTCCTTGACCAACTTTAATGTAAAAACATCATGCCATAAACAACTCATGCCAAAGCCGTCGTATTTCAATTCAAAATATCACTTCTAGCTGAATCCGCTTCCGTTATGCCGCTTACAGCGCCATCTAGTGATAAATTTTGGAACTATTTTTTTCTTATCCCATATCAAATGCCGCTTCTTCAAGAATGCTCAGTCCAAATTTGAAGTCATTCGGACTCATGGTTGTTTTTTTATAGCATTTTTACAAAGGGACTTTAATTATAATCACCTTGTATATAGATATACAGAATTAAGTAAGAAGAAATTATTTTAACCCCTTCGGTTATCTTGGCAACATACGTTTCCAACTTGTATCTTGGACGTGCATCTTGTCAAAATATTTTACAACCGAACTTAAGGTTTGTGTTTGAAGGGGCTACTTCGATTACTTCGTATTTCGTATTAAAATACGTGTTTTATGAAAGCAGAAAAGTCTTAATACGTATGGCAGCAAAGAAATCTTCAAAATAAACATGTGCGCAAGTCACTAATGATAATTTATCAAAATGGAGAGATTTGTAGAATAACTTTTTAAAATTGGGTAAATACATGTATGTAATGGTAATTCAATTATAAGATATCATTTTATTGTGAGTATATTGCCTGTACAAAAGTCAGTGAACTTAAATGTATTCATAACATACGCTTGGGGCCTGGCCTGGTTGTCTCGTCGGTTGGCTCACTGATCGATGGAGTTAAGCAACTTCAGGCGCGGCCAGCTGCTGGCTGGGTGGCAGCCAGTGGTTTGAGGACTACTGCTGGGTGGGACGGCTATTTGGGGCACAGCTGTTGGGGGACTTTAGTCTGACCCATTTGCTGAGTGACCAGTGCTGGATGTCCAGCAGCTGGTGATAGCCACTGGTTTTTTCGTCCGCCAGCAGCTCTTCCATCATGAACCCGTGCTTCGGAGGGCACGTTAAGTCGTCGGTCCTGGTTGCTACTGTCATCTCGCAGCAGTCGTTAGTTACTGGGATGGCGCAAAACTTCCTCGAAGGAGTAACTGCTGCAGATTATCGTTCTCTGTACAAGATAACATACGCTTGAGAAATGAAATTCTTTTGATTCTTTTACAATCTCCTCAGATTTGTGACGTTTTCAACATGTTACAACGAAACTCAAAAGTTCTTTCTGACATATTCACTGCTTGCAGAGACTACAGAAAGTTCAGGCAGTTATAATTGAACGATTTTGACCTTCAGCTTCTCTTCGTGATACCGTTCCTCTACCATTTGTTGTGTTCCCTGTGATGTCCCCTATTAAAGGAAATTGCCCAATATCTTTTTCTGCATAGTGAGATGTGGCCCGACGCTTTATTCATATAGGCATGTACTCCTTAGAATCTAGAGATGGTAAATTCGGTCCATTACCTTCCGAAAAGCTTTGTGCTTTACATTGTGCTTATACAACTTGAGCTTACCATAAGCACAATATGAATCTGCAACCGTCTACCCTTTGGAAAACTTTTCCTTGCATGAAAATAGCCATCATTTGCCATCTTTGTGGCTTATTGAAGTCATCGTGGTAATATTCAATCTTCATCTAAGTACCCAACTTTCTGACACTCTTCTGCTGAAGTAAAATAACACAATTATAAACGAATACATGTGATAATTTTTAGAAAATCAGAAAGAAAATTAACTTTGACAGTGACTAGCCAAAAGTAAAGAACTCTGACTGAATTTAATGAATATTTGTACGAAACAGACGATCGGGACATCGTAAAGTTTTTTGCTGTTGGTTAAGCATTTGGCGATGTGCTGTTCTGTCAGACGATGACCACAAACTTTATGACGACACTGCAGTTTCAGGGTGATCTCGAATGATACTACCTTGAGACATTTTCAGCTTTTTTTACCACATGTGCACTTTGTGAGTGGGTTTTCTCTGAAAGCCAGAGATCGAATTCTCTTCACGTTGGCTGGGTTCTGGTTCTGAGATGGAAGCTGTTGGTTCCTCTAAACGGTACCTTTTCTTAGGACGAGACTTTGCTCGCCGCACTGGTAATAACTGAAACCTGCGTTGAAAAGAACGTGTGTGTACCTACTATAAAACGTAGTGTAGTTTTGCCACCATTTTAGGCTTAGGCTTGTCAGTTAATTGCGTAGACATATTCTATAGTGCACGTGCTTTAAGGCAAGTGAAATGTATCACGAGGAATCGTGCAAGAAGGTCAAAATCGTTCATTGTATCACCTCAAATCTCGATACTCATAAGAGGCACTGACAGACAAAACAAAGGATGGCGTCAACCATAAAAAAGAAATTAGCAGACATGGACCCTTTCCCTATAATAAATTTTAAGATATTTCTAAATTCTCGGTAAGATCACATTAATACAAAAGCATCCAGTTTTAGCTGTTAACATTTCAAGCACTCCCCGGCGGGCCCCCCCCCCCTTTTCTTCGGTTAAATTTTTTTTGTGTACAACTGCAAACTTTTGTTCGTCGATGTGCAATGTACACCTTTTCATCATAAGGGGAAAAAAAGAAAAGGAGGGAAAAAAGTGACAAAGTCACCTTAATGGGTTCTCCTTAAGATAGTATTTCACTACCCTGCAGTGGATCGAAAATGTTGAAGGGAAAACTCTTCCTCACCTACTGGCAATTAAACGGCTGTCGCTTTTCATTGGCGGACGGGATGGATGACTGAAGGGAGTCCGCCTTAATTGGCTTTGCCTCCGCCTGGACACAAAAGGAACACGAACAGAAGGCAAAATAAGGAGAGAAGAAAAAAAAAAACTCAGTAACATTTTCTTTGCTTTTTTTTTCCTTTTCGAAGATATAAATTCTCCGCCGGTCCACATTGGCAAATTAAGAAACCATTATTTCATGAATTTTAATCAAATGTGATTTAATTTCGAATTACGAGGAAGGAGGGGAAAAAAAAGCTGGTAAAGAGGGACGGTGTTCATTTCTGTCACATTTAATTATGTTTTCGGAAGGACAACTTATGAAATTTTAATCAGAGAAAAGCAGAAAGCATTTGCTTGTCAATTTCATTTTTGATTAATTATCTATGTCAGCTAGGGGATTAAATTTTTCTTAGCGATAAATGGTTCTTAAAACATGTATTCATTTTATGACAAAGCGATCACAATGATACGGAAAAAAGATATAACCTTTTCTTTCACAATAAGTCATTTGAAATTCAAAGCATCGCCAAGTCACTTCCATTTTTTTCTTTTTACCCATCTATGAATTGTGAAAATTTCGATTAAGAAATTGTTAGGAGAAATTAAAAAAATACGCATAACTCCATTGTCTGCTTTAGCATATAGTTAACCTTAACTTATTCACATGTGCAATTAAAGTAACTGTCTTCAGTTAATGACCTTTCAGTTATAGTCTAGCTTCTACCATTTGCACCAAGGTCAATACTACACAAAGTTAAAGATTCCAGCTATTCCAGTTAAAGATTCCAGTTTTCCGGAAAACATACAGAAACAACCACCCATAAATAAATGACCATCCCATCTCTGTTTTTATATTTTGAGGAAAAATTCATGTATGTAATGGTAATAATAAGTGTGTAGATATTCTCTACATCATCAAGAAGTATGTTTCGAATCAGTGGTGATTTTGAAAGAGAGCGTATTACTGAACATCACGAAGATGCCATGAACTGAGCAAATTGCCCTGAAGCAGAAGATTCCGCTGTCTACTGTCAATCTGAGATTATGGAGTTCAAAACAACGAAGAGGGAAACTCAAGTCACGTTTAAGGCGACCTAGACCAACTGAGGGCTACAAAACGGATGGTGAGAAAAAATAGCTGCAGACTAGCAGAACACACGTAGATGAGTCATAATAGGTTATAAAGGAAATATAGCCAGGCAGAAAGTACATATTTCCCATCGTAGTAGTACTGCGAAAGAAAACAGTAGTGACTGAGATGCTGGGATGCTCTTTGGTATCGTCTCATCTTCTCTACTGAGCCATCCTTTGCTGAATTTTCATTTTGCGGATGCAGAAAGCCAAGAATTTAGTATGACTCGATTACATGGTGAAATTTTCGTTATAATGTAGGGTGGCATTTGAAGGACAGGACGAATGTAGGAAAGAAATGTGTCGGCAATAGCGATACAGATAAATACAAATACAAAAGGAAAGGGTCTCTTATAGAAGGGCCTCCTTCCAATATTACTAGGATTGCTGAACAAAAAAAACACCTCCTTGCCAATGTAAAGGCTTAAAATTGGAAAGCACAAAGGCATCCAAAGACTTCCGCGAAGCAGTCAGTCACCTGAAAAACATCACCTTGATCTGACAAGGGGACATTTCGAATGGTATAAACGCGTGGCAAAACCGGGCTTATTGCATAGACAAAGCATAAAAAAGACAACTATGTGCAAAATTTTTACATACAATGAGCCATAGGGCTATGGAAGTATAAAATTTCAAATATAAAAAAAAGAACACAAAATGTTAATTTGGGTGAAGTTACAGTTTCACATTGCATCTTTGCAGAAAATAAAGTGCGTTGGATAAATATAAAGCCATCTAGTTTTTTCATGATTTTCATGCAATATGTAATCGAACCGAAGATTTTTACCCGAGCTTTAAGGTACCCGGCGCGTCCACAGGTGGCGGATAGTGGAACGACTATCAGATATGGTGGTTAGCTGCGAATAACCAATAAGCAGTCGCGGACCAAAAACGGCAGAGGCGGAAGGCGCGGTGAGTCTCGGGTAGCGCCGTCAACACTATAAAAGGCTGCAAAAGCCTCAAGAAACCTCTGCGACAAGGCGAATTCAGGCCGCCTTAAAACAAGCCTAGCTACTTGTGGTAGAGTCTGTTCTCCAGATCAGGAGCGGCTACACAAGGCGTCTGCTCCTATGTTAAGGGCGGCTTTTTGACCAACCTGGCAGAAGGGTATAAAATGCTCTTCCCAACCCGCCTTCGGCCAGCGTGGGAAGGTAGACCAAAATATCCTCAAAATGAAACGCAAAGGAAGAAACGCCGTAGAAGCCCAAGGCGATATGGGGCAATACAGGAATAGCAAAATCGAACAAGACCCGGCACGACACAAAAAAATCACATGCTGGAAAGGTGAATGCAGGGAAACGTTAAGTTGTTACTAAACGTTGGTACATAAAATTGCAGATTAATGTTAGGGGAGCAAAGGTTAACAAAGTTAAACGAAGAATTGTGACACATCAAGTGGGACATTGCGGGACTAGCAGAAATAAGGCGTAATGGCATAAACACTGAAATACTGAAAAACGGCCACATGTTGTATCATGGAGACTGCGAGACTAGCTCTAGAGCTGGAGTCGGTTTCATTATAAAGGAGAAACACGGGGAAAACGTTCTCGCATTAGAGGCTCTGTCTCCAAGAGTTGCGATACTAAAGTTGCAAATAGATGAGTATCAGTTAAACTTTATACAAGTTTACACGCCTACTAGTAGCAGAGACGACGAAGAGACCGAATAATTTTACGACGTCTTGCAAAAAGCTCTACAAAAATGTACAATGAAAAATACTTTAATTATTGATGACTTCAACGCCAAAATAGGAAATAGCAACGGTCAGGTTTCTCACTGCATAGGTAGCTTCGACTTAGGAGAACAAAATCTGCGTGGAAGCCGAATGGTAGAGTCTAGATGAGAACAAATTGTTTGCAATGAACACTTTCTTCAAGAAAAAGTCATCCAGAAAATGAACCTGGGAGGCACCCAATGGCAAATTTAGGAATGAGATTGATTACGTCCTGTGCGCTAATAAAGCTCTCGTATATGATGTCTCTGCACTCGCGAGATTCAATGCAGGCAGCGATCACAGGCTAGTAAGAACGGTAGTAGCGGTGACATGTAACCAAGGACATATTAAATGTGTCGGGGCTAAAAAAAAAAAAAAAAAGCCGCTATAAGACTGAAGCGAGAAAATATCAAGAGAGACGTGATCTTTGCTGAAGAAATTAGCTTGAAATTGCAAGAGAACATAATGGAAACTGACGTAAACTCACTAAGCTCTACCATCGGAAATGTAATCGCAGAGGTGACAAGTGCCAAAATACAAACTCAGCCGAATACAGATAAACTTTCTAAATTCACGATAGACTTGCTGGAAAAGAGAAAAAACATGAAAAGAAGGGGAAACCTTTCAAGCGCTGAAAAAGTAGAATATTCCGAGCTCTGCAAGTTAATAAGAAAAAAGGTGAAAGAAGACATAAACGAATACAACATTCAAAAAGCAGAAAAGACAATAGAGGCAAACAAAAGCATGAAAATCCTCAAAAAGGAAATATCAACAGGATGGCAAGAAATTTCTTGTATAAAACGAGAAGACGGAACCATCACAGGTAACAGAAAAGAAATCATCGAAACAGTCAGGAAGTTCTATGAAAACTTATACAAAGATCCTACTCGAGACGAAGTGAAACGGCCAGATGAAGGTGTAGAGCATGATGATAAGTTGCCTTGTATTTTAAAAGCCGAAATAATCAACGCAATGAAACAGTTAAAAGAAGGAAAAGCCCCTGGAGCGGACGGCATCACACTGGAGATGCTAAAATACGGTGGGGAGGAAGTGTTAATCTGGATCACGACTCTATTCAACAGGTGCCTGGAAACACAAAGCTTCCCGAAGGAATGGCAAAAAAACAGTCATGACTATTCTCTATAAAAAAGGAGATAAAGCGGGCATAGCAAACTACAGACCAATCTCTCTGCTGCCGACTCTGTACAAAATCTTTACTAAAATTATTTACACACGAATATCTAACCTTCTGGACAGTCATCAATCAACATTGCAGGAGGACAAATTTAAGATGGGCGGGCGGGCCATGTAGTCAGAGGCGGCAATAATAAATGGTCACAGCTCTGTCTACACTGGACCCCTTTGGATCAAACCAGAGGAAGAGGCAGACCCAAACGGCGCTGGAGAGACGAGATCGTAGAAGTGGCTTGGCCAATGTGGGAGCGAGATGCTCAAGACAGAGGGAAATGGAAGCGTTTCATCGTGAGAGGCCTCGCCTAAAAAGGCTGAATAGGCGGACGAAGAAGATGTAATCGAACAATAAAGCAAAGGCTCTACATCACACACACACCGTTGTGGGCAATTACAATAAACTTGGACCCCCAGTATGGTACCAAAATATAAAATGGGAGACCTCGGAAATTAACTTTTGGTCAGAAACGAGCTTTTATTCGGGAAGTGAACAGAAATAAACTAGCCAAACATGAATGCCCACGAGTCAACCTCTCCAGGATTGTTCGGGCCACAGGATATTTAAAATACAAGAAGAAGAGTCCATCTAAGCTGACACCGAAGTAATGTGAAAAATATTAATATTTGCCCGTGAAACAATGCAGTGGAAGGACAATTGACAAGCAGTGTTCTGGAGCGATGAAAAAAAAAATCAATCTGAACGGTCCCGATGGATGGCAGTTTTATGGAGAGATGAGAACATTTGTTCTCAACGTCAACAAAAAGGTGGAGGTGTCATGAATTAGGCAACGTTTGGATGGAACGAAAAAAACTGACGTTGCGCATCTTTTGGCATTTGGAGAAGATATTGGTGGACTTTCATGGACATTTCAACAGGACAATGCTCGCAGTAAATTTCAGTGGTCCGTCGATAAGTGCTGGCCTTCTTATTCCCCGAGTTGAATACAGTGGAGTATCTGTGGGGACTGTTAGCCCGAGATGTTTATGAGGGAGGGAGAGGGGAACAATATGATACTGTCAATGATTTGAGACAAGCGATTGATCCAGCTGGGGTCAATCTTTCTCAATTTCTGTCATGAGAAAGTTAAAAGAACCAATGTTTAATCGAAGTTTCAAAGTTATTTCAAACCTGGTCGTTTTATAGGCTACTTAAAACATGTGACTTTATATTTTTGCAACAGGCAAAATCATATTACCGAATTATTTATTTTGTTTTTCAAATACTCATTGTTATATTTCAATATTATGTAATAAACAATCTATGGTAATCATATGTTCATTTGCTTCATTGTTCGATTATATATTGCATGGATATCAAGAAAAAACGCACATTATGTAGATCAGAAAATAAAGGAATGATCCAACCAATAAGAAATTTCACCATGAGCCTATTTCAAAAAAGAAGGCTGTTCGCAGTTGATTACTTTGCAGGAATAAAATAAGCCACCTTCAAAACAATATTTTAATGGCTGGTCAAAATTCGTAGGCCACTCTTTTGAATACCCATTTTTTTAAAAAAAACGTGGTCAGATTCCAAAACCTTGGAGCCATCAATTGGTACTGCTTGGAATGATTGGAGCTTTAAAAAGTGATCACGATGACAAAAGTTAACATCATGAATTACCATTACCTAACTTTATGAAATTAAATATGTTTTGTCTATGCCTCATTGCATATAAAATTTTTCGCATCGTCAACTTTTTTATACTCTATCGAATGCAATGGGTCCGTTTTTGCAACGCGCTTTACACGATTTGAAACGTTCCCTTGTGAAATGACATTCACGAAAACCTTCCCTTTCACTAATGACAAATTTAACTCTGGGAGGAACTCCAGTGTCAATTCACTAAATGTATCACATTCCATCTAAGGGATTTACGAACTTAATAAATAATTCTCATGGATCAGTGATGCAAAGAAGGGAATCGAAGCAGGGCTTCACGAGTTTTCTTCGTTAGGAAGAATTTTTCCAAAAAATTCTGTTTGAAATATTAAAAATAAGCCACGTGATACAGGTGTCGCAAACTAGGCAGTTGCTATTTTCCAAGCCGGTGGGTAAGAGACCAAGGGTTCGGCGTAGAATCACGTGGCTAGGCTACATGGAGAATTTGGGTTCGAGTCGCTTGGGCATAACCATTGGGGAAGTGCGCCTGATGGCGGAAGATCGCGAGCGCTGGAGATCCTCCGTAGGGCTGCTGCCCCTGCGTCCCTAAAGGATAACCGGTTTCAAATGTAGAAGTAGTACGAGATCTTTATAACTCGTATATTAAAAACAACAGATCTTTTACACAAGGTAGGTTCGTGTCCGATTTTAGAACGAGGAATCAGGAAGCAGGAACGAAGAATGCATCTTTGGCAGTTCAGAGAGCGCATTTCTAAATGAGAAAACAAGTTCCCTTCTCCGTGATCGCCTCTCTTATAATCAGGAATCAGTTTTCATTCGAGCGCTGAGCTGAGCTACCCTGACTTTATGAAGTTTTCAAATTCCAATTGCATTATTAATAAACATTTTATTAATTAATCATCATCATATAAAACTCGCTTTTTCGAATTTCGAAACAGAATCCAGAGATTCCAAATGTGAAACCGGTTTGCTTAGTTACCATTCAATATTCATATAGTTTGAGCTTTAAATTCTTTAAAAGCTTCCTGGTTGCCTAGATACAAATTACGAATCGGAACATCTAGGGAATTTCAGTTCATCTGTACTATAAGATCCGGTTATTTATTAAAATTTAAATAACTTTGCTAATTAAGCTAAAATAATTAGTGACAAGCAGATTTTACATTCAAATTTAAGCGCCTCTAGTTTCGGCTATGGCCATCAATAAAGCACTGGGCCGAAATATTATACGAGATTGGAATATACCGGAGTAATCAATGTTTTGCATGCGAGAAATTACGGTTTATTTCAGTTCATATAAAATTGTAAAAACTCTAGGGCGAAGTGACACAAGAGTATAGAATATATTAAACTGGATCCGCCATTCTGGTAATTTCGACAGTTTAAGTAGGCTTATTATCTTTTCACGTGTCCCGGCAACCGCAAATATTTTGCCCACGACGGAATTCGAATCCACAATTTTCCAACCAGATCAGTAATGTAATTTTAAAACGCAATATTTTATTTTTTTCAAAGTTTTGCATCATTTTTTACTTTACTGTTAGTTTACACTTTTAACCCTTATTTACTGATATTCTACAAAGATTTTCACAAATAATCTCAAAAAATGATTTATTTCAAAACGTGCATCTATTAGTAGATAGATTAAAAATATATTTTCAGATCTTTTAGTTTTCATATTGATTGTATCCAATACGCCCATCCAGGGCCTGTATGGCCAGAGGCCGACGAGTTGGGTCCCTGGATGGACCTGGATTAACGACTGCTATAAGATGGTCGCAGCAGCCGGGGGAGTGAAGATAATTTCTCACTGATGATCGCCCATCCAGTGACTAGCCGTACCTGATGTTCTTAACTTCCCCTGAAGTTGTGTGTTCAGTGGAAGCCCACCAGGCCACGGCCTCCCCCACATAGATATTCAAATTTTTCAAAGGACAATTCGAGATCATTTACTTTCAACCTGCTACGATTCTAACAAGGGAATCCCTCGAACAAGTATGTCACAGATTTCCACCATATTGAAATATGTTACTCATCTGAAGTTACTATAGATGCAAAACAAGAGAGTGCAACATTTTGTTTCGAAAATTTGAGCATACATAACCATAGAAAGACTCCATTGTTAAAGCGGATAGGCTATGTGGGATTCCCTTGTGAGTTTGCCTTTCAAATTAGATAATTAAGTTGCATATGTTCATAGAGTTATCCGTTAAACGCTGGTCAACCATTCTACATTGTTGCCTTGAGATGTTAAACAGAAATCGCAAAACCAAATAATTTAACAGTATTCGATATATTCAATATATTATATTGGAATCACGCATCGTTATAGGGCGTTCTGACCTATTGAAATCAACTGTTAATAATGAAATTTAGGTTAATAAAGAAATCAGAAACGTAATTGGAACGGCCGTAGGCAATAATGGAACAGCATCTAGCGAAATGCGCATGCACATATTTTGACAATGTTGGGTGTAATATATTATCTCAAACTGAATCTACAGAGAACTAGAAGATGAAGAAAATTGTCCCAGTTTATTACAGATCTTAATGAAATAACGGCATTTCTCTTGTATTTGGTTAAACTTGATGCGAAATCATAACGTTTAAATTTGTCTTCAGCTTTATTACATTTGCTTGAAGGGATTCTCTCGCAAGGTATAAAGTAAATCATTATAATTATGGCTTATTTCTAAAATTAATATTTAAACAGTTCTAATTATTCAATTAGTCTATTCATATACACGATACATTTATTTGCAGTAGTAATTAACTTTATTTACATGAGAAATATTGCAACTTTTACAAGTTTCAGATTTCGAAATACAGTTAATTCTCCTTTTAAATATTCTCGAGTCCGCCTGGTCGTGGGTTCGAATCCCGCCGTGGGCATGGATGTTTGTGTTTGTCCCGGGCTGCGTACTGTTATAACTTGTGTAAAAGGCGCAAAATGACCTTAGTAGTCGACGCCAAGTTTCTAATAAACCAACCAACCAACCAACCTTTTAAATATTCTGTGTTTATGAATCTGTTGTATAAAGATTAAATGAGATGAACTGCAACCATCTATACAAATGTACTAATAGAAGACTGTTATTCTTTAGAAATTTACGATATTTTATCCGTATTTAAAGATCACGAAAGATACATGTTTTTTTAAAAATCCATGTACATCATGTGTTATTCTTCTGTTATTTCTTAAGAATTTTCTTAGCATTCTAGTACATGTCCAATTTATTGATTGGTCCACATGATCAAAACCCGTGAAACCTTACATACTAAAAACTCTGTATTGTGTTCATAATTAAATGCGAAACAATTTTATAATTGGAAACTGGCCTTTTATGTTACGGTTTATGACATATATTTTGTTTGTGGTCGAGTAACCTTTTATTTGCAATTACTCGATTTCATATGGAATGACCCTAACGAAACCTCCAAATGATTTTCCATATTCTACAACAGCTAGTACAAAACTAGCTCCAAGTAATTAATAGTTTTTTTCTCTTATTTCAACTTATTTCTTTGTTTTGACCCAATAACCTGTTAGAAATTGCTAAAGCGCGTCATTCTTTTCCTAGAAGTCTTCATCGTCGAGATGTAATTAGTAAAATAAAATACTTTATTTAGCATACATTAAACAATGAAGGATTTTGGAGAAGGAATAGGGAATGAATTTCATACTCTAACAAGCATTGGATCCTCCAGCAAAACATATGTATAAGTTATAATACAAAAAAAAACCAATGGGACGTTAAACCATAAATTGGTTCTAGCTTTTAAATTTAACAAATATAAATGAAAGCGACAAATTATCCCTCAAAATCTTGAGGTTCGAAGCAAGCATCTTCAAGAATTAATAGAGAAGTCTACGGAAACCTCTCGAAGAAAAGAGGCTATTGTATACCTTGTCATTATTGAGTTCCCCCCCATGGAGCTGGGGCTCGCCCTGGAGACGTCCCTGATAAACCCTATTTCCACCGAGTCCCCAAACACATTAAGACTCCATGTCACTACATTGTTATCATTTTTCTCCATTGCCTCGGCATTGAACAACCTTGGGTCCCGATCAGTGAACCAGTGATTCACGAACCAGACTCCCTAGGTGTTCCATTTAGCTATAGCAACAGTGGGAGGTGAAAGATTCTCGGTGCAAGGTCGGAAGTCGAGGGTCGGCTGATGGATGCTGGGACCACATGACGTTGTGCAGCATCTGACAAGATTGTGTGCAGAAAGCGAAGCTTTAGAAGGGAGGAGGGAGGGAAGCTTTCAATACCAGGCCTTTAAATTTCCGTTAATAATAGTTCCGCTTGCTCACAAAAGTTTATTCTTAAATATTTTTAACATTTTTTTTGCAATAAATATTTTTAACATTAAAATGAACAAGAAACAACGTCGACCCTACTCAGGTCACTATAAATAACCGAAGAGCGTAACAGTGTAAATAAGCGAACAAAAAATTCGCTTTCAAAGTATTAACGAACACGATAATATAATTAAGTCACTAATATCTTATTAGAATGAGTTTTAAATACAATTTATATATAAATATTTATATTACAAAAATAATACGATATTAAAAATTTTTTGGAGAAAAACTGCTTTGAATACTCCAAGAACCAAACATAAAAGTCAATCTTTAGGGCAGAAAGTATTTTTCTTCGCCTTTATCCACCTGTCAATAAATGACCCAATCTGGATGATTTATTTAAGAATATAAATACATTAGAAATGTTTATTATCCTAGAACATTCTGTTATATTCAAATGTTCTAATTTTAAGCGAGCTGTATACACGTATCGTCAAAGTAATGCAACCTCAGAAAAAGCCGTTCAACGATATGCACAGAAAGAAATGTACATATCACATAAAATAACTGATTTTATTTGGTTACTCTTGCAATACACAGCACTCATAAAAAGGACCCTGGGTGCTACACATATCACAACACGAATGTCCCAACATCAGGTCAGCTTGTGCGGCAAACGGTCATATAGAGTGCGGATGAATTCCTGTTGTACAACCAGGTGAAGGCCCTGCTTTATGTTTAGGTACGAGTCAAAAATACACTCACTGAAGACTACACATATTCTTTCAGCTTCCCAATGACGTCTGCCTTGGCACCAGTGGAATCCACTCTGGCGTGCCTCTGCGGTGAACAGTACACATCACTTTAGAAACCGAGCACGACGCCCAGCTGCATGTATACGACGAAGAATAGTGCTGTTGGATATAGTAATGCAAAAAATAGCTTTGCACGTCACTCAGATGTCCGAAGATGTGGCACGAAGGTGAAACTTGCTGCACGTACAATGCGCCGATCTTCCCTTGCATTCGTTATTCATAGACGCCCTGAATGTGCACGGGGATGGTCTGCACGCTTTTCGCGCCACTGACGAACTTCAGTGGCTAGCTGATGACCAACCAGAGCTGACCATGTCGAGGCATTGAAGTGGTCACAATGGGCTGTGGTAATACAGAAATTTGCATCCAATATCAGAAGAAACTTTTGATAGGAGAGTCCAAGCACACGTGGTGTTCGGTATTTCTGATTGTCCGGACTGCCGCACAATATTGTAAAAATGTTTGCATTTTTGGTCATATGCAACTTCTTAAATAAGCTTCCCGTGATAGTAGTTTTTCTTGGTTCACTTGTTTTGCCGGGAGTTGCTTTACTTGCGTTTCCGTGACAGCGGTTTATCTTGACTTGCTAGCAATTTCGGACACGTTCGCCCAATTGCAGTTACTCCGGTGAATATTGGGCGTGTTGACCACTTATCCTGGAAGACCAGCATGCAACAGTGCATGAAATTGTCAATAGTGATATGACTGTATGCACTATGTGGAAACAATCATTCAAAAGCATTTACTCTTCCGTAAGGTTTGTGCAAGAGGGTGCACCGATAGTTGACATTCGATCAGAAGGCGCCACGCAGGTTGATCTGTGAACAGCATCTGAATCGGTTTCGAAACGATGGTCCAATATGGTTGCTTTACTTCACCCCTGAGACAAAACGAAGCAGCATGGAGTGGCGGTATAAGGTTTCCCCTCCACCCCTCCATCCAAAAAAGCGCTTGCTTCTGCCGGTAATAATTTGTGAAAAGTCTTCTGGAACATGAAAGGTGTTATCCATGTGGATTCTTGGAAAAGGGTGCCACAATTAATGCCCAGTATTAGTCAACCCTGCTTCATGGTGCTGTAGGTGAGGCCATTCGGAAGAAAAGACCTAGAATTTTGTCGAAACATGTCATTCTTCTTCACAACAACGCCAGGCCATACACGGCCCATTTGACTCAAAACAACATTGGCTAACATGCACTAGGAGATTTTTTCATACAATCCTAATTTAGCTTCCAGTGATTTCCACTTCTTTGAGCCCCTTAAAGAGCATTTAGGGCGGGACGCACTTCCAGACAGATGAGGAACTAAAGAAAGTGTATTTACGACACCAACCTACTTCTTTCTACGCAAAACGCATCAGGGACCTCCCACAACGATGGCAACGGTGTCTGGCGGTTCTGGGGGAATTCTTTGAAAAACTGACATAGTTTGGTGCTTCTATGTATCTATATTTCCTGCCTAGAAATAAGTCTTGGTCAACCTTGAACGACCCTTGCACTTTGCACAGGAGAATGGAATTCAGTTGAAAGCATATTTTTGTTAGAAATCAATCGATAATGAAATAATTTTTCTTTAATTTCCCGAAAGTAATAGCTTGTTGATTTACATGGTTCTTCAAGTATCCAAATTCATTTATTAAAATTGGATGTGCTTGTATTTTTGTCGGCATAGTGAATTCAGTTTTCATTAATTTGAAGCATTAGTCGGCGTTATCTTTATATTTTTCCAAATGAGTGTGAGAAAATATTCATTAACAAATGATCGGCATTGTTCTGATTCATTAACAAACAGTATTTTCTTTCTTCATTTATATGCAGGCAGTCAGAGGTTTACATGAACCTAAAACTATTTAGGGGAGGGATTCTAACATTTTCTTTAATATGGACTAGTAGAGACACCGCGCATGCTTCGAATAAGAGTTTAAAGTTGGAAATAATTCTTTCGGAAATTGGAAAACGATTTACTTTTTTCGCCTTTGCTATTCTATCCCGTAGATAAAAATACTTGGCAAAGCCAGTGAATCGTGTAACACCCCGGCACACTTTGGTAACGATCTCGGCGGCGCACTCCCGATGAATACAAATGGACGGGAGACAAGGGGAACCTCGAGAGCAGCACCGTCACCGGAGTTAATTGTGGTTTTGCCCTGGCGGATGAAAAGTGCGTTAAAAACAAGCATTTCATCATGGAACCCTCTAATCAGGACCGATGCTGTCTCGGAACGAGGCTTAACACCGCATTCACCGACGACAGGAGTCGGATCGAAGCGGCATGAAACAAGCAATAAGCGGCGACACAGCCGGAATTTCCAAACACCCTTCGGCAAATACGCGGCATCGGGGAGTAAGGGGTTCGTACTCCCGTGGAAAACCGTCGCCTCCTCAGGAGCCCCATTAACGGCGGCGACTTTCCCCGCAAAGCCACTCGGGCGCTCTACAGAGGGAAGGCAAAAACCAAAAAAGGAAAAAAAAAATAAAAAGAAACACGACAACAATCCACCTCCTTCACCCCCACAGATTTACCAATGAGATGAAACACTAGAAAGAGTTAGCAAGAAGGCAAAAATAAAAATAAAAAAAAAGGAAACGTAAGAAGGTGAAAAAAATTACACGCACTACATGGAAAGAAGCTCGTGTTCTTTGAATTCTAATGTGTGTTTAGACTCATTCAAGTTAATTAAGAGATAAATGGTGTTTAAAGAAACTGAAAATTGCTTTCCTCTTTTTTTTTTTTTTTTTTTTGCAAGCTTGGAAAAAGACGATTTAAGACTACTTCTGGCATAAAAATTTATTTTGTACAATTTAATACAATCTTGTGCATGTTTGCGGATTCCTTTATTACACTTATCATAGCCATTAAATTCCAGATTTATTAACATTTATAAAATATGAATTTTATAAAATTGAAACTTTTAATGTTAAATTTTCTAAACATGAAACTAGCGTTATTGTTACCCTGCAATTAACATTCTACTCCTGAAAAGGGCAATAATTAAAACATCGCAATCGTTCTAACTTAATTATCTTAAATTTATGCTAATTTAACGGCATCTAATTTCATTTGACACAGATGTTATTTTACAAATTATCTTCCGAAATTGAAAGTTTAATTGCTAATCATTCATTAACAATCACAGTCTTCAAACGCAGAAATTTGGAAAATGTGCCATCGTGATCGCAGATTGCGACTGTTCTACAGTATCTATTCCTATAATAAAACTGTAGTCGACCCGGTGTCTTTACATAGAAAATATTTAAGAAAATCTTATGCGACAGGTCTTACTAACACAAACAGAAGCCAAAACAATCAATTTTAGAATTTTTGTCTGTCTGTATGTTTGTTTGTTTGTTACCTCATCACGCAAAAACCACTACATGAAAATTAAATCACGGTTTTCCCAGGTGCATTGTTTTAGGTGTAAGTTAAAAAATGGTGTATGATTTATTGTGATACGCCATCTAGAAACAGAGTTCTAGGCTAAACTCTCTTAAAGGGCAAATGACACAAAAAATATCCCTATCGAGATAATAAATAATCAGAAAGAATGTGGAAAAATAAGAAAACAACAAGTTTTTAAGGGAAAAATTACAAATTTTTTTAAGAAAGAGGTAACAAATGGGAGTCCCTGCATTAAAAAACGTTAGCTGCGCGTGACGTCATCTTTGCTAAGCCGAGGCCGACGAGATTAATAGGCCCTAAAAACCTCGTCGGGCAACACCACCTCTACTCAAAGCCTGAGCGCGAAAATTTCATACATTGTTACCTCATCATATCTAGTCACGTAGCCCACGAGAAAGACAGGCCCTGGCGCGGAAAAGTCACGTGATCATCTTAGTCAGAGTAATAATGTAATCTTCATTGTTTCCATCTTGGGTTTTAGCAATCAGCAATTTTTCGTTTGTTGGAAACAATGAAGGTTACATTGTTAGTCGGACTAAGATGATCATGTGACTTTTCCGCACCAGGGCAACACCACCTATACTCTGTTCAACGAAGAAAAACTGGTCGTGTCTAATTAAATTTCCGATTTCAATTGTTAGACATTGTTGCTAAGTAAAATTAACACTCGCTAACAATTGAAATTGGAAATTCAACTGGATACGCCCAGTTTTTCTTTCGTTGGACAGAGTATAGACAGAAGGCCTGCACATAGAAACTGTATACATTGTTGCATCATCATCAAACCGCCAAATTTAGGGCTTATTATTGGTAGAAATACGATTAACAATAGCTGCTTTTGTGTGATATAACAATGTATGACGTTTCTGTGCGCAGGCCTTCTGTCTAGGCACAGAGTAGGGACACAGAGTAGGCACAGAGTAGGGAAGGAATGAAGGCCTTCTGTTCCTTCCCTACTCTGTGGTCTAGGTGATGTTGGCCCAGGCCTATTTTTCTTGTTGGCTACGGCCTGTGACTTGTGAATCGCGCCACGGCCTATAAATCTCGTCGCCCTCAATTAGCAAAGCTGACGTCATAAGCGACGCTATTGCGGGAGTTTTTGAATTTAAATTATGATTTCTTTATTGAAAATGAAAGTAAAAATCTAATAAAATTGATATTTAGTATCAGAAAAGTATTCACTACTATATGAAATCAACTTCCGATTTGGTGTCATTTGCCCTTTAGACTGGTAGTTGAATACAAGCTGACATGCGGTCAAGGTATACTTTAGTTCACAAAACAAACAACAGATGGCGCTACAAGCAAATTAAAATGCGCAATTGTTTGGTTTACCGTATGGTGTAAGATTAATGGGTGATCAAGCTTTATGTCTTGCCGTGCTACGAATCCTGTGAAGCTAAAGCTCGGTTTTAACTTTTGGCCGTCTGCTGGCGCTTCGGTTTGTGGGCCTGGAGTGACCATTGAAGGCAATTAAGCAAACAGGCAAACCATTTATTAGCAAATGCTGCGCAATAAAAAAAAAGTTGGTTAAGTTGTTGCAAAAGATCTAAAATGAACATAAATGGCAATTAAATACTGTAAATGAGAGTAAAAGGACATAGTTTCTTATAAATGTGCTCCATATGATATTTTGAAAACGTCCAAAATATGTTATTGTTCGAAATAATCCTGTAAACTGTAAATTTTGAATATGACCAAATGTTTGTAAATGTCACATTTTAGTTTAAATTTAAGGAAGGCACTGAGAAAATTAATAGTTCAGTGGCCGAGAGCGCCTAGACGCAGGTCTTGTATCTCTCAACCAGCTAGTCGCGGGTTTGATTCCCGCTGAGGGCATGGAAGTTTGTTTTTATCCCTTTACTAACAATTATTGGAAGATCAAACAAAGCCTTAGTAGTCTGATCCCCTGTTAGGTAAATTTCCAATAAATCCAATGGTTATTTAACATCCTCAACACTGAAAAGATAAAAGAGGAATAGAGAAGACAGAAAGAAGTAATAAAAGTATTCATGGGGAAAAAAAAAAAGAAGAAAAAAAGCCATCATGCGGACATTTTGGGAAACCAAGCTTTAAAATTACAAGAATTTGCCAGAACCTCTACACTTATTAATCTTACACAATGGTTTACTGTGAAAGCACTTAAGCGATACGTTGAGTGTATCATAATTCTAGCGAATACTAGGAATTATACATATACTAATATCTATACTTAACTTTTTTATGTACATTCCGGTTTAGAATGTTTAAACATCCACGTAGACGAAGTCGCGGGCAACAGCTAGTTCTTTAATGCAGGAAGACGATTTTAAAACATTCTCGCAGGTGTACTTCGACAGATATCAGAAAATGAATGAAAAAAAAAATAGTAGCACTGCACTTATGTTTCTAGCGGTTTTATTTTATAGCCGAATCTTTAAGTGGTCTATAAAGTTTTCCATCTCATTTGAATACAGTAACACAGTTGAACGAAAAACAGGTAATATTGCGGATGAGTTGGTGGGCATCGTTGGACATCCGCGGTTGGCCATGATGCATCAAATGTGCAGGCCGGTAAGATATCATTATGCGCAGTCCGAAAAGATCGGTCTGCAAAACAGAAGGAAGTTATCAAAAGAAATTCTGACTTCATACATTAATCTCCTACAGGAATAACTTTAATAACTGTCATCGTATGCATGCTATTCCATTTTAAAAACTGCCAATCTTCATTAGGACACCTGTACCCTCTAGGCCCTAGAGTCTAGGGAAAAGGGTCATTAATTTTAATGAAAAAAAAAATTGTCATTTGACACTTTTAGAACCGATTTATTCTTGAATTTTCAGTACAATTGTTGTTATTGCGACTGCGCATAACGAACTACTTTAGCAAACGATTGACGCTCCTCATTCTCGAAACCAAGTTTGATGTATTTAAGTTATAATTTTGAGAAGCAGTGGGAGCCCTTAAATAATTGATGCTCATTTTTCACGGATACTTAAGCAAATGAGGTTTATGCATGATTTTTTTTAAAATTGTCAAATTAAAGAACACGTCTCTTAGATAATGCACAAAAAATGTTCGCTACTCAAATCCTAACTGTGTTTCTCCAATTAATTTTTATAAGTTGACTACGCAATTACTCCCAAGCCGACGACAGACAGGCCTGAACACTCAAAATTCACCTGATCATCGGGGTCTGAGTAACAATCCAACCTTCATTGTTTCCAACAAACAAAAAACACTGATTATTAAAATCCAAGATGGAGATAAAGAAAACTCTCGTAGCCGACGAAAACGACAGGCCTGGGCACTCAAAAATCACCTGACCATAGCAGTCTGGGCATTTAATATTTATGCATAGACCGCATTATCCATTACGAACAAAGAGCGCAAAACGATAAAAGCAGAAATGATAGTAGAGGACTTTGATGATCATTTCATAAACTCAATTTTGAACGACCTGTGAAATAGAAAAATAAATTTTGAGTTCTAAATAAGACTTAAAAATCAATTTTACGGTGTTTACGTAAATAAAGTGCTTGTTTAAAATTCGAAAGCCTAGTGAAATTAAGCTTACTTTTCATTTTTTTAAACTCGGTAAAAAAAAAAATATTAATTTTTTATTTTCTCAACGTAGCAGAAAACCGAAAGCCTTTGATCTTCAAGAAAAGCACATTTGGACAATAACTTCTTTAGAAATCAATCTTTTATATTTACATATAGAAAAACAGAATGCAAAATTCATTTTCAAAAAAAAAATTTTTTCTTCCTTTTCCAAAAAAAAAATTATTTTCTTTTCCAAAAACTTTTTATCGCGCTATCGATTTTTTTCTGACTCAGAAAAAGAATATCAAATATTAGACGGAAAAACTGCGCATAATATTTTTATTTTCTTCTTTGAAAAGTAATGAGAGTGATTGTTAAAAATATTTTTATTCAAACTTTTAATAATTGAATGTTATCATCTTTGAAGAATGTGAAACAATATCAATGGTTCCAACGGTTTTTCCATTCGTCGTAGCAGTACTGGAAGGGTTGTTTCTGTTCAATCATTCTGAGCATTATTACGAAGTCAGTCGATAAATAGAGAAAACAATACCCAGAGTAACTTTCTGAAATCATCTAATTTTTGAGCATAAGCGCCCTCTCCATTCAGAAATTGTTCTATCGCTTTATAATTCTGGAATTTATAAAAAAAGAAATTTTGTAGCCGCTCTCGTAGCCAACGAGTGACCATTTGGATTACGGTTGCTCCATCTTCGAACTGCTACCAACTACGATTTTTCATAGGTCCAAACAGATGGAAGTCACTGGGTCAATAAGATGGATGTTCCTAGTATTCCAAATAGAACAGCTCCGAGAGAGCCGGGGTACTGTGATGCCTGGTAGAATTCCTGGATACAAATGAACACGGCCTGCCGTGACATAAGAGGGGAAATCTAAAAGCTTTTAGCCAGGACGCTGCACGCATCTTAGGAAGACCATTCTTTTAGCACTTTTCGAAGTACTCTCCCTCGGTTTCTAAACAAAGTTTCATCTTCTTTAACCAGTCCAGAGCAGTGAGCTCCAAAATGTAGTCGTTAATACGCTCCTAGGTCGTCATTGTTACTGTCGAAATGGGAACCTCCTGAGCTACCTCTTGATTGTGGGGGAACAAAAAGAGGTCGCAAGGTGCCAAATCTGGATGCGTCAACATACCGACTCGATTTTCACAGAAAAATGCAGTCGGAATATGCTGGAGCGTTGTTATGATGCCACAAAAACCTCTTATCCCAGTCTTCGGATGTTTCCCCTTCCATTTTTCTAGGATTTTTGGCACGCAGGATGTCATATACCACTCTGCTGTAACTGTCTTTATGTTTTCAAGCAGAGTGGTATAGAAGAAAGTTGCTACCATCATCTTCCCAGCATTCCGAGAAAGTTTGCATTTCTGTGGTGGTCCTTGCCCTTTGGGAGCTACTATTTGGATTGTTTCTTAGTTTTGAGGTCGTAATGATAGAGCCATGTTTCGCCACCTACGGATGTTTTCCGGCGCAACTGAATCGATGGTCGTTCACTGCGAGATTCGTCTTCAAGTGACAGTCTTTCCCTCTTAGGACGAAACAAGAACGAAACCGTAGCTCTTTACTCAGAGCTCTGCCAGGAAATGCCTGTGGTAAATTTCAAAACAATCGGACATTTCTAAGTCTTTGGAATAATCATAGAAAATCGTAGCACGCTATGCCTGCTGATTCAGCGTCATTGTGTTTTATGTCTGTCTGCTAATGTGTGAGCTTTAGAAAACGATTTAACGTGACACGCTCAAATTTTGCACGCGTCCATATGACAGAGTGAAGAAAGTTTTTGGAGAAAGTTTTTAGCCAGGAATGCGTGTACTGCGTGCTTTTTCTTTTCAGGTACAATCGTGCAACGCGCTCGCCATCTTTCACTGGCTGCCGCTAGCTAACCGTAAACAACACGGATATCCCGTGGCCTCTACTTTCTAACATGAGTTGCTACCTACCGGCAAAACGCGCGGGATGAATTTTAAAATGGTATTCAGAAATTCGACGTTTGCGACATATTTATCAATTCCCTCATATTCTAAAGAGAAACTCTAATCATTCTGACATTAAGCTCTCAAATGAAGGTTTTTGGAATCTCCTGATTAAAAGTTTTACCACAAACAGCGAGACGAAGATTTAAGTCGTTCCTAAATTATAATTAAAATGTTAAAAGGTATAATAAAAAATTTCGCACAAAAATCACGTTAATTTAGAAAGCCAGATCACATTTAAATTTGCTATTTTATGATGTTTAGCGAACCCTGTCTTAAGTTTTAATGTAATAAAGAAAGGCTCTAGTACTTAGGTGGCTTGACATTAGCCGTCAAAATTTCATATACACACTTACACGGACGAAAAGAAATCGGCATCATTTAAAGGCATGTAAGCGGTTTCATCGAGACTATCTTAAAGAGTTCTCGCTAATTGACTCGCCCATTAAGCATTGGAAGCTGCTTTATACGAGACACGAGAGAGATAAGGCGCCAAGTGATAAACGGCTTTGAGGACCAGGAGAAAGAGGAGAACCGAGGGGGAAGAAGGAAAGATTGAGAGAGAAGAGAAAAATCTCGACGCATTTGCAGATGAATTTCACGGTTTTTAAAGACGATAAAAGAGACGATTGCTCGCAGAGTGGCCGCTCCGAAAATTACATCGGAGATAACGTCCGGCGGCGAGAGGGTAAAAAAAAAAAAAAAAAAGTAGAAAGAGAAAGTGGGAAGGAGAACTCTGATGAATGCCAGCCTCCATCTTTCGCTGGGAGAAATAAGTCCTTTGCAATTAAGGAGAAGAACACTAGCTTCGCCAAAATGTTGCACCGTCATTAATCGAACGCAATAAAGAAAAGCCCTCCGTCTCTCCGCTATGATCTATAACAGGCATTAAAATACGACTCCTTTTAAGTAACGCTTACATTCTTTAAACTCGCAAGAGCGAATCGAAATTATGCACCGCTGCCTCAAATTAACCATTTCAAATAAAGAGTGGGTGGCAACACGCAGAAAAGAAAGTGGAAGAATGAATGAATAGTGAGGGGGCGGGGATATTGTGAGAAAGCATTTGTTCCGAGCATCCCCCCTCCCCGCCTTCCACTCTCATTTTTTCTCGTACCAAGTGCCAGTTATATTATGTGAGATTTCCATTTATGCTTTGCTCCGAAATTCCGCAAAATTAAATTACGTTAGCAGTCGTTGAATTCTTTTCTTTTCCCTAAACCGTCTTCTCTTTCAAAAGAAGAGGAAATGAGAAAAAAAAAGCGCCGTTCTTTTAAATCTGCCTTAGGCAAGGCCTTCTCTCTTCAAGGTTCCGTGCCATTCAGACTTCGGTTCCTATGAAATTGTCGAAGCATTAGAACGTCCAGAGGGAGTCACGGCGGCGCAGCAAATCATGAGCCATATAGGAGGGGGGTGAAAGTGAGGAGGAAAAGAATGGGTGGATAAGCAGCAGGGGGCTTCGAATTCGGGAGGGGCAAAAAAAAAAATACTCACCGTCTGCCGTCTAGTGTCGCCGTTTGCGTCTCGGTGGCAGTCGCCACTGAATCATAGATGAGCAAACCCCCGTCCCTTGAGCTCTTTCTTTTTTTTTCCGGCTTTGGGACAAAGGGGAAGCGATCCTTGTCTTTTTACCTTATTTTCTCTGATCTGCCGTATGGATCGCTGAATCCACCTCAGAAATTCGAATATCCCTTGGAAAAACTACTTCCATTTATTCATGATGGAGAAAAGGCCATCTTCTGCACGTGCGCGCACAAAAGAAAAGAGTAACTTTTAATCCTATCAACCATATAAAGGCCATGATAATAGAATGCTCAAAAATAACTTCAGTGTGTTAATTTTCGTCTTAATTTGAGCGGACATCAAAGAAGAGGGGACGAGTTAACTAGAAATTTAAATGGCAATCGTTTTCTGTTTAGTTTTTCATGGTGCACGGATTCAGAAATTGAAATGCCAATATCACAACATGTTTATATGAAAATAATTCAATAAGGGCAAACTGCATTATTTCGAAATGCATATTATGTGTACAGATCCAAATATGATGTCATGTTCCCACATGGTTACCATCCTGATGCAATGCACTTCTTGCATCTTTCGATAAACTTTTGTATTCCAGTAGGAAAGAAAAAAGTTTTTGGTTATCGAAACGAGAAGTGCATCGTCTCCTTTATCCCCTCCTTGTTGTGAAATCTTATTCCTCGCAATCATTCCTAGCAAAAAATAGCACGAAATAGCGAGAAACTTCACCTAATGCATGGCAAACTCTCAAGGAAGCCTTACAACTCTGCACACACACACACTTCAACTTACATTCAGCGGTCCACTGGGTAGATGCTCTGTTTAATACATACAAACGTTTCTGCGAGTCTCAAATGTTCAACTAAGGCTCGTTACTATTCAAGATAATGATAACACCGTCCAAAAAAGTAGTTTATTATCGATACACAGAATGTTGCTTCTCTGTGAACAAAAATTCGACTTCTATTTCATCGAAACCCATTAAAAAGCGTCACATAATAACCCGAGGCTCTATGTAATTAATAAAAGAGCAGTTAATCACGGAAATATTTATGAAATCCATTTTAAGCCGAATAATACCTAAACGCTTTATTTTCGTCACATTAAATTCGTCACATTTAACTCTTACAAGCACTTTCTTAAAAGGCTGCGATGAATATGCCAGCGAATTTTGTATAACTTTTTTTTCTTTATGAAATATTACAAAACGTAATTTCGTTAAAATTTGATTCGACAAAATTCAATGTGACGTAAAGCATTGGAAACCGTATTAAGTGTGACGTGATGATATGCTTCTGAGAGAAAGCAAAATTTACAATGCATATACCATAAAGTGGTCTACAGGACCGTTCAACTGTAGTATGTATGTTGTATCTTATCTATGGACTTTTCTTGATAATTATCTTAACTAAAGAATATATTTAATGCAAAGAGCGATGACTGTTGCCACTATTCATAAACTGCTTAACGCGATTAATGATCACTGAAACTGGTGTTATATCTGTAATTAACAAGGAAATGACAAATTCGACTTTTTTTTACTGCGCATGCGAAAATTTGTAATGCACTCTTCGTTAATTCAGCTCAAGCGGCTCAAGTTTTCACGATGGAAGGTCTGCACGCGATATTTGCAATACGAAACAGGATAGAGTTGATGTTTATATCATTTACCTAAAATTAAAATCTGTTGGCTTACGGAAATAAAATGGGGAACGTCTCATAAAGCTTATAACTATTTAATATACCGTTGTGTAAATAAAAAATATTAATTCAAGATCTGGTTCAAGAAAACCTAGGCTTAAATTCCTGCAGTTAAATGTCATACGCTGCTGACCCAGTGACATTATTTTGTGTATATATTTTTTTCATCTTCCTCCATCTAATGTTTATTGTGGATACTCTGCAGGGTAAGATATATGGATATTGTTAATAACGAAATCGCTTTCTACATCCCGCTTTTATTTTAATAATCCATTTCTTTCTGATAAATTTTTTTTGAAAATCTATTCCAGGTTAAAAGGGAAGAAATAAATTTTTGCCCTTGAACTTACAGTATCCAGATACAAAACAACTTCATCGACCCATTTCTATTTTTTCTGACTTAAGTATTGGCGTACTTAAGTTATTACCAACAAGAAATATTAAGAGTAGGCTTGACCATAGCCCACTAGATAGTAAATATAGGGGCTATGCCTTGACCTTCCCCATGTTGCGGTTAAAAAAATTGCCACTAGATGGCATAGCAGCATTGTTTTGTCAATTCAAATATTCCGTAATTGATATTTTTACTAAAAACTTAAATTTCAGCTCCAACTTTGAATATAGGTTCAAAAATAATTTTATAAATTCTACCTGTACCAAGAAACCTTTACTTCAACTTTAAATCAATCTAGAAATATACACTGTCATATCACTGAATTATGACCACCCGCTTAGTAATGGTTGTAGCCACCCTCCGCCGCTATAACTGCTGCTAGGCGTCGTGGCATGGACGCAAGAAGTGCGCGGTATGTATCCGATAGTATGGCAGTTCATTCCGCTTGAAGCGCTGTCCACAGCTTCGAGAGTCATAGGTGGAGGGTCTAGCTGCCGTACATGGTGATCAAGGTGCTCCCACAGATGTTCGATTAGCGGATTAGCGGGCCAAGGGAGCACTCGAAAGTCAGTAGAGTGTTCCTCGAACCAACCCAGAAGGAGACGTGCCTTGTAGCAGGGTGCATTGTCCTGCTGGAACACACCATCACATTGGGGGAACATCGTGAGCATGTACGGGTGCACCTTGTCCGCTACGATTGACAGATAGCCACAGGCATTCAAATTGCCCTCTAGACGAATCAGTGGACCTAACTGCTCCCAACAGAAGATCACCCACACAAGTGCACTACCCCCATCAGCCTGTTTCCGGCCCACAATAGCCTCCTGCAGTCTCTTTTCATGGCGTTCACGACGCGCTCCCCATCGCCCGTCATTCGTATGGAGCAAAAGCCTTGACTCGTCGGAGAAGGCGACCTCAGGCCACTCGTCTGTGGTCCAATGGCGGTGCTCACGTGCAAAGTCTAGGCGTCGTTGACGATGACCCCTTGTCAGCATGGGTGCAGCAACCATGCGTCGACTGTTCAGGCCCATCCGTAGCAGGGTGCGTTCAACGGTAATGTCGGATACACATCTGTTGGCACCACTGTTGAATCTGGTGGTCAGTTGATGGACTGTGGCTCTCCTGTCACCTTTTACGAGTCGTCGTAGGCGTTGGTCGATGGCTCGTGACCCTTTACAGTGATGGCGTTGGGACGATTTCTGTCCCTGCTGTCCACTTTTTGTATACCTTCACTACAGCGGACCGTGAACAGTTCACAAATCGCGCCGTTTCGGAGATAGGCTATCGCAGCAAGGGTGGCACTATTACCATCCCTTTTTGGATGTGCGTTAAATCCGGACGTTTACCCATCTTGAGGTTCGTGTACCTGCCATTTGATGCACCAGCTTTAAAGCTTTCTCATCCTGTTATGCAAATTTTGCAATGTGTAATCGTTGTTGGGGCGAACCATGCGTGTGCCTTGAAGGGGTGCTCGTCATAATTCATTGATATGACAGTGTATGTTTTTAATGATATCATGAGAAATCAACCATGTTATTATTGATGACAATATGGTTTGATATAATGGAACCAACAGATTTCGGCTTTATTTCCCGCCTTCATCAACGTAATCTATAGCGAAAATGGTTCCATTATACAAAATCATTTTATACTGTAAGGCCCCAATTTTTATGTCAAAATACAGTACAAGAGAAGATCTCATCGATGACTATATTTATTACTGAAGTTAATATGACCATAGTAATAGAAAAGAAAGTACAACAGCTCCCGAGTTACACTGTCCACTCGTGTGAGGGCGCCTCGATCGAAATAGATCATTAAGCAGGTTGAATTCCTGTGTTTTTTTGCCGGTTTTTAGCTATTTCAAAGCACAAATTCGTTACAGGATTTAATAAATTATTATAAAAAATTCTTACGCGAGCCCATTTTTGCAGCACTTTTAACCTAAATCGCTTTTAACGTAAGTTTAATATAAAATTAATATTCCGTGATACAACTGCAACATAAATTTAATATATTGGTCAGTAAACAAAAAGCAAATTGAAATCAAACATTTTAAAAATACAACATTGGGAGAAATATTTTTAGGTTATTATTTTAAACTTTTCACGGTGTTGGGTGTTAAAATACATTTCTTGGAGACTCGTATATCATATAATGAAATCAAACATTTATTTTTCAAACATTGTTTATTTTTCACATGCAAACCAATTTTGCTCGTTTTCTATTATTGCTACTTTTCCTTCTGGAAGACATGTCTTGCCTCAAAGTTTTTGCAACAAGATGAAATCTCGTTTCAAAGCGGGTATATAGTCTCGTTTGCACATAATATAATATCATATAAGGAACGAATTCATATATATGTTGCAAACAACAGGCAATGCCTGAATTTACATTCAAATTTGTTATCTTTTCAAATATTTCATTACTAATATTAATCAAGTTGCTAATCTCTTGTTTCCCTATTGTTTTTTCCAAGTAGACTTCCACCTGATAAAATACTTGTACAAATGCCAATGAAGGCTTGATGAGAAACCTGTTATAGTCTTACATTTCATTATTAACCTCAGTTAAGGGATCATTCAGAAAATACGTTAGCTTGACAGGGAGGAGAGGGTGGGAATTTCGAAACTGTGACAAAATGAACGGTTAAATAGGAGGGTGGGTATCGAATAATGAACGTTCGCCTAAATATTTTTAATTATTCGCCTCGATCTATGCAAAAGTGGTCGTGGCTCCTTTTTATGTGAAAAGATTTCCTTTTTTAAGGGGGAGGGGTATATTCTAAAATATTAAATACGTTCATTTGAAAGGGGGGGTTGTTAATGTTTCAGTGTTACAAAGGTTAAAAAATGTTGTCATTTTAGCGAACATATTTTGTAAACGATCCCTAAGTTGCTAATTCTTGTTTTCTCATTTTTTTTTCCCAAAGAGACTCTGATAAAATACATGTACAAACGCCAATAAAAGCTTGACGAGAAAGCTATTGTAATTTTTGTATACGTAAAGTAAAATAAGCTGCCGATGGCACAGAATCAAGAAATTAAAAATACAACCTGTGACAATAAAGTTCGGTGAATGATGGCATATTGAGAGTGGATTGCTCGCTTACATGAAACAGCAGTTACTATCCTTCAAAGTAATCCCCGTCGATGGTAATGCACTTCTGGGAACGCCTGTACAAGTCCTGGAAACTCCTGGCGTAGTCGTTTTTAGGGATAGCCTTCAGTTGGGTCGTAACATTACGTTGGATGTCTGGCCACTTCGGGGGGCGTCTTCTACGGTGTTCCGGCCTCCTCGGAACCGTTTAAACCACTCAAAAACACACTTCAAAGTAATAGTACTTTCTTTGTAAACTGTTGTCATCATTTCATGAGTCTCTTTCGTTCGCTGATCCATTTTGGGTTTCGACCGCGCGTACTACGCCTTCTCTCTTCAATGTCCTGTTTAAACACAATAAACACACTCGCAGCGCTGATTCTCTCAAATTTGTTTAAACATGTCTCGACCTGTCTGGGGCAGGATACGACGATGGTGCACTCTTACGACCGCTAGCAATTTGACGTCATTCACCGAACTTTATTGTCACAGGTTGTAATTCCAAGCATTTCTTGCAAGTTATAAATTTTTCAGACTTATTTAGAAATCTAACCACACAGGTAGTAAACAATGTTTCTATTGATGAAATCAGTATCAAAACAGCGAGGCATTTTTAAAATTAAAAACAACTTTCTTGGACAACTTGGACATTGTGGACAATTTTAGATTGAAGACACGTGTATCCCACGCTCACCTATGACGTTATATTCGGAGTCAGGCAAATTAAATAGGAATTATTGGAATTTTAAATCGTGCGTTTCCAGCATTAGCGATTATCTGTGAAACCTTTCGCACGAGCGAATTCGATCGCAGCGCCGCAGCTTCAACAAAAATCCGCCTGACAATATGGGCGACACTAAACCGGGCTGAGGTCTTACTTCAGAGTGGGGGCTATTACTTTTCAAAAAAGTTTCTAAATTCTAAACTGAAAGCATAGTTACGTTGTCTGATCCTTCTATAATAGAATTGGCGGCTCGGGAGCTGTTGTACTTTCTTTTCTATTACTATGATATGACTATTTGAAAAGGATGACAAAATCCTGTAAGAAGTTTCGATATCTTTTGTGGGGACTACGCCCAATAGCCAAAGGATGAAATAATTGTGGAAAGCTTAAGTAACATTAATTCAAATGAGTTAGAAGCGGTAATATTTTTATGAAGGGAAAAAAGCAGTCCCTCTAGAAAGAAGATATTCATCATCATTCCCTTGAACATTAAAGAACATTTGTATAGTTCAAAACTTCCAGGTAGGTCATAATTATGGTCAAAATGATAGCGTCGTTGAAGTAACAGATCAAACCAGCCAAATACACAATCATTCCTAAACTAAGGCAATCGATATAAAATAGCGCTTAAAAACTAAAATTAGTCACTAAAAAACAAAGGAATTAAATAAACAGTATTAATTACAAATAGGCCAAACCAAAATCGACTATCCATGGCTAAATTTTAAGAAACTCTATTAAAACTTTCTTCAACAACCCCTTTAATAAAAACTGAGAAAGCGACTGCATAAAATGAATCGTATAAATGCAATTTACATAAAAATTTATTTACTGAATAATTTCAATTAAATGTAAAGAGTTGACGTTTCTCTATTTCTACGAGTCGTCGAAAAAAAAAAAGATTTCATAAATCTGACGATGTTCTGCAATGGTTGCTTTCTTAATTCCATTAAGAACAAGGACAGTCGAAACGCTGTAGACATTTAACTTTTGATTTGACCTCGTTTTGACGATTACATACATTCATTATTTAAAAGCTATCTACATATTCAAGAAATTTGCATGTTTCATTTAAGGAAACCATCAACTTAACATTGCATAAAGATCATGTGCAGTTAAGACAATATTGCAATGAAGATCATATTTAACAAGGAAATCGTAAATTATTTTTAAGTGCTCGTGTGAAATGTATTTATAGCGTTATTACAAAGAATAATATACTACACTCAAAAAACCTCTTTAATGTGTTACCAAATCTCGGAAGGTTTTAGTTAAAACTTATCGTGGGTGGTCGGTTTCCAAAATCAAAACACTTTATGAACTGTGCCATTTCCGCTGAACAGTAAACACAATTGCGGACTTGTGTTTTTCCTTTCGGCATTGGCCTCCTTCCAGACAGCCAGTTTCTCTCTTTGCAGAAAAGATTTCACGTCCTTTAGGGGAAGAAAGGGGTGGATGGGTAGGTGGGAGGAGGGGCGGACGGAGTTTTAGTGTTAAGGGAGGTGCAAGTGCTGGCCCAATGCCATTCCAAATCCCACCCCCTCCTCCGTCCGGATTATCTGCTTTACAGACGATGAGATAATGGATAGAATGGGAAAGTTACGCAACTCGAGGAAGTACAACAAAAGAAAAACTAGGAGAGGAAGAAAATGAAAACTTCGTCCTTTTGTTGGTCTTCGTTTTTGCCTTTTTTGAGTGTACAAAATGAAAAACAAAGAAAAGACTACATCTTCGATAAAAAAAATATAAAGTAACAATCCTGATATTGTTTGAAAACTCAATAGGATGTTTAAAAACTACTTCTTATATGTACAAATATTTTCTGATTCCGGATAAAATCTGAGATGTTATGATGTTAATTTTTTCTTAATGTTGCATTCATAATCAGATTGCAACAATCAAGTATAGCATTTTATTTCATCAACCATTCATTTATGTAATATAAAACTGTAATTTTTATATTAAGCTGCAGATGAATAACGTGCATATTTTTTATTTTTATTCTTGCAACCATGTTTTTAGAGTACTAAGAACTTTTAATGTAGACTTGAGCGCTTTCAATAATACTCTCAAAACTTAAGAAAAACGATGCATTATAAATGGCTTCCCTAGAAAATTCTCTCAGAATAGGGCTACATACTTCCAAGTAAGGCAAGTTTTCGAATTTCCTGTATAGTAATTGAAATCTCAAACGTTTAATTTTCACGCCTTCAATTATATTGCTAGTAAAACTTATAGGTGAATGCCTTTATGTTATTTAATGTTGTTCGTTGTATTGATGGGATTAACTATCTTAAGTTCATCACATTGACTTCTCTTTATTCGTCCATAGATTTAATTTCTTTCAGATATTCTTCATAATGTCTCTTAGTCCACGCCGGCCAGGTGGCCGAGAGAGCTAGGGCGCAGGCTTTCTAGTTTTCGAGTCTACTTTGGTCGCGGGTTCAAATCCCGCCGTAGGCATGGATGTTTGTGTTTGTCCTAGGCTGCATACAGATATAACTTGTATAAAGGGCGCAAAATGACCTTAGTAGTCGACGCCATAATTTCTAATAAACCAACCAACCAATCTCTTAGTCCACCAGCATCCCCAGTAACATTATTCCGACCTAATTTCTAATTAAATTTAATTTTAATACAGTGGAGAAGTACGAGGCGTGTTTTTTAAGTACAAAAAAAAAACAAGGACAATTTTTAGCACCTTAATTTTTATAGAAAATCCTGTACCTTAATCTACTTTTCAACATAATTTTCATTTATATTAAGACATCTATCGTATCGTACGACCAGCTTCTGAATTCCATCCTCATAGAAATCGACCGCTTGATTTTCTAACCACTCCAATGTTACCCCGAGGCAAGAAACCCACAAGTAAAAAAAAAAATCACCTGCCTATCTCAAAACACTGTGCACATAATAATATAATTAGAAACTGGAGATTGTCTTCCAAACTGAGGTAATAATTTTTCGATTGATAAATGGAAGGAAAAATTCTGCGACCCGGATTCGAACCAGGAACCTCGACTATCATGGCCGACGCCATCTGTGAGTTCATCAAACTTTCTGATGGTTTGGATAGGAGAAATTCTCGATCTGAGAGCCAGGAGCCCGCCTCCCATTGGGCTTTCAACCTTGACAACTTGGTTGTCTTTAAGACACCTTGTGACAGCTTGGCTGTCCGTGGAGTTTGCGATAGCCCAATTGGTAGAGGCGTCGGCCATGATAGTCGAGGTTCCTGGTTCGAATCCGGGTCGCAGAATTTTTTCTTCCATTTTTCAATCGAAAAATTATTACCACTGTGCACATGCTTGAACTTCATTTCTTGAACTTCATTTCTTGAGTGATGTTAAATGCCTCCATTCCATGGATTGTTGGTTTGATTCCGGTAAAAGGAGAACAATCCACGTTTCGTTGCTAGTGACAATTTGTCTTAAAAACTTATCCCCTTCGACACGGTACCACTCGAGAAAAGTCAAAACACTGGCTAAATGATTGGTTTTGTGCCATTCTCTGCTGGAGTATTAGCAAATCCGGCGGTCGATACGATAAGTGTCTTAATATAGATGGAAATTATGATGTCCAGGCTTTCATACAAAAGTTAAGACGTTAAAAAATTGTCCTTGTTTTTATTAAGTAGCGGAAGAATGGAGCTACTTATTGTTTTCACAATGTCCGTCTGTCTATCCGTCCGTTCGTCCCCTTCATAATTTCCGCATTTTTTGAGGTAGAAGGTTGAAATTCATTATGTAGCTTACTATGGGCATGTGCACCTTCACTATTTAATTTGGTTTTGATTGGCCCACTGGGGTCGGAGTTTCGGGGGCGGAAATTAGGGGGGACCAAAAGGTCTACGCGTATTTATGCATATAAAGGAGTGAAATTCGGTACGCAGATTCCTCTAAGCAAGATCAACATTACTGTAAAGTTTGGGCAAAATTGTCCCAATAGGGTCGGAGTTGTGGGACAATCACTTGGTCTTAAGAAATTTATGGCAACATATAGTGTGTGATGTATCATTCGATCGAAAATGATGAGAAAGGAAAGAAGATAGGTTTCTTTTATATTTTCTAAATACAAGGTTCGAGAAAATCAATTTTAGATTTAAAAAAATGGGGGGTTAAAAAGTGTAGATGAAGGAATTAAAAAAATAGATGAACTCAGGGCTTCCGCTACTTTCCTATACCTTCCTCGGGAGGCTTAATTTCTTGTTATATCTAAAAATACGCCTAGTAATCATAATATTGTACAGAAAAGTTTTAGTAGAAATCTAAAAAAAATATAACAAAGAATATTACTAACTTAAGGAGGATTACTAGCCGATTTGTTATTGATACATTTTGACAGCACCATGCTTAAAAAAAAAGTCAAAAATGAGAAAAAAAATTTAAAAATAAAAAAACGTTTTTAAAGTATAGTCCTGCGGAGCAAAAACTATTTGAAAAGAAAGATCTACATACACATCCTTGTGCAAACTAATTGAAACAATGCATATTTTCTATATTATTCATAATCTTGTACTCAAAACAAACACGAAAAGTCAGTTTGGTCATTTTTATGTTGGCTGATGCAATCAATACGCCAGCAGCAACTGTACTGCATCAGATATTAGAATCCTGTCCGACCGCCACAGTGTACATTGGCTGATACAGTTAGCAGTTACAGTATTTCATCAGATTTTAAAAACCTGACCAGATGTGTTTCGACCGCCGTTCGAGATGCATGTGATTGATACCTAGGAAACGTACGTAGATCGCAACTCTGCACGACCACACAGTTAAAACGGTATCGTGAGATTGCTTCTGTGATTGGTGTGAGTTTAGCAATTGCCACCGTGTTATCAAGGAAAGTATGGTCGTAAAGGAAAGTATGGCCGTAAAGGAAAGTATGGCCGTAAAGGAAAGTATGGTCGTAAGAAGAAAACAACTTGTAGAGATGACGTTTACTTGCCTCAACAAAGTAAAAAGAATGTCCGCAAGACATGAAATTGTACAATTAATTAATTTGCACAAGGGTGTAAATAAAAACATCCAGTTAACATAATTAAAAAGTCATTCAGATGAGATATGGAAAAAATAAAATTACTAACCAATCTAATTCCTTATACAACGATGAATAATTTTTATTAAAACCTTAGAGCGTTAAAACATGTGTAACAGATTCTATTCAATTCATATCAAATCCCATGAATTTTAGAAGTTGATGCGATTGTATTAAAAGCTTAAATCACTATATCTAAATAAAATGCGATTAAATGGCTGGTACAAGTTTTTGGAGACTTTCCAATAGAATGAATCTTTAAACGGCGATGTTGAGAGTAATTATGAAGTCAACGTCCACCCCTCTTGAAAAATTTAAATCATAAAAGAAGAATGGCTCCCTTTAAGTGATGAACTAGTTTTTAAAAAAGTAAGAACTGCCATCTTAAAAACAATTTTTAATTTTCAAATCCAACTAAATCCATTAAAATCCGTTTCACAGTTTCAATTTATTGATAAACGTGCGAATAACGGGAGACTGAAAATTATCGCAATATCTACATTACCATGAAAATTGACGTTATAAATGATTGGCGTCCTCGATTTTCAACCACTTTCCACACAACTTGTTGCAATTTTTAGGAAAAACTAAATGTACGAAATATGAATAAAGTAATGCGCTGTGTTCATGCATATTTTTAAACTTTCGTTAAAATAAAATCTTAAGGGCCACTTTGTTTGTTCGTAAACGAATCATAAAAACAGAAAAACTTTGAAAATAGAAACTTCGAACCTGAAGTCTTCTTGCAGAGGCGGCATCAGGATTACGCAAGGCCAGAATATCGGTGTTTCGACTGGTAAGCTAAAGCGGAGTCCCAATTGCCTTCGTCAATATAATTCTGTATTATAAATTTTAATTTAATAATAATAATAATGCAACAACAATAGGGAATAGTCCACCAGATAAACCAGAGAATGAAGCCCCATGTTGCCTCCCAACAGGCCGAAGCCCAAAACGGGGTTAATGATGAGAACATATAAAATGAAGTAATAAAAGTAAATTAAGGCTAAAAAAACTAAGCCAAGTCCGATAACAAAAGAAGTGATTTTATAATGTTAATTAGTAAAGATAATATAACAATAAATAATAATAATAATCCCCCTCGATCTGCCATCACCTTGTCGTGGTGAGGGGGCTTGCGCGCCTCGAGGATGCTGGGAGCTATGCTGGCGCCAACCTAGTTGGCAGAAGGGTCTCCCAGGCCAGACAGGTCACAGCTGAGAGGCCAGACTAAGTATGGCAGTCCCAACATCATGGTGATTACAAGGAAAATGAACTCTATACTGGATCGGCCGTCGCCCAGCTCAAGGGCCGCGTTTGGTGGTGATTTCTCTGGCCACCAGTGGAGCAGTAAGCTACAGAGGACAGTTGGTGCTGCTAGGCAACCAGGGCAGCCAACTGCGAAGCAACTGGAAGATGATTCAAGACAAACAAAGTGGAGCCGAGAGCAAAATCAGCAGATAATGGAAAGCTACTATGCTTCAAAACCAGGAGAAAGAGGATTCCAGAAAAGGATGTACACATTTTGGAAGGAGAAGTATCCACACGCACACGTGTCAGAACAACGATTGATGGATCAAAGGAGATTCATAATAAGGAATAACATCTACACAAAGCCAGAATTGGAAGAAATAGACAGGAGAATTAATGTGGAAACAATCACTCAACAAGATTAAGAGGAACCAGTGGCAGAAGCACAAGAACCACTGTTATATATTCCTGCTAGTCAAGAAGATGGAAGAGAGGAACAAGAAACTGAAGAACAGGAAATCCAGCTTAGTGAAAGACAGGAACAAATTGTTCAGAAAATTGTCATACATATGGCGGAATGTAAAAAGCGTGAAAGATTACCACCTTTAAAGAAATCAAATGTGAAGGAATTAAAACAAGCCTTAAATGAGGTAAACCAGGCGTTGTTAAAAATCAACACTAAGAGCCTGACTGAGACTAACCAACTTGTCTACAGCACCGCAGCCGTCACAACAGAATTGCTTGGATACAAGACTACGAACCAGATCAGAAAATTCAAGGAACCAAAATGGAAAACTAGATTGGAAATGAAAGTAAAGAGACTAAGGGCTGACATCCGCAACATGAAAGCCTTAAAGGAGAAAAGGTGAAAAATGAGAAGATCAACGAAAGTCTTAGATTTCGTTACAGCTTGAAGAACAGAAAAATTGTTCTGGTCATGGAATAGCTGAAACAAAGTCATAGCAACAGCAAGGAAAATTGAAAGATACATGGGAAGAATCAACCAGTTTAAACAAAATCAGCAATTTTCTATTAATCAACACATATTTTACAAGCCACTCCAAGTGAACAAATCTAGTCCAAGCCAAATTCCAGATATAGACGAAGTCCTAGATTACTGGTGGAACATTTGGCAAATCCCCCAGGAGCATATCCAGAGGGCAGAATGGATCAAAGATGTGAAAAGACATGTAAAGGCCAAGGAAATGGATGAATTAGTAATAACAGAAGACTTGGTTAAGGCTCAAGTTCAGAAAGTCAAAAATTGAGCTGCCCCAGGCCCAGACGAAATCCATGGATTCTGGTTCAAACATTTAACGTCACTACAAAAGCGAATTTCAATGCAATTCAATGAAGTGCTACAAACAGGTGCAACACCTTCATGGATGACCAAAGGAAAAACATACCTTATCATGAAAGATGCAAATAAAAGACCAATTGCAAGCAACTACAGACCAATCACCTGCCTACCAACAATGTTCAAAATGTTAACTGGAATTATTGCTTCATCAATATCAAAACATTTCAAGGAAAACAAACTGTATCCATCTGAGCAAAAAGAGTGCAGTAAAAATACTAGAGGAACAAAAGATCAGGTTCTCATTGACAAGCTGGTATTAAAAAACTCAAAAAGACGGAAAAATAATCTCAGCATGGCGTGGATTGATTACAAGAAAGCATTTGATTCACTGCCTCACAGTCGGATCCTAGAATGCTTGAAAATCTTCAAAAATAACAGCAAAATTTCGAATTTTCCAACAACTTCAATGGAAAACTGGAAAACCGTTTTATTTGCAAACAATAAAGAGATTGGTGAAATAAACATCAAGAAGGGAATTTTTCAAGGAGATTCATCATCTCCACTGCTGTTCAATATCTGCATGATTCCATTAACGCATATCCTAAACAACACTAAACAAGGATATGAAGTATCAAAAACAAGTGGCAAGATTTCTCATCTTTTCTACATGGATGATTTGAAGTTATATGGAAAATCTAGAAAGGAAATCACATCACTCATCAACACAGTCAGAAAATTCAGTGAAGACATTAAAATGGAATTTGGATCGACAAATGTGCAATGTTAGACATCAAGAAAGGAAAAATCATAGAAACAGAAGGACTCCAACTTGGGGAGGGAAAAATGGTTCAATCACTGAAAGCTGAGGAAACTTACAAGTATCTAGGAATTCTAGAATCTGGTGTCATTTGCCACAAAATAATAAAGAACAGGATGAAAACTGAATACTGTAGTAGGGTAAGAAAAATACTGGCCTCAAGGTTGAATGGAGGAAACATAATCAAGGCAATTAATACATGGGCCGTTCCAGTCATCAGGTAACTGCTGGGATTGTGGATTGGACTCAAGCAGATTTGGATGCTTTGGATCGAAAAACCAGGAAGCTGATGACAATATACCATGCTTTCCATCCAAAAAGTGATACCGACAGATTATACTTGTCCAGGAAAATTGGCGAAAGAGGTCTATTGCAAATCAAACAAGTCGTGGAGGAAGAAAGACATGGTCTGAAGGACTACATTTCAGCCAGTGATGAAAAACTGCTGAAAGAAGTGATTAATGAGAAAATAATCAAAACTGCGACAACAAAGAAAGAATTTAGAAAGAGAGAATTAGAAAACCGGCATAAAAACTGGAAATCCAAACCATTACATGGTCAAATTCTCATACAGACAGAAGCACTGGTGGATAAACGCAACTGGAGATGGCTTCAAAACGGAACAATAAAGAAGGAAACGGAGGCATTGATTTTTGCAGCTCAGGAACAAGCATTAGCCACAAATAATATAAAAGCAAGAATTCACAAAACCACTAACAAGACTAAATGTCGTCTATGCCGTGATAAAGTGGAAACAGTTCATCATTTGCTCAGTGGATGCAGTAAAATTGCTCAGACTGATTATAAACAACGTCATGACAGAGTAGCTACTATGATCCACTGGCAATTATGCAAATAATTCAATTTCAAGACCAACAAGTATTGGTACAACCATCAAGTTGAAAAAATCATTGAAAATGAACATACCAAAATCCTCTGGGACTTCAAACTTCAGACGGATCGCCACCTAAGTCATAATACTCCAGACATAACAATAGTGGAAGCAAACAAAATCACCTTCATTGACGTGGCTATTCCAGGGGACACAAGAATAAGGGAAAAAAAGTGACAAAGTACAGGGATTTATGCATTGAAATTACAAGACTATGGAAAAAACCCTGTAGAGTGGTCCCAATAGTCATTGGAACCCTTGGAAGTATCACACCAAACTTGAATAAAAATCTCAAGGACTTAGAGATCACACAAGGATCTGCTGAACTACAAAAAACTACGCTACTTGGCTCAAGTTATATATTAAGAAGATACCTGGACAATTCCTAGGTTTCAGGATGAAATCTGAATTTTCCGGTGAAGCTAAACAGAGATGTGATTTGTTGTAAAAATCTGTTTTTATCTTTGTTTGTGGTATGCAGTGTTTGTATAAATAAAATAATAATAATAAATAAACAAGACAGCACAAATCTAATTCTCAAAAAGAGAATGTTTTTCGTGAAAACTATCCACAGTGGGAAAATTCTTGTTAACTATATCTATTAATTTACTAGCAGGATATAAGTTCATCACCTTGGTCCTACTAGTGCCCAAGAATACCAATGATTTACAAAATCTGTTGGAATTCGGAACCCGGAAACCAATCAGATCGATGGTACTAGGCGAATGAATTTTCCCATTTATAACCTTTATCAAGGTATTTAAAAGCACTTTATTGAGAATACATCTTAAATCAAACAGCGGGGCCAAGGAGTCAGAGTCAGAAATTTAAGTTATATGAGAAATAAAACGAAAAAAATGACTTAGTTTGGCTTGCAGATGGTTTAATAATTGAGTAGTACCGGAAAACCAAATCCAGGAGGCATATAAGATTTTTGGAAGAACAATTTGTTTATATAAAGTTAAAAAAGTATTTGGTCTTTTGAAAAAATTTGTAAATCGTTTGATGATACCCAAACGTTTACTCATTTCGATCAACAATGAGACCAAGTGGTCAGTGAAATTCAATTTAGAATTGAATGTCACACCTAGGTCTTTAATAGAAGTGCAACGTTGGATTTTACGGGAATTTAGAACGTAATCATAGAAATAAGTGATTACTTTCCGGGAATAGGTTAAACAAAAGGATTTCAATCCATTTAAGATAAGCCCATTCCTTTCAGTCCAATGAATAATTTCGCACAGCGTCAAAGATATGTTATGGCAATCCTCCCAAGATTGAATGACTGGATAGACCTTTAGATCATCCGCGTATAATAAAAATTTAACACACGGATGATCGAAATTTAAGGCAACATCCGCGGTGAAAATGTTAAATAACACCGGGCCCAAGGGAGATCCTTGAGGGACGCCACTACGAATATAGCCAACAGCATTAGATCCATTGGAATCTTGTATTCTAAAACTACGCCTACAGAGGAGCGAAGCAAACCAATTTAGAAGATTAGCGGCAAGGCCTAATTTACCCAGTTTATTTAAAAGCAGCTGAACATTGACGCTGTCAAAGGCCTTACTAAGGTCTAAATACAGGACGTCAACCTGTAGGATGAATGTCTTATTATAACAGTCCTCAAAAAGTGGGGCCTTTTTGGAAATAGGATATTCCAGCATTTATTGTTTCAAATTTGTCGTTCGAATTGTTTTCCGGATGATTTTAAGAAAACTTTGATCACGCGCTGATCGATGTAAAGGTCAAATAATGTAACAGACACGCGAGATTCGTGTTACTTAATGATCATAACATTAAATATAAATCAGAGGTGATATCAACTTGAAATGATTATTTTGTTAAAATTTGATTATCAGGAGATAGTTCTGATTGATTTGATTCGTGTAAATTGTTAAAGATCGTTTGCTACATGTAATTATCATACCCTAGCGAAGTAAAAAAGGGATTAAAAGACGGCCAATCGTGGCTCTATAATTAATTATCGCGTCAAAGATAGAGTTTTAGTTTTGTATTAGAACATAAAAAATAAAAACATGTAATATCCTCAAATTTTCCTTAATGCCCCTATTTCTTATGCAAATATTATGCCCCTGTATAAAAAAAACAAATAAACGAGTATATCGTCGGTATACTGGAAAAACTGACCCTAACTTTCGGTTAGTTAACGATCGGTTAAGCCCTTTAACCGGGAAATATTGCACCAAGCCTAGTTAAGTCTCAGTTAGCTAACTGGATCGAATATGAGTAACGAGTACTGTGATTGGTTCGTTTTGCTCCAATTAAACTTCCGGTCAACATGGCTGATTGTTTTCAATTAGCTGTTTGATAACTAGGTTATCCAAATAGCGTAGCAATTTAAATGTTTGATAATTAGCTTATCAAATTAGCTGTTTAATAATTAGCTTATCCAATTAGCTGTTTAATAATTAACTTATCCAATTAGCTGTTCGATAATTAGCGTATCCAAATTGCTGTTTGAAAATTAGCTTATCCAAACAGCTTATCAAACTAGTTTATCCAGGAGCGTATCCATTTAGCTTATCCCATTAACTATCCAAATAGCTTATCCAAAGAACTTATCCAAATAGCTTATCCAAAGAACTTATCCAAATAGCTTATCCAAAGAACTTATCCAAATAGCTGTTTGATAATTAGCTTATCCAAAGAGCTTATCCAAATTGCTATTCAAATCGCTTATCCATTTAGCTTATTCAATTAGCTTATCCTAATAGCTTATCCAACTAGCTTATCCAAACAGCTGCTTGATAATTAGCTTATCCAAATAGTTTATCCAAAGAGCTTATCCAAATAGCCATTCAAATTGCTTTCCAATTAACTTATCGAATTAGCTTATCCATTTAGTTTATCCAAATAATTTGCACAATTAGCTTATCCATATCCATTTATCTGTTTGATAATTAGTTTATCCAATTAGTTTAAAATATATTTCTGTTTCGGAATGTCATTTTGCTTCGCTAACCATGAAGCTAAACCGTCGTCATCCAGCGTTTAAGTTAAACTGCCACTTAACGTCTGGTTAAGCCCTAATCTCTCTTGGTGCAACGCAAAAAATTTTAAACGGGACTTTAACGAAGAGTTAGTTTTAACTGACGTTGTTGCAACCGGCCGCAAGTCCAATTTTCAATAATCTGAGATAAAGGGAGTTAAAATTAAATTATCTCTGATAAATGAGATACTGGACAAGCCGAGTAACTTTTCCAAGTACTTGGAGGCTATCTTCTAGACTAGATCATTTTTCCTGTACAGATATGATAACTTTAAGGTGTTTGGTCACAGTAAGTCCGTTTACCTAAAATTTAGATTTAGTTGTTCCAGTATATCGACGATATTTAGTATATGCTCCAACTGGTACATATATTATTATGGTTTAAATGTAGAATAATGTGTCTTTTCACAATTTAATAAAAGTTTCCATTTCTGCGTTTCTCTTTTTAGAGAGAGCATTGTCTATTTGCATATTCTCAAATTTTTATAAACGACATTTTACTTTTAAGAAGGCAAATTGCGAATATCCTGCGAAATACTAGCTAATCTATCCGGAAAATCTTTAGCATATAATCAAATCTATTCGTAACATTTTACTAAAAAAAACTTAAGTGAAATCTCTAGAATATTTTATTATGACAGCATTAAATTGAATGCAGATCGCTTATCTCGTTATTGCTTTCATCCAACCCAGAATGATGTAAAATTTAACTCGATAAAATCCTCATAATGCAAATTGTTCACTAACCATTTTATTCCATCAGAATTTTACATCGCTGCTTGAAAACTTCAGCGTCGTCGTTGACATGATTTGAATAGACGTCATTCTTAATGACTATGGAGTAAATTTCAGAACAAATTAAGTTTTAATGTCTATGGATAAAATATTAGGTAAAGCCTTTGAAATTGTTTTATCCAATTTTTGTCATTGAAACTACATAATAACATTTAAAACGCCAATATGTAAATAAAACTTATGCAGAAAATTGCGAATACATTTCAATAAAACCTTTTAAAGAAACAAGTCCAAGAAAAGTGATATGGTAAACTATTTATTTATGCCGACACGTTTCGGTATTACACGATTATCACAGACAATACAGATACAAAGTTGAGAACGTCATGGACAATTTATAGTCTAACAGAGTAAGGGTGTCCACCACTCCAAGACTTTCATGAATCATGAATGAAGGAACAGCATCAAACATCATTTAAAGGAAAACGTCTTAAGGAACTAAAGAAATATTTTCTAATCTGTATTTTTCCCTGTTCATTACGACGGGCACTATCTACAGTGTCTCTAAACTCCACGTTCAAACTTTGGGGGAAGGTACACCCTTGTTCAAATTAATTGAAATAAACTAACATATACGTACATTAGTAACGAATATGACCTCCTCTATTTTTCAATCCCGTTTCAATTCAACCTTGTGATGATCTTTCAAGGCAGGACATGATTTTCTTCTTTCATACTTCAGGAATTTTCCATTAGCAATAGTTGATTTGGAGATAATGAATTCAGGCTCTTTGGCTCCGTTGTACGAAGAGAGGCACCGTTGGCTAGTGTACAAATTATTCCCATCTGGCGTGATGTAAGTTTTTTCGGTCGTCCAGTTGGCTTTTTCTGGCCGTAACTATTTCCGAGCTTAGAAATTGTTTACAAGTGTATCTGACCTGTTTAAAGCTTTTGCAGTGCATCGAGATGATTTCCCTGAGTTTTTTAAAGCCACAATTTGGCCCGTTTCGAATTCTGATCACGGTTTACCTCGTGGCATGCTGGTTTTCGCAATGCGAACTACTGTGGTATTTTAAACTTCAAGTGCTTTACATATTTATATTAATTTCATCATACTGATATTCCTAGCCGCAGATAAGTGGATACTCAGATATATGATCCCTAACGAGATCTAGACAAGCTATTGTAATATCTGTTTATCCTTGTTTTCTTATATCATCATTGTATCCCATCCGAAGGAAACAAAGGAACATATAAACTTAACACATTCTACTATTCTGACAAATTTCTCACAACCAAGATATAACATTCATATAAGATTCAAGTGGAATCTTCCTAATAATGTGTAAAATCTAATAATGGCTTTGTATTTTTTGGGCAATGAAAACAAATTTTTCTTTAATTTCTTCATAATTTGCTTGTTTTTCTATGAAACAATGATAAATAAGCAGACATGAATGGCATATTATTATAATTTTTTATTTCTTTCTGATTTGGCATTAAGGGATTATTGTTAAAATCCAAGTGGCTTTATACTATTTGGACGCACCTTAGACGAAACACAAAGACACGGCAAAACAATACACGGCACTTATTATGCGAAACTTAACAGTACAACAACTGATAAACACAGAATAAGCTAAGTTTCACAAGAGGTGTTCAAAGTTCCGACCATTCGCATTGATTGCCGAGTTTCGCGAATAACAACAACGACGAGTCTTGCTACGAGATCCATGTCAGAAGCAACGTGCGTTTCGTTTACAATGGAATTGAAGGTCCTCCACAGAAAGAAATCGATGGTCGATAAATCAGGTGAACGTAGGGACCATGATAGCCGTTTCCAGAGTTTCTTTCCTATGTGTATATGGTTCGACACGGTGTTGTCTACCTCTCCTAAAAGATTATACGTGGTGTTCTGAGACACAGAGTATAGCAAAACCAATGCATTCATTAACGAGTTCTGTTAATGTATTCCAACAATAATTAATTAATGGATGAAAATTATAAGAGCTGATTAGGTAAGTCCAAATTCTAAAAACATCTGCGTATTGGTTTTTCCATTTTCTCAACATGAACTGGAAGGTCGTTATCAAGAATCTCGGGATGGAATACTATAATAAATCCAGAAATCTTTCTCTCGGTTTGTCTGGCGTCGAAGAAAAGGCAACGGACTGACACCAAAATTGGTAAAGAAGAAGAAAGGGAAGTCGGAGAAGGAAAGAAGAAAAAAGGAAGGAATGAGCTGAGATAAGGGTTTTCTTTCACTTGGCGCCTTCATTTTGGCGCCAAATTCGCCTCCGTCTGAGAGTGAGGACGTTGTAAATTTTTCATTAGATGTTTTTTCCTCTCGCTTCCTTTTCTTTCTCTCTCCCTCTTTTCCTTTCCATTTCCTAATCCTGACAAAGTTTGGATCGGTTTGGAATCAGTCAGTGAACGCTGAAAGGGCTCTCCAAAAATAATACATAAAAAAAAGAAAGAGAGAGAGAGAGAGAGAGAGAGAGAGAGAGAGAGAGAGAGACCAAGAATCGAACAGGTTCGTGTCAAATTTTTAAGGTCTTTTTTTCCTAACTCTATAGATGATGGTAAAACTGTTCTCGATATGATGTTTTTCCTCTTTTGCTATTTTGAAATTTACCATTCGCTTCGAGCTGATTTTTTCCCTAGGTAATTTTAAATTCAGTATTTTACAACAGATCACCTGATTTAATAATATAAAAAGAGTAGTTCTTTTAGAAGGTATTAAAAATGTCAATGTAACCATCCATTTATTTCTAATAAAACAATTTTCCTTTCAAATTAAAACCCCGTTAATAATTAAACGCATTAAGTATTTATCAATTTTCTTTTCCACTATGTCGATGATATTTTACCAAAAAGTAATCAGTCAGGTAATAAAAGTTTGAAAACTCGCTTTTTCTTGTCCGTTTTATTAAAGTATAAATTTAAAATACGGGAATGCGTCAAACAACATTTGGGTCGCACATACATTCAATTACACTGGGCAACAATAAAATTGCTTCTTAGGTGAAAGTACCCAATCCTGAAAAACTTGATTCAAAAAACTTGTTTGGCTCTCGTTGCAGAGATATTGACGTATTGTCCTTATATAGATGCTATTGGATAGGATTAACTACAGCAAGTACGGCTGACAAGAAGTAGTGTCTCTGTTGATGGGTTTGCAGCAGAATATATTAAGTACTCCTCCTTTCTTTGTCTATGGGAAGCAAAGCAATCGATTTGCACTACAGAGTCCACCAAAAATGTATACACACTTTAAGGAACGAAAACTATTTATTATGTGTTTGTTTTACATTTAAATATTGATCACACATGTAGTATTGTCTTCAGTTAAGCACATGGTTACTTTAGATGCTCAAAATGTTGGCCGTTGGCGGCCAGACACATCAACTACGATATGGCGTTCTCTCAGGAAGTCCATAGCTGTTCGTGCAGTGTGAGACCTGGTATTGTCCTGCATTAGAAGAATTATGCAGAAGTCACAACATGACACTCCAGAATGAAGAGGTTCCGTTACGGCTTTCAATACAGATTCCCCCTACACCACCATCGAGCCACAACCGAATTTATCGAATTCTTGCATGTATACCGTTCGTTTGTGCGTCTGTACACATGTGTGCTAACATCGCAACGGGTCAGGCGAAACCTTGACTTATCTGTGAACAGCATATACTTCCAGTGATGAAGCTGCTCAACTAGCCTGAGTGAGGGCAGATATTTTGCGTGCCTGTTTGTATGCTTTACTCAAACGTGCACCTCGTGTTGGTCGACGTGGTCTCATGTTGGCCTCCCTATGTCTGTTACGAACAGTTTGGTCGGACACATCCATTCCAGTCGCTGTCCTCAGGTCATTTTGCAGGTGCTTGACAGTAGCAGTATGTTACCGTAATGAGGATGTTACGATGTAACGGTCTTGCCGATGAGTTGATTTACGCTTACGGCTTTGCCCAGGTCTCCTGGAATATTGACCCGTTTCTTGGAACGTTTCCAACGTCGTAGATGACAGAAGGGCTAACATGCAGCTTATTTGCCACATAACGCATAGAATGGCCTTCCTTGAATAAAGTAACTGCAACAGATACTTGAATTTCAGTAAGATCTCATTTTTTCATTCTGTCGATCTCCGTTTCAGAGATATTTACTCTTAAAATCGGGGAGTTCTTTGTGGGACACCCTGTAGAAAGTCCAGATAACGTATGAGAACAAAAATTTTAAATGTTTATATAGTTTTTGTGAGGGAATGAATATTATCCAAATCACATGACATCCTATTTTATAAGACGTTTGTATTTCTTCTTTACTGTTTTATTTCAGGTTATTATTCTTCTAAAATTTCTTTATTTATTAGTTTTGAATAACCCCTCCTAGCTCTTGCTTTCCTTCTTTATATCCTGTGATTATATTGGAAGAGCATGAGCATTTCCCCCGATTTGTCGCGAAGTTATTCCCTGCTGTTGCCATAGTAATGTTAAAACATATTGTATAACAAACACCAATGATTGTTGAATGACTTTTTAATTGCCAATTTCAAAAAGGAGGTTTTAAAGTATTTAATAAATTCTACTTGCCTTATCTTGGTTGATTAGTTTATCAAGTTTATGAGCGTGACACTTCGAAACCATATTCACTCTTTCTCATTACTCCGAATTTATAGCGTCCGAATTGATTTACAACATTAGCGTCAGAAGTCTGTTTATTTTGAAGTAGAAGAGAACTGCTAGTCGTTAATTATAAAATACATTAATGCAAGAACATAATTAAATTATAATAATATTATTGTGTGCTGATTCTTCAAAAAAAAAAAAAACAAAAAAAAACATAAATGGAGTTTAATTCCGCCATAAAAGTTTGCTTTTTTAAGGAATATCTATAATTTCTAAATTTATCACACCCGTAAGTTGAAGATGTAGTATTATAAAAAAATTATATTAACCAATCCTTTAAAAGTAATCTTAAAATAATAATATTTGCGATAATAAATCCTCGCGTATTAAAATTCTATCATAAAACGGACGATAGAAACCATCAGATCATGTAGAATTTCAAAAGTCAAGCAGAAAGTATTCTCAAATGCTGCACCAAAAGGGAATCCGAATCGGACATACAGGTCATAATATTCATAAGAACTCGTCAACATATACCAAGAAATAATTTTCACATAAGCCTTTCTTCAACTCTAGAAATTGGATCTATCAAATCGCATGCAAATGTAACGTCATTGCTTTCTCTAAATTAAATTTATTATTATTGGTCTTCATCTATATATTAATACATGAACGTCGAAATTGGGGAACATTATTTTTGGGGTATTTCTTATTTCATTCGAAAGGTACTGGTGCCATAGAAGCGCAGGAAAAAAACAAGTCTCTGCGATCACAATTAGCCGAGATATTAATTAAAAACCGATACAGATAGGATGTTAATAGATACCCATAGATGGCGTCCTATGTCAATCAGTAAGAATTCAATTCAATTCGCGTGAGATTCGTCGATTCAATTGCAGAGTTTATATTTCAACTTTAAAGTAAACGAAAAATAAAGAAGAACGCTAACGGGTCGGATTGTTGTTTTGAGAGATGTATTTCAATAATATTCGTTTATACAATTGGTCGAATTTCGAACACAGGCGATACTACTTTTTATCATTCGTTATCCGTGGTTGTTCGCGCATCACGCAAAAACTGCTGGACGGATTTTGAAGAAACTTAGTATGGTTATAGCTTATAGTCTGGGTCTTCAGCTAGGGTACTTTTTTGCCTGAAAATGTCTCATTCCCACGGAAAAATTCCAAAACGGCGGGATTGAATGGTAGTTAAACTTGTCAACAGATGTCCTGCGAGTTTTTAAATTTGCGCAGCAGTAGTTAAACTTTAAACTTGCCAATAGCTGTCGCCAGATAAGAGATATGCCTTCTACATATGCCTTCCAGAATTCCAGAAAGAGGTGAAATCTTTCTCAGGACTCCAGAAATGCTACGAGAATGAGCCAAATACAAATGAAGTACATGATGGTTATAGCTTTTAACTTAGTATAGTTATAACTTATTGTGTGGGTCAACATTTAGGCTACTTTTTCCTCTGGAAAACATCCCATTCCCACGGAAAAACACAAAACACTGGACCACGCGATGTTCAAAATCTTGCCAAAAGATGTCCAAGAATGTTTTAAACCGCGCATGTTTAATTTTTTTCCTTTTGAGGTTAAAAAAAATACTACATAAAAAAATTCTACGACAAGGGTTGCCACTTCTCCTATGTTGGGCTGGAGACTCCCGTATTGGTCTTTTTTCGCCGGACTCCAGTTTCAAACAGCCATTCTCCGGTATTGCAGCCGTTACTGCGGGACACACAAGTCACTTTGAAGGTTTCGATTTCAGAAACAAATCAAAATCCTTGCCCCCCCCACCACAATGGATTAAGGGGGGGGGGGCGAATCAGGACGGTTCAGAGAGTACCCCAGCCTGTGTAAAGAGCCATCTTCATTTTGAAAAATGTTCATTTGCACAGTAAGAAAAGTTTAATCTAAAAGAAAAATTAAATTTCAATGAAAATGTTAATATCTCTGAAAACTTATTAATTAGATTAGATGGAGAAATTTTGTTTGACGAAGGTGGCAACCCTAACTCCGGTTTTGATACACTTTGTAGGTGGCAAATAACGGACTTCGAATTTTCTTCTGCATATTGGTTGTTGTTGTTTAGTTTTTATCTTTTGGCTGCAGTTTCTGAATTTTTTTTGGTGCTGACTTTCTCCGCTCTGAGTTCTACGTGAGCGAAGCCGCGGGCACAACTAGTTGAAAAAAAAAGTTTAAAAATTTGTTCATTGTTTTATTATAGTCACCATATTCACCTAAATGGGCAATTTAGCTAAATAAGTAAGCTACAATTTTTCTTACCCTTGTGTGAATAGGAAATAAATAGCTAACATTATAATTTAAGTTTATTTCCAAGCTTTTCAAGGTCATTTTCAAGCTTAATTATTGGTCCAAACCGGCGTTTCTGCGCTATAGTCCTTCCAGCCTTTGTTTGCGCGAAAGTGATGGACGTTTCAATTGTCATGTATTGTTTAATAAACGGGGCCCACGCGCAGTTTGCGCGGTAATTATTTTTATCAAATTCAATTCATTCAAATTGTTTCGTTTGATGAACTCGCGTTTCCTGCTTTATTAGGAGCTTTAGCATAAAAGCTACTTATAAGAATGCGCCCTTGAAGAATCGTCTGTACGTTTATCCGGCCGGCCGTCCGCCGTTTGCACGATAACTTGAAAACGGATTAACTTTTTCAAATTCTGTTTTCAGAAATATGACCATCAAAGTCTTAGCTCGGCCGTATCAACTTTTCAGAATTTTTCGTGGACCCCTTCAAGTCGAATTCACGTGCTAAAACAGTGAGTGTAAAGAATTCAAAGATATTGGCAGGTCATATAACAATCGATTTGTCAAGAAGGAATACATTGTTACTTTCTGTTCATCTTTTAAGCATTATTGACATCGGCGCGCACGTGAAATCGCTTTGTCGACTCACGATTGCTCAAGTGCTCATAATCTATAAGCTTATTATTAAGTAGCGGAAAAATGGAGCTAGTTATTTGTTTTATTTTACACACGATTTGAATCAGCCTTCATCATTTCTACATTTTTTGAGGTAGAAGGTTGAAATTCGGAATGTAGCTTACTATGGGCATGTGCACCTTCACTATTTACTTTGTTTTGATTAGCCCACTAAGGTCGGAGTTTTGGGGGTGAAAATTAGAAGGGAACAAAAGGTCTAGGTGTATTTATGCATATAAAGGAGTGATATTCGGTATGCAGATTCCTATAAGCAAGATCTCAATTATATGAAGATTTTTTTTCCCGAGGTATCCGTATGTAAAGTCGTTTTATGCCCCCTCTCTTGAATGAATTTGGCTACAGCTCAAACATAATGCATTTTAACGATCGCACAACGTAACAAAACTGTCAGGTAATGTTACGTTTTGTTGCTGAACACGTAATAGTAGCTGACAGTTTTATTACGTTGTGCGATCGTTAAATTGCATTATGTTTGAGCTGTAGCCAAATTCATTCAAGAGAGGGGGCAAAAAACGACTTTTCAGTAAATACAGCAATACAATTGTTGGACTAAAACAATGGAATTCAATGCCTGTGCATAGGATTAAAAGACTATGGTAGAATCACACATTGTATAACTCTAACAATGGTAGCATTTTAAACAATAGCGAAAATTCATCCAATCACAATTGGTATTGACATTTGTACTTCTGTTATGCCTCACTGGCGCGCTGCAGGACATTTAATCACGTGATTATTGCCGAGTTGACCATCTGTATTAATCTGAGCTGGATAGACTATAGGATATGGATCGCACCGGGTTGGACCAATCCAGATCTTATCTGTAGTTAACTTGAAAAGGACCCGAAAAAGATATTGATCCACGAAACAGCGAAGATCAGGAAACACTTGAAGAATGAAAAGGAAAAAATACTGAACAATCAGATCAGTTTTGAAAAAAAAAACAACCTCGCGTTGTCAACGACATCTTGAACCACCATACGAGGAAACTATGCTCGTCGATGACACCTAGCCAGTCTTAGTCTTTCAGTGGGCCTTTTATTCCATAGCTAGACATTTACCCAACTCGGACTTTTGCCCCAAACTTAGACTTTTTGCCCAGCTTGTTGTTATTGTTTACTTCATGGTTATAATTTCGCTTTACGGGTGTTAATTATTTTCCTTAATATTATGCCGGCCAGATGGCCGAGAGGGCTAGGGCGTAGGTTTCTAGTACTGGAATCCGCCTGGTCGTGGGTTCGAATCCCGCTCGAATGTTTGTGTTTGTCCCGGGCTGCGTACAGATTGTATAAAAGGCGCAAAATGACCTTAATAGTCGACGCCAAAAGTTCTAATAAAATTGGCGTTTTTTATACGTTTCTGCTCGTATAATTTTTGTAGCCATTCATATTTTTCCTGTACAACCCTCGTGTTACCTAATTGCTTGTAAGTCCACCAATCAGGACTGAGTCACTTCTTTTCGGTAGTTCAGGTCTCCCTTACTGTAGTCGTTTCATTTTCCTGAAGATGAGCTTTGTTCTCGAAACGCGTTGACTTTACAAATGAACGCTACCATATTGCTTGCTATTTTTGGAACCTATCTTTCTATTATTTCTACAGCAATAACCACAATATGCAATCCTGTGTCTCTTATCTTGTAAAAGATCCAATGATTAGAAGAATATCATTTACAAATATCAAACTTGATATTTCAGGGGCACAACTTGATAGAATCGCTTTCTACGAGGTGAGTGAAAAATCACTGGACATAGCTGCATTTCGGAAATTTGTGTGTAAAATGAACGATGTGACCATGCTAGCAAGGAATAAGATAGGTGCTCTATCTTTTGGGACAGTTTGGAGTTTGGCCGCCATCTTGAATTCTACCATTTTGGGTCAAGTTTCATTTTCTTAAATGGGAAAGGGGTCATGTGGCGTATCAAATAACACCTGTTTCTTTCTCAGTAGTTTATTTCTGCAATCGGATTTCAGTTATCTATTGTGGTTCACACGTTATTTACAAAAACATTGACACTGTACCATTGTCTGTTGGAGGTAATTGGACATGGCACTAATGAAGGAGGAGAGGATTGAGCTGATCCTGATGTCCTTGGAAATCCCTACCATAGCTTTGCTGCTGATTTCAACGCCCGACCCCACGAAAGAGAACCAATCGCATATTGTACCGTCGCATATCTGATATCACATTTCAGAGATACTGGGACTGTTGAACATAATGCCCGTATAGGCCGACCAGAACAACCGATTAGGCAACTTCAACAATGATGCTGGCAGCATTTGCAAGGATTCCACAAAGCAGCACCAGACGGCTTGCAGCTGAGTGTGGGCATAGCCAATCAGCCATAGCACGGATTCTGCCTACCAACAAGTATCATCCATTTAAAGTTCAGATGCAGCAAAAACGACGATGATCCGGACAGACGTGAGTAGCTCTTTACCTAGGCTCTGGACAACTAGGGACTGGACCCTTCATTTGCACATAACATTGTGTTCAGTGATAAGGCAAATTTTTATGTCCAGGGAGAGTTGAGCCATCAGAGCACATGAGGATCAGAGCGATACGAACCCTCATTGGACAGATCCATTCAAAGTCTTTGGTGATGTCTGATATGGGGCACCCGTTTAGATGGACCAATTTTCATAGAGAGTACCCTAAATGCTGATGAGTACTCGAATGTTACAGAACACAGTGAAGATGGCAGTTTTTTAAAGTTGTTCCCAGCAATATGGTGCACCACCACATATCGGAAGTAATGTCCGCAGTGGCTGGATGTACAATTATCTGGTCATTGGATTGACTGGCAGGGTCCTGTGGAGTGGCCACCACGTTCCCCAGACCTCACACAACTAGATTTTTACCTATGGGGCCACTTGAAGCAACTTATGTATGCTGTGAAAATCCAAAGTAAACTTCATCTTCAGCAACGCATCCTAAAGGTCTGTGACAGCATTACCCCCGACGTTCTTGTGCGCATGCATAATGAATGGATAAATCGTCTTGAGCAGCACGCACAACACATTGGGAACATATCCTGTGGCTACTGCAACCCAGTTTTCGGTGTGTTTTTGTTTGGAAAGTGTCGGTGTTTTTTGTTAATAACTTGTGAACCACAACAGATAACTGAAATCCGATTGCATTAATGAATTCCTGAGAAAGAACTGGTGTTTTTTGATATGCCATATGACCCCCTTTTCATTTAAGAAAATGAACCTTGACCCAAAATGGCGGATTTCAAGATGACGGCCAAACTCAAAAACTGTCCCAAAAGATAAAGCACCTATCCTATTCCCTGCTATTGTTCATTTTATACACCATTTCCGAAACACAGCTATGTCCAATGACTTTTGACTCATCCTGTACATGCTCATGTAATGTTCAAAACTTTACATCTTACGCTTACGTAAAATGGTGCATTAGAATTTTATAGTTGGTCATCTAAAAAATAAATAGTTACACCACAAACCGCATCCATTCAATGTGTTCCTTTTGCAAACAGGATTATTTGTTTATCGTTCAATCTCCTTTAACAGATTTGCCATGAGAACTATCAGAGTTTATAGGTTCATCATAAATTTAAAATTGACATTAGCATTATCGATCGTGTTAAAGCATTCAGTTAAAAGAGTTTGTAATAAAAGGAGTCAAAGGGGTTACGAACTTACTGGTGATCCGAAGTTGTGTCCGATCTCGTGCGCTAACGTCACGTGAGAGACAGCGGGCGGAACGTGTTTCCCATAATTCAAAAGGGTCACGATGCCTGTGTTCAGACTCTTCAGGCTGCCGCGGTAATGCTGGAAAGATGGAAGGGGAAAATGACAATAATTGAAAATTCACAAATGCAGATTCAAAATGCTTGTTCAAAATTCAAAGCTGAAATTAAAAATCAACACATACAAAGATTCGCAAATTTATAACATTTTTTAATTAAAATTTTTAATTAAAAATTGGTTATTGCTCTCTTCAAGTGTAGCAAAGAGTGTTTGCTGTGCATGTAGATTGAAAATTAAATCACGTTGAGGAAATTGAAAGTTTTTGAGCTAATATTTATATTATAATCAGACCATCTTATCTGCTCATAATATAACTAGAGAAGGATATTCTTCGAAACGTTTTCTTTACCGTATACGATAATTTTCAAATCGAGAGAGGATCATAATCTGCAACATTTTATTGCCACTGATCAATGTTCTAAACATAAACTTTATTCAAGCATATAATCTTAGAAAAATCCACTTTTTTTATAAAATGTGTTGTCAAACAGTTCTCTCCAATGTTCATTTTCTTTTCTTGTTCCAGCGAATGATTGGTTAGAAAGCTGTCGGAACATCAAGAGCGTTTTCAAAGTGAAGTTGTAATTAAGTTTCAAATTCTTATCCAGTGAGAGATGTGAATGGAAACTAAATGATGGAATTGGAAAGTGATGAAGGGGTAATTCACGTCTACCGTTCTCTTTTTTCTCTATCTCTGATAGGGATTTTATCATTCTCTCGCGTGGGCAATTTCTGAAGAACGTTGTCACATGAACCAATTTGCTTTTTCCTTCGACCAATTATCAGTTCTCATTTGAGTGCGGCTTCCCTTGCTCTGCCACTCACTGATATTTCCCCGGGTTTTCGAACGGCACATTTCTCCCAATGGACAAGAAAGAATGACAATTGACTACAATCCAAAAACATTTTAGGAAAAGAGAACTCCTCGACAACTGAATAATAAAAAGCCTCATTTACTTCGAGCAGCTTCCAATAGAGATCCCCTTAGAGGTTAGTTAACTTACTCCGAAATAAAGTTTTCCAGTTTTCATACAAACTTTTAACCTTTCAGAGGAGTACCATTATACATATACGAGTATGTCTCAGTGTAACAATCATAAAAAATCGATTATCTAGCGGATAATATTTACTTCAAGCCTTACTATTTCAGGCTGTTTAGAAATCTGTTGTTGCTAAAATTTTAATAGAAGAGGCTTTTCAATATAATCTCTGAAATTAAATTTTTAATTTTTAAATTAGTGTCGAACAACCAATATACGAGGGTTGGGGCATAAGTCATGGCAACTATTTTTTTTTTATGAGAATTCAAGCATGGGTGGAAAATGTGAAATATACAGATGAAAGAACAAGGAATGGACGAAATGTACGGACATTTAACAACACGCCAACACTTTCCTTCTCATGTTTATTAAGGTAGTTGACAATAAGCCTGTAATGTTTCATACGTTTCATGCTTCTGGAAAATTTATTCTGGAACATGATTACAGGTTTCATTTTCCAGAATAAGTAACAGAAATCAAAATAGAGAACGGCTGTTTTGATATACGAGCGTTGTTCAACTCGGGTTACATCCTCCTTGCACGGCGGTTGACTGAGAACTGATTTAACATTGCTTTCTGCGCAACATCAGGAACTCACGGAGCCATCTAGCAGTCACAGCTTCCTTGAGACATATGACATTTTATGATACCATCCCTTAGCTCTGAGAAAAAAAAATAGTTGCCATGACTTATGCCCCAACCCTCGTATATACAGGGTGTTTCATAATTGGTGTCCCGTCTTTAGGTCTAAATAACGACTAAAGGGGAACAGATTGGGGGAAAATGAATATTGATTATTTGGTTTTAATGTTCCCTAATTCAGAATAAAAACATTTCGCGTCCCTGGAGGTGAAGGGGTAAATTTTGAAAATTTTAATTTTGTAGGGGTAGGGGTTAGACCCCATGTGTTATTTAGAAAGTTGTAGAGCATCATGTAAAATGTGGGTTTAGCAAAAAAACCCGGTGAAAAAATCTCATGCCCTGTTCCCTTTATCGAGTGGGTAAAGTGAAAGGTATGGCCATGGATGAAGAATAACAGGATAACCGACTCCATAGGCAAGCCCAGCAAGCTCTCTCGTGGTGGCGCCATCTGGTTATTTCCGTGAAAAACTCTTTCTTAACTCAATCCAATGCTTCTTTTAATGCCCGTTTTGAAGAAATAATTATTTTTTTACAAAAATTGGATAAAATCAATTATACGCAAGCAAGTTTCTGGAAAAATTTATTAAAAATCACGCCGCTGAATTAAATTAGTTTAAAAAAAATTATCTAGGTGAAGTTGAAGCTCTTAAACAAAAATAAAAGTTTCTTTATTAAATGTTTATAAAAATGATTTAAAGTTGAAAATAATTACAAAAACAGTAGTAACGTTTATCATAAAAATGTTTTAAAACTTTTTTAAAATTTTTTTACGATTTTAATGAGGCAACAATATCTTAATTCTTATCCTTTTTGATTAATGTTTTAAGAAATTACCCCCCCCCCCATCAAAGATATTAAAATGCAAAATTTTGAACGATTTTTAAAATTAATTTGACCACATGGTCATTACTTGAGCCCCCTCCCTCCCCTTTGTGGTCATAAGTGGTCAGATTCTCCCCCTCCCCCACAAATGAGTATCCATTTCAGGCCCCTAATTAATAATAAAAGATATTAAAAATGCTATTTATTTCCATGTATGTGTAAAAATAAATCTCCCAATGTAAACAAACAATACGTGAATTAATTGGTGTAAAATTTCTCTGGCCATTTCTCTGAAATAATCGAATTAAGAGCAAATTATACATGTTTGCTGAAGCGTGTTACCGTTCCGGATCTGTAGGAAGTCGAAAAAAAGACGAGTTGCGGTTTTTGCCCTAGAATTAGAACAATTTGGTGCAGCGCACTCTTCACCTCCATTGTAAGCAGACATATTTTTCACGGAAATAACTGGAGGGCACCACTGTTTCACATCTTACATGCGACGCATAGGAGTCGGTTATCCTCTTATTCTTCATCTATGGTATGGCTAGCCGATGTGGACAAAAACCATACTTATTAGAAAACAGTAGGGCCTACATTTGGAAAATTAATGAGAATGAATGACTCGTTACCCTGAAAAGCTAATAAACTCGACGGGGCTTTTCCCCCCAGGAAAAACATTATGAAATTTTGAAAACTGTAAATGGGAAATGGGAAATGTAACTTTCTAATGAGTTTTTCTGTTTTTGTCTACATTAGCTAGCCATACCTTTCACTTTACCCACTCGATAAAGGGCAGGGGATGAGATTTTTTCACCGGGTTTTTTGCTAAACCCACATTTTACATGATGCTCTACAACTTTCTAAATAACACATGGGGTCTAACCCCTACCCCTACAAAATTAAAATTTTCAAAATTTACCCCTTCACACCCAGGGACGCGAAATGTTTTTATTCTGAATTAGGGGACATTAAAACCAAATAATCAATATTCATTTTCCCCCAATCTGTTCCCCTTGAGTCGTTATTTGGACCTAAAGACGGGACACCAATTATGAAACACCCTGTATACACTGATTGGAAGAAAGTAATTGGACACCCATCCACCCGGTAAAAATTGGACCTTTCCTCTACCACACCTGTCACTGCTGTATGGAAATGCAAAGATAGTCATCAGACAACACCATTGACTCTAACTGAAGCATCATACCGCAACAGGCGGACCTGACAGAGTTAGAAAAAGGTGTCCTGGTTGGAATGTCGCTCCAAGGCGCATCCATACGAGAGATTGCCAGCAGCCGGAACCACCCGAAATCAACAGTGGCGTATGTACTGAAGAAGTACAGGACCAATGGACATTGTACGAATGCATCAAGGCCTGGTCGTCCACCCGCATTGACCGACAGGGACCGTCGGGTGCTGCAGCGGGAGATACGGAAGAACCGACGTTCGACGATGACCACCATCGTCGGGGAATTTCAGCAGGCATCTGGATGTCACGTATCCACCAAGACCCTCCGAAAGGAGGCCCACATGTTGGGCTAACACGGCAGAGCAGCAGCCCACAAGCCGCTAGTCACACCGGCGAACAAAACGAACAGACTGCAATGGGCCAGGGAAAGCACAGATTGGACCATTGAGGACTGGAAACGTGTTCTCTGGAGCGATGAATCCCGCTTCACATTGTTTCGATCGGATGGCAGAGTTTGGGTGTGGCGTTTACCTGGAGAACGGCTCCTTCCTAAGTGTATCATCTCAACAGTGAAGTTCGACGGAGGAGCAATTATGGTGTGGGGCTTTTTTTCGTTGTATGGCGTAGGCCCGGTAGTGAAGGTGGAAGGCACCATGAGGGCTACGGACTACACTACCATCCTGGACAATTCCGTTCTCCCAACCCTTTGGCAAACCTACGGTCTAGAGCCATGCCTGTACCAAGACGACAATGCCAGGCCACATGTTGCAGCTCATACCCTGCAATGGTATACCGATAATAATGTTGAACGCATGCAATGGCCAGCCCAGAGTCCCGACCTGAATCTCATCGAACATCTGTGGGATGAAGTCGAGCGTCGGTTGAGGGGTAGTAGCCCACTCCCCAAAACACTACCTGAACTGTGGACGGCTGTACGGGAATTTGGCGGGAGATTCCTGTGGGGGTCGTACGTACTCTTGTGGAAAGATGCCCCGGAGAGTGGCCGCCGTGATTGCAGCCAGAGGGGGGCCGACAGGATATTAGCTGTTATCAATAAAAGCAAATAAACGCACTGTGCGAGGTGTCCAATTACTTTCTTCTAATCAGTGTATAAAGGCTTAGGTGTTTATCGGCTTTGATGCAAATAATTTAAATTCCCAATTGCCTGCGGCCGGTCAGGTCGACATTTCATAAAGAATCATGGCGAAGGACAAAGACGTAAATAATAAAGCTAATTTGTAATAGAGAAAGCTAAGGTACGTTGCACTTCTTCCAAATATGCTCTTCCTCCAAATTGCTTTAAATAAACAGGCATCCTTTAAATTCCAACATCCTACAGATTAAATGCACAATCTTATATATAAAATGCTAAATCCTCCTGCTCCGTGCCCGTTTCCATAGTGACGAGCAACAATACAAGTTTCATTGTTTCCAACAAATGAAAAAGCACTGATTGTTAAAATCCAAAAATCGCAGCCGACGAAAAAGACTAATAAAAAATCTTATATTTTTCATAGGCTACGGTTCGAAAATATATTGTCGTCATAGATTTAACTATATACATCTATTGACATTTAAAAAAATAGCACACTAAAACAAATCAATAAATCAAATTAAATCCTAAGTAAGTAATTTAGCTATTCTAAATTACGAAATTCAGTACATGTATACGGTTCTTATTTTTTTAATTTTAATAATAAATAATAACATTCAAATAAAATTTTGAAATTGATTAACAATTCAAGTCACAAGTAGTACGTAACATTAGTTTTTACATTTTACGATATTCGTTATATAGGAATAATTTTTCAGTTGAGTGAATTAATGAAAAGGAAAAATTCATAAATTAGAAAAATAAAAAATCAAATCGAAAAAAATCAAAAGTACATAGCATTTTTTCTATTTTTTATATTCATTATATATGTATAATTAATTTTTTTTTAGTTTTAAAATATAGTGGTTGTGCCCCCCAAAAATGGTCTGCCGAGGAAATAGAGCAATGAGGGAGGTAAAAAAAAAAAAAAAAAAAAAAAAAAGCCCGACGAGCCATTTTCACTTAAGAGCAAAGTTTACATCTAACAGATGTAAATGTATATTTGAGTTAGGTTTTACCTGTCAAATTCACAGTAGTGACTTTGTCCCATTGTAATAGGACACGTTGCGTTAGTATCGCTCTCATGTTGACAGTGACTTTTTTTACTATTCGCAGTACTGTTAATTATTGCAGTCCTACCAATTATCACAATCCTGTCACAGATGAAATTTTTTGAAAATGGAATCGAACTTGCAGCTTCCAGTAGTATTGCAGTAACCATCGTACGTCGGGCTTTCGGGTAAAATCAAAAGCAATAACATCATTGGATGCTCGGATCGGTGCAGCAATGTGTCTGACGCGAACTGTGGTGATCCGCTAAGAAGAAAACCCAAGCTGTCTGTTTTCAAATCTTTGTCCCCATTCCCTTCTATGGTCACGAGTCTTGGGTAATGATCGAAATAACGCCGAAATGAGATTCTGAGAGGTAGGAGAGGTGTTCCCTACTAGGTAGTGTTCAGCATCACAATAAGGCAGTCTTTAGCTGCTGAACTGCTAATTCTCCGCATTGAGAGGCCTTCTTCTTAGGCAGTTGCTATTTTCCAAGTCGGTGGTTGGGGGGGGGGGGGCAAAAACATGAACTTGGCCGTAAGCCCGTAAGAAAAAAAATCATAGGTCGGGTGAACGTGGAGGCCGCGGAAGAAGAGAGGAAGTATGTCTCATAAGAGACTAAGGGGTCGGCCTAGAATATGTGGCTAGATTACATTGATCATCCGGGTTCGAGTCGCTTAGGTATTACCATTGAGGACATCCACCTGATGGCGGAAAATCTCGAGCGATGCCCCGCGACCTTAACGAAAAAGCAGCTTTGAAAATTAAGTAAACATTTTTATTTATTATTGGCAGTCTTGTCAATTATCACAGTCCTTTCACAGGCGAAATTTACAATTAAAATCGAATTTACAGATTCGCCTGTTGTGGCACCGTCGTATGACAGGCTTTAATACTAGTATAATAATAATATTCCAATCCAATAATAAATATTATAACCTACTACAAAGATATAAAATTTCAATGCTTTCTTTAAATTTTTAAGGCAAAACGCAAAACTTTTTCTTTAAAAACAAGGTCTTAAGCATTGAGATTTAACGATTTCAAAATTTCATACTTTTAAATGGAGAAATCCTTGAGCTCGATAAACAACTGGAGTGATCACCTGGCTGCAGTTGGTGAAGCCAACTTTTCCCTACAGACTTCACTTACTTTATAAGTAATCGATAATCTGACTTCACTCGAGCTGCTTATCCAGCTTACTTCGATTCTTCCCTATGGAAATGGACTAGCGAATTTTTTTTCAACGTTTTTACAACCAAAAGCAACGCAGTACTTAACTATTGTTCGTTGTTCACCACTTTTTCACTGCCCCGTCCTTGCAGACTAGAATAAGTAATCGAAAAAATTTGGCTTCACTTTGATGCTGGCCAATGAGCCACAGCGATCACTCTAATTCAGTTGTTTTTCGAGTTTACTGGAGGAATTGGTTATTTTTTTAGTATTATTAGAGGAAAAGGTAGTAATGTAGCCCCCCCTTCCTGTTTTTTTAGTACAAAAAAGTTATAAGCAAGGTACAAAAAGTGTGGCATAATGTTGGCATGTGTCTTTTTTGGAAATAAACAAAACACTCAAAAGTTTTGAATAATCGTGTCTCTTTTGTGATCAGTCCAAACAGATCAGATGAGGTCTTGTGTTAGTATTATGGCCTCCGGGGAAAAAGAATAAAATCTATGGAAAAATACTTACATTCAAACTCGAGTATAAAAAAGAATAAAATCAAAATTCAATAGTCAGAAATTAGTAATTTTTAACTAACAATGAAACTTAGATGAGTTTCCTCTGAACTAAAATACAGTACTATACCTGCTATAAAAGACTAAAAATTAACAAATTAAAAAAAATAGTTTAATTCTTGCAGAAGGACACTCCGCGTTTGCGTTATTTTATTTAACGACAGAAATCACAAATTAATATCCTTCTGGTCTGGAACAATCAGAATGAGCCCACATTGGTCATCTTTAACTTTGTACCCATTCTAACCATAGTGAAGAATCATTATCTATAATTTGCTGCTTTTCTTCGTTACTACTGGTCGTAGTACATTATCTATAATTATGTAGCAGCTCTCGGGGTTCTGATACGACTACTTCTCCCCCCTTACACTGCCTCTACCACGGACAGCACGACCTCGGTTACGGCTATGACCGCAGTCACCACCAAATAAAGCGATGAAAACAAAATGCTGATTACTAACAATATATCTACTATGGCTCCCGGGGATCGAATTAAAAGAAAGCACTAGGTTTGACAAATAACAAAAATAGGGTCTAAGGAAAAACGCGAGCGTGAGTTTGCCTTCAATATGTCAAAAACGGAACATTATCAGTTATGTCAAAACCAGAGTCTCTTTTGTACATTTCTATAATAATTAAACAAAAATCATTTGACAATAAAAACTTTCGTACAACAGGAAGCGAATCTATACTTTAAATTTTGCAACTAGTTATTGCTTTATTGGTTATTCTATTTCCTACATGGCATTAATAGTGGATTTATTAGGCTAAGGGGGGGGGGCAATATACCACTTTTTCCTCTATTTTTTTTTAAATACTTATTACACGAACTGGATAGATTATGTCTGTTCGGAGACAATCCTACGTTTACATCTAGAATGTTTACAAAATAAGAAACATTGACTTAAAATTATTTTCGCATGTTAGTCATTATATTTGGAATCAACATCCGATATGTAAAGCCCACGGTTGTGTAAATATTAAATAAAGATAAAATATTTAGCCTAAACAAAGTTAGACCTTAATGAAAACGTGAGACCTGAGATTTTTTTTCAGTTTCTCAATGTTACAGTTTTCCTATTAATTCCATTAAATGCATTTTGGTAACGGAAAAAAATAAAAAAAATTAATAACCTCAAGATGGAGATCCGCTCATGCGAAGAGAAAAAAATTCGTTATATGTAGCAGCTCCTTCAAATTTCTTTCAAGAATCTGCACAAGGATATTATCCATTAATGGTGCAGAGAAAAGAATTTATGGACGAGGCTTGTTTTTGTTGTTTTTTTTTCATCCCCGTCAAATGTATTCTTAAATAGATTGTCCTTAGATGCCTCGTGCTGAGGAGGGGAAGAATCCATTCCATTTTTTTCTTAAGTTAATGGAATGAATCTGTAACGTTTTTTGCAGATTAATTGATTTATCTGCTTTAAAATCTTTACATGGTTTCTACTTTGAAACCTCATCACCTTTCAGGGGGTTGCTATAATTTAATGTAAATTCAAATTTTCAGGGAGAAACCTCTAAACATATAAAAAAGTAGGGTATTATTCGTGCAATTATTTTTTATTAAAATAATTTAAAATGTACAGGCTAAAAGGGTTTTAATAAAAATCTTAAAATTATTTTTACTTCATGAGAATTTTTCATGTTAAACCATTCATTCAGATTCGAGACGAGGCATTTTCACTTGCAGAAGCGCAACATTTGATTTTAGGCCATTTATAATATTGTGTGAAACGACTCATAATTTTGTATATTACAAATCCCCAATACAGTGTCTTTTACACCGTTTGAAGGTGATGCCATTTACGTTTGTTTTTAGATAATGCCCTCTTTCGCTCATTGTTCCATTAAGCAGTTGAAGACATTTACTTGAGCTTAGCATCGTGCGTTTGCTGTGGTAAGTTGCTTCAAGAATAGGGCTGCCATAACAGGTCCGAGCTGTGTTCTTAGACGCCAATTGTGGTTCCAACACGATGGCACCACAGCAAGGAACTCACTGGAGACTTTGTGAAATGCTCTTCGTGAAATAGTAATGTCACATTGTCTGCACAGTTTTCGTACTTATCGCAACGCGACTCTTTCTTATGGGGATACTTGGTATATATGTGCGAAAATCGACCTCAAATTATTAATGAACTGAAGGAATACATCAGAGTTGAAATAAAAAAACATTCCATTGGAGATACATGCAAAGCCATAGATTCCAGTCATATCCAGTAATATATCGATTATAAAATTTTACGTGCCACGGTTCATATTCAATGATTTCATAGGCACATTATATACATAAAGGCGCGAAATAGCCAATTATTAAATAAGATGGAAATCTACACATTTTATATATTGTTGAAATAGTTTTATGCTAATGTGATTAAATTGTCATTTTCATGTTTATATGCATTAATAAGCTGTGTTTAAAGTATAAAATTATTGTATCTTTGCTTATATATGTGTATTTAATGTGCCTATAAAATCACTAAATATGAACCATGGCACATAATACTTTTATCAACGATATATTATTGGGACATAGCTAAACCAATAATATAGATTAGTTTCGGTTCAGAATTTTATTATCACTTCATGAACTTTACGAGTTAGAAGCATTCGTTCGGGTTTAATCAAATCAAAAGTACTTTAACCTCCAAATATTCATAAATTTCACTCTTTATACTATTTTTAATCATTATTCACTAAATTTATGAAACTGCTCCTAGATAGGCCTCCAGGCCTGTTGGGCACTTTTCTATTACTAGATATTTTTTTAACCTTTAAATTTTATTTTCTTTCAATTAATAAGTATTTTGTATAAGTTTAAATTTGAAATGAATTTTGTCTCCTTATAATGGGGTAAAATTGTGTAATAATAAAACAAAATTAAAATTAAAAAAAAGTCACCAATCAGAAGATCATGTTGACCATTTCCGGAACATTGTAGCTTGCCATCCTGGAATTGTTCTGTCTTCTGTGTGCTGAAACATGCCTTTTATTTGCTTTTCCGCATGAAAGTGAATGCGAGTATGGTAATTTATGTTAATTTTTTGATTTGCATGCTTTACATGGTGGAAATATCAACATTCAGTTTTCCTTGTGCAGTGCGACTGTTTGTAAGCTACAAACAGTCACCGCGTGATTGTGGGTGATTGGTTGATCCGATTTGGATGATTTTTTTTTGTTTTGTTTGTTTTTTTATGCTGAACAAGTTTGCAATTGGGTTTTTTTCCTCTATCCCTTACGGTTTTTGAGATAAATTTTGAATGTGTCCTAATTTGCATATTTGGGATGATGAAAAGTGCACCAAGGGATAGGCCACCCACAACTTCCTATTCATTGGATTCATCAAAATTGACATATCTGCTTCGGTTCAAAAAATAAAAGGGGGGGACAGACTTATGGACCACCCTGTATACAACTGTGAAATGTAACTAAAACTATAAAATGGACTGTTCTACTATCGCCACAGAAAAATAATTGTTTTCAAGTAGTAAGCCAAAATGTTACCCCTAAAATGTGTCGCCCGGTTCAGAACTTTCATCATGCCTTTGTACACATACGACTGATGCAAACGATTTTCTCTGGAGTTGGAGGGAGATTATCTTGAATCTGAACAAATGACAACGCCAAATAGCGTTGTGTTTTGATATTAAAAATGTTGTCTCGTTATTTAAGAGTGGTACTGTGATGGTTCTAGGGAAATTGCGTCCCGGTCATTTGCGTTCTAGCACAATTGGGACCCGGGCATTTGCGTCCCGAGTAGCAATTTTTTTTTTTAAATTTGTAAGTTTTTAATTAATATGTACTTTCTTATTAGAAGTAAATATTTTTTGTATCCACTTGTTTAAAAATAATTTTATCAAATTTATTTTTGAAAAAAAAAAAAAAAAAAAAAGATTGTCACAACTGGATAACTTCCAATCAGATATGAGTAATAAATCGGAACTTTGACAATGCAATTGTCGATTCATCGGTACAATACTAATGAAATGTTTCTTGATTAGATTTCTAACTAAATTATTTATTCATCTATAGTTGAAAAAAAACAAACTATTTCTTGGTTAAGGCCCTAGCCGTGTAAACATGTTAAAATTTCCCTCAAGCCAAAATGGCTTGAAAGCTTTTGCATAATGATGCTGACACACAAAAAAATATTTATTTTAAAGAAACTTTATAACCCCCTCCAGTTTCCAAAAAAAAATTAAAGATATTTTATATCCCCCTCCGCCCATATCCAATGTGTTTTTCACATTTTATTTTTCTGAAATTTTTTTTTCTTCATTTGAGATTTTTTTCGAACATTTTGGCGCGAAATTTAAATTTGAAAGTTTCTTTCCTTCAAAAATGAGTTTATCTTATTTTTAAAATATAGATGATGAATTATTTACAAATACGCAATTAATAAACCCACATTTTCTATAAGTAATGTTTTTAAATCACTGCTGTTAGAACTGATATGTTTTAATGACATGTTAATTTTTATCATCATCATTATTTCCATCATTGAGAAAAATTAATCTTAAATTTTTAAAGTAATTTCTAAAATGGCTGTAGCCCTGAAAAATTCCTATTTATAGAGAATTTAATGTAGTATATTTGAGAATGTTTTCAAAAACTTGAGAGCGGTGCGACCTATAGAAAAAAAATAAAAATCAAGTTTTTACCTTTTAAAAGGCACGTTTTTATGACTTCTTTATGATGTTGAACCTAACATATTATAAACGTTTTTAGTCATTGCTTACTTTAAAATTAAAATATCAAGTATTTGAAAACACATGAACACGCTATTAAAAACTTATTAATTTTAAGTATACATATAATGGAACGCAAATGTCCTAGGATGCAAATGTTCGGCACGCAATTATCCTGTCACCATTGTGTATATTTAAGAAAGCAGCGTTGAAAATACCAATTTATCTCTACAAAAGTAATTTATAGAATTGTTTGAAGTAATTTCTTTCCTTTCAACCAAGAACTGAGTACATGTATTCTGTCATCGAGTAAGTCTTTCGAGTGATTTGACGTCATTCGGGATGTCGAATTTAATAGTCTGCTCAGGCTATTTGCTCGGGAATAAAATTTACAAAGCTAGATATGATGATCAAATAAATAGAGCCGGAAATTATAAAAGGCCGCAGCACATGGAACTTTATTTAGCAACTGACAGCCATAACTAAGCTGTCAGTAGACACAAAGCGTCTCCAAAATGCGCGCGTAGTCTACCGAAGCAACGGAAATAACTACACCGTGAGAAGGGCTCAGTCTGTCCAGTTACTACCAGTTATTACTCAGCTACTTTTATTTTGCACCAACTGGAGTTCGTATTGAAGAATGGCGAGGTATCATAGAATTTTTATTTCCAAAAGGTTCATTGCATACGTTTATCAAAATTTAAAAAAAGCTTCAGAGGCTCCGGAATAAAAGTGTTTATTCGCATGCTGCCGTCAAAGCCAAAAGCTATTTGAAGATATTTGGATGAGAAGAGCTACGCCTCTTAATTCGCATAAAAACTGATAAAAAGATGGATTTCCCTGGACTTATTCGAGAATATGCATAAAAATCACACTTACATAAAATCGTATAAGTAAGTGTTTAAAGTACAAGTGTCATAATATTATCATTGTTGCAAAATTGTTATTCATATTTTCTAATCAAATGCACCTTCACTTCTAATTCTGAAAAATGAATACTCCAGCTGATGTTTTCACAGAATAAAATTTTTATATTAGAAAATGATATTTGTTATTTTACTGGCATTTTACATCTTTTTTTTTTACTTTGTGCAGCTTAATGCAAATTTGAAATAAAGAAGAGGAGAAGTTGGTGAAGCTGTACGTACTCCGTTCTTTTCGCACACTCCGCCGGCATTCTTGAGGTCGCCTGTCCACGCTAGACCCAGCGTTCCGCCTTCGAAATCCCGATAGGTGAACATATAGGCAAGGCAGAAGGCATCGTAGTCCTCCTCCGAAAACAGCTCCAAGAACTTCTCGACTCCATAATTTCCCGGGAAACGGTAATTGGGATCTTTGAGTGCTTCAGGAGTATGGACTTTGATCCGTTTGATCATGAATGAAATATTGTCCGGATGACCATCTTGGTCGAAATCTAGGAGAAAAAAAACAGGAGGATAAAAAAATTAGACTTTGAAAGAACACCCATTCGTCTTTGCATGTAAGCACTTGTTAGGCGATTCACGATTATTGTATAATGATACTGATTATAATAAACAAGAAAAACCCTCTGCAAAATTGCAGTAAAATTAAGACCAATTAAGATGATGCGCATTTTTATACTAACTGATTTTTGTAAAGACACACCCCAGGAAAATTTCATAATTAAGAAGAAAGCACTAATAATATAAAACAAAATATTTATAACAAGAAAGCAAAAAATAAAATAAAATAAAATATACAGCACTTAGTTTGGGTGGCAAAAGTTACCACTCAACTAAATGCTTAATAGTTAGTATATGTCTAATAAACAAGAATTGGTAAATGTGTGACAAAGGTAACCATATTCTTGGCTTATTAGTTAATATGTCCACCTTTTGCTTGGATTACTAGTTGCAAGCGTTTGGTTATGCTAAGGTACTGGAAAAAAGTAAGAGCCGGGATGAAAATGCAAATAAAGTAGCAAATCCGTGCTGATTTTGTTGCTTTTTTATAGACGTGAATTAGATGATACAAAAAGTTGTTTCCAGGAGCATTTAACAACGAATAAGGTTGGTTGGTTTATTAGAAACTTGGCGTCGACTACTAAGGTCATTTTGCGCCTTTTACACAAGTTATAACAGTACGCAGCCCGGGACAAACACAAACATCCATGCCCACGGCGGGATTCGAACCCACGACCAGGCGGACTCGAGTACTAGAAAGCCTACGCCCTAGTCCTCTCGGCCACCTGGCCGGCCAACGAATAAGGAATCAAATGCAAATTAACAGCCATTATGCCAACCTACTCTCTTGCAAGGTGGACAAAAGTTTAGAGTCGTCCACTTTCTTGCATATTTTATTAGTTGAGAGGATTATTTAAGGTGATGAAAGTATACAGCAACGTCATATGAGAGCATATACCATACTGTTTGTGTAATAATATAACACCAATATACAAGATGCCAAAAGGACAACATCTTTCAGAGTATGAAAGAGGGCAAATTGTTGCTCTTAAGGGATGCGGAAAGACTGGATCTGAAATTGCGAAAGAAATTTGACGTTCCAAATCAGCTGTTAACAAATTTCTCCAAAATCCAGATAAACATGGAATGGCACCCAGATCTGGCAGGCCAAGTGCACTTTCCGCTCGCAGCCTTGTTTGTCATCAGCACCTCTCTTCTTCGCAGGTTGTTGCCGAATTAGACCTCCCGCGCACTAATAAAACCGTACGAAATGTGTTGCATTCTTCTCCAAATCTCCATTACTCAAAAATGGAAAGAAGGAAGACCACCCCTGACAGCAGCTCATCGTGAAGCACGTGTGGCATTTGCTAAAAAATACGTTACGTACGGTGACAAGTGGAAGAATGTTGTGTTCTCAGACGAGAAGAAGTTCAACATGGACGGACCAGATGGGTTCAAGTACTATTGGCATGATATTCGAGATGAAAAGGAATTCTTTTCAAAGAGACAGTTTGGAAGTGGCTCAGTAATGATTTGGGGAGGGTTTGCTGCTGGAGGAATTATACCTATTGTATTCGTATCATACCGGAAGAATTCCATTGCATATCAAAGTATTCCGGGGGATAATCTGCTTCCATTTGGTCCGCTCATAACGGAGGGTGAATAGATTTCCAGCAGGACAATGCTGCGATTCACAGCTTTGCCTCAACCAAGGATTGGTTTGACGCTAATTCTGCGATTGCTCTAGACTGGCCATCCCGGAGTCCAGATCTCAATTCAGTGGAGAACATTTGGGGAATCTTAGTGCGTTCTGTACACAGCAATTTCCGTTAGTATAGTAATAAAGAAGAATTGGTGAATAGTATCACTGCAGCATGGCAAAATCTTGATCCAGGAGTGTTAGTGAAACTCACTGAATTAATGACAAACAGAGTAATAAAGGTCATTGAAAAAAAGGGTGCCTTTATCGGGTATTAAACGTGAGACTCTAAACTTTTTTTCGAACTTGCAAGTGGCTAGGTTGGGATAATTTCATTTGATTCCTTATTCGTGGTTAAATGCTCCTGGAAACAACGTTTTGTATCATCTAATTCACGTCTATAAAAAAGCAATAAAATCAGCATGGATTTGCTACGTTTATTTGCATTTTCATCCCGGCTCTATACTTTTTTCCAGCACCTTATGAACAAGTTGTCTACACAGCTAATGGTCACGGGCTACATTAAGGCATCTAGCAAAGTTAAACGCCCATTGGTTTCGTGGTTATAGAGATTATCGCAATACAAACAGACACACTGACTATTATTAATATACATCTACAAATACAATTACATTTAAGTCATAATGCTTTTAGGTTTCTCGATACGTAATGTTCAGTTTGAAACAAAGCGCGTTTAATTATGATCTTGTGAGCAATTTGTGCAAAAAATATAGTTTCGAGGAAAACTCGAAAGGCTATGGAAAAAGATGATGTTAAAGTTTTGTGGAATTTCAGAATACAAATCGATCAGTTATAGTATACAATACACAAAATATAACAGTAATTGAACAGAAGAAAATGTGGTTCATTGCAATCGTGTTCACGCTCGCTACGAAAGTGGTTTTTCAGAATTTGAAAAGAGTTGGTAACCTGATCACATGATTGTTTAGGCTAATGTATAAATGCAAAAACAGCTGAGTGAAGAGGACGATTTCGTTTCATAGATTTCTCGACAAAAAAAGCGATTAGCTTATGTTGAAAAAGATGCAAGAATGAGCAAGTACTTATCTATTTATTATAAGTAAGCAATTATAATAGCTACTTCTAAGAATGACGCTTGGTCTGTACTTTTCTCCGATCGGCCGTTCGGCAGTCCGCCGTTTGTACGACCCTTTAAAACGGAATAACTTTTTCAAATTCTGTTTTCAGAAATATGACCATCAAAATCTTAGCTCGGCTATATCAACTTTTCAGGATTTTTCGTGGACTCCTTCAAGTCGATTGCACGTGCTAAAACAGTGACCGTTAAGAATACCAAGCAAGATAATGGCATGTCATATAACAATAGATTCGTCAAGAATGAATACACTGTTATTTTTTGTTTATCTTTTAAGCATTGTTGGCACGCACACGTAACGATCGCTTGTCACAACTAAAGCTCTTTCTTAGAATGTTTGCAAGATTTTATTTGAAAACTAGCAGAGTTACCCGGCTTTGCCCGGGATAATTACACTTGTAGGTAAAGAGAACAATCTCAAAAAATTAAATTATAACTCCCAATTGGTTAAATAATAACTCAATCAATACAACACAGAGGAAAGGGATTATCCATTCTACTAAAAATACGAAAAACAGGAAGTCTAGGTGATATACCAGGACTTTATCTAAACTCTTCTTGACTTGCCTCACCACTACGGAGCATCACCAGATACTTCAGACTCAAGTTTTTCTTGCCCTTGACGTAGAAGCTCTTATACCCTGTTGCTCAATTCGAAACTCCCGTTGTTCAGATGTTTCAAACGCCCGTATAGCTTTTTCTGTTTTAGTTGCAGAGTTTCTCTGACCAATACTCGTTCTTTCTCTTTCCTTTCCAGATACATAAATTTTTGCCGGTCATCTGGACGTTTGACAGGGAGCTCAAGGGAAACACGCGTGACTCCTTTGCCTCATCAATAGACGCTGCCTTATTAATGTTCTGTCACTGCATCTTCACTTTATGCTCATTATCAATAATTCTTGGAAACGAACGTTCAGTCATCGTATTATCAGCATCTCAGTTTCCAAAATATACAATTTCCCACAGAATATAGACAAAATGTATTTTTTAGGAAATGTTTGGATCTGATGTGCTACCAAATAAGCTAGGTGATAACCCCGGCGTGGCTCGGAATTTTTTTTTTTTGAATAAATTTTGAAATATCTTAAAAATAAACACATGAAAACGCTTAGAATTAATACAGTAAAAATTCTTAATGAACATTTGAAAACTATTTTTTTAAAGGCTCACAATGGATGGACCTCTCCAAGGTTTTATTTGAAAATAATCGACAGGCAAAGCGAATTCCAAAGTAAGCTTGAATGTTTTTGCTTGCATTTTACAAGAAGTAAAAAGAACACGTTTTCCATTTTGTAGAAGAAATAGAATCTTGTTAAGACCTTGATGGTCATATTTCTGAAAACAGAATTTGAAAAGTTTATTCCGTTTTCAAATTACCGTGCAAACGGCGGACGACCTGATCGGATAAACGTACCGTCCACGCTAAGTAGCTTTTAGCTGAAGCTACTAATAACATCTTGTAAAGATTCCAAAGAGGAGCTTTAACTGTGAAGATTGTAAAGATTCCAAATACATTTATTAATATACTAGCAGAACTTGATGAGGTGGGTGTTAAAGTGAAAATTTGGCTAATGAGTTAACAAACACTTGCATAGTAAACTATAAATTATTTTTATTAATAACAGTAATAAGAAACTAGAACACAAAACGTGTCCCATGGTTAAAAATGGTAGAAGTTAAAAAAAAAGATTATACACAATCAAAAATATGAGTTTTTTTTGAAGTACTCACATGTCTCGCACAAGTATTAGTACAAAAAAATGAATAAATTACTCGGTGGAGCGGAAGTACAGCCGTGGCGTCTCGCGATGCACAGTTAACTCAACAGCCTAGATACATGGTTCTGCAGATGAAATATTCGGGTATAAAGAAACATAGCAGAGATTGTACCATCCGAACGAAATAGGCTTAGTGGCCAGGCCTAAACATGGTGAGACTGCGAAAAACGAGCGACGGGTCGAAATAAATCTTGACACGCATGAAACGTGGAAACCAAGGTACAAGGGCAATTGCAGAGGTACAATCTTAAAGCTGGAGCAAAGTGAGTGGCCACCATGGCTGCACAGGAGAAGTGAGGTGGGAGAAGCAAGGAGAAGATGAAGAAAGTTTTAGAACAAAAAAAGAACACTAATTACGCAATAATTTTATCAACAATTAGACAGTATAACATCTCGCGACCGAGTTAATTAGTTGCGAGGGAAAATCGCCACACGGGACAACAGCTCGCATCACGCGAGTTCGAAAAAAAAATTTACGACAACAATGGTCCATGCGCCACAACAATGAACTACTTAAACCTAACATACAAATTATCAATAAAGATAACATTTGGAATAAAAAAATATTATCATCCACCACGAGATTTAATGAATAGCAATAGTTTCTTCATTAGCCATAAATTGCTATTTCCCGAACAGAACTCGTGCAAAAAGATTTTCGCACAAAAAGTCTTATGATTACTGACTGGATATTATTTTTCACCAGAGTCCTCTATTGCCATGTTTGCTTTTATCGTTTAGCGATCTCTAATCATACTGGTATTTCAAATGGTATATTTGTATAGATAAATTGAAACTGCGCCTTATTAAATTCGCATGTTTCGAAAGGCTTTTATTTTCAGTTCTTGAAGTTTTCTATTAAACAACAGTTTATCGAACCTCGGTGGCTCAGTGGTTGCGTGATCGCCTCTGATGCCTGAGAACGTGGGTTCGACCTCGGCCGAGGACGACGAGGATTTTTTTCAGGGGGGTTCCGAGATCACGCACTTCCTTCGGAAGGGAAGTAAAGCCGTTAGTCTCGTGTAGTCTTTTGCCGGCTTGCACGTTAAAGAACTCTTGCGAGACAAAATTTGCGGCCCCTGAAATGACCACGGCAGTTGAAAACGACGTTAATACCAAACAAATCAAATTTCTACATTATTCTACAGCTTAAGCCACTGCTGAAAACTATTTTGAATAATTAAAATTTTACGTAATGGTTATAATTTGGCTGCAATAAGAGTAAAAATATTTTTTAAAATTTGAAAATTAACATATTTCAGAAATCAGATAATGAGTTATCATATAATTTTATGTTCCGGTACTTGATTTTATTTTTCAAATGTAAAAACCATGTTATCATTGAATGGACATTTTAATGAAAAAAAATGCCTTTGCTATATAGCGGGAGTTTCAAAAATAATCGGATAACCGGTATATTTGAAAAATCAATAAAAACTAAACGGGCAGCGATAGAAATACACCGTTTGTAATTTCGAAAGTTTGTCTGCCTGAAAATTTACTGTTGTCCCAAGCATATTGCTTTATTAATTTATTGATTTTTCATTGATTTATTGATTTTTCAAATATACCGGTCATTTTTGAAACACCCGGTAATACAAAAAGAAAATAAATATAGCAATAATTAAAATTCTTCTACCCATCCTGAATTTAACAATGATACTGTCGTAACAATAGAAACAGTTAGTTTCCAATTGTTTAGAATAGCCAATCCCGTACAGGCCAAGCGTGCATTCTTATAAGTAGCTTTTTGCTAAAGCTCCTAATAAATGCATATTATGAAGAAATAGGAACCAATTAAAACCTTTTTGTGGTTATATTCGGTTTCAATGCATAGAAATCAATAAAAAAACCGCCAAATTTACCTCGGAAACATTTTTTTGAAAACTTGTTGTCGGGTGTAATTCTTATTGAACCGTCTGTATTGAAATTGGGATTCCGAATGGACACAGCCTTTAATAATAACAATGGGCGACGTATAATATACACAGAGCTTAAAAATTAAGGAAATTGCAAATTAGAATCGTGTGTAAAGTACCTTCACAAAAGTAATTTAAATAACAAAATCTCCTACTAGCTTTGTGGAAGAAGAAAAAAACGCTCACATATTGGGTAATGGTACTGGCATAAAAAGAAATGGGGGAAATGCTTCGGGAATATGTTGAGGGCTTCGGGTTTGCAAAAAAATAAAAGCAATTTAAGATAGTCGCACAATATTCTGTGATTCCATAAAGTAGTTTACTAGCACGACGCGAAATGGACGGGCATTTTCATCCAAGGGAATAGGTTAAGTCTAGATCAGCTGCACCACTCATTGAAGCAGGGTAGCATTCCAGTACATCACATAGGCAGGGACGTACCCAGAGGCGCCCCCCCCCCCCCCCCAGCGGCAGCCCCCTTCCCCGAAATTGGCCACCATATCAACTAAATCTGTTACATGGGGGACTCCCCCCCTCCACTTGGGCCAGTCCCCCTCCGAAAAAAATTTCTGGGTACGGCCCTGCACATAGTTGCAACTCCTCTGTCTTAGTATAATCACTCCCCAATCAATGACACTCGATCTTAAGTGGTCTCTATCGACCACGTTTTCTGACATGTACTACGTCCCTGGTACCCTCCAGATTTAATAACGTCGTGAAGAGCGATACAATAAATTGGGATAAATATGTAAAAAAAACAAAAAAACGTTACCCTATTACTATAGGCTCCAATAACGATGCCCCATGCTCCAGTAACGATGCCATGGCAAGGGATTAGGGAAATGCACCAAATAAGTATTCTGGCATAAAGCAAACCCATTCACTGTTTGATTCCGACCAGCCGACAGGTCTCTCACAAGTTCTACTACTACCGTAGTTCTACGGTTGTGTTATACACGTATTATCAGTTATCTATTGTCATTTACCGAAGTTGTACATGAGCAACTTCTGCTGTAGCATCTGCCATTTTGTGCCATATTAACGTCCCGAACACTTGCGTCTGCCTCTGGCCCCGTTTCAAGTCGTCTAATAACACTGGCCAACAAAATTTAAGATTTTTCTTGTAACAAAATGAAAGTGGGTGATTTTTGGTAGTATTTATTCTGCTGAGTACGAATATAATTTTTAAATTTCTCTAGCACGCACAGCTTTCTTGTTTTACATTGTACAATGAAACATTTTTAAATCATTCAATATTTGGGGCCTGGTAAATTTTCTTGCGGCCCCAAAATATGGATAATTTAACATTGTAGCCGCTTCTCTTCACACCCATTACTTTAACATAGAAATCTCGATGTGCATAACTTGGAAACCTGACGTGATAGAAAAAATCTAAAAGCAGATTCGGATTCAACATACAAATTACTACTAAGAACACTTTGTGTGGTTTTAGTCACAAAATGTGTGTTGACTAGTGTAATTATATCTCATGATACAAAAAGGCCTTTAACAGCTTCTGTCGCTTTTTTTTCGGGTTTGCCTTGCAGCTTATTTGCATCTCAAGTGTTTCCTTTCTGCGCACATATACAAATAATTATTACTCTCAACTTTTGTTGATATGTAGGATGTGCTTACTGATGAAATTTAGGATAATCCTTAATTTTTGGACATGTGTTCTAATAGGCCACTTAAAAGTTATACACAATTTTATTACATACTTTCTTTTGTTATTTTGAAATTTTTTAAGCACGAGAGACAAACCTACTTAAGTTTACAAATGTTCTTCTTTTTAAAATTTATAGAAACTGTAAGGAAAGAGTTAGAATATAGCAGACCAAATTTCAATGGCATTAAAGTTGCAATTTTTTTTGTATATGATAGTAATTCTAGTGTCATTCTCAGACTAGCTGTGGACGCTCGAAAAAATCTTGGAGTTGCTAAAATTTTGCAATAATGTATTACCTGAAGTTATAAAAAACTTATCATATGGACTTAGTCTGTTTTTGCGTTTCAACTTCCCTACAAAGTGCTAATCAGTAATCTAAATGTTCAAATAAACTCACCTTGAAAAATAACCTTTTATTTATGATAATAGGAATTCGTTGCCTGAATATAAATATAAAAACGGCCGCTATTATATTTCGTTCATAAATTTTAGGATGACCAAGACGAAGAGCAAAGGGGAGTCTTCAGTGACGTTTTACGACATTATTACGAGGAGAGAGAAAAAGTTTTCCTCGAGTGTTTCGAAACAACGGTTTTATAATGCTTTTGGTTGGTTTTAAGCTGAAAAGCTATTAAAGACAAGAAATTCTTTTCGCGATATGATCTTTATAACATTTCTTCAAAAAAAGAGCAATGAAAAGTATTGTAAAAATTTAAACATTTAATATGCATGAAGCCTTTCCTTTTTATCAACTGAATCATGAATTCCAAACTCGAGAGAAGCAAAAATGTAAAAGCAGAACCAGAGTTATCTTGGAATGAGAACGTTAATTGCCATTTATGTACGAGGCCTGTGAGAAAAGTATCCGACCTTCGGCCGGGAAAAAAAAATTACACACCTGAAGCATTGGAAACCTAATCACCCTCAAAGTAGCCTCCTTGGGACTCCACACACTGCTCCCAGCGGTGCCGCCATTGTTGGAAGCATTCCTGGAAAGCGTCTTTCGGATTGGAGTTGCAGCGATAATGTCCTCTCTTGTCTGAAATCGCGTTCCTTTCAATGGCCTCTTGAGTTTGGGGAACAGCCAAAAGTCGCAGGGGGCCAGGTCAGGAGAGTAAGGAGCCTGTTGTACAACGGGAGTCTGGTTTTTCGCCAAAAAAGTCTGAATCTAGTTTGGTTTTTGAGGCGCCAATTGCCTGTTGACCACAACTGCGGTCTCTTGCGCCGCACTGCATTACGTAGGCGACGGAAGACATCCCTGTAATACTCTTTGGTGATTGTTTGACCCTGTGGTGCGTACTCGTGGTGTACCACACCGCGAAAGTCAAAGAAAGCAGTCAGGATCATTTTCACATTGCTGCGCACTTGGCGGGCCTTCTTTGGCCGTGGTGACGAGGAATGCTTCTACTGTGACGACTGATGGTTTCCACCTGGCTGTCGCCCAGTTTCTGGCAAAATTTGATGCAGTAACGCTGCTCCAGTCGTTCCGTCATTTTCCTTCAAATCAAAAACCGACGAGAGCACAACACACTGCCTCCCTCTAATGCTGATTGCCAGCAACTGACGCTATTGAGAGGCGGGAAAAAATTCACGCATACGCACAAAGGTTCAAGGTCGGCTCATGCAAGCGCGCGCGATCCAAATCCATCAGGTTTTCGCAAAAAAAATTAGGTCGGATACTTTTCTCACAGGCCTCGTATATTTATTGCATATTATAAATTTAGTGATTAATGGACATACTTGGCATACTTACAGCATACAAGTTTTATCTTTATATTACCATCTTCTCGAACTTACGTTTATATGTATTTAAAAATGCAAATTACGTAAATTATTACACAAGAATTGCAACACATTACAAAAAGACGTTTATTAGCATCAAAATCAACTTCGTATGGAGTATAATTTTTATTTATATTTTAAATATCTGAAGATTGTTTTAATACAATCTTCTGTATATATAAAGATTAATGTTTGTTTTTTGTGTTTGTTTCTTATACAAATCTACAGTTTTATTCAGATCTTGATGAACTTTTTCACACATGATCTTCAAACCAAGAAGAAGGTCAGTATCTACATGAGATTTCGAAAAAATAATTATCGATATTAATCGATATTCAAAATGATGGCAGGGCATACTAATAGGAGGTATCTCATCAACAATATGCACGGACTAAAAATATATATCTCATGGTCAACAATGAAAGGCAAAGTTTGTGGAACAACAGGCCGGTCGTGTTTGTATCAATAATGGTGATGCAACACCTAATTCTAAAAATTATATGGTAATAAGTATAAAAATTAGAGAAAATATACCAGATTCAACCAATCAAATAGTTATATATAATATTCACTAAAACATGTAAATTAATCTCAAGACTGATCATTTTTTTTCTCATTAATGTCATAGTTGTTTTACATAATGTAAATTTAGTTAATAAAAATATTTTGAGGACACACAACTTACATGCTTATGCTGAGGACCACTCTCTTATAAAATGTAATGTTCTTAGGGCTTTCTTATTTCCTGATCATAATTTCACTTTTCGCTTAATAGTCGTCAGCATATTGCTGGAAGAATCTTCCTCTTCTGAGAATCAGTGAGAAGCCGTCGGAATTTGTAACAATACATAGAATTCCTGCCGTTCGGGTTTTTCTTAGAATTGATAGTTCTTAGAACCTAACATTTTCTTGAAAATCTTTAAAAAGAGCATTAACTGGAGTTAGCAGACTATTGAGAAACAGTGGAAAGGCGGTTGAGGAAACAGTCCATTCGCTCGGCGCTGATTCGCTTTCGCCAGCGCGCTGCTGCAATTGTTAGTGACCCAGTGGTCATTAAAATTCCTAGGCGGCTGTAGACGATCCAAATGTGTCAATAGAAGAAACGGCGACTGCTAGACTACACCAAGTGATGAATGCCCAAGTTTTGCTTCAAGACATCGAGAGCAGAGTGCGAGTTAATACAACACAGAACACACAGACACAAACGATCATGTATATTCACCGCCACTCAAGAGCCGCATAAGGGCCGCATACCAAACACCTATAATGGGCCAATACGGGTATTCGTTATATCGTCGAAGTTCACCACAGCAGGGCGGGTTTACATCTAAAGTAAGATTACGTGGCCAAGAAATTATTTAGGCTAGCTGTCCCATATATAGTTGAGAGGGCTATCCATTGAGAACATTTAAAAGAATTCTTTTCAGTTTTTCAATATGAATTTTATTGTACCCTATTAATTGGAAGCTTTTTCATGTGTTCAATTACTGGATATTGCAAAATTTCATCAAAAAACACCCGAGCAACACCGGGGATATGAGAAAAAAAAAAGTACTCATTAAAACAAAAAAATACAGGAGTACTCGTAATTCCTTGATACATTTCAAAAATTCTCATCATAGTAATGGAAAAAACGATAGGTCTATAGAGTTATCAAATGAAGAACAAACTAAAAGCTAAGTTTTTTCAAGCAGATCGCGGCATATCAATTACTTCGGCTATCGAGGGCGCGTGTGCAACCAAATTGGGAGTCTCGCAATGTGAAAAGACCGCGAAAGTACGCGAAGCTGAATGTTCTTGAAATACGCGAAACTAAATGAAAAAAAATCTGTTGTGAGGATCTTGTAAACGAGAGCATATATTTTTTTATGTTATGTTTATATAATTTTATAAGCATATTTACTCAAAAGTATATTAGACGATGAAAATTCGTAAGCAGAGCAAGTTAATCAACCCTTTTGTATGGAATTGCCAAACTATCATTGTATGGCCGTCGTTAAAGAAAATTTCCGTAAATTGAGAATTAGTGAAAAACAGAGGACTTTCAATACCTGACAGAGATATAAACTTGTCAGCGTGAAGAAAACACCTATCTTTGTGAAAAAGTCGTCTCTAATCCCAGCTCTATTATTCTTGAGTATCCACAGTTTCTTAGTATCTATTGTTAATAATACTGAGAATTAGAATTAAATATTATAGAATATTATAAATTGAAAACTTTCCGACGACTAAATTATCGTTTGCAGGATGAGCAGATCAAATTTATTACATGTTGCGAAACGAGACTTTTTCATAGCAGTTGACATGATAAAGAACAGTATCCAGTGGTGATCAATCAACGCAAAACTAGATTCCAGTCTCAGACTTCCAAACCAATGAATCAACAAGAATACAGTTACTTCTTAAATTCAATGATTACGTGATTGTGATGTACTGAGTGTTGCAGAGGACATTCTCGAATATGGAGCGTCGCATTGCCTTGTGTGCGGACTCTGCGGGAGGACATTTTCAACACCTTTTGTAAGTGGACTTGTTTTCCATTAAATATACTTATTTCAGGTTCCTACAGTTTGCCTTTACGTTAACACGTTCCAGAGTTATATGAAATTTTAAAGGGTCAGTCCCGAATGGGACACTCTGTATTACATGCTATATTTTAGCATTGAAAGTTTCCAATGGACCATAATGATACCTTTCAACTATCATTAATTTTACGTTATATTCATTCATGATACGTCATTTCAAGTTGTTTGATATATTACATGCCATATCTTAGCATTGAAAGTATCAAATGGACCATAATGGTTCCACTAAACCACGCACCATTGAACCAATTTCGACTATCATTAATTTTACGTTAATATTCAACCATGACATGTTATTCCAAGATGTTTCATGTAATACATGCCATATCTTAGCATTGAAAGTTTCCAATGGACCATAATGGTACCACTAAAGCACATATTATTGAACCAGTTCTGACCATCAAGAAAGACAATCATGTGTCTTCACTTAATTCACAAGACTTTTCTCTGCTTTTGCTATGGAATGCCAAAGAGAGAACAGCATTGATCAGTGCATAGTAAAAAACGTGGTCCTCTATATTATTTGTGACCTTTTGAACCTTTTAGACATGGAAGTAGATCACCGATTTTTTCCACCAACGAACTCAGTCTTTCGATTTCCCTAAGTTGTCGAATGGCGAAAACGGAAGTCGAAAATTCGGAAGCGTTCGAACGCTAGAGCACCAACAGACAGACGGACGGACGCACATTGTGAAAACATACGTACCTATCGGTCCTAATAAGTAAACAGAACTTATGATGTTATGAACTTATAATTAACATTTAGTATACCAAGCGCTCAAAATGTATACAGCAATTACTTCTGGTGTTATGTTCTAAGATGTCATCTCATACGTATATCTGTCGTACGTACAATACATAGATGACATTATGCAACAATGCATGATAACATCCTACCTTTCATCGTACATCTTTTGGGCCATTTACCAATAGGACGATGCCTGGTTCCATATGAGAGACATTCCTTTATCCTGTTCAAACATTCCCTTGAACAGCTAAATGCACAGACTTATCGCCAATCGAACAGGTGCTGAGCTTTGCGAGTCATCAGTCTAGACATCATAGAATATCGGACAATTCGACAGAAATTACTTGACGCCTAGCAAATTATTCTATATAATAAGGGCTCTTTTTGACTCGTGTCGCTTCGTATAGCGGTAATTATCACGGCCGGATAAGGAAGTATAACGTAAGGTATAATTATCTGTCATTAAAATATTCTCTCACGCTCATTTTGTTTCATTCATGTTTAATTTTTTTTCATGTATATTCAAAACTATTTCTTGATTTTTTTTGAGTTTTAATTACTCATAACCTTTCGCTGTAATGCAGAATAAAAGCTTTACCTATTTTAATTTACTTTTAGGAATGATCAATGAATTTCGTATCGTAGCGTGTATTAAATTTTATATTCATTAGCCTTTCAGTTAATTTAGAGGTCGGACCAAAAGTCGACCGCAGATATAACCGCAAATAGGAAACGTCCGGAGTCGAATTTGTAATGCTCTAACATCTACAAAATTAAAATGATTTATAAATTAAAAATATTCTACGAAAGAGTGAAAAAGTTACCTTAACATGGTCATGGAAATTCAATGACATTATTAAGGTACTTTATGTCTCTGCCTCATACATAAAAAAGTTAATATTTACGCAATATATGAATTGACCGAGAGCGAGGATTGTTACGAATCTTCCATGGAACAGAGGCTATTTGAAAAAATAAAAAAACTAAAACATTTGCTGAATCTTCTCTTTGTGATAATATATGGTCTCCCATGGACACGTCAGCACATCATAAAAATAAATAAACTATGAAGGTATCAGAGGATGAGCATATGGAGATATACATAAGCAGTGTTCATTGAAGATTTTGAGGGGAACATCTGGATAGCAGCCAAACTTTCTACGAGATCTTTTCCATACTGTCCAAGCTTTCATCCAAAAAAGCTGGCCTTTAACGTTCTGTACGTATAATTTATTTTTCTGACGACTCTTAGAATCTATATCTGTCATCTTAAATAATCCTGAAGGTCTATGATTATTTCCAAAAAAGTTATTCGACGGTGTGGACACGTTCTTCACGTCCCTTCAACGTACGCCATCATGAATTTCAAAAGTTTTAAAGTTTTTTTCGCCATTATACGTTTTGGAAGAAAATTGCGCATTTCTTTTTAGAGCTACATTTGAAACATGAATGATGTGATTTTATAAAGGAAATATAATTAGGCTTTTATCTTTATACGTATAAACATGTGCACAATATCAAATCTATTCAGGTGTTAATAAATATCTGCACAAACAGAGAATGGTGTGATGTTGTTAAAAACGATATAAATATATAAAGGTTAGATATTCTGCGTGGCTGACCATAGAATTCGTTTATATGAAGATATAAAAAAATTAGTTAAGGCATCGTTATCCAACGATATAAGGGTTTTAGCATCAAAATGTTATGAGTAGTAGCGGCTCGTGACTATATTAAGTGGAGGGGCACAAATACAAAATTTCAGGTTCTTAGGCCTTTTCGTACAAAAGTTATAGCTTGATTTGTATTTGGAACCTCGCGGCCCCTGCCGAGGCCTCAGAGGACTATATTAGTTTTAGTGTGTAATAGCTAAAATTTTAAACAACACATTATAAATATAAAACATTTCCGGTTTCTGGATTTCTGGTTTAAAATTTATAGCTTGATTTGAGAGCTGCCAAAAGACTTATATAATTTTTAATATATATTAGCTAAATTTTTAAATATCACAATGATTAAACAGATTTTCAGGTTTCTAGCCCTTTCCGTTCAAATGTTACAGCTTCAATTGTATTTGAGGTCGCCAGGGGCCCCGAGGCCTATACCAGTCTCCTTGTATAGTGTCTATAATTTTTAAGTAACGCACTGTAAAAATACAAAACTTCAAGTTCTTAGGCCTTTTTATTATTCAAATGTTAGAGCTTGATTTGTGATTTGGGCTTCAGGGACCCTGTCGAGACCTAAGAGGCTTAAATCAGTTTTTTTTAGTGTGCATTAACTAAATTTTTTAGTAAACTACTATAAGTATACAAAATTTCAGATTTCTAAGCCTTCTCGTTCAAACATTATAGCTCTGTGTTTAGGGCCCCTGCCAGGGCCCCAGAGGATTATACAAGTTTTAGTGTATAAGAGCTAAACTTTTAAATAACACACCATAAATATGCAAGAATTCAGGTTTCGGGACTTCTGGTTCAAAAGTTATAGCTTGATTTGTGATTGGGGCCTCAGGGCCCCTGTCGAGATCCAAGAGGCTTATACCAGTTTTTAGTGTATATTAGCTAAATTTTTAAATAATTTCCTATAAGTAAACAAAATTTCAGATTTCTAGATCTTTTCGTTTAAAAGTTGTAGCTTTGCTTGTGTTTGAGGCCTCTGGAGCTTTGCTGGGGCCTATATTACTTTTTTGTATATTTGCAATATTTTTTAGTACCACACTATGAATATACAAAATTTCAGATTCCTAGGCCTTTCCATTTAAATATTATAGCTTCAATTGTATTTGGTTCCTCGAGGCCCCTGGCGGGATCCTAGAGGCTTTTATCATCTTCCTTCTATATTGGCTGTATTTCTTAGTATCACACTAAAAATGTACAAAATTTCAGCTTCCTAGGTCGTTCCGTTCAAATGTTATAGCTTCAATTGTAATTGGGTCCTCGGGACCTCCGGCGGGGCCCTAGAGGCTTATATCGCTATCCTTTTATATTGGTTTTATTTTTTTAGAACCGCACTACAAATTTACGAAATTTCAGGATTTTAGGCCTATTTGTTCAAAAGATAAAAAAGGAATTAATTATTTCTCGGGTCCAAATCGTCAAAACAAAGCATCCAGACAGCTAACTACTCCACGCCTCACTCCTGCCCAGAACTTCATGACTTCAATTGGCTTTACAGATACGACAAATGATGGCGTCCTTTGAAGAAAAATGGAAAATAGTCACGTGATTGTTACATGCCCCAGGCTATCGCCAGGTTCGCTTCAATCGATGACTAGAATAAATTAACGTATTTAATAAAAACAATGAGTAATACACTTTCCACCACATAAAAAAAATATAATATACACTTTTGGAAATTTACATAACTTCTTATTAAACATCAAAATACACGTAAGAGCGAATGTTTCCAAATAGCGCACCCGGCGATAGCCTGGAGCATGGCTGCAATCAATGAAGTCAAAACGATGAGCTACAAGGTTTCATTACTTTAACATTGATTGTCGCATCTGTGTAATCGTTAATCTGTGGTATACGCCTTAAGCCAACACCTCTTAGACAGAAAGCCTGATAACGGAAACGTCAGCTGCAGGCGTTTTTGGGCCGATTGTACATGCAGCGCCACTTTCCAATAGAGTTCCCGCCCTGCATGTACAATCGGCCCAAAAACGCCTGCAGCGCCGCCCTATCGACAGACAGATACTTTACTCTCATTTTCAGTTTCAATGAAAAACCTCCATCGTAGGTCACGGTCGGCCCTGGTGCGATCTATGCGGCACCTGGCGCGATCTGTTTTCCTTAGCTTCTCAAAACATTGGAAAATGGCCGAAGCTCGATGACCATGAATATCTATAGATCGTGGTCAAAATAGGATTAACAATGGTCGACTAATGATGATATAACAATGTATGAAATTTCCATTATCAGACCTTGTGTCTGGGTGGTGTAGCTCAAGCGCGCTTCTAGCGCCACTAGCTGAAAAGTATATGCACCGGGTACTGCCAACTTTGAAATGGCCCGTGCTAGCTAGAAGAAATACTGGCGTTTCTGGCACGCTAGCAGTAGAAAAGTATACAGAACCAGGGTACGCTAATAGCTGAAAAGTATACGCCTCAAGGGCGCTTCTAGCTGAAAAGTATATACACCCCGCATTGAAACGTAATACATTGTTACATCATCATAGTGCATTGTTATCCATATTTCCACCAATAATAAGCCCTGAATTTGCACTATCTATGGTGATGTAACAATGTATTACGTTTCAATGCGGAGGCCTTCTCTCTCAGTGATCACGGCTGGGGCCCGTTATTTCGTTGGACCCGCAAATGATAAAACTGAGCTATTAAAATGTTTTTTTAATGTAGGAAAAATGTTTCACAAAAGTTTTACATTCCAATACGTGATTATTGAAACGATTTCTTTCATTTTTATGAAATTTTAACAAATTTGAAATTCATGCATAGATCCCATTGTTACTATTGGACTGCGCACAGCGCACTGTTTCAGCAAGCGATTAACACTCTTCATTCACGTGAGCAGGTTTTGAGGTTATTTTTTCCAGAAGTAAAGAGAGTGTGTTAACTTAGAAGACTCAAACGCTTTAAGTTAAAATTAACTGGTACTCATTCTTGAGAGATACTTGCCTATTACTCCAACTATATAGTAATTAGTACAACTCGAGCTTCTCTGAGAGTAATCTCCCTTACAACAGAAATCGTTGTTGCAATTTCGCTGAACCTATCTGGCAAAGCATTAATTACCAAAATCCACCGATTTGTCTTCGGGGATTGTGGATCTTAGCTCGCTCAACTCCGTTGTGATTGCCTTGATCCTTAATGGACTCTGTTTCAGTTTTAGATATTAGAGCAAGTTCGATCTTTAGGCGCGATCTCCTTTGACAATCCATACCAGCATACCTCTGCTTCTGGTTATCCCTCAGTTCTTAGCTCTCAGTTCAAAGTCTTCAAATTTCGAGTGGCACAGTAAAAAAAAAATGATTAAGCGTATATTATTTTTTATTTTTCAAGAAAACACGCCAAAACAAAGCTGAATAAAATTCATAATATGTGAAATTCACAATATGTGAAAAAACAACTTCCTCTAATTCAAATAGTTACTTGCTATTTCCATTTAATGTTTTATTGCGTTACATTTGTTGCTTGCTAAATTGGCTGTTTGTTATGCACTGTTGACTTCCGAGAAATTAAACCTCAGTTGAATATTTTGTATTTAGCTTGGGGAGGGGGATTGAAAATAAACACTGCTAAGTAAATAAAACGAGGTTAAAGGATTCGTTTGGTTAAATATCCCTGAAAATATTTCAACGCAATAACGCGCAACAGTAAACAAGAGTGAAGGCAAATTTTTGCCTCTCCTCAGCAAATGAAGAGCCCGTATTAAAGTTTTATCTTAAAACGCCCATTCTTTACTCCCATTACTTCGTTCTCGGTTTGATGGTTAAATCGAAGCAACGTGTTCGGTAGTCTGCTCTGCAATCGTCCAAATTAACAATAATAATAATCCACTTCTCCCAGCCGGATGCCGCTTTCGTTAATTTTCTGATGATAATAAGCAGAGAATGTAGTTATTGAAAATAATTTCTTATCTTTCCGGCCTGTGTCGCTGTTGATGTTTTGGGAGGAAACAGAGCACTCCGCCAACTTTCGTAGAGGAAATGAAAGAACGAAGGAAATCGCGAACAATTCTAAATCGGAGCCGTTCGCAAAGAGGACGAAGGGAGTGAGGGTGGGTGGTAGCTCACCCCCCCCCCCTCCCCTCTTTCTTCCCGCCCCTCGATTGCTCAATTGTGCGAACGACTACCATTGTCTTCAATACTGACGAAATTCAGGAGGTAAATTTAAGACTATTTGTTTCCTGAGTAGATTGGGTGTTCAATTTACTGCTCCTTTACAAGTTTCACCTCAATTGTTCCCATTCCTCTGGGGATTAATTAAGACCGCTTAGGTAACACTCCATTTTCTGATTAGAATTTTGCCTCTCGTCTAAGAAGACGGGCGCAAGACTTTGTTTACGAATAATTAGTTCGAACAATGGACTACACTATTCTTCTCTGGTTCTTTAAGTCTGAAAACACTATTAAAGTCTTATTTAAAAAGAAGAATTGCATGCGGGGAAATTGCATACGAGCATGTGTGGTTCGCCAATCACGCTGATGGATGGAGGAAAGTTATAATTGAAAATGGCCGAGCTTTCCTCCCGTTCCAACGTTTTGTTATTCAATTGGAGTCACGTTCGACTGATGGATGTTCGACGTCCGTCCCTGTTGAATGGCGCCTGCGGTAGGTCGTCCAAACAGCCGTAACCACAAAGCACGAAAGCGGGGAAGGAAGAGGAAAAACATAAAATTAGGAATTGGCACGAAAATGAACTCCTTTATGTAACGGAGCCATTTCATTAAATGGAGATTTTATACGACATCCGACGGATGAAGCGACACAAGACATCGACAGGGGCCGTGCTTAGCTGGCTCGTTATGCCACCGATTTTTGAATAAAAGATGAAAATAATAGCCTCAAGAAAAATGTCCTTTTGATAGCAATATAACCTTCCCCTCCCACCTCCCCTTTTCTCTCGCGGTCGTTGTTTCACTGAAAATAAAAGAAACATAAAAATGGAGTCAGCGTTCTTTGAATGCTTACCAGGTACAAAATAAGAAAAAGGGGACCTCATAAATGTTCTCAGGAATTGTCAATTTTAATCTTGCTGTAAAATCAATGAAAGGTTATTTTTATTGTTATTTTTAGAAACATAAATAAAACTTTTTGGGGCTATGCCTCCTTCATCAGCGAGTGACATGAATTGGAAAGACCGAGAATTTATACAGAAATAGAATGATACATTACCAATCAAATTTACAAAAAAAAATTAAATTAACCAATAATAAAATACAAGATCATTTATGATTCGTTGAGCTAGAGGCATCCATTCAGGTGCTGGCACAGAACCAGCATCGTATTTAGTAGCCGATTGGATGGCCCTCGGTTGAAAATTTCAAAAGTCTGAAAACTTAACAATTTAGCATCTTTCATAGTATGAATAATTTCAAATAAATCAGGATGGTAAGGATGACCTTTTAAAACGAGGTCCGCAAAATTTGAAACCCCAAATTTGACATTGCTAATGTAGGCAATATGTTTGTCAAGCCACCAGATGGAGCTAGTAAGAGAAAGCCCATCTGATGACATAACAGGAGCAATGAAGTTGAGAAATAAAAATACTAAACGGAAAAAATGTTGTGTCAGGTCAACAGATGGAGCAGGTGGGCAGAATTGCATCTGATGACATAATATGCAAAATCGGCTTGGCATGCGACCAGAATGAGCGAGCAACTAAGCAGTTACCCAGAAAGGCAAGTGGAATGAACCATGAGCGCGTGAGCTTTGAGGGAGCTGATTGGGTGACTAGTATTAGGATGCATAATGAGCTGATTAAGACGAGCATAAAAAGCTACGAAAGGATTCTGAATTCTTTTCGAAGCTGATGAATTTATGAAAGAAGGCGAAAGATGAAGTTACGCCCGCGGAAGGAATAAGTGAGTTTATTTCCAGTTCTTCTTTAAATGATTTTGTGGAATTGGATGCTCTTGGATCTCGTAAAAGGCATCGAGGAGAACCAAAGGAAAGAAGACAACATGCTTCTAGGGTGTTCTACAATTCCATAGTGAAGAGAGGAAACTTAGCGGATGACTTCACGCTCTTCTATCGCAACTCCGCTAAAACTGACAGAACTTTCTCCGGCCAGCAGGACCGATATTCCAGCAAAGGATATAAGATAGCCAGTTCTACTATTCATCGGAATAGGAAGAAGCCCGCCCCCGAGGGCACATCTGGACTCATTAAACAGGCAAGTTATATGCCCAAATTAAATAATAGTTTTATCAATTCTATTCGACATAACAGACAATCATCGAAACAAGGAACAGTGAATCAGGACCGAGGGCAATCATCACATGCTCAATATCCTATCGACCAGAATTCGACAGGACGGCCCGTTGGTGGATGCCAAAATCCTAATGAGGGCAGCTGCTCCGTAAATCATGATTTGTCTCCGCTACAGTGTGCGTTGGACTACAGCAACCAGAGATCAATGGACTGACGATCTCTCACGTCGCAGAAGGCACAAGTGGACCCAAGAGGGAACAGAGCTCAAATTTCCCCAAATACACTTCACTCCGGGAGGAGTCATCTCTGCCTCAACTCGCCCTGTATGCTCCGCAAGTGGGAAGGACCACAGCCAGTTTCACATCGTTTACTTCGTACGTGCTCCAGTTTTCTTTTCTTTTTTGGAAATTTCCATTGCAGAAACTGAAGCGATTGATGCCGCCATGTTAATTAAACTTACTCTACGAATGAAATGGTGAATACCCAAAATGTAATGTCGAGGTAGCTCAAAGCGCCAGACATTATAAGTATTAAGAAAACAAATATGGCTCTGCAACGCGTTAATCTTGTTTAAGAAACAAGCCTAAATGCGAATTTTAAAAAAAAATGCTCCGCACATGCGCACAACTGACTTATTGACCTTCCCTTAAAGCTGAAGCTTCCGCAAAAGCGTTCACTGGGATAAAAATGGCTGAAGCTTTTCAAGTTCCACTTCAGGAATAAAAAAACAATAAAATCACTTTTTTGGTGTTTTGGAAGAAAAAAGGTAAAAGAAACACGCATAAAGGCAAAAAAAAGTCTGAGTCATATGGCATAGGAGGAATGACATGTAAAAGGGCTATTTTCTAAAGAGATCACTTCAGTGACGTGAGTTTCTCTACCGATATAGAAAGACGGAGTACAGCCCAGCGTTTGTAGTGCGGACGGGGTATTATTCACCAGTGTGGTTATTTCAACCACTTTCCCACCGCCATTTTCCTTCGCGATGGCTTCAACTACTCGTGTGTCGTTCGTCCGAGTGCCTGACCTGGTCATGGAGAGTCTCTCACTGTTATTCCATTCTATATTGGGCGAGATAGCTCCGATTCCGAAGCAGATGAATAAGCAGGAATTAGTACGTGGGAGGAAATATTCAAGAAAACGTGGAGTAGTATATTCATCACGACAAAGAGAAAACCACCCAGACATTTCTCCGTGTTAATAGTTCCAAGAATTGGTGAAGCAAGCCAGTATTGAGCATTAGAGCAGAGACGATCATAGGTTACTTCGGTCATCTTACACAGTGCCACAACAATGAAAGAATTAACCAAGGAGAAGCTATCATCAGTTCGAAGAAATATCATTCTGAAATGACGTTACAGTAAAAACAGGCAAAATTCTTCTAAGGAAGGCTTTGTGCCAGCATGGTACAATGACGCAGTAGGGACCTCAGAGGCCTTAGTCAATCAACATCTCACCGCGGCAAGAGGTCGCATTAAATTTTAAGGAGGTAATCACAGTGTTTTATTTGAGAAGAGCGTACTCTACAAAGAGCAGCTTTGTCTAATTAAGTTAAGTGAAACCTTCGTGTATCTCGGAGGGGGAGAGGCTGAAGGAGCATGCGGAATCAAAAGCATGGTCATTCTCCTCTTTCCATTCAGGATACGCCATACATTTTTGAATAAATTTGTTGAATAAATTTTGTAAGTCTAAGTAGAGGCTAAAATAGAGGAATGGAGTTTAAATTGATTCCATAAACTTTTCAAATTAGTCGTGATTTATAACGATCGTAAATGAGACAGCCAACAATGAAAAGTTGGGGTCATTCGGTAAGCATTTCACAGGTATTTCCATTGTTTCTCGTCGTGACAAAAACACTCGTTATAAAAGTCAAGAATTGGAACTTAAAGAAATTTGTTTAGAATTTAGAAAATGCTACAAGAAAGTGATAGCTTCTATGGCAGTGAACCGAAGTAACATAAAAGGACGAGTCAAATTTTTTCATCCACATAGCCTGTTTTAATTGATTATATTTTTTACTACTTTGCTTCAAAGATTAAAATTAATGGCCGAAGAATTAATTGTGTATGATATTGGAAAAGCATTTCTCACTTCTTTTCGAGAACATCGTTTTTTGGAATGATTCATTAGTCTTCCAGATTCTCACTCCCAGTGTTTCTCGTCCCTCGTCTTGTTCTTTCTCTTAAGGGTCAGATAATGTTTTACAATTCCTCGTAAATTTAAAATGGCCATTTCCGCCAAAAAACCTTGACGAAAGAGTGCCTCTTTCAAATATCCGCGACGCCAATTGGAAACGCAACAACAACAAGAAAACAAATAAAATGTTGAGGAGAAAATGGACACGACTTCCATTCTATAAAAAATAGGTAGAAAGAAACACTTGAAAGTATTTTTTAATTAATTTTATTTATTCGTGCTTCACTTAGACAAACTTTATTCAAATAAATATTAAATATTTTATATCCCAAATTCTGAAGGCCCACTCTTATTTTATTTACATTTTCTTTACTCTCCATCTTTTCCTTACTGTATCAAGAACGTTTGTCCTTAGAGAAACACGTACAGTAACAACGTAAGGTTATTTTCACTAATAGCGTTACAGAGTTTTTGACCAATGTTAATGAAAATAACATTTTGGATCACCAACAAGAAAGACGGTAGCACGAAATAATTCGTTATTTAACTGGACTGAAAATTTCGTAAATCTGCCAAAATCCTCGCGTTCTCCAGATTCTTTTCTGTGGATGTTATCCGAAGAACCATTCACATCTGCGATATGGTGCTGATTTACATCACCTTCAACGTTTTTCCGGTGGACTTGTTAAAATTTGTGAAAATGTTTCCCTTCAATGTTTCGCCTGCAGGCTTGCATCATATGGATAGGGTACAAATCGACCACGTCGCATAGAGCAGAACATACACAATCGATTGGACTAGCAAATTGCAAATCCAATAAGTTCAAATAAGTTATTTTATTAAAAAAAAACTATCTTAGAAAATGGGTCGTGAACTCTAGTCTACCCTGTACATCAGTGTTTCTTAAATTTTGGCTCGCGACTCCCTTTCACACTTAAAATTTCCAAAGGGCCCCCGCGTCCCCCTAATTGGATGTTCTGAGATGGTTTATATGTTCCACCAAAGTTTATGCGATCCTCCCAAGAATTTCTCGTGACCCGCATTGCTGCATATATTTCTATCTCTAACAAACGATTATAAAAAATATTCAAGATAAACCCTTTAAACATTATTTGATGGATGAATTTTGTATAATCTTTTTGATAAAAATGGTTGGTTAGACTAGTTTCATTTCCACTTTATTTATAGTAAACTTATCGTTTCATGGAAGTTAATTATTTTCAAATTCAATTACTTCCGAAATAATAAGAAATGTGCCCTAGCAGCAGAAAGGCGCCGCATCCTATTCAGTAATAAAAGATGGACGACTTGTATCTCCCTTTAGATTAAATAAATAAATAAATAATTAAATCACCGTAGCAACGTTGAGGCCCGCTCTTTCCAACGCTGTATCTTAAATAACCATGCGAATTAAATTCACTTTTAAAGTGAAGCCTGAATGTTTTTCGTACATCGAATCTTTTTTTTTAATGCGGATCTTTTATACGAATTTGAAGTTATGCGGTGTATATTTGATAAAAAATCGGGGTTTACCTGTTATGAACTTGAAGTTATGCGGACAAATATGAACAACCCTCGTTGGTTACATATAATAGTGAGCATGTACGCAGTGAGCATTCGTCAACACATTCCTTGATATTTTCCGATGAGATTCTTTGAAGTCAATCCATCTGTTGTCAAGGGAGATCGAAGCTAAAACCCTCTAGCACTGTTCCAAGATAAGGGTGTGGAGCCTTCCCTTGATGAGTCTCACCATTTCCTTTTTTTTTCGATTCGCTTAGACCCATCTAACGAATTCCATTTCGTTGCCACCTTTTGATATCTTCCTCCTATGATATTTTATTAATGTGACAAGCAGTAATAAGAGAACATTCCGACCTCTGCATGTGATTTGGCAAAAAAATCGCAAACGGTGTCAAATAAAATAAAATAGCGTCAATGAAAATATGTAAAAAACAATTGAGGGGGCCTGGTAACAAAACGTACAATCTCCACTTTTCATGAAAAATCAATTAAAATATATTCCTTGTGTAAAATTTAAAGCCTAATGCAACTGTTGTAGTAATTTACTTTTAAAAAGTACAATCTCCAATGACAAGTGAGTATCAAAGTATACAATCTGCAAACAGCCAATGGGTAGTGCGTAATTTAGTGATGAGTTCTCGAACAATATCTGCTGCCGAACTATTATTATTGTAACTACGTTTTTAATTGTGTCCTGTTACGATTCAGGATAATTGGGTTTTAAAAATATAATTTAACAAAAGTGAAAATGGAAGTTAATGTAACTCTTGTGGCTGACAAAAGAAAGACACGCAGAAAGCAAGCAGATCCAAGAGTGGAAGCGACAGAAAGAAAAATTGTTAAGGTCGCGTCGATCGGACATAGTCAAAATTTCGATCGAATCACTGGTGGCTCCAAAACGAACGAGCTTTGTTCAAGAGTAAACAGACCACTTTTATTGGCAACTCGGCTCCTATGCCACCCATCTCCACGAAATTTGGACGGTTTACTAAACAAATCTGAACTTTTCCTCGGTTAGGTATAGTTCCAAACGTCTTCCTATTTATCTAATGCGGTCATAACAACAATACATTTCAGTGTGTATCAATAAAAATGATAGATATTAAAGTATTTCAAGAAAAGTTTTCTGAAAAGTAAGAAAAACTTTTTCGAGACAATTTTGTAATATTAATCCAATTAACGTGTGGGGTGAAGCTGCATACAATAGTGATTTGGAAGCTGATCAATCAATCTGCAAAAAAAGGCAAGAAAATGCAAAGCACTGAACCCAGCAATATCGCAAAGCATAACGTGATAAAAGAAAAAATCCTACTCTAGAAGCCTTGTTTAAAGCTCATTACGGTGAAAAGTGGAGAGAAGATAAAGATTTAGAATTTTACAAGTTCGTTTTGGATGAAAGAAGGCAACAAGATACAAAAGTTGAAGTAGGGGAAGAAAAACTTTGTGAATATTTTGATGAAGGACCTAGCATTAGAATATAATCATAATGTAGGTTTACTTTAAACACATTTAGGTGCAAGTAAAAATAAAACTTAAATTTTACATTGTTCTTCGCTTTTCTTGTTGATATTTACTTTAAAACGTTCATTATCCATTGTTTAGTTCCAAAATGTACAATCTACAAAATGTTTTTCTCTAATAAAAGCTAATTTCTGTCGTTTTTTTATTTTTTCAGTCGGTAGGTGTAATACATAAATTGACTAAATGATTTATTCAGTGATTTATATTTTTCAAACATAAGATTCTTTAAAATAGTTTTTATCGATTTTCTTGTAAGTCTTACCAGACCCCCTCATTCGTTACTTTTCAATGAAATCAAATAAATGCAGTTTGAAAATAAATTTCTTATAAGCTTCATACCAACTTTCAGATTTTCGAAGGAAATTTTTAAGCTTTCCTATTTTCTTGAATTTCTGTATACTTTTTTAATGTAATTTCAGTTTGGTAGTTTTTAACCCATTGTTTTGGTTTTATGCGATTTTCGAAAATTATGGAAAGTAAGTCTAATTTTTAACGCCATTTAAGTCTTTTTTTTTGTGCCATTTTTTGATATGCCGCTTTTTATGGATCGTATCTAACGCATAAAAAGTGATTTAACTTTTTAATGTAGAGCTACTAGTCATGTCATCTCTGACGAACTGCTCGACATTTTTATCGAAAATAATTTAACGAAAACGCAGCACCAAAGACGTATGCGACCAACCATTATAGACGGTAGTTACACTCAAAAAATTAAACTAATCTCCGGTTTTAAACTTTATAACGTTTATAATACGTCACCATCCGCTGTAAACCAAACAACCGAAGCAAATCCTAAATCGCCTATTTTCTCGGTTTTTCATAAAGGTTTTAATAAAACCGTGGTTTACAGATGCGCACAGCAATCAACCTCGTTCTAACCTTCCAGTCGCGCTTTCCACACTTACAGCCGCCATTAATTTAAGCGTCTAAAACGTCGTCCATAAATTTCGTAACGCCAAAATGACTCATTTTTAAGCCCCCTCCTTTTCCTTGTACGTACCCGTAACGCACGTCCTGGAAAATTACGTAACGCTGTGCTCGACCCCCCCCCACTCTTTAATGATTTTTAAAACCGTATAATGTCTCAATTTACGTATTTTATTAGAAACTACAGCCAGGCAAATTAAAATTGCTGTTGAGTAAGAGTATCAATTATAAAATTGACTTAATAATATGTGATAAGATAGAAATAATACTTTTTACATATAACCAAGTGAATTATTCATCCTTCCATGATGGTTTAAAAGACATTCTAATGACAAAAATGCAAAAATCCTCAAAGCACTGGTTTAAAATAAAAAGCCATTTCAAAGTACCAAATGATATCGGGTCTGTAGCAAGAAGCGTAAACTGGCTTCCAATGAGTAAAATTAAGGAAGATATGAACTGTGCAACGTGGAAGGAATGAAACCCAAGCCATCAATAATATCCAAATCTTGCAATGTGTCTAAACGATTGAAAAACTTCAAGAAATTTCACATTATGTAAAATGTTCAATGTGAAATAAAATCAGTCCTCTGTTGATCTGACATCTCCACCCAAAGTGGAAACAAAAAGCAAAAAAATAATAATAACTGCGACAGAAATGTAACAGCAAATGCTTGTTTTATTTGTTAGCCCTATTGCATTCATGCATTGAGCTTTTTACCGTACCATCTCTGCTTAATAAGCAACTAATTTATCTTATTTTTATAACTTGCTTATTAAGTATTTCACATGAGAAAAACACTAAAGTTCGCCCAAGCAAAAATGGTCGTTAAACTCAGGTGGTCGTTATTAACAGGTTCAATCAAAAGAATTACAAATCAACAAAAAAAATGCTTAAAAATATATATGTTCATTTCGTTATAGAAGAATCTAAGCTACTTTGTCTGTCTTCCTTGTGAAAATTAAAACTTTAACCGTTTCCAAGTGGACGATTCTGAAAGTTTGCGCATTTAGACAGCTTTGATGATGATTATTCGAAACTTAAACTACATCGTTAGAACTCAGCGACAAAGATTAGGATTAACAACATTTGATTATCCAGAAAGAGTTGAATTTGGTCCACCATTTTCATTCCACTCGACCAGATAGAGCCCAGCTTTGAAATCTAATCTCGCTGTACAGGGTGTTGCAGATAACTACAGGGTAGTATAAGGGGATGCCTGCCCGCTCGATTGCAGTGGCCGGCTCTGTCGATTGGCAGAATGGAGGGAGATGAAGGTGGCCTGCAGCAGCCAGCAGTTTCCACAGTCGGGGAGGGGGAGTGAACGTCAAAACTGTCATGTTTTTGATAAAATTACCCAATTATCATTTGATGTCGAGCTGGCCCCTGCCATCGAGCGGGTAGGCTTCCCGTTATATTGCCCTGTAGTTATCTGCAACACCCTGTACGTGACCGGTCGCATACAATAAGCGAAGGAGTCGTAATTTTTAGACAGGATTTTCGCAACCACTCTTTGGTTGTTAGACATAAACAATATCAGTAGGCTAATAGAACCAGGGAGATAATAGGAAAACACGATTCAATTCATCATCCTATAAGTTACAGAATCTGGGTTATTAACTTGTTGATCTTGGTAGCGGCATTTTTATTTCTGTCCATATCTCAGTTATCGTTCAAATTCGGACCCAATTTCATATGAACTTTTTCTTTGCTTAGAATCACCCATAGTATCTCCCCTAAAAATTTGTACGTTGAGTTTTGATGGTCGTTAACACAGATTTTACTGTATATCTCGAAAGAAGCGTTACGTAACGCCTGATCTGACCCCCGCTATCCCTCTTTGTAACGCTGCGTAACGCTGTCACCCCCCCAAGTGTTACGTAATTTATGGACGACCCTTTAGCGACTGTAAGCAGAATGCGTTTTATTCAGCTCATGTAAGTGCTCTTTTGGCATTGAGATCAACAGATACCACAGTATTAGTTACGTAATGTTCATAGAACTGAAAACCTGACTAAAAACGGTGCAATATGTACATGCCTCAAAATCGAACCCGACAACCAAACCCAAAATCCCATTACCTGAAAATTGGTTTTAATTATTGAGTGCAGCTATTTGAGGAAAAGAAAAATTGGTAAATGTCATCATTTGACAAGTTCGAAATCGGTATTATACCTGAATTTTTATTGCAATTATCGCTAAAAGGCATGTGTAGTATTCCCATTCAGCAATCGATTAGTAATGTAGTTTGAGAAGCAAAGGGAAGGCATTAATTTAGAATAACCATGTTAAATTAAAAATGAATTCCACCTCATTCTTTACCGATGATACTTCAGGACTTGTCCATTCGAATAGAAAACGTCAAATGGGTAAAAGCAAACATTGCAGCAGGGGAATCTGGCTGCCATTGAAGCAATACCAGAATTTCTGCGTATGTTTTTTTTCATTAAGGATAGGTGAATTTTAAATTCGAAAATAGCGAAGAGTTCATTAAATTTTAACCATCCATTCTAATGACATTAAAGTTGAATTCATTTCAATGAACACGATAGTTCTCAGAAATTTGATAGACCTTTCTAAATTGAAAAAAAAAAACAGTCTGTTAAAAATTTAATTTAATTCATGATTTTATTATAACCACGTAAAAGAACTCATTTCAGACGGGAAATTTTGTGACTTCATGCTTCCCATATGGTAATTTCTTTCAGTAGAATAGGTTTCGGTTTAAACGAAAAAAAAAAAAAGCTATTCAAAAAATAAATAAACTAATACTATTTTGTTTGTCTCTACTGCTTCTACGGATTTTAAAATATTTGCATCTTTTGTGATTAAATTTACGTAAAAATTCTTAAATCTAGAACTTATAAATTAAAATAAATTGATTAGAAGATTTACATAATAAAAAGTCGTTTACTCCATAAGAAGAAAATGAATGTTTAAATCCAAATGGAACACCCGCAGACAACCAAGTGTGTAAGAATTTATTGCTTTACCCAAATAGTATTTAAAGTTTACCTGTGACTTTGTAAATACTATTTACTCTTTGTACATGGCGAGTCATGGTCTCGATACAGGCCTCAATGCTGCCCATCTTCAGGTAGAACAGATGATCTGCCTGCAGGTAGAGCATGCAAGTGGTCTTACGAGGATCCAAAACGGAGCGCCTCTGCATCTGCTCCTGGACTTGAAGGATCCACGGATTCTCCTTCTCCCATTCGACGGGAACCCCGTGGTCGAGGTATTGGGTTTGCCGTTTGGAACGACGAGTGTCCCGCACGGCCCGGAAATAAGAGCCGTCGGCATCGTGTATCACAGACTGTTGCTCGTGTGGTCCCCATGGACCCCCCTCCTCCATGAACAATGGCACACGTTCACTTGCATTGTGTAGCGTATCCTTCCACGACAAGTAGGAACCAGCAGGGCTTTCGGTGGCCCTGGGGCGGATACGCTGGACGCGGCGATGCCTCGCCAGGTTGCGCCGCCTATGGTGGCGGGAGTTGTTGAAGAAGGGCGGCCCCCCGAAGCGCTCTAAGCGTCTAAGCGTCCGACGGTGGAGGGCGTCCGAGGCGCACGAACCATTGGACGGCGGGAAACGAACGTCCGACGCCCGATAGATGACGGAGTGGAACGGGCGGCGCGTGGCGAAATAGTGGCTCGCGGGCTCCACGTAGAACTCCTCGTGATCACCGTCCTCGATGGTTCCGTCGAAAAGACCATCGCTCGTGAAAATCCCGCTGACCACAGAATCTTCGTCGTCTACGGAAGAAACAAAGAAAAAAAAAGGTGTTAATGCGCAATACTTTATGCATTAGAACTTAACAACTAATAGATAAATGGGCGGTTTACAGCTTACAAAAGATAATCTTACACTTACAAAAGAGAATTCTATATAAATTTATCGTGAGCCGTATAGATATGATTTTTAAAAATAGGATTAAGATATTATGAGAGATTTCATAAAATAGGACACACCAATTTAAAAATTTAAAGTTAGAATAACAATTTGCCACATTCAGTTAAAACAGCATGGAGATTATACAGTCTCCTCCCTATTATACAGATGATAGGGAGGAGACTTCTGCAAAATTCAAGGTTGACCTAGACTTTCGCGCATATAAAATCGAAAAATAATTCTAGCATATTACATTACGTAACGTTCCCTGAAAAATGTAATATGCTAGAGTTATTTCTCGATTTTAACCATCCATTCGATGATGCGCGAAAGTCTAGGTCAATCTTGAACGACCTTTGTAAGAATGAAAATAAAACTACGCGCCGGAAATCAGATGCGTCTCAAAAGTTTAAAGAAACATGTTTTTGTTCAAAAGAAAAAAGACTATTGAAGGTACATACAAATGCTTTAATCACTAGCTGTACAAAGCACTTAAAAGAAACTCCTGAAAATATTATTCACAAAAACATAATAGAAATAAAAATATTCAACAAAACGGAATTTTGTGTCTCTCAAAAGTTTAAAGAACTACCCTCAGATGCTGAATGGAGACATCCAACATGTAAATTTGCGAGTGACGGCGTATAAATCTGTTGCACAGTTAGTCATTTTTTTCAAAAAAAAGCTTTTCTTCCACTCACAATTGACTTAAGACAATGCCTCGCCAATCTCAATTCACAACCGAAGAAGTGGCTGAAATCTGGTGATTGAAAGCCAACGGACAATCTGTTGCTGATATTGTCACAATTACTGGAAGATCCACAGCAGGGGTTTACAATGTCTTGAAGAGGAGTTCATCGTTCTACCAAAAACCACGATCTGGTCGTCCCAAAGTTGCCTCAACCCGCGATGACAGACGCATTGTACGACTGGCAGCCAAACAAAATCTTTCTATACACACAAACTGGTAGTGGCTCCGTAATGGCCAATTGTGAGAAGCTCTCCAGTCGGAATGGTTGGCAATGTCTTCCACCGATTTGTGGAATCAATGCCACGTCGCACCGTGGCACTTCGCCGGGTTAGAGGAGGTCTCACACGTTATTAGGTGCTAACCCATGACATGTGAGTGTATATCGCCCCCTTTACATTCATAAATTAAAAAGTGCCATTTGTGAAATATTCTTATCTGAATTTGGTCACTGTTGCTCAACCAGGCCGAGAAAGCAGACATTTTATCACTTATGAAGTACCTTAAACCAGAGAATGCAAAATGATTTGAGGATTCGTTAAATGCTGCTGAAGATGGTAGCATTTCAGGCAATGAATCTGACAGTGATGTCTTTTGCTAACCTTGTATAGATTTGTGAAATTGAAACGTTAAGGTTAATCTGAAACAGAACACACATAACCAAAGGTTTTTCCAGCCAATATATATATTTTTGTGTTACTAGTTTGTTGTATTACTTATTTCTTGTCTTGAAATAAAATACAACTTCAAGGAAAAATAAAGAGAATCATTTCCATGCAAGAACAGCATTAGTGGCTATTTTAATTATTTATTTGTTTACATAAGAATAAATTATATAATGACCAAAATAACTAAAAGATCATAGCTAAGAATCAATTTAACTCACACCTTTTTGATTGAGTAGTTTGTTTTATTTCAAATTTAAATTTTCAATCTCGTTTTTTTCAGAACTGCTTTTTACCACTAACGCTCTTATTGCACCCAGCTCCTCAATTATTGTTCGGCCACTCTTTCGCTCACTCACTTGCAATCAATCATACAGCTGTCCGTAATATTTTCTTTGTAATAAAATTTTGTAATATTGGAAAGACTTTTTGGCCACCCTGTACCGTATAATAATACTCCTTATAGGAAAACTGTCACAATTTTTTTCCGCGTAATTTGGATACCGCGTCAAGAGAGTATCGCATTTTAGCAGGATTGACTATATTCAAAACTATAATATAAGAAAGAAACCAAGCAGACCCCGATCGTTTAATTCCAAGAAAGCCAATCCTCAATCAAAGAGCAATATAATATACCGTAATTCATAGTGCATCGGTTGATATATATTAAATATTACGACAATTAGAGAATGAGATAAAGAGAGAGACAGATCGAACAATAATTGAAGAGTGACTTTGTCAAAAGTTGTAAGTGCCAAAAATTTAAAAATAATTTTACATGCAGTATTTCGTTTAAGTCGAAATAAATTCGAAAATCCCCTACATTCCCATTTTGAGAAAATCGCTTAAGTCGAATTCCTGATAATATGGTCCGCAGACATTTCGACTTATCCGGATTATACTGTATTTTAATTTATTCACTTGAAAAAAAAAGCACGTAAGGTAGACCTGAACTCACAACGTTTGATTCCGCAGGCAAGACCTTAATCGCTAAAGCACCACTTCAGTTATAAGTAATGCAACTCTTTAAAAACTCAGCTCCATCATCCTACAGCTACATAATTTGCTGGAACTGCAGATATACAGAGATGCCGCGGAAAAAACATCGTGAACACCGTTGATGTCATCTGTCGCGGAACACAGGCATTGCCCGGCATAAATTAACGGGATCTTTTTGTTTCTTGGCTTTTTGTTTCTCTCCCCCCCCCCCCCCCCAAGAGTATCCGTCTCGTTTGGAAACACCCTCTATACTGTATAGTGGAAATAAAACAGTCTGCACGAGAATTTTACACGAGCCGGTAGTACTGCGGATGAGTTGGCGGGCACCATTGAACGTCGGCCCTCGGGCATGACGGCAACAAACATGCAGGCCGTTAAGAATGTAATTACGCGCAGCCCGAAATGATCGGTCCACAAAACATAATGAAACGTACCAAAGCAAATTCCTGACATTAATCTCCTGCAAGAATAACTGCGACTCTTTACCTGCAAGAACATTTGAAAAACCGTCAGTCCTTATTACGACACCTTTTATAGAGAAGCGAATATTGTCCTTATAATGGCATGATGTCCATCGAATAAAGAAACTGAAGCGGACTATAAATTCCGGATGAATTCACATTCGCATCATCAAAGTGTGAAGATTTATAACTTAGAACACAATATTCTTTCATATTTATTATACGTTCTCTTTTCATTCTTGCTACTATGTATTGTTTTTAGTAATACATACAACAATGTCAGGACATTCCATTATCATACACTAGGTAATCTAGGCTTACTCTATTATGTATCAAATAAACCATCTTTAAGGATAATAAGACATGACTTTGGGATTTGCTTCCGTTTAATCATATTTATATATCACCAACTATGTAAATTTTAATATTTAAACTATGCTATTAGCATAATTTTCTCTTTAAAGTGTGGTTCAGTTATTTGTAGTTAAATCCAAAATTACTCCAGGGATATTCACACACAAAAAAGTCAATTTCAAGTGAGTTTAATGGCAGTAGTAAAAAAAATTGCAAAGACGAGCGTTTCTCTTGATCCATTTTCCTGAAACTTATATAAATGAAAGAAATGAATAAGTTGTATCCGATTGCAGTTCTAATGGACATATAATGGACGCGCAAATGGCAACGGTAGAAAAGCTGTTTTCATCTGTCGAAAAAGCAATTTTCAGCAAGCGACACCTGAAAAAAGCCATCAAGTCATCTGCTCCTAAGATTGTCCTACAAGAGATGAATGGAGCTTTGTTTATAAAAAAAAAAGAAGCAAAAGGATATTTTCACTCGCTACAGTAAACCGTGTCCTTAAAATTAAATTGAAAAAGGAAACTTTAACTGGCTTAACCATCCGTATGTATATGTATGTCCTTAAACATTTCAGAATCCCTTAGATTTATATCAGCATGTATTTAAATATTTTTACGCACATATATGTATCTCTTCTTAAAAAAAAAGAAGAAACAGACAAATCTTATTTTTAACTTCCGTTCGGGTATTTAGTTGAAATCTTCAAAAGGAAGCACTGAGAGATGGCTCAAATCACAGAGATCTCGATAATGATTATAACCAACTTCAGCCCTTGAAATCAAATCCATTTAGCTCTTTAAAATGAACTTTTTTATTTTAAAGCGAGTGAATCATCATATAATATACTTGTAATACTGGCGTGTGCTCTTCGAATAGCTAAAACAATTCAGCGCCATCTACAAGAGCTGCTGAGAAGGCATTACATTTTTGTTCTCAGTCAATAAATAATTCGTGAGGATCGGCGCATCACAAGAAATGCAAGATAATGCATGTCCTTTTACAAGTCTGGAAGCAATCATCAATTTGGGTTTGACTGCCTCGCCATAAGCTCGTTCTGTCTCAGTCTGATTTTCATCTTTCTTGATCCACAGGATGTTGCAAAAATATACAAGACAGTACTGCTGGATAGCCTTTCCACTCGCTACAGGGGGAGCTTCATAAAATGATAATTGGAAAATTTATTTTGTTAAACCACTTACGCCAAAATTGGTAGCATGTAAATTTTTTATGACTTTACATGCTACAGAATATAAATTTAAGATATGAAGTCTCAATTTCCATTTTTGCCAATTTCGGCGTGAATGGGTTAACAAAATACAGGGTGGTCCATAAGTCAATTTTGTTAAATTGAAGCAGATATGTCAATTTTGATGAATCCAATGAATAGGAAGTTGTGGGTGGCCTATCCCATGGTGCACTTTTCATCATCCCAAATATGCATATTAGGACACATTCAAAATTTATCTCAAAAACCGTAAGGGATAGAGAAAAAAACCCAATTGCAAACTTGTTCAGCATAAAAAAACAAACAAAACAAAAAAAAATCATCCGAATCGGACCAACCAATCACCCACAATCACGTGGTGAACTGTTTGTAGCTTACAAACAGTCACACTGCACAAGGAAAACTGAATGTTGATATTTCCACCATGTAAAGCATGCAAATCAAAAAATTAACATAAATTACCATACCCACATTTACTTTCATGCGGAAAAGGAAATAAAAGGCATATTTCAGCACACAGAAGACAGAACAATTCCAGGATGGCAAGCTACACTGTTCCGGAAATGGTCAAAAGCTACACGTGATTGTGGGTGATTGGTTGGTCCGATTTGGATGATTTTTTTTTGTTTTGTTTGTTTTTTTATGCTGAACAAGTTTGCAATTGGGTTTTTTTCTCTATCCCTTACGGTTTTTGAGATAAATTTTGAATGTGTCCTAATTTGCATATTTGGGATGATGAAAAGTGCACCATGGGATAGGCCACCCACAACTTCCTATTCATTGGATTCATCAAAATTAACATATCTGCTTCGGTTCAAAAAATAAAAAGGGGGGGGGGGACAGACTTATGGACCACCCTGTAAAATTTCTCAATTATTATTATTATTATTATTATTATTATTATTATTATTAAAAATATTGCACTCTAGAAAGGAGTAAAATTTAATTACAATCGTCCGAAAGTTCCGACTGTTTTTGTAAGGCGTAATGAGAAATTAATCTATTAACATGACGTTTGTGGTTCCTACAACACGATTGGGAGCAGATCAAAATGGAAGATTTTAATTTAAAAGGCATTTGATTCCATAAGCCAATAGCATTATAAGGTTCTAAAAAAGACGAAACAATCAATAAGGGTTGTAATTTATATTTACAAATTTGTCTGCCCTGGATGCTATTTTTCAACCACTCCTTAATAAAGTGGGCTGGATGTCTAGGGTCGGTTAATGCCCTATAAATCTTCTTAATTTTAACGTTAAAAATTATACTCTGAAATGCGAAAAGACCTAATCTAAAAACTGCCTGTGTAATAGAGGTCCGTTTCTCTAAAGAAAAAGCAGTGCCTATAATTTTATTATAGGCCACCTTTAATCTAGAAATAGCAAATTTTAATGTTGACGATCATAAAATACAGCCGTATACCAGTTTGGGGATAATTTTGCCTTTGATAAGTACAACCATCTCTTTTTTGGACAAAATATTTTTTACACATTTAACCAAGTAAGTTAATCTAATCTACCAATTTTTTAACAAATTAATACTATGTGCAATTTCCAATTCCGCCTGGTTATCCTTTGAAATATCGAAACTTTTCATAAGGAAATTATCATCCACGTAAGCCAATAGTTTAAAGTTACATGGTAGAGAAAAAATTGGGTTAGTAACCGCAGCATATAACAGGAACCCTGCATAATTCCTCAATTAGAATCAAGTGTTAAATCCCCATTTGGGTGCTCCATGTAGATATTTCTATCTTTAAGGTAATCCTCTATTAGTGCCCTAAAAGGATTTCCTATACCTAAAGACTCCAATTCTTCCAATACTTGTAAACGCGGAACAGTATCATAAGCCTTAGAAATATCGGTGCTAATGATGTAAAAAATTTACTTTCTATTTAAAGCTAATTTAGCCTCTAAATAGATTGTAAGTAGTAAATAAAGTATAGGAATCCCAGGCCTACCACCAAACTGATTAATTGATATTCTCGTCCATAAAAACCGAATCATCTCAGAAAAAATTAATTTTTCTGCCAACTTAGCCGAACAAAGAAAAATGGAAATTGGTCGGTAATTTTTATAATAGACACTTTGCGATTTTTCGTTACGAGATTTCAAAAAATACGAGAACGAAAAAAATTATATTTACGAGATTAATTTTAAATCTCGTAATTTATTACGAGATTTTCTGAAATTTTCGTGGGCACGAGATTAGTGCGCAGTGTTTTGCGCATCTGATCTTGGATAAACGCTACCTATCGGTACAGCTGGTAGATGTAAAGATTCTTACACTTCTTATTAAAGTATGCACGTCGATAACGCAAAATTCCTGTTTATTAAAAAAAAACGTATTTATTTTATTGCTTGCTTTAAAGTGATTAAATGGATAAGAAAATGTGTGTACTTACTGTCCCGTTTACTTAACGACGGCATGTGGGACTAATGGGAATAAATGGGAGTGGGAGGGTCAACAAACGCAAGGAATTATGGGAACTCGGAATAAAATAAATTCTCGTTTCGTTCGTGGTGCACGCAACCTATTTCACGAAAACGAAAAATAAAATTTGACGAGAACGAGATTTAATTTTAATTTATTTCGGTCTCGTATTTTTTGAAATCTCGTAACGAAAAATCACAATGTGTCTAATCTGTCAGCGTGCAGGATTTAAAAATTGGATAAATTTTTGCTCGTTTTAATTCCCGGGGAAATTTATTTAACTTAATAATAGTTTGAACCATATGGGCAAACAATTTAGGTCCAAATATTCCCCACCTGTTAAACATCTCGCCAACCATTAATTTTTAAATTCATCTTTTTTATAATATCCGACACCTTATTATAGAAAATTATTGGAATCGTCGATAAAAATGTCAGCACACGTCCTTTGACTTGTAACAATCGCTGGCAATGGCGTTTGGTTTGGTTTTATTTGGTATTAACGTCATTTTCAACTGCTATGGCCTAACGCTCCTAAAATATTAGTTTTCATAATATTAAACATCAAATCTATGTCCATTGTCATGAAAAAGGTAGACCAATCCATATTACTCAATGTTCGTCTAAACAATTTCCAATTTATATTATGAAAACGGAAAGTTCTAGACATCCATGAAATTTTCTCTCATCTGTTTTTTGACATTGTCGTAAAGAAAATTTAATTTTACAGTTAATCGCTAGATGATCACAACCTGGGAGTTCCGTGGTTTGAATTTTTGAAAGAGCCCAGATTTTCGGTATGAAAATTTGATCAATGATGGTAGATGGAAAACATTTAATTCGTGTTGGAAAATCTATTATTGAATTCAATTGTAAGCATTCCGTCCGTACTCTCCAAAATCAATTGGGAATCCAACGTGATATTAAAATTAATGTTAAAATCACCAGCTATTATACTAGGCGAATTTATAGTAAAAGTTGAATTATATCCAATGTAGTCTGCATCGGCCTCGGTGGCGTGATCGCCTCTGATGCCCGAGGAAGCGGGTTCGACCCCGGCAGAGGACGACGAGGATTTTATTTTCAGGGGGTAAATTCTGAGATCACGCACTTCCTTCGGAAGGGAAGTAAAGCCGTTGTTCCCGTGTAGTCGTTTGCCGGCTGCACGTTAAAGAACCCTTGCGAGGCAAATTTGCGGCCCCTATAACGCCGTCCTGAAATGACCATAGCAGTTGAAAAGGACATTAATACCAAACAAACCAACCAACCAATGTTGTCTGCATCTTGGCATATGGGGGTTTATAAATAACCAGCAAATTTAAATACATATGTCTATATTCACATTTTCCACAGATAGTCTGTCCATCTTCCGAATGACGTTTTTTTGTACTGTTTTCCAAGAGGCAGGAACTAAAATGGCCACGCCCCCCTCCTCTTGATGGACGATCGGATCGATATAACACATAATTTGGGAAATCAATTAAATTACTAAATTACTATTATGGAGGGGGGTAAGTCAAGTCTCCGTAAAAAAAAAAAAAACAAAAAAAAAACCAATATCAGGATTAAAATTTGAAAAACATAATGTTACATCATCCATTTTGCTAAAAAGGGAACGAGTGTTAACATAACCTATACGTTAGGAGTCGAAGTTAGTGGTATTAATTGTTGAAAGGCGGAGGTAGTAACAGATTGTGGATTAGCTTTCGACGTAATTATACGCTGCTCAGGTGTCATTCTTGCCTCGCATCCTTCGCTATGGTGAACGAATTTGGGGCCAATTGGGGATTTTTCCCTGGAAATTCTCGAACAGTAATTCCTGTTGGCCATTTCATAGTTTTAAGAACGTCCCCATTATCTTATTGCTTTATGCGCACAAAAAACAACTGTGAAATTTCATAGATGTTGAATTTCTGATTTAAACATATTTGAGGAAGGTCCTTTATATTATTATCTATATCACTTGAATCAGCACTCTGATCCTCTTTTTGAGTTGATAAAAATGAGATTAAAATGGAGTTTTCCAATAATTTTGAAGTTGGAGAGAAATCTTAATCGTTGATAATATTGTTTCACGTGTATCTAAAACTAAAGTATTTAACTGAGTTTTTTTTATTATCCATCATTTCATCTATAGTATTTTTCAAGGATTCCATAATTCTATTAATTATCGTACTCATTATTTGATTATTCATTTCATTATTACTATTCCTTATATTTCAGGGAGATATACTATTTTCCCATTGACGTGTGTGAGCATCCAAAACTTCCTTTAATTGATGTTGCAGATTAGGGAACACTATATTTATATGTTGTTGGTAGATTATCTGAAGAATTTATCTCTAAATTATTTGTAATTTAATCCTTACGCAGTTCAATTTCTTCCGAGGTTAAATTCTTTCCTGGCTCCCTTCTTGTCGAAGTGGCCGCGGCTAATTGATGTTCCTCAATCCAAGCTTTGGAATTTTTCAGTAAACTCTCTACTTTTGCTCGCTGTTCGCTAGTGGATGTTTTTGATTTAAAGATACTGTGCAAGATGGTTTCACTTATACTCTTCCATCAGCAGGTCGAAAGACAATTTAGTACTGTATTAGTATCAGTCGGGAGACTAGTTGAAATCGTGTCTTTCGAGGCCGCCATTTATGAAATATGGAGAGGTCGAACATTATCATTTTATGAAACGGCCCCTGAAGCGAGAGGATAGGCTACTCAGCAGTACTGTCCAGTATAGTATTGCAACACCGTGTACTGCAGATACAAGTTTTGAAAATGGTTCATGTAGTGGGGATATGTCTACAAAACGAGTATTAAGAGATGGTACAGGCAAGATATGCATACATAAAATTCGCGCTGGCGTACTCTACAAACTAAAGGGAATTATGTGAAAAAAAATATTAAATTTTAAGGAAATCAATTCATTTATGAAATAGAAAAAGGTCCATGGTAGCGTTTATTGTGAATCTACGCGTTTCGAGGAACTCTCATCTTCAGGATTCTGAACAACTACAATTCATTTATATTTGAGTAATTTTCATACATTTTGAATAAATCGTTGGAAATGAAAACAAAACATTCAAAAGCTTATCTACATGGACAATGTTATAGGCTCGTTTTGATATTTTCCTATATTCGTAACTTCACGAAATACGTAATTAGCAATAATTTCCCATATAATTGTAATGTACGTGATTCTAATAAAGGATTCAAATGTCGTTTTGAATCTTCGTATAATAAAATGAAATAATCGAAATTTTTAACTTTAGCTAAGAGAGTTTTTCTAAAGGCAAGAATGAATTTTAAAACGTCGACATTACAGCAGATGGTCGAGTGATGGTCGCTCATGTGTAGTTAGAGATGTGCGATCTACGACTCTAATCTACGATCTAACATCTTCAAATATTCTGGAATCTCCGGTAATCCTGATAATAGCTTTGTAAACTTTAGTTATACATGTGTCTGAGGCGTATGGTTGGCGAATCTTGAGATGCCAAATTTTGCATTCTTAGTGCAATCAAATTGCTCTTTTATGCGTTTCTCGTTTATTCTGTGATGCAAAAACAAGATGCTAGTTAAAAACCCCTCCCGTTTGTTTAACCTAAACTGTAAATCACACCAGGAAAGCTACTTATTTATTTATTTATTTATTTATTTATTTATTTATTTATTTATGTTTATATTTCAGTATGCGATGCGAGAATTTTGACTTGCTTATTTGTGTCTGTCAGAGTTGTGTGGACAAAATCCTAAAAACACATTAACACATTATGTGATATGTAAAACACATTAACCCAAGAACTTAGTGAATCAAAAATTTAACAGAAAAAAAACTATACAACAACAGTACTGTTGTTGATAAATTTGGAACATATAACAGTGACTTAAAATTATAAGAATTACCCTAATATTAATGTTACAATATTAACTGCTTTCTTCCAGAGCTTGTTTTGTAGACACTCAATACTCCTCGCCAATAATAATTTGTTTCAAAGGGTATTTTTCAAAATGGCATCTATTGTGTTTGTGTTTGCGTGTGTGTATGTATCTACATTCTGTAAATAAGTGTTTGAAGAGCCATTAAAATGTATCATGTAGGGACAAGAAAATCAAAAAACTTGGACATGCGCTAGGAGCAACAAATTGTAAACATACTAACATTTTCCTTGAAACACGTATACTCTCATCCTTCATGAACCGAACATAATCAGTCGTTTACTTTTAATGTTCTCGAAAGAAGTACTGTTATTAGATTAAACGAAACTTTTAGCATTAGAACACATATAACGAAAGTGAGGAAAAACCAACGAAACAGTGGATAATGCTAGAATAAATGGGGGCATGTAGAGTCCGCTATATAATCCACAAAATATAAGCTTTTATTGCACCCATGTACTTTTCGGCTGGCGTGTACATTCATACAACTGAAACAGTCAGTACTTTTACTTAATAAACAAGGAAGTACAGAAATGGACCAATCAGGAAGCAAGAAGTTCGGCCAAACTTAACCAATCAGCAACTGGCATGGGACCTGTATCACTGTTTAGTAAAAGGTTGGGGGAATTCTTCTTGTTATAAATTTCTAAAGGTTCTAAGAAATTTGGCATTTTATTGTTGGTGGTCGTATGTAGAACTAAATAAGTCATAATCGTGTCCGCAATTAATTATATGGTCGGCAAAGCTAGATACGCCCATTTTCACGTTTTAGAGAAATTTGGCTTTTGTAGGCTATATTAAAACCGAATTTTTTGGCGAAGGTTACAATCATATTTTTTGGATTAGTAGTCTCTACATGCCCCCATTTATTCTATTAAAACATATTGTATTTCATGTATTTAAAACAGTTTCGCTCGCTATTTAGAGTGAGCGAGAAAGCGTATTGGGTTAGTTAATCAAAGAACAGGAAATATAGTCTATTAAAATTAATTCGAGAGAATCCAAATCGAAATTTAGTTATCATTGACACAACTTTTCAGCAAGTTAATATATCTAAAATGGTGGAAAAGTTGCGTAAAGTTAATCAAAGCTTCTTAGCAGAAGGGAAAACTTCTAATAGACGAGAGATTTCCAAACAAAGTTAAATTAAGAAATTTACTACATGCTTCTAGTACATAAAGTACATGTTTCTAGTTAATTAAATCGTTTATCCCAGAACCCTTTTAAAAGATAATGTAAGGGGAGAAAAAACTTAATCAAATATATTGAGCAATTTTTTCCCACCGAGGGAGGCGGATGCTCACCTATAGGCCTGCGCGTGAAAGTGATTCCGATGAGAGAGCAAGCGTGCAACATCTTCATCTAATGCGGACCAGCCGAGCATTTTCTCCTTTAGACGAAGAGAAACAATCATTGGGAACAAAAACCTTCCTCCACCATCTATTGTTCTTCGTCTTTAACTCATCAGCGGTAGCTTTTTTCTGAAAGTCGATGCACTTGAGAGCAGGTGGAACCGGTAGCTTGGCGCTGTTGCGAACGGAGCGAGGAGGAGGAGGAGGAGGATCAGCGCCAGGTGATAATGGCGGCGCACCAATCTCAGCTAATGAAGTGGAACGGACGTGCAATGAAAATGTTTCGATTCGGTGGCGTTGCCGAATAAGACGAAAAAGGAAGCGGAGAAGAAGAAGGAAGCCCGCCTTCCTCTTTTATAACGGCCAGCGAGTAAATGAGGCGAAGGCGATCTTGTCAAAATCATAGACTCGATCGACCTTCTCCTCTATTTCTCTTTCCTTTACCACTTTCCCTCCGAGGCTCACATAGGCACTGTATGGAACAATTACTGTAAAAGGAAAAAACATTCAGAACTTCTTACACCCGAGGTAATCAGCTAATGTGTCTCGAAGAGGAAGAAAAACGTTTCGCCTGTGTGGTCGCAGATAATAAAAGTTTGGCTCGCTCAGAAAATGGTTGAAAAAGGAACTCCCATGGCCGAAAGCGAATAGCGATGAAAAAGAGAAGAAAATCGAATCGATTAATTACGGCTCAATTCTTGTTTTTATAAATCAATCAAGTGAACGAGGTCAGTCACCGATTTTAGTGAGGATCATCATCACTGTGTAATATTTATTTGCTTAATAGAAATTTAGGATACAGCTCGTGGTGTTCATATTTTGGAGTGATATACGAAAATTAAACTATTTTCTCTATAATCTTCAAGATATTAGATAAAGCACAGTTTCGGTATATTTTAGACAGCATTATTTCAAATAATCAAATCGTCAAAGCAACCGATTTCATTTAATTTTCTTCACGTTTAAAAATTGTAATATGCGCAATTACATACGATGTCAATATTCTCTCGCCGCTTATCTTGTATTAAATCTCTATTAATAACATCAATTATCTGCATGTAATCATTCTATTCACTGATTAATGACGCTAGTGACAACCGGCAGAAAAGGACAGGACTTCATTTCCATTAATAGAACAATAAAATAAAATTTTCGAAAATATTTAAAATCCATCAATATCGCACCATTTTCTCGTGGACAAATAGATGAAATCCATTACAGCGAGGAAGCAATCGTAAGCATTCAATAAAATTTCTTCAAATACTGGAAAATGTTCTCCTGTGAACATACTCGACGTTAAATCAATATTTTTATTTGGATCCATTAGAGCAGAGTTCTTTTTTTTCCTCAGCATGATGGGGACTTATTAGTTTATCATCTTACCAATTACGTTGATTGCCATCTGACCTCGGTCAAGTGCGACTCCAATGATTCGCGCTCATCTAATCAACGAGATCGACACGACAACGATAACAACTCGCAGGGACGGTTGAATAATTCACTTCCATCCCAAATGAAACATATTGATCTATTCAGAGTGCACAAGCTGAAGCCATTTATGAATAATATATTTCGCGGTTAGTTGCCTCCGTACGATCCCCTATTGTAGTTTGACATTCCGATAAAGGCATCTTCACTCCTCCTCTGTAAAATTGTATCGCGCAACACGAGATGGACAGGAGAGAAATACAAACTGTTGTCTGTAGGCATAAACAGAATAATTTAGTTATTTAGAAAAATAATTTAATTTAAAAAAATTCTTTCAAGTCTTCAAGAAGGAAATGTAGATTTGGCTGGTTTGGTTTGTTTGGTAATAACGTTCTTTTCAACTGCTATGGTCATTTCAGGACGGCGTTATAGGGGCTGTAAATTTTGCCTCGCAAGGGTTCTTTACCGTGCCCGGGCAAACGACTACACGGGACCATCATCTTTACTTCCCTTCCGAAGGAAGTGCGTGATCTCAGGATTTTCCCCCTGTAAAATCCTCGTCGTCCTCGGCCGGGTCGAAACCGCGTCCTCGAGCATCAGAGGCGACCACGCAACCACTGAGCCACCGAAGATGATAGGAAATGTAGAAATTGAACGGATACCACAATTATATTTCGAGATCATAATAGTAGATGGATTTCATAATAGATCCCTCCAAATAGTAATCCACGTAACACGTTGTAATACAATAATGTAATATGTGTTAAATGAATAATTTGATCATGAAATAGCCTCAGCCATGAAAATTTTATTGATAACGCACAATGTATACAATCATTGCATTAAATTATTAGCTTACTAAGTGGTTTCCTATTATCAATTATGTAAGGATTAATCGCATTATAAAGATTTTCTTTTTCCTCTAGTAGTACGTATATCTGCAACAAATTATTAGCCTGCACCTTCCTATTTATTCAGATGAGTCTGCCCTACACGGTATTACAGCGACTGGACATTGACCTCCCTATGTTCGGAATCATTGTACAGGAATGGATACCCATGCCTCAAGGATAGGGTTCTGCAAGATTGGTAAGTGTTTGTTTTCGCGTCCGAAAACTCTTTTCAATTTCATCCCACAAATAAGCTTACTGGAGATTACGCGAGTCATAGAAATACGACAATACCATTCGGATATCAAAGAAGTTCTGTAGCATCTCCTGTGAAAATATTCCCCAAACCATGACAAAATTTCTACCAGACACGGATATGAATCATGTCGATATCACACGGATAAATAGCGTCATTTAATGAAAGAAGCGTATCATATTGAATTATCATAAATTGCACTATCCCCCCCCAAACAGATCAGTTACAAAGTGATGATATGATAATTTCCATAGAAAATTAATTAGTAATGTACAGATGGAGTGTATTTTAAGTTCAATGAAAATATATTTGACCACACTCAGATGGAAAACTCGCCATGATTTCTTGTAGATAGCAAACGTTGGAGACTTTTCCCAGATGAATTCCGAACAGATGTTAACTTTCGATGATATCATGTCGAGAACAGTCAAGTCTCATCATCTGTTATTTTTTAAGGGAATTTAAATGATGAAAACGTTTCTTAATTAAAGAGTAAGTATTGAATGGTATTATGAGGATTTTTCTTTCCTATTTTCTTCAACAGTTTCTTAATTATTGGTGCTTATTTATACAGAATTTAAAGGAAGTGACATTCTTCCATTTTAATCTATATAATTTTCAATTCCACCATATCCGACTGGGAGTTTGTTACTATCTGGACATGAAATCATCAAAAGTTAACACTGTGCGGAATTCATCTAGAAAAAACTCTCCAACGTTCAATATCTAGAAGAAGTCATCATGGGTTTTACATCTGAGTATGGTTAAATATGCTTTCATAAGTTAATTTTATATGGAAATTTTCATATCATCACTTTAGAATAATTCTGTTTTCCATTTCCATTTAAGATCAGTTACAACTCGGTAGAAAGAATATATCCTTTAATATATTCCCTACAATTGTGCATACAGCGCCATCAAGGTCTTCAAGACTTCCTCTTCAGGCCTTCCTGAAACTACTTTATTTGGAGTGCGCCGCACATATCTGGATAATTGCTTGCAGTTCTTCGAAATTTTGTCCGCGCAGTTTTCTTAAGCGTAATCAAGTACGATACTTCCTCGTAATCTTGAGTTAATTAAATGAAAACAATGTAGGCGACAGGGATACCAAGAAGGGGGCATTTGAGCAGGCGCCTTATCATCATCTTATAGTTCCGAAAACGCAGCTTTTGATGATTTAAATCGGTCTTGATCTAATTCCCATGCAATGTGTTTATAACAATGGAAGCAATCACGTTACGATGTTTTGTGTCATAAACTATGAAGCCCAATTGCCTGTGATCAGAGATACGATGACAGCATTGGGATCCGTTTGAACCAATAATCTCTCGGCTGAAGCTTTTAACGAGAAATCACACAAAGGGAAGCGTGCATCACGCAAGTCTACAGAATGTTTTCTTTTTCAACGATAGACAATAATCAATTTGATGTACAGATTGAAATCGCAGACATCTCAGAGAATGATACGAAGAAGAACCCGACAATTTCGAAAGTACGAATAGATGAGGTTTTAAGTTGAAGAATACGGGATCGTTTACAATGAAGGAAAAGGTGGCTACCAAGAAATCGCTACGTTATGCGGTGAAGTCCACTTTCTAATCTCCTCCTACACGCTGTAGATTAGATTAAAATGGCCAACCTAAGGAGAAGCGGAATCGCAGGCCGACAGTCAATAAGACGGCCTTCGAATCGAGATCATCATCATGTAACGGTGAAGTCTTGTCAGTAATTTCCCATCCCCGATAGAAGAGTCCCGGGATTTTAAATTGGTTTTCGATCCGAATTTTGGAAATCAAGGAACATCCGAATAAGATCGTTTCGGGAAAAGTGTGGGAGGTGGGCGACGGTCTCATTACTAGTTTTCTTACGGCTTTCCCGGTTAGCATTTTTAGGTTATCCTTTCCCACTAATCACCATATTTGCCACTTATTTAACTCTCTTGTAATCTGAGTATTTACACTGTTTTGTTCAGAAATTCAGCGAAATTGATGATCTCACATGGACTATGGCCATCTCGATCATCTGATCTAACGCCTTTAGATTTCTTTCTCTAGGCTGACCTCAAAGAATAAGCTTACTAAAACAACCCAAATATCATCAACGCATTAGAGGAATATATCCGCAACATCACTATATCCATCACCACCGATATGTTGGAAACGTACTGCTGCAAATGCCTATGGTCTAGTACATTTATGACTTGGTATCGAATATTTCTCAGTTTCAACATTTAAATGACGATAATGCTTACCATAAAATATAGAGAGCATGTCCTCTATTGCTCTTTAAGAGATATTATAGAAGAAAAAAAAAAAGAGTTGAAGGACTTTAGAACCAGCCTCTATAATTTTACATAAACCTCAAAATTTAAGTTAAATTTTCTACAATTTATAAACTTTATAAACTTTTCACTAAGTTGTATTGGGATTCTATAGGTTGTGCATTCGATTCACGGATTCTTAGATCTCAGCAACAGGGAATGAGAAATATTTCTTCCTTCCATTTCACTAATGAAAGTGAATTAAAAAAAAAAAAACGATCTCAAACAACCACGTACGCCTAAGCAACACAAACGCACACACACGCACAAAATTATTGGGTTTCAATTGAATTCATTAAAAGTTTCGTGAAGAAATCAGTCGTCATATTGTCCATTTCTCTCTTTCACTCATCGTTTTTTTTCCCTCAACCGAAAACTCCGTCATCAAATTTCCAATTAACGTCGTCTCATTGAAAACGAAGAAAATTTTTTTGGATGGATCAATAAAACTGAGAGAAAGAGAGTGAGTGCTTAGACTACTAGTCATTAAAGTAATTGGAAGAAAAATACTACGTCAATAGGAGAAACCTTCATTTCCGATAGAGAAATTTACCCGATTTCGTTATTCTCCTCTTATTTGTTTTTTTTTTTTTGATTAAAAATTTTCAAGGGAGTTTCCGTAATTAAAGATTTGCATGCTAATTCTAGTAGAATCGTGACAAAAATGTTGATGCTAAGATGCCTCAGAAGGAAATTTAATTGATATTTGATATGAATTAGAAATCATTATTCTTTCAGAATTTGATCCTAATCTCAAAGATAACGTTTTCATTTAATTACTGCCATGGCAAATTAATGACTAAACGTAAACAACCTACAACATGGTAGCTTCTGTTCATATAATTTAAAGCAGATCTTTTCTCAAATTTTCACTTGACATTCTGAATTAAAACTCTAAAAATACCTTTAAGAATTACACTGACCAAATAAAACTTTTCTAGAATGTTGCAACATTATAAATTCGCTCCAATAAAATTTTCATTTGAAAATTAACTTTCTAATTAATATCAACTAATTAAGAAGGCTGGAGAAACCTCACATCTCAAAAAAGGATATACGTATATATAGAACTCGCAAGAGTTGTGTGCTAGAATGCCTTTAAAACTTTCCTATTTCCATTTGTTTTAAAAGCTCTCTGACGTCATTGTCTCATGAATTAAACATGGAAACATTAACATTTCTTAAAGCGCTACAAGCTGCACTGGTCTTGAACTCGGATTACGCATAATCGCTTATTAAAATACGCTTCCAACGTAATAAAAAAGGCAATAACATTAATGTAGTGCTTTCATTAAACTCAAATTTGAGAAGCCACAACGACGAAGCAACAACTGGAAGGAGAAAAAAAAAAGAAACGTTCAATTTATCCTATTCTCTATAAAATTATAATGAAGCCAGGGTAATATAAAGTTCATACCAGATGCAATGTTTTTCCCGTTTATGTTTCATGCAAATGTATAATAAAATGATTATGCATTAGATTCTTCATTTTGTTGCTGTTAATTTTCAAATTATTCAAAAATTACTTCATAAAAATTACGTTACTTTTTTATCAACTTCCTTTTCGAAATCGCATTCTTCGCTACTTTAGGGCACGGCTACTTTAAGCACCTAGATTATCTCATTCTAGTCTTCAAATAAAGCTAATGGACTCTATTTCGTCACATAAAAAATACATGGCCTCTTTAGGCTATATTCTAACTGCAATGCCAATCTCAAATGCAAATATTTGTACCGCTCCTCTGATCGTTCCTATGTCCATACAAAAAATTTAACATTAATAATAAGAAAGTTAACTTGCTCTTAGAAAAGTATCTTTGTAAAGATCCGCTTACTTTCATCAATGCTGAAATTGGTATTTTCACGATTTATAAGAATACGAGAAAATTTAAAAAATATTCGGCTCACCCATTCTCAACCAATTTCTAAATATATTTAATTTTGTTCATACTAAAAACAACTATAAAATAGAATAGATAGAATGGAAATAGATTAATTCTAATATTTAGTATATTTAGTTTCCATTTAGGAAAATTGGAATTAATGAAATAAATAAATTAGATCATATAATTTAATGTCAATGTTTAATGGGAAGTATATTCAGCGTTTTTGATGGAAGTGTTTGGTTGACACTCGTTTTGTGATGATTGACACAAAAAAGTTTGATGATGCAGTTGGTTCTAGTGACGCCGGTGGTGTTGCCGTTAGAGCGATGTTATCGACTGTTGTTTCTCTTGAAAATAATTCTAATGATGAGTTATATTAAAGCTGTACGATGATACTTGAATGGTGTACGAAACTCATTATTATAATTATCTTCAAGAGAAACAGTATTCAATAAACCATTAAGGAATGACATAACCGATTACCGAAAGGCTAAACTAAACCATTCGCGGAACCGTATTATTCAACCGCCCTATGTTAACATTGAAAATTTCTAATTGACATAATGATACCATTAAACCACGTATCTTTAAACCAGTTTGGATTATCATTGATTTTACGTTATATTCATTTATGATACATCATTCCAAATTGTTTGATATATTAAATGCCATATTTTAGCATTAAAAGTTTCCAATGAACCATAATGGTTCCACTAAACCAGGTGCCTTGGAACCAATTTCGACTATCATTACTTTTACGTTATATTCATTCATGGCACATTATTCCAAGTTGTTTGATATATTACATGCCATATCTTATCATTGAAAATTTTTGAGGGTGTCATAAGGGTACCATTAGAGCACGTGCCATTGTTACGATTACAACCATTTTCAAAATAGTTCATTCCCGGAACCAAATTTATCAATTGGCGAAAATAGTAATTAACAACCGCTTCTATCTCGTCATTACTTATTTTTGTTTGATATATTACTTAATATGTATATCTTCCCATTGAAAATTGCTAGTTGGGGTCGTGAAGGGACCATTTGTACACGTGCTATTGGACCGATTTATAAAATATTTGCCATTGGTTCGTGCCGTGAATCATATTCAACGACTGACGAAAACAGATTTTGAAAATCTTTCATAGGCTTGGAGGAGTTAGAGTTACAGACAGACAGACACACAGACAGACAGAAACGTTTCCCCACACTGAAAGCATAAAGCAACTTACGGCACTTAATAACTTATTGCACCAACAGCATCACCTGAATTTTGTCTATCGACTTCCTTGTCAACAAATCTACGAACTAAAGTCTTCAACGGGTTCCATCGAAAACGCTGAGGAATAAGGGAGACCCGTGAAATTTGGACCGTCTTGTAAATCGAACCATCCTTATTTTGCACAATTGCACGTTAGATGGTGCCACTCTCCTGATTGAAAAATGATCATAGCCCTTCCTTGAAGCGTATGAAAAACACGGGTTGTATTGCTTGAGTTATTGGTGAAAATATCAAATTTTCTCTTTTTGTACGGTCTGATGTTACTTTGAGGTAAGATTGTAATCGTGTATGTAACTATAAGTGTCAGTGTTGGTAGGTGTCAGGGAAGGGTTAAAGAAAAGGGGTCTATGTACTTGTTAATAGGCATGGTTTTTAGTTGGAAAGGTTTTGAAGGTTGGTCGCCATTTTTGATTTTAGAATTTTTGGCGTGTTGTGTAATTTGGACCTTATGTACTTTGTTTAAATTAGACCAATGTCGATTTACACGCCGAACATTATGACTTTTTTTGACATATTAACGTAAACACATAAGTTAAAATAATGTTTCTGCTATTACTCGGCCTATTGTGTAATTGGGCCACTTGGTTCAATTTACACTACCCGTTGTGTAATTCAGACCGAATGCAAAAAAATTAAAATTTCATATGAAAGCCGTATCATTAAAGTATTCCATAAAAATAGTGCACCAAAAGATAGCCCGAAATGTCCACTATATACCTACGTTTGAAAATTGGAGCTATGTCATTTTGAATAGAAGTTACAGCCCTTTTCCCTTAGGGGGTTCAAATTACACGGGTCTCCCTTAAATCCCATAAACATTGACAATGAATTTGTTTCTTTCATTTATTCCAATTTTCCTAAATGGAAACTAAATATTATAAAATAGAATACTTTAAAGCATAATAAGTATAACATAATATACAAACCATACACGCATTAGCCAATGAATAAGAAACATCTGTTTAATATTTGTGGACCCCTTTTGATCTGAATTACAGCATATATGCGAGCTGGCATAGAGTCAATAAAGAATTGAAGAACTTGTAAATCAATGGCAGAGATTTATCAGGTGTTCACCAGATATTCTTTCGCAGATTTTTTTGGAAGAGGACCATGCTCTTTCCAACATTTTTTAAACATTTTCTATTGGGATAAGAACTGGGTTCTGGGGTATCCAGGATAAATTACGGAAGTCATCGTCATGCTCGCTGAACCACTGCTGAAACAACCGTGTACGATGAACAATGGCAGTGTCGTTCATGAAGAAAGTCACATGCAGGATGAATTTGGTCGGTAAAAGTTCAGGTAATCCGTGAAACCCACCCGACCATCCATAAATATCAGGGGATCAGTTCCATATAAGAAGAGCAAGCTTCAGATCATGACACCATCATCATTATCTTGAGTTAACGTGGTACGGTATGCTGAATTCATTGCTTATGGGGCTTTCGCCAACCTTTGTCTACCGTTGGTGCAAAACAACATGTATCGCAATTCGTCGGACCACATAACCTTCTTTCAGTCTTCACGTGTCCAGTCACTACTTTACAGATAACGCTGTAAACGCCGTTTCCCTGTTCCTTGCACAAATCAAAGATTTTTGCATAGGCAAGCGCTTATCTGTTTAAATCTGCTTTAATTCCAGTTTCATCTATGGGCTGGGGAACGGCCGTGTTAAAATCAACCGTGAATTCTTGCACAGTGGATTGTTTTAAATGACATCGATCTCCTCATGATTAACTGTTTTTTGCCACAGGTACCCCTTTTATGCAAATAGCAAAAAAAAGTCAATTATGAGCAAGATCGCATCAATATCGCGCTTTTCGAGAATCCATCGGCTGCTTCGGCGTTTCATTCGTGGCTCCAGCTAGCACCAACAACGAGTCTATTTTCGAAGCAAGATAGGTCTTTCTACAGGGTGACCTAAACTTATCCAGCATAATTGTTTAGAAACATTGTATGGTTCAATTGGAACAAAAAATATCCTATAAACATTACATCTACTTTTGATCGTGTGTGAGATATCGACGTTTGTCTATTTTCTTTTATTTTATGTACGAAGAAACCTCCGATCGCAATTGGACGGATGCCCGGCCCATTTTGGTAGAGGAGTGCGAGATTGGTTGAATGTCAATTGTCCGGACAGATGGATCGGTAGAGGTGGTCCAGTGGCTTGGCCCCCTAGGTCACTGGACCTCACCCCATCAGATTTTCTTCTGTGGAGAACACTGAAGGAGGAGGTCTAGAGCAATTCGACCACCACAGAGATGAGCCCATTGATCCATTCAAGCTTGTAGTCGAGCAATTACACCCAACCAGATTGCGGCAGCTACCAGCCCAGTTGTCCAAAGATGTAACCAGTGCATTGGAGCTGGGGGCAACCATTGTGAGGGGCTTCCTCGACATTGATTTGTTACTTTCTTCTTATTCTTATTCCTTGTATCATTTTAGTTTTGTTTGTAGTTGAATGTGATGTTCTGTCAGTATGCAGAATAAAAGTGATCTGCACTATCAAGTGTTTTATTTATTTGCTTTAACAACTCTACAAGAAAATAGACAAACGTCGATATCTCACACACGATCGAAACTAGATGTAATGTTTAGAGGACTTTTTTTGTTCCATTTGAACCATACAATGTTCGTAAACAATTATGCTGGATAAGTTTGGGTCACTCTGTATATCTCGATGCTGATCAAGTTTCAGACTAGACTCATCCAACTTCCTAAATAGGTGATAAGTACATGCTTGAATCACATGACCTCATTCTCCATAAAACGGATTAAAACAAACACACACACGTTTCACGGATACTTCAAATTCATTGGCCAGTGAGTGTATATTCGTTAATTAATACGTAAATTCAAGGTTTCGTGCATTTAAACATTTGAAAAGAAGTTAAGCGAAAGCACTCACACACACACACACACACACACACACACACACACACACACACACTCATTAAACCTTTTCTTTAAAATAAAATTAAACAAATTAATGAATTAAATAAAAATTAATGAAACCTAGTCGAAATGATGTTTCGAATTAATTAAGTTTTTATGTTAATATGCGCTCCAAAGTATTAAATAACATTAGGAGCGACTTTTGGTTTGGTTTGGTTTGTTTGGTAGTAACGTCCTTTTCAACTGCCATGGTCATTTACGGACGGCGTTATAGGGGCCGCAAATTTTGCCTCGCAAGGGTTCTTTAACGTGCAGCCGGCAAACGACTACACGGGACCAACGGCTTTACTTCCCTTCCGAAGGAAGTGCGTGATCTCAGGATTTTCCCCCTGAAAAAATCCTCGTCGTCCTCGGCCGGGGTCGAACCCGCGTCTTCGGGCATCAGAAGCGATCACGGAAGCGACTTTTCATTACTATTCCCATCAATTCCATTAACTTTTTAATTCCTCTTACTCAAAAACTCAACCGAACGTCTTCTTATGTTCCTATCAAAATAAGAGTTCAATTATTTCTAAGATAATTTATTAATTATTTCTCTACTTAGAAACAAGTCTTATAATATAGTAACTGACAAACTTATTACAATCCGATTAAAGTAAAATTTAAAAAGGTGCAGTTTAAATTTTGAGTTTTCCTTTAACAAATTCGAAGCACGGTCCTTTCTCTAATTCAAAATAAATTTCTTAATCTTTCTTTTTTATACAGTACTCTTTCAAATTTGATCTCGAACGAGTTTGCTTTCTGCAGAATACTGAGCGGATAAGTCGGTAAATGAACCATCGTAACTTAAAACATATTGTTGCCTGTCTTTTGTTAAAAAAATAGTGGAAAAAAAGGTTTATCATCAGTCGGTTCTTTGATGAAATTATCCCAGTAAGAGCAATAAAGGAATCCCTTTAAATGAACGGAATTCAATCAATTAAAATCTCTCTTGAAACGGTTTGCTCGATCTGATACGCTGTGGAAGATTCAGATAAAAACAACTTCAATCACAATTACGACAAATTAAATAACAGAGCATTGAACTGACTTTATCTTCATATTAATCAAATCAAGCGGCTGAACTCGGGGAAACTAATCATCACGAAATCGTTATTTTCCTTCTGTCGTTCCTCCTCAGTTGCGAGATGCAGAGAAGTAATAAGAAAGCGAATGCCAAGGAATTTCCGTAAGGAAAGGGAAAAAATATCCTAAACTTGAATTCAACAGCAGGAGATTCAGCTTAGGATTTCGATTATTCCTTGAAACTCGCACTCTTACATGCAATTCAAATTGGCGGCATCTGAATGGAAACAATTTGAAGATTGGAGATACGTGACGGTAGCTCGAAAAGCTTTTATTGCTGAAGCATTAAATTTAATTTAGCACCTTTTCCTCAAAAAAGGAAGCTAGCTATCTGCTGATTTGATTGAACTATTTATGGATGCAGCTCCTTTCATGGAGAAATACATTAAATGGATGAGAGCTGCAGTGAATGTTAATTCAGAGGAACGCTTTAAAATATTCCAGACCAAGTGGAATTGCCACGTGCTTACAATTTAACTCATTATTAAAACTTAAGGTTTTGTTAGTTAAATAAGGAGACCGGTAATTATATTGCAAAGTTTAAATGTCCACTCGAAGTCAAGTTTGTTCTCAAATTCTCACTATATAGCTTAATATCCTCCTAAGAGATGCTACCATGATTATAATTATCCAAGGAAAGGCGTTAAAATAAGAAGAAAGAAGAGATCAAGTTATTTTTGGCATAGAAAAGAGCTAAAAAATTTTGTTCGCAAAACAATTTTCAAATCTTAAAAAATAATTTTTCAGCGTCAAAAAATATATGCGAAGATCTAAAGATGCTTTCAGGACGTGCTCTCCCTTTTAAAGACTGGGTTTTAAGGTTTAACCCTTTTTCAAAGGGGCTGTGGCAACAGAAGTCGCGGTAGCCGTCAGGGATGCCAGAGGCGGGATCTCCATCCAATAATGCAGACTCCCCTAAGGTTCAAAGAGAGATGACCTTGGATATCCAAAATGGTGTTGACATTTATTGATCGGCTGAGTCTACAAACCTGGTGCTCTAACTTCTGATGCAGCAGGAACTGTAATACGGAAACACCGTCAAAGGACGAACCCACCACAATCGCGATCCGTCGTAGAATTAAGCTTGATCACGATGCCCACCTATTTCACCTTCCTCTTTGCGCCCCTGGGAAATTGGTAAAAGCCACGTCCTCCTGAATCTCTCAAGGAGTTTGACCAAATACCCCTTTTCATCAATGGGGAGCCATGTCGGTCATTACTCAAGCAGAAGATCGACTTCCTGGGCAGCTTTCTCGTCTGGCCCTATGCCGTGCGGGAGAGCCAACCTTTCTGCCCCAACGTGTTTATAAAAGGGTATAGGCGGCTTAAAAATAAAGTCAATGAAGGGTGAGATCACAAGAAACCATTTAGAAAACTCCTTTGAAACCAACCCTTTCCCCTAAAGCTCTTCTTGTTCAAAGATTTAATAACACTAAAGACGATTATATTTACTGCTGCACATCATTGTTTATATTCTTTATTCCAAGAAAAGAACGCCGTTGCGAAGGAATAGCCATTGACTAATATTGATATTGTGAGAGAATAAATGAAATCTTATACTTTTAATTCACGAGTAGCATGCATTACAGTCAGGCTCTATAGATAGCGCTAATAATCAGGGCAGCTGCGTAAACTTACGTGACGAGCGAGGGACATGCGCAGTGACATTTCGAAATGGCTACTCGTTAAGAAACGTGGTGTCAAACAGAGCAGTGATGGGTTTTTACGAGGCAATAATGTAGCCGAACCGAAATTTATTATCAACTCACCGAAGTTTATAGTGATGACGTGATAGCTGAACAGCACGTGTCAAAATGATGATGTCCCTTCCGGTAGGGATGATATGAAGACCAATGGACGTCAGAATTCGTCGATAATGGACATCATCCTTCAGAACCTGTTTTTTGTGTGAAACAGCACTTGTCCGGCACTCCATTCATGTGCCACAATGATGTACGACTGTGTGACAAGCTGGCCGTGTCTGGCTTTTCCGATCCAAGATAGACACATAGGACAGTTCGACAAAGTATTCATGCAAGTTTTGAACCTTCTTTTACTAAAAATTTCATAATCACACGCTACTCCTGCACTAGTGTTAACTGGTCGGACGCCATCTTGAATTGACATATTATCTGGAGTAAGCTCACCATGTTAATGGATGCAATCGCTTACACGACGTAGCATTAAATTAATGACTTCTCGAATATTGTTGTCCGTGTGGTATTCGCTAAAGTCGACAGTTCATCGTCATTTCGAGGTTATTAGAGAGACTAAGTTCACTGATATTCCGCTGGCACTCAATGGGAGAGAAGTCTGAAATTGTGCCGGTCAAGGAATCATCTGGACAACTTCCAAAGTAGTCTTGCTGAAGTTCGCTATGTGTGATCGTGCGCTGTCTTCCTGAAAAATGGCATTTGGCGCTCAAAAAATAATAGAATGTAATTAACCCAAATGCCATATTCGCCAATTATTACGCTTAGTGACTACTCTCCGTTCGACGCAATGAAAGATGCAGTGCATATAGAACAACAAAGAAGTTCCTGAGAATCGCTCCTGCTACAATAGATCATGTGCCGTGACATTGGCTAAGTTCATCAGTCAATTAGCGGCTGCGTTAGTCTCATTGCACAGGTTCTTTACTTATCGTTAATATTTCTGTGAAAGGTGCGCTTTGCTCAGCACGTGTCCAAGCAACAAGTCATACAAGAAATAATTACGATTCTTCTGACGTAAACTAATTTCGCATTAATTGTAAAAAAAAAAAAGCACTTAATTCATTTAACAACAGCTCAGTGCAAGACTATATTTTACTTCAGCTGGTTTCCATGATAACACACTGATACAGTTCTCATGATTCGCTGGTTGGAGTATAGTGAGACGTTCATCTCCCAATTACAAGCGGCTGTGTAAGTTGCGCCGGAATACCCCAAAGAATGGTTTGCTACGGCAATACGGAAACTGCCTAAACGCTGGCAAAAGTGCACAGACGTTGACGGGGAATATTTCTTATATAACGTGCAGTCATTTCGCCCTAATAAAAATGAATAATGTGAAGGAAAAAAATGTGGTGCCAGTCATGTTTGAATAACCTAAATAATTCATGAAGTGACTGCCAGAGTCCCCAGCTCCATTTTTGCTTTTACCATTTAGCAAACTCAATTCGTATTGGACGACTTCTCAAGTATCTATATGTATATCTATGAGAAATGTTTTCATTAAAAATAATGAAAATCCCCTTAGAATGTTTTTAATGTGTAGCTGTCTGCTTGTATGAAGTTGCGCTTTCGTTGAAGAGTAATAATCTACCTCAGAGGAGACTATAGCAGTTCGATAGAAGACAGTGAGGGCAGCTCTACTATAGGATAGACATCCTTACACCACTTATAAATTCGTTGTACGAATATATAAGTGACACTGTCGGAAAGATGCAACTACAATAGGACTGCTCTTTCATTCTGTTTATTGATATCTGTCCAAATATCAGTGTTAATAGTCACGCTCAGCAACCTCAGAGACGCGTTTTCGAAATTCCTAGTTTTGCCTATTAAAAAAGTAAAATTTTATTTTATTTAGTAAACAAACAAAGTCGTTATTTCGAAGAGCCTCAAATCTTTTGTCCTTACTGGCATTTTTCTTATTTTTTTTTTATTCATCATCTTTTTTCTGCCTCTTTGTGATCGGAGGCGTTTCTCCAATGGGGGACTTCATCGATCTCGATGCAAAATAACCTCGGATAGGAACATGGCAAAACGGCGCTGCGTGATGCGCATGCGTGCTGGCTTGTTCAATTCGACGGCTTAAGTACGAGGAAATTACAGAGATTGAAAAAGAAGGTAATGAGAAAGGAAGCTGGTGTCGCGCGTTGCCTCCATCAAGGCAGATGGCCCCGGGCTTACAATAGCTGCGATTTAAACGAGGCACAAAAAATATATATAGAGAGACTCGACAACTTTCGACTGAATTAAAATGTGGAAAAAAATGAGAGATTGAGAGATAGAGAAGGAGAGAGAAAGAGAGAGCGCGAGATTTCAACAATTTAGAACAATGACGTTTATCTTGTTTAATCAAGTAAAATTTTCTAAATTTCTTTCATGTATCTCGGCAACGTCGACTACAAATGCTATTTAAATTAGTTATCAGTCTTTCGAGGCTCTTGAAATTTTGCAAAAGAAACATTAACTCTCTTCGTGTAAATGATTTCTTAAGAATGGAGTGGGAACACGTTTTAAAAACAAAAGATAAATTCGCTTAAGATTAACAGAAAAACATATTACGGTAATTAGATTTTATGCTTCTAATAAAAGTTAAATCTTTTACACACTGTTTCATAATAGTTTCCCTTCATGAGATTAGACATATGAAGAATTTTTCTTAATGTAACATGTTAATTACATGCTTCCATTGAGCTTACTAGACGGTAAAAATTTGAACAATATCCACTATAAATTTGAGTCTACTAGACGGTACAAATTTGTGCCTACTAGGCGGTACCATTGAGCCTACTAGACGGTACCATTGAGACGGTCCATTGAGCTTACTAGACGGTACAAATTTGAGCCTACTAGACGGTACCGTTAACAATATCCACGTTTAAATCAGTATACGACTGGAATAAAAGTCCTATTGATTATAGAAAAGCAATCATAAACTACAGTGGTATGGCTGTGTACTATCTTACAAAACATACAAATAGGCTGACAACTTATAATGCTTTAACAGTGCCAACCGGATAGTTGATTTCTCCAATGTTCCTGTAAGATAAATAACTTGTGGCAGTTATTTATTCGTCACAATATTGTAATACTTTTTTATTATCATTGTTTATCCAATTTGTTTTCTGCAGCGAAGCAACAATGTTTGAAGTACGTGTAGCTCGGAGAGGTAGCGTGTGTCACGCGCTCGTGAGGTGATGCGTCCGTGAGTATTATTGTTAATAAATTTTCCTAAAAGTTTTACCAACGTTTTTTGAAAGAGACTTGACAGATCCTTGGGAACAGGAGCAACTCGACTAGCCTCCAGTAGTGGAGGATGATTTTGACTATGTGTCAAGTGTTTGTCAGTGCTGTCTCCAGTTGTGGAGCGTTAGTTTAGTTCCTTCGTCTAGAAGCTATCCGATTTTGCCTCCATTGGTGGGGTGCGTGTTCCTCATGAAGTTTGGAAGCCATTTCTTTTCGAACACTTACCGCTTATAACAATGTAATTCGGACAGCGTTTACCCTTTCTAAATACACGTCGATTTCTGAAACTAGTATGGCTTATGATATCCCAACTCTCCATATGCTCATCAACTATGCTAAGTTAAAGGAATTATACTTAGCCCTTACTAATGATCAACATCCATCTCACTTTATTAGAAATTGGCTGTTGGACTCGGATCGAGATCGACAAACACAAAGATATAAGCTCTCGCCGACTGTTATTATATCTAGGTTCCTTGAGCAGTTCTTTCCTTATAATGCCATCCCCTTATGGAATGAGCTGTCGTTTAATATAAAGAATCAGATAATTAATTGTACGCTGAAGTCTCGCACGAATCATAAGAAACATGTTTATAAGTTGCTTCAGCAAGTTATACATGGGAATTAGGCTTATCTTTAATCCATTACATATCCCGTTGTGGTGTGCAAATTTTATAATAATAATAATAATAATATTGGGGTAAGGCCTAAAGGAGTGAATCATCACATAAAAGATATATCTAGGTAGGACTATCATTGGTATCGAATGAGGATTGCGTATTGGAAGTTTTATTAATTAATTCTATTGCATATTAAAAGAATTAATTTATTAATAATATATATTAGTCCAATATCGGAAGCGGATTGTTTCGTGATCTTTTGAACTTTTTCTTGTTGCTTTGTCTTGGTCACGTCGTTCAACGTGATGCTGCACTAACTTGTTGGTCACCTTATAGCTTGAATTTCACCTCTAATTTCTTTTCTTTTTTTTGATTCAGCATGGACCCGATCAACGTATCCTACCTCTTGGATTTGAGCTACTCTACAACTCGTGTCTGTGTTACCTTGGAAAGCTCCGTTGTTGCTCAGCTTGCTGCACGTTTAATTATTATTTAGAAGTGATCAATAATTATGATTGTATTGTGTTTAAAGCATTAAAAAGTGTCAACTCTTAAAATGTACTATGGAAACTATGATCTTTGATTTGACCAAAGAATAAAGAAAATTTTCTTGATTATCTTGCTTTATGTACTTTAACTCTTTTTTTTTTTTTTATTTATTTTTATTCTATATTTGGAACGTGAACGCAAAAATAAGCGTCACAAACTAAATAAATAAATTGTGTGAATATATTTCTATTCTCGATCTAAAATTAAACTGAATTTGCAAGTGAAATATTGCTTAGAAATAGAAAAGGTTCTCTTTCTTTACACAAACAAAACTATTTTTGAAAATTTCTAGGAAGCAAAGCCTCTTTAAACAGTATAATATTATTTTTGCATTAATTATCATCCGGATGTATTGAAATAGTTTTAATTATCTTGTAAACAAAACGATGAATGTAGATATTATCTACACAGCATTATTTTACGTTCTAAAAACAACAGTGAACTGGAAGTTCCACCTCTGATTTGCTTGGAACATTTTTACATAAAAATGAGGGTTTAGTGAATACAAATACCATATAGCTTTATAATTATTTACTTACTTCGAACTTAATAGAATGTCTAATATTTTAATAGGATTCAAATTTCATTTTGAGCTCCAATTTCCTGTATATCTTTATATCACAACTACTCAAAAATGGAATTTTTAATCATCGCAACGTAAACAAGACTTTAAGCAAGTAAACAACTTGGATAGTAGGTAGAAACAAGGTCTACTTTAGGTAGAACATTTAAACCTTAAAATTCTTGATATATATACTACAGCTACTTATTAGTGAAGTTAGAAACGTGTTTAATTTGCAATCTAATTACTGTAAAAAGCCCACCCTGTAATAAAAAAACCCCAGCTAATTATTCATTATGTTAAAAAAAAACAGCCGTGGAACTAACGATGAAGGAGACTAGCCAACTTGTTTACTAGATGAAGCTTCTTATTGGCAATTTCAATGAACATCACCTCCGATGGAGTCATGTATCGATCAAGAATAGTGGTCCAGCCGTAATAAAATCACCCGTGGACATGCTCCTGCGGGTGCAAACAGATGTTAACATTCCATGTCAATAAGGATCTCCAAGTTGAACAGATTCCTTTAATAAAGATGGAAACTTAAGTCAGCTGTAAACCCTAGAGGGCATGGCTTTTGGCTCAGGCAGTACAGTACTTCCAAACATTTCTCCAGAGAATAGCAAACACTGTCTTTTGATTTCAATCATGTGTGCTCTGCTCATATCTAAGATAGACCAACAACATGAAGCAGAATTTATTTTACATGATAATAATATTTCTAAATAATATTTAAATTCATATTTAAACGAAAATCTATGTACTTTAACTTTATTGAAAGAATTCTGCTGATGATAATGTTTATAAAACGACAATTCCATGATAAATTTGTGTTACGAGCGACAATAAGAGAAACTACAATAAACACAATACGAAAGTAATGTTTTGCAATGCATGATTAAGTTGATTGTCGTTAGTACATCCACAAAACCAAAAAGAAATCCGTTAATTCGTATAGTTCAAATAATTTTGTTCTCGGTTAAATATCAAAGCTTAATTATTATCACTTTAAGAATAGATTTTTTCATCGTAATTATCAAACATGAAACTTTCAGAATCATATTGAGAACTAAAATTCCATCCCAATTAAATACTGCTCAATTTGAATCACTTGAAGCTGTGGTGCAATGACGGATTTCATTAAATCTTGAGGATTAATTTTTGCTTTTAAGTTTACTTAAATTGAATTTCAAATAATTATTTTGAATTACGAATTCTATTCGTGTATGTACTGCGTTAATCCAAACAACGGAACTCATTGTAATTTGGTGAAACCTTAACTGGGAGCAGGACCCTCCGAGCGGACGACATTAGAGACCGACCCTCATTTGGTAAGGTTAACACGGAGAGATCTCGACGGCATTTAGCGAGCAGAAACAAATTATTTAATAATAAAATGTTTCAGTTTAGTGAATTTAGATTGAAGAAGAACAAAGAACGGGAGCTTGCAATTAACAACGCCATTAGTGAATTTGTTGTATTTTCTAATCTGCTAATTAGAAAAGTTCAGTCAAAGTTGAGTTTGATTTCCCAATTTTATGAATCAAATTTAAAATGTGGTTTTCATAAATGGTTTATATTTTCTGCGAAATATGTTTCCTTTGGACATAATAGACTTTCCCCCTTTAATTTTTGCTTTAGCTAAAAGGCAGGAAACTTATCTAAGGATGGTTCTAGAAGTTAAAATGCTGTTTTTTCTAAATTCAATTAAGCGTCTCCTCAAATTCTAATATTATGGTATAGGATTAAGGTTTTGAGAATTTATTTAAGCAAAAATATGGGGAGGTATATTTTGAACTGCAGGAAGAGATTAGTATACTTTTCCAAAATTGCATTATCTTTATCTTAATTCTTTATCTCAATGAATATCCAAAATTTTCAAAATATTTGTCTCTACTAAAGATTTGAGCATGGTTTAGTCTCATTTAAAAAAAAAAACGGGTTTACAATCATGAATATGAATTTATACACTTTTTTCAGCAATATCTGTGATAAGTAACGGGGGATAACCTTAGATATAGGAATGAAAATTTAGAGTAGGCTTCTTAATAAATAATAAATATAAACTGAAGATGAATCTCCAAACATCAGACAATGATATTGTTTGAAAAAATGGAAGGAAAAATTCTGCGACCTGGATTCGAACCAGCTGTCCGACAAGCACGTTGTCTATAGGAAGCCAACACGATCCGACTTACACGATCTCATCTCAGATGTCGAGCACGCCGTCAACCTACTACCCCAGACTGACCGTCCTCCAGCGCGAGCCATCGCCGGACATCTGATACAGCAGTTACCTAGTTTGCAGGCAGGGATTATCTTTCCTAAGGCGTAAATTCATTAAGGAATAAATCAGAAGATCTTCAGTGAGGGTTTATTGTACGCCAACCTCAGCTGTTCAAATTAATGATGAAAACTGCTCCAACCAAGCCCTAAGGGTCATGTAAATAGCGGTTAGCTTTCATGGCCGCAGTGGCGCAATTGGTTGGCGCGTTGGCGGTCTTAGCCAAAGGTTCCTGGTTCGAATCCAGGCTGCGGAATTTTCTTTCCTATTTTTCATCATTAATTTGAACAGCTGAGGTTGGCGTACAATAAAATCCTCACTGAAGATCTTCTGATTTATTCTTTAATAAATAAAAACTGGAGATGAACTTCCAAACATCAAGTAATGATATTGTTTGAAAATTTGAAAGAGAAAAAAAGACAATCAGTGATTTAATGAACGTTTAACGATTTGGTTTGTTTGGTATTAACGTCCTTTTCAACTGCCATGGTCAATTCAGGACGGCGTCATAGGGGCCGCAAATTTTGCCTCGCAAGGGTTCTTTAACGTGCAGCCGGCAAACGACTACACGGGACCATCGGGTTTACTTCTCTTCCTAAGGAAGTGCGTGATCTCAGAATTTTCCCCGCGAAAAAATAATGAACGCTTAACAGGTGTATGTTACATATAATGTTGGTTTGTTTTGGTTATTAGAATTTTTGGCGTCGACTACTAAGGCCATTTTACACAAGCTATATCTGTACGCAGCCCGGGACAAACACAAGCATCCATGCCCACGGCGGGATTCAAACCCACGACCAGGTGGACTCGAGAACTAGAAAGCCTACGCTCTAGCCCTCTCGGCCACCTGGCCGGCTTACCCATAATGTCGTTGAACTGTAAAGGTAGATTTTAATTCCCATGACCATAGCCCACACATTGCTTTCCGCTCGGGAGTAGCCATTTTGATTTTGATGCCATACCGCGTAGCATTCTGGAGTCAGTGACGTTAGTGGAGGCTAAAAACTTTCAGCGTTTCTGTTTTCATTGTTGCAAACCGCGTAGAAACAGCTTTTCTAGTTATAACCTTATGAACGGTTTTTATGGTGCTAATAATTTATGCCCACCTTGTAATTTTTTATTATTTCTTTTTAAAGGTTCCTCGCTTTGATTTCGTTTATCCCATTACAATTTTCGTTATTATGTTCATCGTCTTTATTATCCTTGTTTATTTTTAGCGTCAGCTCTACTCGCTTAGCATATTTCTCCTTTAAATTATTAATCGCTCTACTTTTTATATTATTATACAGATAGAGCAGTGTTTCAGTTGATTTTTTTAATTAATAAGGGATTATAAAGTCGTAAGAATTAGTTAATTCTGCTAATGGCCTTAAGCATATTATTAAAATATCTATGACACATGTATTGGCCAAACATACCTGCATTAATGATTCATAAATCCAGTGGGTTTTACGCTTAAGTCGTTGCCATCAAGGGTCCTTCCCCTTTAAGAGAAACCTAACATCTAAAAAAGAAGCTCTCGCTCTATATATGAAAGTAGGCCTGCATTTTCTTATTCATTTCTTTCCTCCCTTCTTTTTTTATTCAAAGTCTGTCATTCGTGCTTCTTAGATAGGCAGACACGTCAGAAGGAAAGGCTGCGGCTGCAGCGGTGGGTAATGATGTTTATCTGACGGGCCCGCAGGTCAGACAAGATGAGGGCACGACGAGGGGAGACCTGGACAGTTGGCCCTCGTTGCTTACCCATCTGATAAGAGTTAAACTTCACAGACCCAGTCTTTTCCTTAGCCCTTCAACCTCGTTTCAAAGTCTCAGAAAAGGAAGGGGGGAAAAAACAAAAAAAATGAGGAAAAGAGGTATAAAGCCGTTGTGCAAACATGAGGTACGCAAAAATGAGAAAGTTTTAAACAGTGTAATTAAGATTACTTTTTAAATGTAATTACCACATAGACTTTATTTTAATAAATGTGCTAAAGCTATCCATAGATAAAACTGAATTTGCTCTTCCAGCTTAATTTAACGGCATTGATAAACAAATTCACGCTCTAGGGATCTGCAGGAATAGGGGTTGAAATTTTGTGATAGATTACATAAGTTGGAGGGAACAATTAAAAAAAAGGCTTTGGTGTTGACGAAAAGAAACGAATGGTTTCTTTCACGTACACGAAAGGAGGAGAGCGACAGAGATGGAAAAATCGTAACAATTTCACCATAAGAGGATTAATTTTAGGACCATTTGTCAGGAAGATTTAATAATTCATGGTTTTGCGAGAGGTAATTTGTACAAGCTGGCAAAAGGAAATTGCCAAGTATTTCCTGATTTATGAGCAAGGGCGAATGTACATTAAGGTCGATTGGATTCATGGTGTAGTCTGGTTAAGTTAGCTTAGTTGAGATTAAAACGAGACCCCGATGAAATTAATTAATATACTGGGTGAGACATTTAACTTGATAAACCTGAATTACTCGAAAAATAAATAATTTTAGAGGGCTTCTGTAAACAACATTATTAATTTTTTTTGTGGTGGACGTTTATTTTATTAATTTTTTTTAATTTTGTCTTTTTTTTTTTTTAATTAAAGAGAACTTTTATTTTTTAACAAAACTTTTTTGTGCCAAGCACTTTTTTAATTCAGACTCCCAAAAATAACACATTAAAAATGTTTTAGACAAAATTTGTTCCGTTTTAATAGAAGAACAAGTTTCGTTAAGTAACTTTGAAGCTGCAAAGGATATTCTAATGTTAATCCACTTTTTTAAAATTGGATTCAAACCCTCATTGTAAAATGTTTATAAACAACAGGTTTTACGTAATAAGTAATTTTTTAACAGAATAAAAATAATTCTTCTTTAAGGAGATTGTTTGTTAAGGAGATCTGGGAGAGATTTTTTTTCCCCAAATAAACCCTTGCAACAGAATGGGAAAAAATAAACGAAACGAATCGTAGATTTAATAAGAAAAATGTGATTTATCCAATTACTTCAATAAATGTTTCGTATGAATGACCTCCAACTTCGATATACATTTCAACACTTTCCTTTGTAAAATATTGATGAGAACGTAGTAAGAGTTTCCCTATCAATACTTTGATTTAGGAACTGTTCAGCGGAGGGACACTTGCGCGGAGGAACACTTCAGCGAAGGAATAGGCCAGTTTAACGAAATTCCTTTCTTCCCCTTTTCTTTCTTCCCCTTTTCTTTCTTCCCCTATTCTTTCTATTAATTTCAAATAAACATACATAAAAAACATGACAATTAAAAATCATACATATAAAAATCAGCGTTACTTCAATATTTAAAAAAATACTTAACTATAAAATTAGCACCACACTCAAAGTTATTTAGTTATTAAAGAAATTTAAAATTGATCCAATTAAATTTAATGCAATGTACAATGTAATGTTTTGTATGTTAGTTTTTTTGAATGTTAGTTTTTTTTTTAATGTTGTAGTCTTAGGCTATTTGTTAATTAGGAAACGCTTGGCCAAGAGACGGACGATATAAAGACACGTTTAAATGGTTGTCGTGCATACAAAAATTAGAATACCATTCCTTATTCTAATTATATTCTTAAGTAACCTAAAAATTAGAATGACTTTGTTTTTTATTAATTTTTTTATTATGCAACAAATATATTTTTCAGAAATAGAGGTGGCCGAGAAATAAATTTTGTCCGAATGAATTTTGAAACGTGCTTGATTTTATTTTTATCTACAAATTCTGTGGTTTGCACACACAAATGTTACCATGATTAGGGCTATTTATCTAAAGCGTACTTCACACCTTGAATTTATGAAGTGGGTTTACAAAAATTAAGTTGTATCATAAAGCCTTTTTAATAACATTCAAGGATTGATTGCTTTTGAGCTGCAATCCTTGCGATATATAAATTTTTTACGTAAGTATTTTTTTAAGCATTTTTTTGTAGGTGAGAAATGCTGGAATATATTTCTTTTATTTCCCCCTTACGCCAATCTGTCCTTAATTCCGCTGAAGTGTACCCGTTTTTTCAGTTTCGCGGAACTGTTCTCCGCTCATGTGTCTCATAACGCAATACTTTGACAAGCGCTTTCAATGCACTTTTTCTATTTGAGGATTACTGGGACGTCCTGATAGAGTTTCTCTTTTAGGTATCCCATAAAAAAAATCGACACAAGTTAAATTAAGCGATCGAACAAGACAATGTACAGAACCATTTTTTAATGCTTTGTTTCGAGATATTTATGCGTGCTTCTAATATCGAATTTTCAAATGCTATTGAATAAAAAGTTTCAATAAAAAAAAAAAAGTTCGGAAGAAAACGTTATTATTTTTAGCGTAAAGTTACGAATTGTTAAAAAATATAGGTTTCTGTTTAAATAAAAAAAAGACAAAGTTGACCTCGAAAAGAGTGAAAATATCTCCAAAATGAAAACTTAATAAATCCATCTTCTTTTTACCTCAAAAACATACAACTATAGTTTAAAACAGTTTCCTCTAAAATTATTTTTGTTTATCAAGATAAACGCCCTCACCTTTTTTATAACTTGGGAACATAATACTAACCAAAACTGCATTAAGTTTTAAATTTGTTTTTAATTATGCTAATTTATTTTATTGCTAGGAGTCTTCTCATATTATTTTGAGTTAGAATATTAACTCATTTACACAACTTTCATAAGAATAGGAAAATTTCTTTTTTATTGTTCGCCAATTGTTACTTTCGACGGAGAAGCCGCTATAAAGTGTGGCAGTACATCTTTAAAGAAGGAATTTCAAGCTTTTATAAATGCCGTCAGCAAAAATTTTATTATTTTTGTATTGCACGTATTAAACACCTTTGCATTCATTTAGCGCACAAAGTTCAGTCATTAAAAACATAGAAAAGACATCATTTTTAAATCACTGCTTTCTACTGTATGGATATGCATAAACACGTCATTTGAGTTTTAAAAGAGAAATAGTCTGTTAAATACTACAGTTTTTTAAAGAGTGACAACATAAAATAAGCCTAAAATAAGAATAGCAAATTTTGATGTTCTCACAAGCCAGAACCTAACATAAATTTTTTTATAGAAAGAAAAATAACTCCAAAACCACTATTCCACTTAAAATTTATTATGTGGAATAGTGGTTTTGGAGTTATTTTTCTTTCTATAGTTGTGTCCACAGTTTTTGGCTTGATTCCATTGTATAAATTTTTTTTTTATATTTTTATAATTTTAAATATTTTTATATATTTAGATAATGATGGAATTTATTTTCATAATAACTAAATGCAATTGATTTTCTATAACACAGCAATGACCAAAGCGAAAAATATTTATTCACAAAATTTGTCTTAAGTGTTTACAAAATTTTTAAATACATATTTTAAATAAATTAATTTAAGATACCATTTTGAACGAATAAATATTTCTAGAATATTTATCTAGAAAGTTCATATTGATTTTTAGAGCAAGCTCTTTAAAGGAGTATTGGCTTATATCTCTTAAATTTACAAAAATATTTTAATTCACGCTAAAATTGTCTGTAAAGCGTTGAGCGTTTAAGTTTCAAAGAAAGAAAAACTAGAATAAAATATTCCAATGGAGCCAAGAAACTGTGGAGATCTAGATATGGTGAAAACTTGTAAACAGGAAAAACCACACAATCCACAAAATTATTTTCATATCATGTATGTACATTTCGACGACAGAGTCGTCATCATCAGCATGATAACAATTTATTACAATTTTATGTGTTTGTGTGTTTTGTTTTGTTTTGTTTTCTGTTACAAGTTTTCACCAAGAAAAACAAGCTTCAAAAAACGAAATTTAATGTATCTTAAATTTTTAATATTCCTTAAAATAACGAAATTAAAAGAAACAAGTGATTGAACCTGCGTTTTTTTTAGATATTATACGCACACTGGCCAGTGAATTAGAAACCCGTGATGAATTACTGTACTGATATGTAAAGCGGGGTCACAGGTCAGAAACGATTGTGATATGCAAATGAATGCAATCATGCTCATTCCAGGCTGCAGGTACAGGGTAGAAACAAGCTGCAGCTGCTCAAGTTGAGCAAAATGGGGACAACAGCAGACCTGTCTGAGTTCCAAAAAGGAGTTATTGTGGGAGTCCGTCTAGCTGGAGCTACGATTTCCAGGACAGTACTACTGACCGGTATCTCAAAAGGTCAGGTCTCCAAGGTGTTCAATGCGTGGAAATGGAATCCACAAGAGTTGTCGAAACGGCAGAATTGTGGATCAAAAACAATCAACACAGACAGGGACCGGCGTCGTCTGAGATAGATTGTGCGGCAAAACCGAAGGTCTACTGTGGAGAAACTGACGGCAGACTTGAATTAAGGATCATCGCAACCCATCTCCTCCAGAACAATGCGCCGAGAGTTGAAGCGAATAGGGATGGGAAGTCGCATGCCAGTGAGGAAGCCCCTGGTGTCAGCAACAAACCGGAAAGTTCGCCTGCAGTGGTTTAAAGAACGGTGTGACTGGACAGTAGACGACCGGAAAAAGGTGATGTGGTCGGACTAGTCACGTTACACATTGTTTTGCACCGATGGCCGGCAGAGAATTTGGCGGCAGCCCCATGAAGCGATAGACCCCTCATATGTTGTGAACAGTTCAAGCTGCAAGAGGAGGTATCATGGTATGGACCATGTTTTGTTGGTAAGGCAAGGGTCCCCTGACATTCCTTGACAGTCGGGTGAAAGCCAAAGACTACCTGAACATGGTTGCAGATCAAGTCCATCCTGCAATGGTGCATTTGTACCCAAATGGTGACGGGTTCTTCATGGACGACAATGCTACTGTCCATCGAGCAAGAATTGTTCAAGAGTGGTTTTCTGAACATGACACCGAGTTGCAACATCTGCCGTGGCCAGCGCAAAGTCCGGATTTGAATCCGCCTCCGTCTATTCTGCAGGACCTGAAAGTCTCTCTGACGAATGCATGGTCTGCGATTACCTTACCTGCATTGCAACACCTTGTAGAGTCCATGCCAAACCGCGTATGTTCTGTAATTACAGCCAAAGGAGGGTCAATACTATATTGAACGAAGGTTTCTAATTCATTGGCCGGTGTGTGTATTATATTTAGAATCACTCTGAAGTCTTCGTAACAGCGAATACAAATTTTCAATTCGTTAGTCCGTCTCTTGGCTTCAAACATCAACGCTTGAATGGATTGTGGTTTACTTGATGTGGTAATTGCTACAACAGTTGTATCGACCAAAACCACTCTATTATAACTAATGATGAATTCATTCAAGGAATATCCACTAATACGTGAATAAGCTGAATTATTAAAATCACTGTCACCATGTGTCATACTCGTGGTCTTTCTGTTTGTACAACAAATATTTATGAACACAATAATACAGTATAAACTTGCCAGATTGTTTTATCAGATTTTAAAAATATTTACCAAATTCTGAAGGGTTAAGTGCTATTTTTATAATAATATTTTTTAAATTTAATTTAAAAAAGTATCGACCCTATATACTAGTATAATGGCAAGCAAGTAATTCGATTCAGCTTACAATTATGCATTCGGGAACGTCTCTCTCAAATTTCGCTAACGTAAAAAAATAAAAAAAAAGATTTATGCATCTATTTTAAGCTACAGAAATAATCTTTCAAATGATATCAAATTTCGTTCAGCTAAATTTGGAAAAGAATCTCCTTGCAGAATTATATGCTGTATTGAGATTTTTTGCTCATTACAGATTATATCGTTTTAGTTTTGGAAGGGATCAATGAAGTAATCAACCTAATTAATTCAAAAATTTCCTCTTCTAAGTCGGTAGAACTCTTTATGAGAGGAATTCTGAGAGCAATCTCTGTAAATTTTCAAATTTGAACCAGGTTGTTTCATTCCAGTTGTCCATCCTCATTGACCAAATTATGAAATTATTTTTTTCAAATTAAATGATCTGAACGGGGCAGAGTCATCGGTCTCCGGGAAACGGGTTTTAATATCGTGACATTTCGGCGCGGGTACTGGACCATGAAATGTGACCACAGCACGGAATGACCGCTATCTTGTCCGCATGGCCATAAAGGAGCGTAGAGCTTCGTCCACAGTGTTGGCTCGACGCTGGAGCACTGCAACGGGTGTGGACCTGTCTGCTGCGGGTCGGACTGATAGCACGCATGCCATTGTGTCGGATTCCACAGAGACCACAAACGCCTCAGACTGCAATGGGCACGTGAACGCCGACGCTGGCGTGCTTAATGGCAAAATGTAGTATTGTCGGACGACTCCGGCTTCAACCTGTCCTACATTGATGGGCGCATACAAGTTAGACGCTAGCGTGGTGAATGCATTCTGGCAGACTGCATTGTTGAGCGGCATAGCGGACAAACGCCAAGGGTTAGGGGAGCCATTGGACACAACAAGCTATCTCGACTTCTACGTACTGAGGGCAATCTGAAAGCAACCGCTACATCAGAGAGGTTTTAGAGCCAGAGGTACTGCCCCTCCTTCAGGCAGCTCCACAAACCATATTTCAGCAGGACAATGCCCGGTCACATCTTGCAAGGAATTGATAAGTTTCCGTCCCAAAAACATAAAAAAGTGAGGAAATTCCATGTTTTCAAAACGGCATTGATAAAAAAATATGAAGATAAGTTTACTACCTTTAGAAATTCGCAATAATTTTCAAATTTTATGGTGTTTTTTTTTTTAACTTTTTGGTACGCACGTGAACTATTCTGTGATCTAACCTCTAATTTTCCATGATGTGTGTTTTGTTTTTGTTTTGTTGGTATTATGGCCGTCTGTCCCGGATAATCGGGATAGTTGGCTATACTTTCTAAGAGACAGATGGCCATAAACATTTCAGAATTTAAAGGCAGCATTTACTATTCTTTTTACAATATTTTGATGGCATTATGAATTAAGAGGTGTACATTGTGTCTAGGTTTGTTTATTGATATGTTATGTAAGAGTTTAGGCTATTTACTCTTTTTTTTGTCGCTCAGAGGCCAAACAAGTACAGTCATGGACAAAAAAAACGCTCCCTCACTCGATGCTGCTATATTTTAAATGAGCGTTTACTACTTTTGCCACTAGGTATCTGATATCGCTTAGTTCAGTCAGAAAATTATCTAAATTTTTAACCAATAAAATCATACCATCATATTTTCTTCCGTACTGACTATTTTGCTAAAACAATCGAGGTAAAACATTTAAAGTTAACAATAACAAAGCAATAAATGTTGTTCACAATGATTATCCAAAAATCAATCGAGAAGAAATATTAAATCAAAATTTTATCATTACATTGCAGTGTAGTGCACTTGTAATCAAAATACAGCAGAAAAACTGACATGCTAATCTATAACAGACCCCTAGTGGCAAAATTAGTAAACGCTCATCTAAAAATATAGCAGTGGATTTTTGTATTTCGGGCTCATACGTGGCTGGAATGACGAGTTTCTGGCACATACGTGGCTGAATTGATGTGTTTCGGGCACATATGTAGCCGAAATGACGTATTTCGGGAGCAAGCATTGCCGAATTTTCATGATTATCACCGTGAGGGATCGTTTTTTTGTCCATGACTGTACATCCGGAAGGCAGTGGGAGTCCGCGGTCCTCTCTGGATCGAAGAGGCGCTAAAAGCTACAATTAATGACGTAAAAAACAACAATATTACAATGTATAAAGCTGCAAAACTTCATGGAATTCCTAGGAAGACGTTAGGACGACGATTGAAGAAAAATAATGATAATAAAGGACCAATGGGATGACTACCATATATATTCCAATAATAGCCCCCGGCGTCTATTTCTTCAACTGAATCACTAACCGGGCGTTTATTAGAGACCGGCGCTTATTTTAAACGCTACATCATATGACCGCTTTAGAGGAATGTCTTTTTTAAACAGAATATGGTAGTGTGCATTAAACAGTCCTTACGAACAGGATGCCTTGAGAACTAAGGGCTGAATAGCAGAGTGCATATGATATCGAAACTCAAAGCAGTGTACTGGGAAACCCCTCAAGCCCGTGTATACGTGAACCCCGAAAGCGGAAAATTCCAGGCGTTTATTAGAGACCGGCGGTTATTTAGCAATCTTAATTTTGAAACCAGGCGCTTATAAGAGACTGGCGACAATTGTAGACTAGGCGTCTATTAGAAGATATACGGTACTTTTGTTTTTGGCCCTGAAAATGAGGCAAAACTCGCTGCTCATATAAAATCCTTACAAGCACACGGATGTTCTTTAACCGTCAATGATGTCAGGATATTAGCGTATCATTTTGCAGAGCAACTTAAATTGAAACACAGATTTAATAAAACTAAAGAAAAAGCGGGATACGATTGGTTAACTTTGTTTTTAAGCCGGAATAAAGGCAACATTGAGGAAATTTGAAGGAGTTTCTCATGCCAGATCTGAAGGTATGAATACAAACGAAGTTCAGCCTTATTCTGAGCTCATGGTGAGAATTTTAACGGAAAATGAGTTGTTCGATAAACCAAACTGTGTCTTTAATATAGATGATGAATCTGACTGGGTTGTGGGGAAAATTATTACAAAACACAGTTGTGTGAAGTCTGGCTGCAAAGTCATGTTTGTAAGTTTTGGGTTCATGAGAACTGCACAGTATTTGAAGATATGTTTTCATCTTGTGGTCAAGCAAAGAAGAAAGAGGCTAAAGAAGTTACCAAAAAGAGAAAAGGTAAAGGAAAAAGCCGTCTATGTTAGATTATCTCTTTTTAAGACTGTGACCATCTCACCTGGATATTCTGGGAGAGATGACCAATAGTGTTTTTTTTGCGAAATTAATTTTATGGATGTTGAAATTGTGTTAAATCCTAATATTTCTTTCTAGTTGTTCTAAAAATAGACAAAGTTGATAGTCTAATTACTCGTTTTGTTTTATTTGCTTTACTTTTCCTCAAAATACTTTATAAAAACCTATGGACATCTCCCCCCGGACTTACCCTAGTATTTAGACCACTAAAGTGTTATGATATTGACTGGTAGATTATCTTGACTAACTGATGTTTATATAAAAAAAATGAAAAGCTGATTAGAAATAATCGTAACAAGTTTCATGCAGATTCAAAATTGTACAACGTCAAAGTATTACGCTACTGCTTTATTTGTGAAAGAGATTAATATTAAAAAAAGGATCTAGCTTAATACGATCAACAAACAAGTTTATAGAAATCTGAAATTGCTTATTTCCATTTGAAATCGTATTATACTGTATACTAATTGCATTTCATTTAAGCTCAGTATTTAATGATTTTACTCTCACTTTCAAATACAATTTTTCCTGAAATTCTAAGGGTCATTCACCCATCATCGTTTCCATTTCATTTAAGTACGAAAGGAGGAATAGGAAACAAGGCTTGGTATCATTTCTTTCCTTAATTAAGTCTCATCTGTCCAAACTATTTCTAAAAAGCGTGAAGTTTGATCCAATGTTCAGTAACATTTCATGCTTGCACGGTTTCGGGGCCGAAAAAGGTCTCACTACCTACCCTCTAATTAAATCGCATCTTCAAAACGTCAGCCATGCACGCGTCAGATTAAGGCACAGACAGCGAGCAACACTTCCAACCTAGTAAACCTTCAAGAAAAAGGGGAACGGGAGTGAGGAAATAAGGGGAAAAAAACTAAGAGGAAGGAAGAGAAAAGAGACACAAGGAGGGAGGGTGGTAAAAAGGAAAGTAACGAGGTTTGCCTTCTAAGATATTCCTTCGCAAATGCGGCCCATCAAGGTTTTTCAGGCGAAATAATTAGACATCACTGGAATACCCTCGTAATAATTCATGTTTAAAATGACTACTTGCTGTGCAAACAAACTCTTAAAGTTTTCATCCTACTTTTTTTTTTTGCTTTAGAATCAATGAAAATAAAAAGAAGAAAGAAAAAAAGAAATAAATTCAGTTTACATTATGTACATTTGCTGTGCGCGGCTAGGACAAAAGTAAGGCAGTGAAGCTTTAAATAATACAGTTAGGTTGTTAAAAATTTGAGTTCTTTAAGTTGAAAATGTTCATCCTATGGCAGTGAATTTCAATATGCCTTTTCTTCCCCTACACTTAAGTTTTTCTGCGAAAAAAAAAACAGACTGTGGCTAGCTTCAACCGAAGACTGGTAAATTTTTAAACAATGCTGAATCTTTTCTCATTACATGCTTTTACTTAACTGCCTTAGAGGCTTTATGTGACATCGTTTTATGTGAATGTCGCTCCATGGCGGAAAAAAAGGTGAAAAGTTTTTTTTTCACTTCTCCGGAGACAACTTTGGGCTTCAGTTATACAGGGTGATTCAAAGTTTAGGTTACAGAAGAATATGGTTGATAGACGATATTAGTGGAGCAACCATTCTTGCAAAGGCCAGTGGCTTGACACTGATGACTGAGCTTTCACTGAAAAACAACAAAAAATGACATTTTACAACGTGTGTATTACAGAAGTGCTTCGAACCGACGCCCCTTTCTTATACACAACACTGGCATCGCCGAAGCATTGACTGCCACACTCCTTCAAAAAAGCCAGGTGTAGTACATATGGTTTACAGGGATCAACAATCCGTGGAAGAAGGACACCGATATGATCAACAGGTGTGGCATACACTAGGGTCTTCAGATGTCCCCACAAGAAGTCCAGCGGATTAAGATCTTGGACATGGACAAAAAACAATAGATAATGGCAAACAGTTAAAAGACTGAAACAAGTGTAGCATCGAACCGACGTGAAATCGGACACATATTGCTTAATAAAAATGTTTATTTTAGTACCCTCTATCTACCATATTTTTCTGTAACATAAGTTCTGAATTACCCTGTATCTGGCGAATTGGCCAGCTTATCGGATTATAACAGTCCTTGCAGCTCAACTTGTGGATTATAACAATCTGGCAGTGCCCAAAGAGTGGGTTCAGTTTGGGCTACAGATTTCAACACGTTCAGACATTTATTAAGTAGCGGAGCACTTATTGCTTTCACAATGTCCGTCTGTTCGTATGTCCACATTTTTTGACGTAGAAGGTTTAAACTTACTATATGCATGTCCTACTTCACTAGTTATTAAAGATTAATGTACACGCCAATCTCATATGTTTAAGGAGCATTCAAAAAGAAACGAGCCGGAGTCTGGAATGTGCAAACCGGTGAAAGAATGGTGATATCGTTGCGTGTGTAACAAAGAGTGGTTCTGACAAGAGCGCGGAAGTTCACAGCCCGCCGCTCGAGGCTGACGGTGGAAGCCACGTGACTATACAAAGGAAGCAGAAGCAAGCGTCAATCGTCCAACGGTCATTCGCGTTGTATAAGCAGTGAATAAATGAAATGGAGGCGTCTAAAGAAAAGCAAAGAGGTGTTGTTCGTTTTCTGACAGCGGAAGGAGTAGGGGGAACGGACATTCATAGAAGAATGTCACAATTGTACGGCGAACGCTGCATGTCCCTTGCAAGGGTCAAGGCGAGGCACAAGCGGGACGTTCAAGTAGGAAGTTCTCGGTCACCCTCCAAACAGTCCAGACCTCTCTCCCTGCGATTACACCATTTTTGGTCCCCTAAAAAAGGCTCTGAGGGGCAAACGATTCACCTCGGATGACGAAGTCAAGCAGTACGTGCGGAACTGGTTCACAACGCAGCCCTGGGAATTTTACGAGACTGCCATTCACCGCTTTGTTTCGCAGCGAGACAAGTGCCTCAACAGCCAGGGCCAATACTTCTGCCATACATCTGTTCCTAGGCCTCCGGCTCGTTTCTTTTTGAACGCTGATGTATTTTCTTTCCTATTTTCATTAATAATTCACTATTTAGTTTGGTTTTGATTTCCACTGGGGTTGGATTTACGGGGCGGGAGTTTAGAGGAGACCAAGTGATCTACGTAATTATTGAACTCAGGACTTCCGCTACTTTCCTATACCGTTCTCTGGGGGGATTAATTTCTTGTTTACTTTGTTTTTTTCTTTTGTTAAGAGTCTTTTTGTGGCCGTTTTATTGATTTTATCTATTACTACTTATCATGATAAGTATATCAGTTATTACGAAAAATGGAGAATATGAAAACGATGGAGTTGAGGTGGCTTGTTGTTACCTTGCCGGAGAAATTCAATACCAACTTCGTATATCTTTACACTCTCTTAGAGTGGTTTGTTTTCTGATGAAACGAATGCTCAAATTTTCAAAGAAGTGAAGGATGCGAAGAAGAGGACTTGAAGGGGTCCAGGAAAAGCCTGAAGTAATATGTGTTTACTGTGGAATCAATCAGTTCATGGGAATGCAAAGTATCAAATGAAGAAAGCGAATTATCAATAAAGTTACTTGCCATCTTTGTAGCAGTCAAAAATATTTTTATGAAAACAATCTCTGGCTCACAGCCTAAACACACAAACCAAGAAAATGCTTAAGAACTCTGACAAAAAAAAGTCTCCATCTGCGACAATCGAAAACAAAGTTTGAATATAGGAAACGGAGAATGTACTGAACACGCTTGGATTTCTTATGTGAATAATGATTTCTATGAACTAAGGACAGAGTTCGAAGAGTGAAAACCAGAAGCGAATTTCATTAATGTAAAATCTATTCCAGATAATAAAATATAAAGAACAGCAGCATCTTTAATTGGAGGTCAAGGATTTTCGAAATGCTCCTGCACAAAATGTTCACCCTGTTAATAATGCAAGTGTTAATGACCTAATATGGCGTGTAACACCAAATGTCGCGACATCTCAGATTACACGAGTAGGGAAAAATTGAGGGCTTCAAGTGAGACAACCACAACAACGGTATACCGCGAGAATACTAACAGCAGACACACACATGCAGCCAGCGAGCAAACAGTGCGGCACGCTATTTATCCTAGGGTAAGGGGCCCGAACCACTATTCGTGTAACACTGTTGACTTATCATATTCGGACATGGCTCCTTAGCCTCTGTTGAGACCTTTAAATTGCAAAACGCTATAGAGTCGTGTGGTCAAATGAATCCAGTTTTGGAATTTAATACTTTTCCAGAAAGCTGTTCATAATCGAAAATTTTTTGAATAGCAAATTATTTTGACAGTACTCGATGAATTTAAAGATTTGAAAGAATTTATCCATTAAAACATGCTTTTAAGGAATAGTAATTATTGATCATCCACTGCAAGTATCCTGAATTTGTCGAATAAGCTGACATGTGAATTTCGCTTAGATTGTAATTTTTAACTTTCTGAATTTTCCACGATCGTTTTGTTATCGTGTAGAATTTTTTCCTGTAATAATAAAATGATTATGAATTTTACGATTCTGATATTGCATTAATGTCAAATGTAATCATTAAATGATTGTTATTTTTAACTGCAATCATAAAGTATTAATACTTCTGAGTAATATCATTAATCTAAAATGAGGTTCATGAACGATTTTATGAATAGATTCCTTATTAACAAGTCAGGCAACCGAAATGCCCAGGACCGATAGGATTTTAAGGAATTCGAGGATAAAGAGAAAAACATTAGGATTAGATGAGGTTGTTAGGATTAGATGAGGTTGCCCGAAAGGTTAAATGGAGAGATCAGTAATTCTCTATATAATCGAACATATAAGAGTCCTTTAATTTGAAAACAATTCTATTTAATGAAATGAGCATCAATTGCTGAAGCGTTTTGTGTAAGGATCTATTATTTCTTCGTAATCTATTGTTAAAGCGTTTCAACGTACGCATGTATTGTCGAAGCGGGCGATTACCTCTTGCTATTTATTTATTTATTTATTTATTTATTTATTTCAAAATTGTTAGTTCAGAGGCAGAATGGACAGAGGCCGACAAGGTAGGTCCCTGGACGGGTAAAGGAACAACGAGTGACAATCAAAATAAAAGTTAATGAAATTCAAAAGGAAGAAGGAGCGAAGGGGGGGGGGGTTAATCCGTTAGGGAACAGTTGGAAAGAAAACTCAACAGTCTTGATTTAAAGATTGCTAAATTAGGCGCAGAGCGAATTTCATGATTCAGGTCTGCCCAAAGTCTTATGCGAGAGTTCAGAACGCTTTTAAGCTGATAATTATGTTTAATTTGAGGAAAATTTAAGGGGTCTTTAAGTCGTGTATTATAAGGAGGTGTTGTATTAGTGGAAAAGAGAGATTATGGAAGAGAAGTGGTTAAATGGTTGTTTAAGGATTTGTAAATGAACATGGCTAAATTAAATGAGTAACTGATAAATAGGAATTATGCCAACTAGGTTGAAAAGATGTGAAATCCGGGGCCGGTTTCCTAAGTTTAAATAAGATCCGGACAAAGTATTTTTGTATGCGAAATAAATGCAGTAAGTTAAGTTTAAAAGTTGAACCCCAGAATTGTAATCCATACGTAAGAGAAGAGTGAATTAAGGCATAGTACAGTAAAAGGAGAACGTTTTGAGGGAGAAAGTGTAAGCGAGAGAATAAACCTAGACGCTGGTTCAGAGTACAAGTCAAAGCTTTAATATGTATATCCCAGGAAAGATTAAAAGAGAGGTGGATACCTAAATATTTGAATGAATTCGATGGCTTAATACTATAAGCATTGTATAGAAGTGTAAAGTTATTAGTGTCGAACATTTTATTATGTTGGTGGGAAATAATATATGTTGTTTTATCTAGATTTAAATATAAATAATTAAAAGAGTTCCAGCTGAATAAATTCTCGAATACAAGATTAAAGGAGTGTTGTAACTTATCAAGTGAGGAATTCGTCAATGAAATAGTGGCATCATCTGCATAAAATAAGAAATTCAGGGGATAAAATTGCAGAGAGATCATTTATAAATAGATTAAAAAGGAGAGGGGATAATTGAGCCCTGAGCGACACCGACGTTTCGAGTAAGAGGTAGGAAGGATTTGTTAAACAAAAGAAGGGTATATTGTCTTTTAGTTAGGAAGCCAGAAATCCAGGCAAGAGGAGGGCCAAGAATGTTAAAAAAATGGGAAAGTTTATACAAAAGCAGTTGTGAAGGATATTCAACAATGGTATCATACGCAATACACCATTATTCAACAATGGTATCATCATGGCAGGGCAAGATAAAGTTTGTGCTTTTAAAGAGTCGAAAGCGTTTGAATAATCAATGACGAGAGAACCCACCAGTTTATTGTTAGTCATATTAGTTACGATAAAGTCAATTAGCTCATAGCAGGCAGTGGAGGTGAGATCTCTTTGGAGAGAAGCCATGTTGGGAAAGGGAAAGGAGATTGTTAGAAACAATATATGAGGATAGGCGCGAATTAAAGTATTTTTCAAAATTTTTTTGCAAAAGATGGAAGAACTGAGATAGGGCGATAATTCGAAATGTTAGAAGGGTCTCCTTTTTTGAATATTGGAATAACTTTAGCAGGTTGGGTAAAAGCCTTGTTGTAACGAAATGTTAAAATAAAATAGTAAGGGGAATAGTAAAACTAGAACAGGCGAATCTGATAATATCGGGAGTAATGCCCAGGGAGTCCGGACGAGAGGAGGGTTTAAGTTGGCGGATAGCGCAAGATACTTCCTCCGGAGAGGTAGTAGTGATGGAAAAGGAAGAGGAAGGGTTAGCAGGAATATCAAAAGGGTAATAAGAGCAGGAAGGCAAAGTGGCCAAACGTAAGGTAGCAGAGTTTCAAGAAAACAGGATAAATGAGAGGTCTCAACAACGACTGGATCCGAGAATTAGATGATTGATTGATCTCCATTTTAACTTGGTGGTGGTAACATTCTTAAAGAATTGGGAGAAATAGTTGGCTTTAGTATCTCTGATGATTGTCCGGACATAATTAGAGAAGGAGCGAAAATTGGCTTTATGGTGGTCAGTAGGGAGCCGCTTGAACTTCCTGTAGAGTGCATTTTTGTGTGAGATCAAGGATAAAATTGTTGAATTCATCCAAGGTTTTAAAGCAGTTTGTCTTGGTTTAAGTGTAGAAGAAAAATGAATAGGTAGAAGAAAAACCTGGAGAACCCAAGAGAGATTTGAGAGAGGAATTTAGTAAAAAGAGTGTCAATGTCTTCATTGGAACTAAACAGGGTTTCCCAATCAGTCTGTTCTAAAAACCGCTAGCCGTTTGGAGGTAATAATTTGAGCTTTACAGGGTAAGGAAATATAGTAAGGAGAAGTGTTAAACGATTGTAAAGAATAAATGGGGAAATGGTCGGAAATAGAACAATCAAGGGAGTCCCTGAATATATTGTCAGATGGTAATGAAAAAAATTTGGTCAATAAGAGAGTAGGAATGGTATGAACTAGAGTTATGAGTGGGGGCGGAAATTAATGACGAGAGACCGACTCTGGCTAACAGGTCAAGAAGAGAGCTAACGTTGAGAGAGGATTTGGAAAAGTCCATGTTAAAGTCTCCAGATATAAGAATTTTTTAGTGGAAATACTTATGTCGAGGATCAAAGAGGAGAGAAAAGTGAGAAATGTAGAGAATTATCCGGAGGGGTGGGGGCGGTAGATAGTAATAAGAAAACATTTATTATTAATTAAAATGGTTAGTATTTCGAAGTCAGACGTAAGAGAAGTGTATTTGGGAATTAAAGCATAATGTAGTGAATTCGAAACATAAACCACAATACCTCCTCCTCTTTTAGATGGACGGTGCAGAGCCTCTGGTGAATAATTATTGAGGGGTGGTACTTCAGAGGAGGTCTTGGTCCAAGACTCTGTTATAGCAATTATTTGTGGAGGAATAGCGAAGTAGGAAAACGTAGCCACTAAAGAAGCGAAATTAGCGTGAATACTTCTAATATTCAAGCTGAAGAGAAATATAATAGAAGAAGAGGGGGGTTGTAAGATTTAATAATTTGGAATTTAATACGTTTAGTGAACTAGGGATAAAAGAGGAAAGCATAATTAAGTTAGGATTAATGTAGGAGAAGGATTAATGAGATAGAAAACTAAAGAAAAGAAAAGAAAACAAGGGGTGTTGTTCGAAGAAACAGTACAAATAAAGTGGAATTAGCTTAACCACTGGTATCAAATATAATACATGATTTAAAAACACGAAATTAGCAGTAATTAACAGAAATTAGCTACTGATAATGTAAGGCGTAACTAATTACATGCCATATCTTAGTATTGAAAGTTTTCAAAAATACCATATTGTTACCATTACATGTATCATTGAACTAATTTTCACTAGCATTAAGTTTACGTGATATTGATTCATGATATACAGTATTTCATGCCATATCTTATCATGTGCAATTAAACCAATTTTTGTTGATTTTGACCGCCAAGGAAGACCATCACGTGTCTTCACTTAATTCGCAAGCTTTCTCTCTGCTTTAGCTATCGAATGATCTATGAATTAATCAATGCATAGACATTTTAATGTATACATAGAATTGTATAATGAAAAACGTGGTCCCCTCTATTGTATGTGACCTTTTGAACCGGAAGTAGTTCACCGAATGTTTACACCAACGAACCCAGGTTGTCGTTTTGCCTAAGTTGTCGAATGGCGAAAACGGAAGTCGAAAATTCGGAAGCGTTCAAACGCTAGAGGACCAACAGACAGACGAGCAGAAGGACGGACGGACTTTGTGAAAACGTAAGTACCTATCGGTCCTAATAATTCAAGGTATGTTTTTTGTAAAGATAATTTTTATAAGATATAAGATAGTCTATTTTCCTCCACTTTTTTTTAAATCCCATGAATTTTCAAAAAGATTACTTTTCATTGGTATGAATCAGATTGTAAGGTTCCATAGATACAGAGGATTAAGTACATTACAACTGAATGATATCAAACCCTGCGAAAATTTACGAAAGATCTCGGTCGACACCATCTACGACTACTTTCTATCTGCTGCATTTGGTCCCGAGCAATCGTCCCGCATTGCAAACTCCAATCCACAAAGGCTGCCTATTTCCAAAGGCTCGCGGAAATCTTAAAAGAGCCTGTTCCGTATTCACAATGGAGATGGACTTTCACATCTCCAGTGAAAAAAAACCCAGGAAAATCCTTGGTTTTTAGACGATTTAAATAAAATAAGAATCGATAGAAATCGTCACTTCCCTTTCATAATAAGGTTTTATTCACATTGAGTAGCATCAAAAATAAAAGAAGGGAACCTCTCCGTGTGTTCAAAAACTCCACTATAAAACAATTAAATCTGTTCAAACACTATCTTTCAGAACCACTCCTTGATATTGTTATTGCCCGTTAACTCATTGGGTTTAGTTATTCTCAATTTTACCGACAAATCTCCTGATATTAAGACATGTCGTCGTCTTCAATGCAATAAAATTTAAGCTTATATGAAATCTAAGCTTTTAAATATACGCCACTCAATAAGCAATCTGGCTGGATTAAACAAACTTTCGTGCCGACGAAATATACGGTAATTAAGCACGTCCCCTTCAATGAACTGAGGACATCTCCTCAGACAGCTTCGACAAAAATTGACCCATAAAATAGTAGCACTGGTAACAAATAACGATGCATACTCTTGGCAGTAAAGTAATCAGTACTAAAGAATGATACCAAAATAGAATAGGCTAAGCAGGTTACAGAAATAAAGTTCAACACAAACCAGCTAGCCTCCCTTGGCCTTCAAAGAAATATATTTTCATCCTGTGTGGAAAAAATCCTTGAGCTTGTCTCAGTATCCAGGTTTGAAGTATTCCGATAGCTCTATCAATATCAATCCAAATCAATAGCTCTAATTCAGTCAAGAGTCTGATCGGTGAAGAATTTATCATAAGGAAAGGGCCTGGGAAAACACTGAGTACTTGTCTTAGTTTTCACTTTCGAGACGGCATTCTCAATAGTTCTCTTCCTGCAGACAGAGTTCGCTATCTTCGTGAATTCGACATGAATTTAATTTTAATGAAGCAATCGTAACTCCTTTCCTCCGTCCAAACCCGTTAAAAATTCTGGCCCGTCCGTCTGACTCTTTCTCTCTTTCCTCCTCACTCGAGCCAACACCTCCTAGAAAGAAAGCCTGTGCACTGAAAATTCATATATTGTTACGTGGTCATAAGAAGTCATAATTTACGGCTTATTATTGGTAGAAATACGATTAACAATGCCTTTTTATGATGATGTAACAATATATGAATTTTCAGTGCACAGGCTTTCTTTTTAGGAGGTGTTGCTCGAGCTCGAATTTCGGCTTCTCTGACGTCACTTCTCTCGGTCGCCCTACGTCACAAATTGCTCCGGCCGCCTTTCTTGCATAGAAGACTCGTGTCTTCCATCTACCATTCGAAAAGGCCTGACACTTTCAGATATCTCAACTTAAATGAAACAATTCTGTTCCAGGAATATACTCAACCAAAATAAAATTAAATATCATCAATCCAATAGGCAATAGTTATAATGTGAACATATCAAAATTCCAATATGCAATATAAATAACATTTCAATACCTGGTTACCAATAACTACACTCGGAATGACCACTTAGAACTCTCCTTCGTACTGGTAATTTCTGACAAATTTTCATACCTATTGTGAAATTGTGAAACGTTGATATTAAACTGTTGCGTGCGTTCGGGATGAACGATCAGAAAGAGGAAACTATGTTCGACTTCTTTATGACAACGCTCGCGCGCATATGGCCAACGTCATCAAAGCAAAAATGATCAATTTCGGTTGACTCATTTTAGTGTATTTAGTGGAATTTCTTGAGAAATATAAATCGAAAAAAAAATGTTTCATATAAAAGTTTCATGGTTTCGAGGGAGCCATTAAATCTTGTCAAAGTTGGACCGCCTCCTTCTGAGGGTGGGGCGGGGGTGACATTAGAATCTGAAAATGGAACCAAAATTTTATTGTAGTTTCGGGTTCTAGTTAAAAAATTTTATAGGATTTAACTGAGAGATTTTTTACTGATTCGTGAAAGGTGGCGGTGTAATCGACGTAAATTAGTTAGACCTACACAAGGAAACCGCCACGAATGAACTTGCAATAAAAAATACCATTTTTTTGTCTTGAACACTTCCCCGACTCGTAGAATAATGTCGACACGCAAAATAGCATTGTAACATAGATTCGGCACGACACGGAATGTTGCCAACCCCTGCCTTAGACATTTGTACGGGGTGGGTCTTTCTGTGGAAGAACTTGTTTCGTTGGTATTTGAGTTGTTTCCTGCGTTCGAAATGCTTAATCCTTTGTTTTTATACATCTTCACGACGGAATATGAATACATAACATCGGAAATGGTTGTTATATAGCAATTTTTGTTGGCATAACCCCTTCCAGCTGATCTCAGTGTTATAGAGGGGTCATTTATGGGTTACATTGTGGTTTCTGTCAATCTTGTTCACGTTAAGTTCACGTGCTCCAAATATTCCCATATCCAAATTGTTCAGTTGTAACATTCTCAGCCAGTTCTCTGTATTCATACGGTACCATTCCATGGCAAAATGCAGCTAGGATTGCGGAATTTGACACTTTCTCATTTTAAAGACGAAATCAGTTGCATATTTCCAATAGAAAAATTTTACAAAGTTTAGCTAAACAATATCTGTATAAAGCTTTAATATTGATCACTTTAAAAAAATGACTCTGTATCCATTATAAGTAGAAATTAAAGCAATTATTTTGTAATTTTTCAAAATAATATTTAACTTTAAATAACAAACTATTTAAAAAATATATCATCAGGATCTGTTGTTTAACATAAGAAGAATTGAGTAATGTCATGAATGATATTTGAAAATTATAAAAATGATGAAAGCTCCCATCCATATGAAATATTTGAAGTTACATTGGTAGACGAGGAGGATGTCAAGAAAACGCAACCGAAAATGGGGAGAAAATTACGCCTCGACAAATTAAGATTTCGCAACTCGCTCATCATTGTCGACTAATTTGCCACTCATCGGGCGAAAGCAATTTTTTTCCTTCTTTTGTGTTTTTTTTAATATCACTTGCCACTAACTCAACTCAGCGTGCAGTGTTTATTTATTTATATTTTTCTTCCCCTGCTTCATTTTCCTTTTTTCTCTTCCCACATTTTGCTTTCCATTTTTTAATATATATTTTCATTTTGATGTTGTTTTTCAAATTCATATTTCCTCTCTTTTGTTTTTCCCTCAGCAAACTGTCATTTGTTGCATTTCCATTACGCACTCTGCAACATTTGGCCACCTTCCAACACGAGCAAGAAAAGGAGAAGAAAGAAAGAAAGAAAGAAAGACAGAATCCCGATATCAGAGAAGGAAGTGAAAGATAAAAGAAAAAAAGTGAAAGTTATATAATTTTAGCCTCGAACACCAAACTCGTGCAGTTGGAGGTGTAGAATTTTAAAACAAAGCTACAAGCATACGGCGTTCGGTTTCACTCGTGTTAACATTCACGAAGAAAGCAGAACAAGGAACTGAGAAAAACGGGCATTCGGAAAAACAAGAGCAAAACCTTCGACCACTAGCGCCTATGGAAAAGACAAAAATAAAAAAAAGAAAACTGATGACATAGTTTTGCTGTAATGACTGGGAACATGCAGGATGGAAGTGGTAGCTGACAGCCGTTGCCTGGTTATTTCTTGTAGTTGTTCTTCCTTCTTGTGACAGTTTCACAAGGAACAAGGGTTTTATAATGGCAATAAAATTGTTAAACAAGAATAAAGATCTCCTTTATAAGAAAGACTTTGCATTTGCACATCATCCATTTTAATTTTAAAAAAAAAAATTGGAAAATCGAAAACAAGAAAAACGCGGAGGTCCACTTTTGTATTAACAGAGGTTGCATTCTTTAAACTGAAAGAAATTGAAAAAAATCATTCAAATGCGTTTATTTCAAACATGTAAAACAAATTTAAAATTTTGAACCCAATTTTATCGATGATGACAAAGAGATAGAGGGTGGGTCTTAGAGATATTCCTATTCTACTTTTTGATGTTCTTTAAGAATCCAAAGGCACTGCTTATTACAGACTCTGCTTACAGTATGTACTAAAATATTTGGAATTTTAGAAATTCTGACTTCAGATTCTCAAAGACCATGAAAAAGTAGAATAGGAATGTCTCTAAGACCCACCCTCTATCTCTTTGTCTTCATCGATAAAATTGGGTTCAAAACTTTAAATGTTCCACACTTTCAGTGCCTCTATCTCCTAAACGGTTGGATCAATTGAAAAAATGAGGTGTGGTCACCACCCGACTTTCTTATACATAAATGCCCTGGTCCAAATACAGAAAAAAATTAAACAACTGTCTAAAACGGCTACTTCCGATAGAAATTTTGTGAATAAAAGTTATTTCAAATTAACTTCCAATCACTTTGGTATAGATTCCAAATTTTCCTATACCATTTTCTTTCGCCTATTTTAGCCTTTAGCAAAACACTGGATTTTGATAAGAGTAAAACTAATACTTCCGGTTGGAATTTTGAAAAATTTCGTTAACAAAAGTTGTTAAATTAACTTCTAAATACTTTTGTATACTTCACAAATTTTCCTATTCCGTCTTATGTCGCCTGAATTAGCCAAAAACTGGATTTTGACAAGAGTAGAACTGGTACTTCCGGTTGGAATTTTGAAAAATTTTGTTAACAAAGGTTGTTTACAATTAGCTTTTAAACACTTATGAATACTTTATAAATTTTCCTATTCCGTCTTATTTCGCCTATATTAACAAAACTGGATTTTGAAAAGAGTAGAACTGGTACTTCCGTTTGGAATTTTGAAAAATTTTCTTAACAAAGGTTGTTTAAAATTGGCTTCTAAACACTTTTGTATACTTTAAAAATTTTCCTATTCCGTCTCATTTCGCCTAAATTAGCAAAAAGCTGGATTTTGACTAGAGTAGAACTAGTACTTCCGGTTGGAATTTTGAAAAACTTTCTTAACAAAAATTGTTTAAAATTGTAATTATAACACTTTTCAATCTTTTCAAAATTTTCATAAACGCAATGGTTAACGAGATATTTCAAAATTTATATTTTGGCGCTGGAGTAAACTGTTACTTCCGGAGGAAGATTACAATCTTAAGTTTAAAGTTTGGTCTCGATAGCTATAGCCGTTTGGACGCTATCGTGGACACACACACACAGACTGACACACAGACTCACAGGCATTTTCCAAAACTGACACACTGACCCTAAAACGTGAAGATCAGTGAAAATCTGGAGGTCGAAATTTTTCGTGATTACAATAATTTCTTATACATAGTATAAGAAAGTAAAAGACAGCAAAAATAAAACATTTTTCAAATACTGTGTACAATATGAAAATACTATTATAAATAGGGATTCCTATTTAAGATTTCAAGGGGTCAGGGTGGGGGATCGAGTTTGGTATCATTGGATAGCTTTTTGAAAAATATTAAACACTTATTTTTTTAATGTTTTTTCGATTCGATGTATTCCAGATATTCCGCTGTTACACTTTATTTGAAACACTGTATACTCCAAGGGATAAGCAGTTAAGTCGCACATGAAAGAAGTTCTAGGTTATTCTTATAAAAAATGGATGGGGAAATCGTCTAAATGAAGACAGTCAAAATGCGTATAGAGAAAGATCGCAAATTGAATATAATAGCCCCTTTCTCAAACCATGACACTTGGCATAATCGGTCGATTGACGCTACAGATTAAAAGCTTTAAATGCCATTTACAGGGAAATCTCCGTATAATTTTGCAGTCACTGTAATACAACAAGTTGAAACGCGATTCATTAGAAAATAAAAATCGTTTCCCAATCAGCATACACCAGCAGTTCTCAAGTTCTCAAGCGGTGGTACTTGGAAGGGTCGTTGGCAATGTTTTGTTACTTGTTCTGTTAGTTTTGTTTTCCATCCATGAATATTAAGAACAATTTGAACCTATAGTCTCCATACCTTTCCCCCGCCACAATCGAATGTATATTGGTAACAGAAATGCCATGAGAAGGAACACCAGAAAATTATTTTGTTTGAGTGTTCGCGATTGTTAAAAATTTTGTTTTATTGGTACGTGGTTGTGAAAAGATTGAGAATTGCTGACATATATCAATATAGTCTGTTGATAACTCAGCCTCGCTCCAATTTGTAGTGCTACTTTCTATTCCGATGGAGTTGGTCAATCACAAAGAATATTGCCTAGTCTCAGGCAGATGCATTCACTGAATTAAACTTCGTACCTCAAATTATATCGCGTTTACAAATAAGTGTAAAATTTATAATGCATAAGTCTTCAGAATTATTGCATTTGCTCCGCAAGAATTGCATGTTCATCCGACTAACCTTTATTGTGACGCAATTTTCATAAATATCATTATACGTTCTAAAATTTCCAGAATGAATTTGCAATTCTTAAAATAATAAATGAAATAGAAAATTTCGCGACTTTGGATCGAACCAGGGACCACCACTTAAGTAATCAAGCAGAGGACTAATTTTAGGGAACACGTAGGCGCGTTAGTTAGGGTACGGAATGCCGACAGTAAACATGAAAAGTTTTTCTTAAAAAATAAATCGCACAAACAGGCTTGAGTAGAAGCCTACAATAAACGGCGTCACTTTAAATTTTGTATTTTTATTTCTTTTCATTTAGAAGATAATAATTATTTTTATAAAGCCTTATTCAGGTTATCGCCGATATCTATTTCTAGCTCGAATCAATAATGCCATCAACATACCTATTACCTGAGGGCATTTCATTGGAATTATTGATTTATTCTTTCAAAGTTTCAAATTATTTTTTCTCATTCTGATAGGAAAGGAATATTTTTCACGCGTTTTCTGCTGTATAATTTTTTTCTGCAACAGGTTTCTTCCAAAATACAGTGGTGACTTTCCCAAACATATGAATAAAAATTTCTGATTCTTCGTTTTGTAAAGATTGCGTCGGTGTTTTCCAAACGGATTGTGACCCTGCAAAATAAGGTCAGATGTTTTAAAAGTGGAATGAGGTTTCATACTTCATCATGCTGGGCGAATCTACTTCATGAAATTCATGGAACATATTACATTTCTACCATGGAACATTTATATTAACATAACTTCACTGAAACTGAGAAAGTTGCCTACAGGTGCTCTGTTCCAAATGGAAAAAATAATATTAAGCAATCGAGTAATATTAGACGTCGGTTATAATGAATCTCAGAAATATTCTGTGGGTTTCAAATCTAAAGGAATTGGCCGCCAAGAAAATACAAGAAAATTCAAGCATTAGGACGTGAAAGCCTGTGTTGTTGAAAGAATCTACTGTCATCCTGAAATATAAAGTCACAATGCAAGACAATCATTTAGTTTTCTGATTTACTCGGTCTTCTCTGAGAATAAAGGAATTCAGAGATGCCCGTAAAAGCAGCTCCGCTTTCCATGAATAAAACCAGCCTTTCCCAGTCATCTTTTGTAAAATTTACGTCTAACATAAGCATTCATGCTTATTAAATGTTTGTTTTTTTTTTGGAAGTGATGTTCTAGTTCTTTCGACTTCATCTATGTTTTGTTTGACGTGGAGTCGAACCCCGTTATTACGATACCGTTTAATACGTAATCCCGCTTTATACGTTTATTTCCTTGGTGTCGTCCCCGTGAAAGCTGTTTCTATTTAAATATAACTGTTTACTAAAATATGTCTTTCTCTCAAATCTCGGATAATACGATACAAAAATTATGAAATTCATTCCAAGAAAGCGAATCATATGAAGTATTCATTATTAAAAAAAAAAACAGTGTAAAAAACTTTTCATTAGTCTTGCGGTTATCGAAGCACGTATCATTCAAATAACTGCTAATTCCAATTAGTTCCATTGAAAATAGGAGGAAACAATACATCAATATCGCACAGAAAATCAAGATGGCATATGGTGAAGATGGGTCTGTCGAAAAGTCTGCGCCATCAAATAGACATATGTTGTGGTAATAAATGACATTTAGTCATTTAGTCATTTATTTTGCGTTTAGACATTTAGTCATTTATTTTGCGTTGTGGTAATCTTCTACCCGAGCTTTACTTCATGTAACAGACTTCCAAAACGGAGGCCCCCCCCCCCCCAAAATAAATAAATTCATAAATGCGTGAAGATTATATTTAACATGCACTAGTCTCAAGCTTATTTCATAACACAAGACTATTGGGGTTTTCAGTGAACCCTATATCATTTTCGGATAATACGATAAAAATGCTCGGTCCCACGAAAAACGTATTATCGGGGTTCGGCTGTATAAACGATACAGTAGGTTGTTCGAAGGCCGCGTAACTTTTTTTTTTTAGTAGACGCAGTCGGAATAGGAATAGATATCCGTTTAACGTTTTGAAAGGAAGAGAAACCAATTAGTATAGTTTCTATCGAGTGGTGCAACATGATTTTTTCACAGTGTCTCAAGTGACTACAGACTGTTGCCAAAGTGTACGAAAAGAACTGTCCGACAACATAAACTAACGAACGTACTTGCATAGTAATTGTCTTTCTCTTCATATTCACAGTTGTTGTTTAAAGAAACACAGAACCATTGTGACTGCGAATTTGTTAAATGGAAAAACAGTTATATTTAAATAGAAACAGCTTTCACGGGGACGACACCAAGGGCAGCCAAACTGACTATGGACACACTGACTATGGATACCAAATCCTCCGTACAGCCTGGTTCTTTCTCCTTGCGACTGTCACCTTTTAGGACCAGTGAAAGAGTTCTTGGGAGGGCAGAGATTCGTATAAACCTCTAAATAAACGTATAAAGCAGGATTACGTATCGAAAAGTGCGAAAATTACCCACAACGGTTGGAAAAATGATTCACAGTCTTTGTCTAGTCATAAGCGAGACCGACGTCGTTTTAAAGGTATGGAGATTTGGTCGTTGACCCATGAGCAGTGGAGCCAGCATCTTGTCAGGACAACTCAAGGTAATGGTATGGAGCTTCTTCGGCTGGTATGAAATTGGTCCCATGTTATTCTTAGTAGGTCGGATGCGTTCCACTGACGATCTCAATATTGTTGCCGACCAAGTCCATTACGTTTCTCCTGCATGTGATGGTTTATGGTTTGGAACGACAAGATTCTCTTTCAACAAACCTGCAAGAACTAAAGGAATGTATGGTGGACGTCTGGTCTACCTTCTACTTACAGTGCTTCAACACTTTTTTGACTCTATGGCGCATTCTTGCTATAATTCGAGTTGGTGTGGGTGCAATAAGATATTAAATAGATGTTTCTAATTCATTGGCTAGTGTGTGTTGAATTAGTACGTATGACAGTGCATCGAAACAAGGTAAACAGTTTATCGATGAAATAATTTTTGTCGCTTTGGCAACAGGAAGATGCAAGAAAAAAAATTGCTTACATGATTTGTGCGAATCTACATTTAGAAATGCATTACTGTAACTTAGTTTCAGATGAAAACTTTTCAAGGACACACACTAGTAAAATCAAGTTACGAAAAAACAATTTTCCTTTAAAAATAATCTTTCTATTTGTGATTTTAAAGAACAATATAATCAGTTAATGGATTAACCAGAAGCCGAAAGTCGTGATCAACTTTTCATGTTCGTTTCAGAAGGTCGTAGTTAATTGTCGCTATCTAGGACAAAATCCTGTTGCGTGACAATTAAATACCGTTTAGTCGGCTGTGACAATTCACTGAAGGAAGAGTTATGGCTCAAAAAACGGTTTAGGCAAACGAAAAAATGCTTCATGGAACGCTCAACTGATTGTGCCACATGCTTTAGAGTTACTAAATGACATCTGCCTTAAAGTTGGCTTAAATTCAACTTTATGAGAGAAAAATAATAAATAAGAAATACGATCTTGAAAAGATGTCTTAGGGCTTTATTTTAATCAGTAACTTTGAGATGTCAGATTCCAATTAGGATCCGTTCTAAAGCTTTTCTTGGGGGGGGGGGGGAGACAAAAAATCTAGCTTTCAAGTAGATGGAGACATCGTTTATTGTTTATAAAAAGAGCTTATACTTTTTCCTGATCATTGTCTTTAAAATTTGCGTGTCTAAAACTAAGAACTGTATATTTTCCGTGGTTATAAATACTGTAATCAATCTAAATTTCTCGACTTTATAAATTGCTTTTTCAAGTTTGTAATAAAGTTTCTATGTGATGTTTCCTTTGTTTAATGTGTCGTAATTATCTTCTATCCGTTGTCAAATATATTTAACGCTACCACTAGACGAAGCCATTTGATATAGGAATGTAAGCTATAGGAAGATAAAACTGAAGCGATAAAAAATGAATTTTTGCAAATAAATAGAATAAACTTCCTTGTAAAAGATGCATGGCCACTTTTTTAAGTACTGCTAATTAAGTGTTTGGAGCTTTCAGGACAGCCTGAATTTGTCTGGGAATGGATTCAACAATGTGCTGACGTTCTAGCATTTCGGCGATATACAAGGGTTGTTCCGAAAGTAAGTGTCGTCATTTATTTCACACGGAAACTTAATCGCCAAAAAAATACTGCATGACACCTTGCACTATTTTTCGACATAGTTGCCACCGACATTGAGACATTTGTCGTAGCGTGCAATCAGTTTGAAGAAAGTAGCAGCAGGCAGGCGTGCCCGATGCTATCTGATCTTGTGTGAGCCTTGCTGCGTGTGGTTTTGTGTTGTCGTCCAAGAGCACAACACCTTCACTCAAGAGCCCTGGTCTCTTTCGTCGAATAGCGGACCTGAGTTTGGTGAGGGTTTCGCAGTAGCGTGCCGCATTGATGGTCCCTTGATGGAGGAAATCAATGAGAATCACACTTTTCGCGCCCCAGAACATTGTTGCCGTAATCTTTCCTGCGGAGGGTGACACTTTGAATTTTTTCCTCACTGGTGAACTGGGATGCGACCACGTTATCAGTGCACGTCTGTCTGCCATCGTAATTTGTACTCGAATAGCCTCGGGCACGCCTGACTGCTGCTACTCTTTCTTCAAACTGATTGCACGCTACGACAAATGTCTCAATGTCGGTGGCGACTATGTCGAAAAATAGTGCAAGGTCATGATGTATTTTTTTTGCAATAAAGTCTCCGTGTGAAAAAAATGACGAAACTTACTTTCGGAACAACTCTCGTATAAAAGTTTTCACATTCATCAGAGGAAGTTTATCCATATCCTGATTTTGTCTCAGACTGGATGCTATCCAAATTTTCAAAAATTTGAATATATCACGTAAATGCTTAGCGTTATGAAATACGCCCCTAGGTGCATTTTGATGTACAGGGTGTTGCAGAAAACTACACAGCAGTATAACGGGAAGCCTACCCGCTCGATTGCAGGGGCCGGCTCGGTCGATTGGCAGAATGGAGGGAGATGAAGGTGGCCTGCAGCAGCCAGCAGTTTCCACAGTCGGAGAAGGGGGGGGGGGTGAACGCCAAAACTGTCATGTTTTAGATAAAATTACCCAATTATCATTTGATGTCGAGCCGGCCCCTGCAATCGAGCGGGTAGGCTTCCCATTATACTGCCCTGTAGTTATCTGCAATACCCTATACGAGGGTAAGTCTATATACAGTGTGCCTGTAAAGTCTCTCCGCAGTGGAAAATGACGATTCCCAACGAAAGTCAGTCTGAGATGGAAACCGCAAAAACGTTTGAATGCAACAACCGGACGGAAGGCACTTTCAACATCTCCTGTAAACATATGCGTACCCTCATTACTTAATATAGTTTCATTCCTAACGTAAATAAAGTGCAATATTTTCCCATTTATTGAATTATTGCCTTTGTTTTTCACTGCGGAGAGACTTTACGGATACCCTGTATAAGTCGCACATGAAATATCTTAAAATTGCTGCAATGTGAAATTATGTTATGAATATCTGTCGTTGCAATTATCCTTTACGCAAGGGCTGGTGTACTTGGCAGCACCACCGTGTGGCATATACGGAGCTAGTCGTCACGTTTTCGTTCGGTGGTGAGTCATCCGAGTGTCAAGTGGGTAACCAAAATCGGAGGGAATTTCTAATCCACAAAGAGATTTGAAATACCGGATACGTATTTCGGCTACCAAGTAGCCATCTTCAGCGATGAGAGACAAGAGTCAACTAAAAAAAATAAATAAATAAAAAGAAAAAAAAGAAGTGGGTAAGATAGCAGGTGTGCTAGCTGATTGTACCCGTGACGAAAAACGGGCCGTAATTCGATTACAGTAACAAATGTTTATCCAGGAAAGTCGTTTACCCCGTAGAGTCCTGTTAGATGACAACCCTCGTTTTGGGGGAGGCAAGTTATAGAAAGAAAGCAGACGGCCATTACAGATTTTTTTTAAAAATTAATGTAAAACTACATATTGTACATGCTATAGTGTATTTGTATTGAATAAAATAAAATGCATTCATGTGTTCTTATGTTTTTCTATGAATATATGCATTTTTCACAAGCCCCCCTCCCCCCCCCCAGTTTCAGTATAACGTACACCTCAGAATAACGTACAAATTTCCAAGTCCCTTGAAGTAGTTGTAACGGGGTTTTACTGTATAAGACACTTGGGGTCGCAAATCGCAAGCAACGCCATAAACTGAACCTCAAACTAAGCTGAATGGCGTGGCGCTGCGTAGCACGAGCCAAATTTGGGCGAGTGTGCTCGCGCGGCGCGGCCTGGCTGGTTCCGCCACTACCTCATCCCGAAGAGGTCCGCCTTCCACTCCAACGTGACGTACTCTGCTCTCGCGCCGGAGTCAGTAGCACGAGCAGTACCAACCTTGTTTAATACCGATAGCATTTATCATGTTTTTCATCCAAAAGCATCGAGGAAATGAACAAATACTGGTAGTTCAATTAGCTTTTGGCGTACTGTCATTTTGTTGTCTGTGTTTTATTTTTTTATTTTTTTAAAATTATTTTACAGTAAACCTCAGTGCAACGTAATTTTGAATGATGTTTAATGCTGTGTCCTAGTAAACATAGCCCAGGAAAAGTAAATTTTCTCAAATTGTAAACAAAAAAATGACTTTACAGTTTGTTTTTTTTGGGGGGGTTATTTACAGTTTGAGAAAATTTACATCGTAGTGTGGAGTTTTTGAAGGAGATAATTTACACCCTGTATATTGACTTACTCCTCGTATCTTTTAATTATCACAAGAAAACAAACTCACCATGTTCGCAGCAACATCAAGTCAATGCTTAATAACAAGTATAAGAAGGAACTGTGGCGTGGAACAGCCTGTAAAGTAAATTAAAAAACCTCTAAATAAATAATACGTATACGACGTTTCATATGATACGTTCCGACGATATTTGTAGTTAGAGGTTTTTCCTTCCTTCATAAGTCAACGCTGATCTTTTTTTGACATTCGAGGAATTGTGCATAACGTGCTTGTATCATCCGATCAGACTGTCAAAGGGAAATATTTTAAGCAAAAAATATCATCTAATACTGATCAAAATAAATTATGTGAGGCAAAGCGTTTATTTTATTATAACGCAGTTTCATATTATTTTAAAATTTAATATAAAACGCGCCGCCACACTTTAGTTACTATACCAAATTTCAAATTTTTATGTGTTGAAGGAGTGGGTCAAAATCCACTTGCAAATTTTGTCCCAAACAAACAAAATGTGAAATTAAGTAAAAGCACACAAAGCTAAAAATTTCGAATGGTCGTTAAGTCAAGAGGTATCTGCAATTACTTAAAGCTTAAAACTTACTTAAAACTGGCATTATATAATCTAAGACGCTTGTGGGTCGATTTGCAGATAAATGACGTCATAATAAGGTTTACAGTTCGGTGCATTCTATATGGCATAATGTGCACCACATAAATTTTATACCAAATTGGGTCATTCTTTGTTTAATTGAAAACTAAGACCTAAAGCTTTCCTAAGGTTTGAAAAAACTGACGCTGTTTTACCCGCCCCTATAAAAAAGACAAACAGAAATCTTGCGAATGGTCTCAAGTAAACGGAAGCCGAAATGTTCAATAACAAATGCTGTGAAATAAAGATTCTGTCCTGGAGCTTTTAATCATCTTCCATCGTCCGTAATTAGATTTGGCCAATGAAGAGCGGCCGCTTTGTGACGAAATCAAGCAATTCTCTTCTAATTTGTTGTTTTCGACGGCTGACCGATGGAACCTCGCCAACCAATCAATAACAAGGCCATAAGGGTGAGAAGGGTGGAAAGAGAGCGAAGAGAAAAGAGTGTAGTCTGGGAAGAAAGAGGGGTGGAGGAAAGAGGATATTCCATCAAAAACTGCTTTAACGCTTTTCTCACCAATGGCTGGGCATCGTCGCCAACCGACTCCGGTTATTCCCGAGTAATTTGTTTTGAAGCTTTTCTCGCACTTCCTCGCGTTATTTACGTGCGGAGGGGCCCTCGTAGAAACACTGGGTGTCGACAAAGGACGTTAATCCTTTGCATAAAACTCTCCTTGCATTAATTAATTGGTATTAGAAAATCTAATCTGTTCATGGCAGCGGCAAGGGATGACGGAAGGTGGTTGTGATCGTAAAAGCTGCTCTCTCTCTCTCTTTCTCGCCAGTCTCCCAGAAGAACCTCAAACAGAAGCCAATGTTTGTTTAGAAGATTAACGCTTCAGACGGGAAGGTTGCATTGCTTTCGACAGCGTTTGATTTCTTTCTCGTCTTGTCCGACCCCTAAGAGGATTTCAAGAAGCACCACAACAAATAACCATAATTTTTCCCACATCCTTTGCTCTGAAGCATTTCGCCCACTATTATGCTCTGCTTTTTTACGCATTTATTTCCCTAATACTCCTTATTTTAAGGAAAAAATAAGTCACCTCCCTCCCCCTTTTTCATCCATTTCTTTTCTCCCATCCTTGCCGCCAACCTCACAGAAAATGTGGATTGCGGGGGAGAGAAAGCTCCAGCGGAGTGATATATGTATTTCTAGAAAAAAGAAAGAAAAAAAGTTCGTAACCGTCGTGTAGCGTATTTGGAATGGAGCCAAGCGACACCCTCCGCTCGAACCTTTCGGCAAATATAGTCCTTAAACAGGTTGTACAATCGACCACAAAGTTAGACGCTGGGACCGCTGTGGTTTTAACTAATCCCAATTTAAAACAAAACGTTCAGAATGTTAACAAGAGGCTTTACTTGATGTAATTCAATGAAAACGTTTCAGAGATATCTCTTCCTGAAAGACAACTTTGTCCCTTTGAAGACAATCAAATAAAAGTATTTGAAGTTGATCTCGTTTTCACCATAATGACACTTAATCGATGCTTTTATTATGTACAGAGACATACAAGATACAGTTGATTTACATTTTACTTTATGCCTAACTATCAATAAAGCTGAACAATAGCACTAACGTGAATTAAATGACCATAATAGACAAGGATTCAATCCTTCAATAGAATTCTTAAATTTCATTTTCTTCTATGAAATACTAAAGAGGAAATATAATTTAAAGATATAAAAATCTTTGAGTAAGCTTAAAGTTGAACTTCGTGTTTTAGGTGAAGAAATCGAACACTGTAATATACGTAATTTCGTAATGTAATATCAATTTCAGCAGGTAGTGCCTATTTTTTTCTTAAATTACTTGAAACTTCTAGAGTAGAGCGAGTGGTATAGTTTTCTAATCTATGATTTCCAGGAATAAAGAAATGAGCAGGTATCATGTACAAATTTAATAAGGAGTGGCCAGAAAATGTACGCCAATATGATTTAACAAAAATTAATAATCATAAATTAAATGGCAATAACTTTATAAACAAATTAAATAGGCTTTCCTGATGATCGATTTCGTAGCTAAAAGGGGGAAAGATTTGAGATTCATTCATGAAGTCGTGGTTATAGAAATCCTGAAATTTCAGCTGCACCAGCTGAGAAAGTCTTAGAGGAACTCCAGCAAGTGGAAACGAAGAAAGTTCTCATGAATAGGAGGATAGAAATGAATGATGTCATCTCGTAGAGCCAGTTCGAACGAATGACTTTTATTTGGTGGTCTCGTATTTAGGCTGTCATCTTGGATCCTTTCTTCTTTTCCATAACAATGATAACTTTGATGCTAGCTGCTCTAGAAGTCTCCAAAGTAGATATTATAAACGGAAAGGCCGTTGATATATGGAAGAATGCTGTCGTCTAGAGCATGTAAATAAGAAAAGGAAGTTGCCAAGGAAAAATGCATGAAGAAAACTTGCTTCTATAAATACTTATATCATCAAGCGTATCTGGACATCACCACGAAAAAGTGATCTGCCATGTCCCTCACAGAGGTATAAAAGAATGCAGGCATGTCCAACATATCTAAAACGGTAGCTGATGATCTGTATTTTGAACTTGGTGGAGTGCTTGGGTGTTAACAATGTAAAAAACCTGAAACTTCTACAATATTATAAGTGCTCCGTAAATGATGTCATTATGAGTGGTAGATTACGACTTGGTACACCATGATGACTGATAGATAGAAACCGCATAGTACTGAAGAAGACAGTGAATCGGAATCATATGGAATTGGCAGAATACATTTTTAACGATTTCCAAGATGCTTCTGAGTATGTCAGAACAATGACAATTCGAACTTTGGGTCAAGTAGTCTGAAGAGCTACATATAAATCGAATTTTAGCGCAATCAGTGGTGTAAATATCGACGGCATTAGATCTTATGGAGCGGCGAATTACCATTCACAAATCGAGGAACATGATGGTTTTGAACGGTTTCTCATGGTCCGGGAACCGGCCATCTAGTTCGGTGAAGAAACTATGAACGCGGAATAAGAAAAAGCTTATCTCCATGTTTTAGACCATTCCATGATATTCACAACGTGGCAACAATTTGACGAGTATTCATTCTTGTTTTAGCATGATTGTGCACCGTTCGTGCGCAGACTGTGCAGAGTGGTGCGCGATTGTTAAGACATTGGACTGGCCTACTTAAAGTCAGGATCTCAATCCCGTAAACACTTGTAGGATGAATTTTAAAGTCGGCTGCGAGTTAGATCACGCCACCCCGCATCGGTGAGAGAACTGGCGGTCTCATTTGGCGGAGAGCCTTCCTTCAAACTAGTTTGGTAACACAGTTAATCACAGGTTGCACAGTTAATCACAGTTGTAGTTCACCAGTTGGCAACCTAGCTGAAGACCGGCTTTCCGATTTGGTGTTTAAGCACTGGTAGATGTTTCTATTGTATTGCTTTTACCACAGAATATTTATTTAGACGATCTAGTTCGGCGATATGGTTTTAAATTATTTGGTAACTGGAGACTGTTGTATAGATTTTCAATCAATTTAGGACGTGTAATAAATAAATAGATAAATAATACAGAATTATACAGGGTGTTTTTGAATTGAGTACAGATTTTTTGGGAGATGATAGAAGAGGTCCTTAGAAGTATTTTTTGTCATATGAACATGGGGTCCCCGCAGCTCCGTTTACTTACAATACTGCATTGAACAATCAAATGACACCGGGACGTAGTGTGCGTTGGTAGGCCGAGATTATTTTATTTTTAACAATTAACACAAGCAATCTACTGTAATAACTTTTAAAGTAATTGTTTGCAAAGAAATTTCAAGGTGCACGTGCTTGTTTGTTGAAAAGTCTTAGGACAAACTTCTTCAAGGAGATTCCATGGTATCCAACCCCCTTTGTAAAATACGATTAGTCCATATGTAAAAGTCATACAGTCCTTTCGAATAATTACTGTAAAAGTCATACAGTAGATTGCTTGTGTTAATTGTTAAAAATAAAATAATCTAGGCCTACCAACGCACACTGCGTCCCGGTGTCATTTGAATGTTCAATGCAGTATTGTAAGTAAACGGAGCTGTGGGGAACCCATGTTCATATGACAAAAAATACTTCTAAGGACCTCTTCTATCATCTCCCAAAAAATCTATACTCAATTCAAAAACACCCTGTATAAATGACATTAATTTTAGTTATTTATTGTTTTATTAAATATATTTAAATAATTATACTTTAGTATCAACAAATTTACATAATTTAAAGTTTAGCTAAAGTTCCTAATAAACAATGGATATTCATTTTTTTTCTCAATGCAAAGCAATTCAAATTTACCAACAAATAGAAATTGCATTATGGAAACTACCGTATAAAATGCAATATAATCACTAATGTAGTATGAATAATTGAGTAACCATGCTTCGATAAAGCGATCGTAATTTGCGCTTGCCCTGGTCTACAATACTTAAGATAAACAGAAAGTAACATTTTATTCATTCTTCTCCCTTCACTAAGAATCGATCGTTATCTAGCATGCAATATGTAAGTATTCTTAACGGACCGTTAATAACGGTCACTGTTAGAGCACGAGCAATTGATTTGAAGAGGTCCAAGGGAAAAAAACCTGAAAAGTTGATGATCATATTGTTGAAAACAGAATTTGAAAAAGTCAATACGTTTTCGAGTTAGCGTGCAAACGGCGGACGACCGGATAAACGTACCAAGCGTTTATTCATATAAGAAACTTTTAACTAAAGTTCTTATTAATTAATTTTACCATTAATAACAATTTATGGGAAATTTTAAAAACAATGCCTTCATTTAATCATATATTAATGGCAAGTTTAAAATTTGTTTATAATTGTTAAATATTTGTTTAATTTGTTTAACTTTTAGCAATGATTATTTACGGCCGGATGTCATTCCTCTTAGATTTACTTGTTGTTGAGAAATTAAATTTTAATTGTTATTATTTATTACAACTTCAATATTTTTTTCACGAATGTCATATCATGATCATCCATGTCCTGATTATAAAAAAAAAAAGTTAACGTCATTCAAGCTGAATTTGAAAAGGAAAGGCATCTCGCCAAAGCTCTAAAACTCAATTAAGATTATGTCAGGGCAGATCAAATCATATAGCCAATATCTGAGAAATGCACGGTTCTGAGCTACTCTACTTTTATGAATTATGATGCAAATGACAATTTTGATATCGCAGTGACGGCTAAAATCTTTCAAGCCTTTCATGATAATCAACGTAATTTAACAAGCAATTAATCCCCCCCGAGGAGGATATAGGAAAGTAGCGGCGGCGCTGAGATCATCAATTTTTGCTCTTTCATCTGCACTTTTTAACCCCCCCCCCAATTTTTTTTTAAAAAAATTGATTTTTTCGAACGTATTATTCAGAAAATGTAAAAGAGCTCTATCTTTTTTCGTTTCTCATCATTTCCGATCTTATATGTTGCCATATTCTAAAGACCAAGTGACTGCCACCCCCACAAATCCGACCCCAGTGGAACAATTTGATTTCAAACTTCATAGTAATGTAGATCTTGCCTAGAGGAATCTGCATATCGGATTTCATTCCTTTACATACCTAAATACCCCTTTAATAGGTCACTTGGTCCCCTTTAATTCCACCCCGTAACTCCGACCCCAGTGCACCAACCAAACCAAACTAAATAGTCAAGTAGGATATGCCTATGCTTCTTGAATTTGCTCTATCAATCGAGCTGTGAGATTGTTAAAAAAAAAAAAAAAAAAAAAGAAAAAAACCAAAACAATTATGATATTTGGCGAACCGGGAGAAGCTAAGAAAAATAAAAACAACAAAATACTAAACCGGCAGCCAAGAGTAAACTGATATGTCCCAAGATTTTAATTGTGTTTCACCGTCGTGAAATTGAGCAGCGTCGCGATAAGAGTTTCCTGTCAAGCTCAACGCAACGAATCCTGTTCGATTTTCGTCAACTTTTCAATTTCGAGAGCGTCATTGCAATCTCTTGTCGGGGCACGAGTTTCGCTTTCGACTGTTTCGAAGAACCCCTGCGATCTCTGTGACAATGATTACCTGCGCTCTTTTGATCGTTTTCTTTTTGCATCTTGTTTTCACGGCTGCTATCTCCCTTCGACAGAGAAGGCAATTCCAACGCCGCCGCCGTCGCCGCTGTCATCTCCTCCTCCTCCTCATCCTCCTCCTCCTTTTCCTTTTTCCTCCCTTTTTATCTGCGCCGCTCGACGCCCAACGCCCTCGCTCGCCCACTCACTCCAATTGAAACCGAACAGAAGAACAACGTCTTTGTCGTCCGTGAATGGCGTCAATCAGCACTTATTGGTTTTTCCGATCTGTCGCCCTGCTCAACTCCAGCGGAGATGGAAACCACTCCCGAACCCGCAACGCATGCGCATTCCAGTTTCAGTATAAAATAAAAAGAAGATCCGTGATTTCCTTGGCCTTTTCTTCCCAGTGTTTTTCTTATCATTCTATTGCTCACTGTTGCCTCTCCTTGTTCGCTCTTCCCGTTTTAACCATTCCTCGCTGTTTTCTCCATCTCCGCTCTTTCCCCCAAATCAATAGTTTTATTCCGTCCGGAAAAAAAGTAAATACAAATATCCTTTGCTCCCAGTTTGTAATAAGAGTTTGCAACTCCGAGATCCAGAAGATTAAGGAAGAGACGATATTGTTGCACGGGCACTTTATCTCTCTCCTTAGACGGAGTAATTCTTATTCGCATTCCTTATAAGAAGCCAGCTTAAGGTTTGCTCGATTTCATTTTACTTTCTCTTTATTATGAAAAGTGTTTGTTCGCGAGAGACATGCAGCTTAGAATATCGTGCAAGACTGTACTGTGTTCATCTTGGGAATTATTTCTTTTACGCATTACAACAATTATATATTCTTTTAAAATACACTACGATATAAAACTTTCCGGATACCGTGACTTCACATCTCTACCAAGAAAAAGTGGGGAGTAGCGCAAAATGCCCCTGCGGGCCTATTTTCAAAGAAGCAAACTTGGTTGATTGTAGTCTTAGGGCACGTCGACTGATGTGGTCATTTGGTGCCCAAATCTGATCTAAAAAACATAAGGTCGTTAAAAATTACTAAAAATAACGGACTAACTTAACAAAAGAAAAATCCCAGAAAAGGTAATAACCACGTTCATACATAACCCACCAAAACAAAAACTCACGTAACACATTCAACAAGTAGGTACAACGATCCACGTATAATTAAAAGCCGCTTAAAACTGCAAAACGAAGATTAAAACAAAACTTAAAAACATTTCAACTCAACATGCGGAAGCTCTGTACTATTAAAATCAGTCAAAGCTCTCATTTACCTCTGTATATTTCGGCCATCTCATTTTCAGAGCTCTCTACCTCAAGCTCTGAAGATGAGGAGATCTCCTCCCCTAGGGTATCCACTAGTAATTGTGATTCTTTTGCTCCTTCGACGCTTATTCGTATAGTTTATTTGCACGTGTAATTTTGTCGAGATCATTATAGATTTGATTTCTCAAATTCTTATTTTCAGAATATACGGCTCCCTCATCTACCGCTAAATAGATTTACACTTGTGTCTGTTCTCTGTCGAAAGTATCTTATCCATCATGGTACCTACTAATTTTACGGTCTTTCTCACGACTTCTGCATAGGAGCGCAAGGTACACTTCCCACAATCGTTTAGCCTCGAAGGAAAATATTTGTTAACTTGGAAAATCAAGGCGCGGAGCCTTCAAAAGCGTCCTCAGGCCAGCCTTTAAGCCTCTGAACCTCACAACTGTTGGGCGATATGGTTCAATAAGATTTATATCGGGACACTGTGCAAGTCAGTTCATTTCTTCAAACCTTGTCTCCTTAAACCATTCTTGCATGCGCCTTGCTCTGTGGTACGGAAATGGTCCAATCCCAAACTGTTGCCACAATTCTTGTAGTGCAGAATTGCCCAAATTGTCAAGATAAATTGCGCACGTTTTAGTTCCTGCTATTGGAACAACTTTGCCCAATCTAAATCATGAAAACGAGTCCCATACAATGACACCGGCTCCTCGAACTTCACAGTGGCACTACAGAGACGATGAAGCTATGTACCAGCTCCGGACATCCATCAGACCAAACTCAACCATCTGATTTCCTGTATATGTAACGAGGTTCGTCGCTCCATAATACATGGTCCGGTTTCGCGTTGATTCTGCTGACGTGGAACTTATGAAAAGCAGTACAGGCGTGAAAACCTGTTCTGGCAAATGGTGATTGCACTGGTGGTACTTGGAAGTAGAATTTCGAGACTCTGTAGCAATTATTTCAGCTGAACATTCACCATTGCATTGTATCACACGTGCTAGCACTCGACGATGTCATTCATTTCCTTTAGCGTATCATTTCATTAGCTGAACTCTGTTGGGTAACTCATACTGCAGAAATTTGAATAACAAATGACTCCAGTAAGGCGTGTTTCTATTACATTACATTAGATATGATAGGCATTAAATTAGACGCGTACATTATTTTGAAGGGAGTGTCCGGAAACTTTTGATTACATAGTTATTTCTTAACTCTTGTTGCTTTTTTCATTAGGTCCAATAAAAAACTCGTAATATAGGGAAATAGTAGAAAAAGGAATAATTCAAAATTTAATTATGAGAAAGTACAGGTTACCAATATTTTTGGTTTAAACGATCGTATTTCATGAATTTTAAACAATGTTGTTTTAAATTTCCATAAATTTGCCATGTTCTAAAACTTAATAACGATAAGGAAGTTTTGTATTAACATTCTCTTAAATTCCGTTTTCCAAAATTTAACAGTAGTTCTCATATTATTTGAGCCACTTTTTAACTTTAAAATAAGAATTTAAAATATTCAGAAAAAGATGAATGTTCATTTTTAAAAAATATGGCTCTTTTCCTTTGTTTTTAATTTATCTGTAAAATATAATTCACTTCTTTTAAAATTGCTTCCACTTCTAACATCCCCTCCTTTCTCCTTGGAGTAGGAAGTCGGCTCTCTCGCCTTGGCAAGGTTCCATCATCAACGCCAAGAACTCCGGCTCTTAAAGTATATGTTGAAAAAATCTTTTACCATACTCACATTATTAAATTCCTTGAAGATATTAATCAACAAAGTCTGAATTTCAAGAACCATAAACTGTCGAATGAAACTCGTAGCCAGGTATTCAAAGACAACAACAAAGAAACAGTCAGAGAAACTATTATTAGGCAATAATTCTACAAGGAAGTGCTCACGTTCCTACCTCAAAAGAGAAATTGCTCCTTTCTCCATTTGACATCACTTTGTATCACGTATTTTTAAATGAAATATCGTTCTGACTAAAAATACTCACCTTCTTTTAGAGCTTGATAAAATATTCACTATAGTTTTTTCGGTATTTCAATTCAAAACATTTACCGTGTTAGTTTAACCATCTTAGTCAATCCAATGTTCATTCTAGGAGAAGCGAATTAGAAAAAAAATACCAGAAAGAAAAGTGATAAACGTTATAAACCAAATAGTCAAAAAGCTTGTCGTTTCTGAATATTTCCGCTGCCTAAAATTTTCTATTACACCTTATCTTACAGGCGTAAGATACTATTAATTTTAGAGTAATTTTGTTACCTTGAGCCACTGTCGTTCAGATTCAAATCAATTCAGATGAACGCTATTTTGTAAGATTTTTAAATTTATTTTTAACTTAAAGATGCACTAATCATAAACATGACTTTTTTTTTTACTAATCTGAACGTAACCCAAAATTCTATGTTTGGATCCTGATCCAAACATTTTGTTTATTTCCTTTATTCAGCATAAAAAATGTACAACCAATCCATAAGAAACATCTGAACAACGGGAGCTTGGTCTACAGCAGAAAATTGTAGAATTACTGAAAACCAACTTGAGTTATTATTAAACTTCATGAGGTTGTTCTGTCTACTTACAACTGGAATTGTCGGCCTCGATCCCGGCCGAGGACGACGAGGATTTTTCAGTGGGAAATCCTGAGATCACGCACTTCCTTCGGAAGGGAAATAAAGCCGTTGACCCCGTGTAGTCGTTTGCCGGCTGCATGCTAAAGAACCCTTACGAGGCAAAATTTGCGGCCCCTATAACGCCGTCCTCAAATGACCATAGTAGCTGAAAAGGATATTAATACCAAACAAACCAAAGCAAACCTAACCACGTGTCAACTGAGGAAACTGCGATTGCTAAACCACGCAAAGGGATGAAAGCCCAAGTTTTGCTTCAGAACATTTAGAGCAGAGTACAAATTGTATCAACAGATTACCAAGTAGTGAGTAAACCACTCAGTTTGTTGGAAATGCAGAGCAAACAGACACACACTGTCATGTGCAATCACTACCACCCAAGTAGAGAGTGTCTTCGTCGAAGTTACTGTTGACATATATTTCCACATCAACATCGGGAAACTGAGCAGAAATGAGTATAATAGACGATATAGATTAAGCAGTCTCCTTCGAGAAGGCAAAGAAATACACGCCTCTCCCTTCAGGTCCCTAACAACAGTTAAGACGATTGGCGAACATTTGTTGTTTCTTATACAAATCTACAGTTTTATTCCGATCTTGATGAAATTTTACACACTTGATCTTCAAAGCAAGAGGAAGGCCAATGTCCACATCATATTTCCAAAAATTAGTAATTACTGATAATAATCGATACTCATTATGATGGCAGGGCTTACTAATAAGAAGCATCTCTAGACCAGCAATGCAAGGCAGGTTCAATTTGCAACAATGCATAGAATTCCTGTTGTTCGGGGTTTTCTTAGAATTCATAGTTTAAAAATCTTGAAAATCTTTAAAAATAAGCACTAATTGGAGATAATGGAGAGTTAGCAGACAATTGAGAAAGATTGGAAAGGCGACAGAGGAACCAGTCCCGTCGCTCAGTGTTGTTTTGGTTTCACCAGCACACTGCTGCAACTGAGCAAATGGTGAGCGTGTTAACAGAGGAAACTGTGACTGTTAGGCCACACAAAGTGATGAATGGCCAAGTTTTGCTTCAAAACATCGAGAGCAGAGTGCAATTGCAACAAGAGTTTACCAAGTAGTGAACAACTGAAATGAATCAGTATTGGTCAGAGAAGACAAAAAGTTCTCCGGGCATCGAAAACATCTGAACAACGAAAGCTTCGTCTGCAGCAGGAAATTGCTAAATCACAGAAAAACAATTTGTGTTATTAATTAACTTCTTTAGGTTTTTCTGTTTACCTACAACTGTAAATATCCCGGGCAACGCCGGGTGCCTCTTCTAGTAGTAAAAAAAAGGCAGAACACGCATAAGCGGAAACGATTTCTATGAGGTCTGCGTTTTCAGATTTCCCTCTGACCTCGATGATAAATACAAGGCGAGACCGAAAAGTTCGTGAATGACTCGAAAAAACAAACAGGGACCGGTATTTCAGAGAGCTACTTTATTGTCCTTCAAAGTAAGCCCCCATGGCCAAATACACTTTTGACATCGTTCGTACAATTGTTGCATGGCGTGTGGAAAAATCTTCTTACGGTTCTGCTTGAAGTTCCCTTGTCACAACCGTTTGAATAGCCGAAACGTCGAAAAATCTGTCCTTTCGTTGTTGATTTAGGAGGAGAAGCTTAAGAACACGTTCGATATTGTGCGGTGTAGTGCCGGTGGTCGGCCTTCTACATCATGGTTCATCTTCGAGGGTTTCTCATTCTTCACGGAAACGCTTAAACCAAATGTACACATTTTCGATTCACAGCGTCTTCACCGTACATTTCGTGGGTTTCCTTTGCGGTTTAAAACAGAATATTATATTGACACTCAGTTCCATTATCAACGATAAACCAAAGGGATATATAGTAAGGGTGTCGTCTCCCATACACTTAGGCTTATAGGAATTTTTGTTTTCTTCACAGAACGCTGCGAGCACTGATGTCGCCGCTGTAGATCGCTGATTGGCTCTTTAATTTCCATGGAAACATGACGCAATCATTAAATGCACGAGAAACGCTTTAACACGTGGAAAAAAAGGGTTAACACAATTAACCCTTTTGTTAGGGTTACAATGAGCTAGGAACCATAAAAATGTTTGTAATTTTAAAAATGTTTTACGTTTTGTTTTATTTTATTAACTTTTTTTTTATTATTAAAAGTAAATAAAGAATGCTCGGTCTGTGAGGCTATTTACACGCCAAACCTCAGATGTTTACGTTATTGATGAAAATAGGAAAGAAAATTTTTTTGTGTTATGACATAAGCTCGTTTTCCAAGGAAAGCAAAAGCATATACTTTCTTGAATATGAGAGAACAAAAATGCCATTTTCAATACATTTCAATTCAGTAAAAACCGGCAATTTTTTGTAATTCAGGTTAAGAAAATTAGGGCATAACTGCTTGGTGCTAAGGACATCACGGCTGGATTGGCTTCCTACAGTAAACACAAAAAGAAATAAAACTTATTACCGTAATTATCAGCAAAATTTGCAACTAAAATTTACCGAACGCAAACAATGTGCACGAAAATGAAAGCGGTAGAGACTTCGGTCATGAACGTGTCAGGCGTGAGTACTTGGCAACTCATTGTTATGTGAAAAACGGACACAACAATGGACACCATTTCACCTCTTGAGTGGCGACATCAGCGCTCGCAGCGTTCTGTGAAGACAACAGATTCCTACCAACTGCTGCCATAAAAGACGATACCCTTACTATATATCCCTTTGACGAAAAACGCACTGCACTCTAAACACTTGCCACATGAACGTACGGCTGTCAACAATGGTGAAGGCACGTATGCACATGTTAGTTGAGATACAGAAGAACGCTTTGCGCATGTCGCTACTAGTCGGACATTTCCCATTATCACAGTTAAGGGGTGATCCATCAATCTTTCCGGTCTCACCTAGTAAGTCAAGGAGTATTGCCAATATAATGCAGTCGAAGAACCAATCCACCAGGCTTTACCTCCAGACTCCACAACTAACCTCTTGCCACGAGATTCTACTGTCTTCCTCTCGCTACCACAGGGTCCATAGCAACGAGATTTTATAGCAAAAAATCCTGCCCCGAGACTCAACTGCCTGATATTCTCCTGACTCCACGACCAGTTTTTGTCAGACTCCACTCCCAATCTTTGCTACGAGAAACATCGCCGCCTTAACTACTAATGACCTAAGAAACTGCAAAAGAGTGTTTACAAATGGTTCATAAAAATGTAAACTCCCCCACCAAGGCCGTATTCCATATTTCGCTAAAATAAATGACAGTTCGACAGACTACTTCTCCGAGTATTTGTTAACCTTCACAGGTGTTTGATATGAACGCTCCTTATGATACGGTAAACGTCAAGGCCATAGTCTAGCTCGTCCCACGTACGTCGCTCATGTTCGATGGTATTGCATCTCGTATACGTTGCTTTAAGTCTTCTAAGTTCTGCAACATAGGTGGCAAAAAGACCCAGGCTTTTACATACATCCATAGCAAAATTTACAGTATGCTTTTTTTTGTTGCATGTTGCCTTCATTTGAGCAACAATATGTCGAGCTTTCTATTTGCTGAATACAACTCAGAGGGATAGCCTATTATTTATATCGTTTATTAAATTTGTTAAGACAGTTTTGATAAGACAGTTTAAATTTTGTACCCTGTAATTTATCGCGCTAAATATAAAGCACTAGAAGAAATTTTTATCATTTAGTATAATCATTTGTTCAAGATACTGATTCGAGGTTTAGCTTCTATCCGCTTTGGTTAGGATGAAATATGACAGGTTCAATCAAAAATTTGTTACAGTATATTTTCTGATTTGGAGAAATCGATGGGTATAATGAATAGTAAGTTTCAAAGTTTATAGAGAACTCTATTAGTATTGTGATTTTTAACCTACAACGACATATATAAACACTTACTATTTTTTTCTGTATTAATTTAATTATATGCTTATGTTTCCGAAAAAAAGACTTAATTTCTATTCAGTAATTCAAATATTAGCCTTACTATATTAAGGTATAACTTATTTTATTTAATTTATTTTAAGTTACATTTGGAAAAATAGCAGACATTTGTTATTCTCCTGAGATTATTGGTGACAGACTCTCCGAGTAAAATTCACTCAAAAAGACGGAACTGAAAAAAAAAAAAAGTGTCAGAAATCTGTTTACATTTTTTCTTAAATTTCCGCTCAGGATATTGATTTTTCTTTTTCAAGGCATAATGCACTAAGAAAGAAACGAAAATCTTATTAAAAATTCAACAGCCTACAGTTGTAATGTAAGGCTTTTTAAACCCCTGTAGTCTTTATTGGTGCTCTCATTATGGGAGCTGTCTTGCGTGGCGGCCACGAGGACAGTGAAGGGAAGCCAGCCTGCCTTGACTCGTTATCTAAAGGGGACCCCGGGTGTCGATCCATACTGACAACTGTGACCCGTCGTTCATCTAGGCTTCCTTCCATTCATCCTCATTCGTATTGTGTCTGAAACAAACTTCCTCAGATCGTTCACCATTTCTTGACAGTCAAATCTGTCATTTTCCGCATAGTTGTGTTGTCTCCGCCATCACTTTAATGTTCCCGCCGGCAAATGGATGGTTTCCTTCCTTTGACCCCCATCAACGGACCTCATCCCCACCCACAGCTTAGATCGTTCCCCTTTCTCCTTCAACTTTCCCCCCTCCTCCTCCTCCTCCTTCTGCTTCTTCTTCTTCTTCTTCCTGTCTTCAGCCTCAAGGGAAAAGTGGAGACGCTGTCAAAAGAGAGCGCTCGCCAATGACGAATCACCTTTTAATTTTCAAGCAGAGGACAAGCGAAACAGAAAGGATTTCCACAAAGTAAGACTGAAAGAAAAAACGAAATGCCTTTCCTGTCTATTGATGTCCAGAAGAGTATTAAAATTTTAAATCTGAAATGAATCGTTCTTGTTCCTCTATAATTTATGAATATGATTTTATGTGGATGGAAGTTTTTCAAATAGATCTAATGGTGGAATAAAACGAAATTGCCATAAACAAAATCCTGTTCCCTCCATGTTATTTACTTATTTAATAAAATAGTGACAATCACTCATGCAGAAATCCATAAAGCTCCCCGTTATATTCAGTGAGCCTCCATACATATAGAGATGACAAACAGACGAAAAGAATATAATAATCGTTTCGATTATTTGAAATCGAACAATCCACAAGCAATCTCTGATAATTCGGAAAAGCCGTTTCATATTTCGTGCGAAACAGCATTATTGAAAAATGACATATTTCTCCGATAGACTAAATCCGCTTGCCACCAAAGGCTTCAAGTAGAATCCGATGAAACATAATATAACGATGACATACAGCAAGAATGAATGTTCCATGTAAAATAACAAATTTCAGATAAAATTGGATTTATTTTATTACATGTATGTTTAAAGCTCGCCTTGGGAAACCGGACACCAGCTAAAACTGCAGGAAATTGAATTAAGGAAATTTAATTAAAATTTCTCAACAATATCAATAAGCATAGCTTATATTAAATTCAGGAAATATTTTTAAAGTTTGATTTGCGTACTACTTATATGATTGCAAGTAATATAAATCTCTCAATAACATTGCATCCGGGAAAACGAATAAAAATCATATATGTAAATCAAAGTTTCACTATTTGATTATAAGAGAATAACATGTAAAATAAAATATTTTGAATGTTTGATGTTTAAACAGGTTGTTGTTATATAATTGAACAGCCTTGTTGTCGGAAAATTGAATGAAGAAAACCATATTTGAACTACCTTGTATTCGCGAATATACCCTGCACTCCTGTATTCTCACGGAATATCCAATACAAGTGTGTTAAAAAAAGTTCGAAACAATGTTATTTAAATCAGAAAATTAACAAATATAATCTGCCAGTCTTCCATCTCTTATTCTTTACGTTATGAAAGTTCTCTGTACTGTCCTTTTTGATGAAGATAATGAAGGTCTTGCAGTACATAGCGGGAAAGAACACACAATTCCGACCGGTTTCGCCTTTTATTCTGGCTTTCTCAAGGATACAATTCTTAGCTCATCAATAAAAATAAAGAAACCCGTTTTGCACTTTTCCAACTACTTCTTCTTTATTTTCTTTATTTTTATTTCTTGCATCCAGTTTTGTGATCTATTTACTTTATGCTCTAGTTCATTTTGTCTTGTTTTCTATTCATATACGGAAAAGAATTCTTATGCAACCTCTTTCCAGATACAAATGCAAAATTGTGTAAGGTCAATAACACAAATTGGATCAAGATTTCATATTTAATATTCATATTCATGAATACTCAAACATAAGATAATAAACAAACTGATAATAATCTTCAAACAAATCGAAATAACAAATTGAAAAGGGAATGAAAAATTCCGCGCCCTGGATTCGAACCAGGGACCATGTCTATCGCTGGCAACGCTCTTAGCAACTGAGTTCCCGCAGATTGAAACATAACAATTTCTTGAAAATCTTTAAAAATGATCAGTAACTGGAGTTAATGGAGAGTTAGCAGACTATTGAGAAAGAGTGGAAAGACGACAGAGGAAGCACTCCTTTAGCTCCGTGATGTATTGAGCAAATCGGAAGCAAGTAAATAGAAGAATCAGCGACCGCTAAACTACACAAAGTGATGAATGGCCAAGTTTTGCTTCAACACATCGAGAGAAGAGTGGAAATTGCAACAACATCAAGTGTACATCTGAAGTAAGATTACGTGACAAAGAAATTATTTAGGCCAGCGGTGGCATACTTAGAGAGGACCATCCATTGTGAGCATTGCAAGTTTGTGCAACAATAGGTTGATACCAACAATGGTATTAACACGCAATTCACCAACACTACACTCGGACCAACGATAGATATCTCATGACCAATAATGCAAGGCAAAGTGTGTGCAGCAATAGGCCCGTCGTGTTCGCAACAACAATAGTATCAACACGCAATTCACCAATAACAATGAGCACAAAATGATGATGCAACGATAGAAAGTTCTTTTCAAAGAATTATAACAATGAATATAAAATGATGATGCTAAGACAGAACATTCGTTTCCAAGTATTATTAGCAATGAACAGGAAATGAATATAATAGACGATATAGATAGGGCAGTCTCTCTCGATGAGGCAAAGGAGATACACGGTTCTCCCTTCAGCTCCCTAACAAGCGTTCAGACGATTGGGGAAAGTGTGTGTATGTTTGTATGTGTGTGTGTATTTGTTTGTTTGTTTGTGTGTGTGTGTGTGTGTGTGTGTGTGTCTTTGTGTGTGTTTGTGTGTGTTTGTGTGTTTGGCACGTTTGAGCATGTTTTTCACACGGGCAATTATATGTAGCTTGCTCAAGAGTCGGCACCCCAAATAATTTGTTTGTTTACGCCCCGGACGGACAAACGAAAAACAGTGTACTGTCAAGATTTGGAGTAAAAGCTTAGATATAAATAAAATTGTCCGGAGAGCGTATTCGAATCTCGGCTGGCGAGTCCAGGCACCTGAAACCATAACAGTCTTTTTTATATACCCGAAACAATTGCAGGTGTTTCAGTGAAGCAAATCAACATCCTTCTTGAGGTTGTTCTACTTACCTAAAACTGTAATTATCCCGGGCAACGCCGGGTACCACAGCTAGTTCAGAATATAATTTGCTTGATTTCGATTCGCCCACTGGGTCGAAGTTACGGGAATTGAAGTTAGAGGGTCCATATTGTAGTCTTTAAAACTATGGCAACAAGTGGTCAAGCGGTCTATAGAATTATTAACATTTTCAAATGGCAATATATGGCATGTGATATGACACTATCGGAAAGGATGAGAAATAATGAAAGTAGGACTATTTTCCGTTTTCTAAATAATATTTTCTAGAAAATCAATTTTTGATTTAAAAAAGGGGGGGATTTAAAAAGCGCGGACAACAAAGGGTAAAAAATAGATGAGCTCAGGCTTCTGCTATTTTCCTATACCCTCCTCGAGGGGATTAATTTCTCTTTCATTGTATTAGGCGTAGTTCAAGAGCAGAAAAGTTTGGGAAAGCGTGGTCAAGTTCTGGCCATGCCTTTCAAAAAACTTTAAATTCCGCAGTCTTGTATTCCCCACAACCCTCTCCTTAGGATACAAAAATGCTCATAGCCCGCAGTGTACGGGAAGATACCGTAATATGTTTATGCATTTGTAAAATATACGATTATATACGGTAAAATAATATAATTGGAATGCTTTCAAAAACTTTTATACTTAGAGATTAAAACGAGATTCTTGGTCCTTATTCCTAAAAAGAATATTCCCCCCTTTCTCTCCCACTCTCTCTTTAAAAAACGATCTATCTTAGGCAAAGGAACCTCTCTTTCTCTTCTTTTTATATTCCATCTTTTCTCCCTTCCTTGTGAAGCTTACGTAATCTCTTTCCCTTCCCTTTTCCCCTCCGTTTTCTACCGCCTCCTTCTCCTCCTCCAACTTTTTCTCTGTCACTTGAAACATGGTTTTCTTGTGGTGGGCGATCCGTTTCCTACGAAAAAGACATAAAGCTGTCGCGCCTGCGCACTCTGTCATCAGATGCACCCCTGCCATGCAGAATGAATACCCTCCCGCAGTGAACACCAATCCACCCTCCTCCCCTTCGACAATATAGAGATAAACAACACGGGGAGGAGGAGGGGAAAAAAAATAACCTTAACATTTATGATCGTTTTCTGTGTTAGTGATGAGATGGTGTTGGTTTCTTCTTTTCATTTTTCTTTTGCGAAAACCCTCAAACTTTCCGAACCCAGAGATACGGAAAGAAATCACCCATCTATTTAAAATGAACCAGATAAAAAGAGTGACAGAGCTGCTTTTTTTCCACATTCAATCTGTTCCTTTTCAGGAGGGAAGAGGAAGAGAGAATTGATAAAGAAGGAATAGCTTTAAAAAGCCCGCAATAAAATGACGTAAATTTTAAGAATTCAGAAAGTACTCGAAATTGTCTTCAATTTACTGCCAAAGCCTATCCTGATTGGAATACAGATTAGCAGTGCCATTAATTTTCTGTGGTTTTAGTTCCAAAGAAATTGCGCAATATTTAGAAATTTTCTGGTAATGATTTATAAGGTGCTTAATTGCCTTTTAAAATTCGGAAATAATTAATCTGTTTGTATAAAGCTTTACCATTTAGCACACAATAAATAAATATTAAGGTATATAATTATATAATGATTCATAAAGAGTTCATCTACTTTCTAGGGATGGTTATCGTAGAACTCCTACACAAGATTGCAACATTTGCTATGAAAAAATTAAAAATTTTATTTTTCTCTTTATAAAGCCGGGCGTTTAGTTCATTTCGAGCTATCAAAGAAAACCCTACAATAAAGCAATAGACAGTACACAGGTACCGGAAAAGTGATATGTTATTTTTCGCTAATATATTGCTAGACTTCCGCATGATGAAATTACGTCAACCACAGTTCTGGGCACATTTCCTACTACATTCCGATAAGCAGCTTCCGGTATTTGGATCCACTGATTCAGTAAGAATCTAACCATGTCAGGAGTGGATTTCGGACCTGGGCCACTGGCCCTCATTCGACGTTCAACTCATTCCATAAATGTTCGATTGGGTTAAGTTCAGGGGTACGGAAGGGGATTGATATGTCTGAGTGCCACTGCCTGGCGTAAGCCTGAACATGACATTGATGCGTAATTCTCCTAAAACTAACAATTCTCATTACAACAATATTCTATAGCGTAGGAAGCACCGATTGTCCAAAATGTACTTGTAGCTTCAGAATTCAAATTGCCTTCAAGCATAAGCAAAAGTCCCAAGCCATGCCATACATACAGTTCCTTTCATCCACAAAGTCTTTTAATGTATATAATTTTTTTTTACCTGTTGAAACTTCTCATTGATGACCTGGATTGGTTTCTATGGTTTTTATGAACCCCGTCGGTCACGTTCAGTGAGCTATGGGAATCGTCCGACGTGGGGTGTGCGTATTCCGATACCTGTAGTGTTCCATTTATTCTCGATATCATGAATAGTTGAACGCGGTTGTGATAATTTTCCCAAAATTTCACGAATATACATGCCCGCAATGGGGCACCAGATTATTTTTACTCTTTGAAAGATACACAAGTTCTCTTCATCTAGCCATTCTCCATCTACGACAAAGTTACACGAGCATGCGTTCCAACGCGCAAGTCAGATTTCCTGTAAATTAGGAGGTGTCCGTTCCATTATTGTAAGGTAGTGTAAGTTGCATTCTGGAAGTGGCTTTTTTTGCAAAACGTAAGCAAATAAAAAGGGAAAAAATTAAATTTATACTGTAGCTAATGTATCATTCGATACTATTCTACAAAAAGTGAAGCTTACGGATGCTTTTTTTTTACGTGTCAAACTGTCAAAGTATAAGCTGTAAGGCGATTTAGGAGAGAAAAATGAAATTTTCTGAAGAGAAATTGAAGATTCTTAAAGTATTTCTTTTTTTCCTTTCTTTTTTCTCGAAAGCAGGCTATTTTAAAGTATCGATAGATTTAATTTTTCAGTATTACATTAAAAAACAAACAAACAAGAAAATCAGAAAATAGAAGTCAAACACTATTCGCAAATAAGTTACTCACAATCAGTGACGGATGTTAGAGTAGACAAAAAAGACAATTTCCTTGGGTCTGTAATACCCAAGAGGGCCCGGCGATGAATTTTTATATTTATTTCTAATCATATAACAAAATTCTCGGTCCCGATCGAACGTTAATTCGTCGTTGATCAAAATCAATTTTTTTTATTTCACTCGTTCTTCGTTAAGCTTTCATTCCTCTAAAGGAACTTTCTTTTTAATTTTACAATCTTTTTAAAATTTATTTCAGTTTAATTAAGAAATACAAATTCTTTAGCCTTACAACCTTAGTCTTCACATCATACGTCCGGTATAAGTGTCCATAATATTGGGCGCTTTCATTTTGCCATTTCATTTATGGTACTTTACCTTTGGCAAATGGATAAGCTGATTTTTTAAGGTTCGTATTCTTTCAGTCAGCTTTCATAATTCAAAAGCAAAAAAACAAACGATGAAACTGGGAGAAACACTTGACGTGGGGGAGGGGGGGGGCAGTATTAACGATTGTGAGTGTTAGATATAAAACTTAGATTCAAGATGCGAAAGTAGATTAAAGATGGATAAATCTATGTGTAAGTTAGATAGTTTTTTATTAATTTAACGAACAAATGAGAAAAGATTGATAAGACAATTCGTATTCGATTGTTTCAGGAATTTTGAGAATTTTACAAATGCGAGAAATAGGTTTATTTGTTACTTTGTGAATTAAAAATATATGTGGCTAATGAATCCATAAATCTTCTAGGCAAAAAAATGTGTGGTAATAAACGTTATTCCACTTCTTAATTTTCTTTTCATACGTCTGTAAATGAATGTGTTTCTGTTTAGATTTCATCGAAAAGACATGTTTAATGCAATCATAAAAACTTTATGCTTCAAAGCTAGGTTTGCCAACTCCGGAAAAGTTGAGTCCGGAGTTGGAAATTTCAGATCACGTTAAAGCAAAACTATCGTGAAAAATATTTATAAATGAACCCAACAAACTCATGAAAGTAATTATATTAAATTATATCAAATTCTGGAAGTCTCTTCTTGTCAAATTTCAAACTTTCCAGAAAAACAAATTAAGACAACCCTAACTAATCTTTGATTTTTTTTGTGCGCCTGTTTCTTAAGAAATACGCTTTCTTCTAGAAATTTCCTCAAAGGATCTTTTCCCTTTTTACGTCATAGATATTTTTCATTATTTATTCAGAAATTGCCATTGAATAATTCAATTGCCAGTAAATACGAGGCAGAAGCAATAGTAAAATAAATAAGGCAATAAAAAGTCAATGGCAATATTAAGTTACGTTTTGGTTCACACCCGTTATTTATCGTTGCGATTGGTCTGACTAATCCCTTTTTTTTTTTTCTCTTTTCCCCAAAGGAAACTCTCGGTCATAGTGCTAATTTAAATTTTGCAGTTAGTCGGCTTTTTTTTATTTTAATTTAAAGCAACGAATAACATTCTCTCTCATAACATTGATACTAATTTTTGGTTTTTTACACACTTTATTCTACTTAGATGGAATTTTTTAATCGATATTAAATTCTTATTAACCGATTGACTTGAAATTTTGCACATTTACTTACTCCTTAAGAGAATAAATGAATCCATTAAAAAATCCACTAACTAATTGATTAGTGGCAATTAATTAATTTAATTTTTATATGAAGACTTTACCAAGAGATGTCGTTAAAGTGTGTTTTTTTTTTTAATTTTATTATCCTTACTTATTTTATTACTTTATCAATTGTCTAAATTAGTTATTTGAAGGAAGTGAACATAAATAAAAAGACTTTAATGAGAACATGTCTTCGCGAAAAGTAGAAAAATTGCCTTGACAAGTTATTTAAAATTGCATATATTCATACTCCTGTTTCTGAAAACTACAAACAAAAAAAAAGCATTGCTTTAAGTGCGTTTCTTATATCTCAATGTTCTTTAACTAGCAAAATAATAATTTAAGTCAGCAACTGTATGTGACGTCATGAAAGGAATCATGAGCAAGACAGAGAAATTCTGGAATTTGTCAATGTCGTGAAAATTTTTACACGGAACGCCTCTAGTAAGTGTGACATCCATTGCTGCCATCTTAGATATTTTTTCATAATTAAGTGTTACAGTAAGATTTTCATTGAAGGGGACATTTCTAGCATTAGTAGTTTAATCAATAAAATATGCTAAATTAAATGACAAAAATATGCACCATTTTTCAATTATAAAGCAGAAAATCCAAAGAAGCTGATATCTTAAAAGCCTTTTTATTAAGTGAACACTTTATTAAAAATTTTTAATCACGTTACTTCGGAAATAAAATTAACAACAGTAGCTCATTTTAAGTGTTTAGCACCGAATATTGTTCAAACTAGTGTTCATTTTTCCTTTTAGTTTTTAATATTCGCTCCATGTTGAGGATTTTTTTTTTTTAATTTAAATATTGTATGCCACTTTAAACCTACCGGGCCAAGTAAAGTGTCAATTTAATGACATCAATTGAAATTAAGTATAACTCATAAGGTTAAATTAATATTTTCTTTCTTAGCTGATTTATGTTTAAAGAAATAATATAAACATTAAATAAAACAAGTCCTTCGTGTATTTTGAAACGACTGTCGTGAATTATATTTTCTTTGTTACCTTCAAGTGACACAAATAATGCTGATATAAGAATACGAGGTGAGGGACTAATACACGCAGGCATTCTGGTCAAAAGGTCCCAAAAACACAATGAGTATTTCATAATCATATAGACAGGAATCTTAAACACACATAGCTTTTAAAGTTGCTAATAATCACCAATAGATGGAGACTACGAAATGTTCGCGCTCTAAACGGAAATTCAAATATACATGTATGCAGGGAAAGTCGACCTAGATATTTAAGGACGTCATTTAGGTCGTTGTCGATAGATTTGACCCTATAACCTACTATCCAAAAGTTAACAGTTTTCTAGGTATGTGACTTTTAAATTAAAAGAAAAAAATATCATTTTTTGCTCTAATTTCAACTTTTTTTTTAATTGCCAGACTCTAGGGTCCAATTTTTTGCTGTTTTTACGAAGGGGATATGCCAGTTTATAAAAATAAATAATAAAACTTGAAACAACTTGCTATCGGTTTAAAGTAGCTGCTCGATAACTGTTTGAATGTAGATGTTTTCACTAAGTGTTCCCAACTTTGAAGCATGTTAATTAGGGTTGCCATCTCAAAAATCTGCCAACCAGGGCATGATGCATGAAAACCCCGGATTTCGGAGCTTAAAACCCGGACATGTAAATTTAAGTTGGTTTTTTTTTGGGGGGGTTTTTTTTAATAACTGAGACGAGAGGAAAGAGAAAAGAACGAGTCGGTTGATCGCGACGCGGGGCGCGGGGGCGCGCGGTGGCTCAGTGGCGCGCTTTGGCGGTGACCGTTAATTTGAAAACTTTAGAACCCGGACTACAAATGAAACCCCGCCCGGACGCTCCCCGGACGCCCTCTAAACTAGGACAAATCCGGGGAAACCCGGACGGATGGCAACCGTATGTTAATTAAAAAAAGTTCTATGGAAGTTATCCTGCAAATTATTTTAATAACTTCTACGTCTTTTTAACTATCCAAAAAAAGTATAATAACTACTAGGTCTGTTGTAAATAGTAGATTTTAATGAGCGCAAGTGCTAGTTCAAAATGACAAACCTTCGATAATAATCATTAGCTGTTTACTACCTGCCACCTCGAAACAATGAAAGAAGGGTCGGGTGCACATTGTTTGCGACTGGGAGATACATTGTTCATTTGCAAAACATCTTTAGTCTGCTCATGCGATTCGTCCGTGGTAGATATGCTATACCGTGCTCTTCGCAATAGCGATCGTGCAAAAACGACTGACGTGACTTCTTTTGTCGTAAAAGCTAAACTAATCGAGGAAAACATTTTCCAATTTACATTATGACCAATACGGACAAGAGAACATTATGTCATTTACTCCTCGTATGGACATGGGAGTTGCCAAGAGGGGAGGGGGGCATTTGCCCTCTCCACCTAAATCAAGTAAACTTGCATACAAATACTTAATTTTTACCGAAAATAAGATTACACGGCCAAACTTTGAAGTATCGGTATTGGCTTTATTCAGCAAAGATGAAGCTAATATTTGGTACACTAGTCCACATAATTTTCTCACATGTATATTTGACTCCCCCCTCCCCCCAACATTTCTGGTTACGCCCTTGGGTATGGATTTATTGCTTTCCAGCTTTCTAACTTCATCAATCATCCATCCTTATCTCCCAAAGTTCATTCTATTTTTTCAGCAAGGATAATAAAACACCATGAACTCTCAAAATTAACACAAGAATAAGCAACAACCAGGGACGAGTGGTAGATTGTATCAATATGATGCAAGTCTATGCAAATGCCGCCAAAGACCGCCCTCCTTGTGCTTATGCCGCCCCCGAACGGTGTCTCCTGATGCGGCTGCCTCTTCTGCATCATAGCACGCCACGCCCCTGACCATTTCTTAGCAAAGACATTTCAGATTGAAGGATCACTCATCCTATATGCCACAGTTCCATCAGTGTACAAAAAAACAATTACAGAAGATCAAATAAAGTTAAGGATTTTAAACCATAGTGTATTATTTTTTGGATTTGTTCAGACGTTGTTTTTTCATTCAAAAGACGCCCACGTGGTTCTCTATTCTAAAAACTCGCTACAGCGTAGTCACACACCATTCAGCAAATAACTCGGAAACTGCTCGGCTGAATTCAACCAAACTTTGTCGCCTTATAGGAGCTAATATTCCCTATAATCCTTAAAAATTTCAAGTTCATAACTTTAATAGTTCCGATTAACGGTCTCGTTGATTAAACCAAATTTCAGTCAATCGCTCAAGTTTTCCTCGATTTATTTACATATATTGCCGCTAGGTGTCTCAGGCGCCAGTTGCACGAGGCCTATACAGTATTGTCCGTAAAAACGCGACTTGGCTTGTATTTTTGGACTGTTTCATCTTCTGACTGTGCGACGTGGCTCGTATACTGGATTTTGATCTCTGCTTGTGGATTGGCAACGATTTTATCATGGCAACTTTACCAACGTGGAATACGCTGACATTCTGTGTTACGGAGTGTCTTCGCGTGCACGCTATCCTGCTCGCCGAGTACCTGGTGTTAGCGTATTTGATGGAGCTTATCGAAGATTACGAGAAACTGGTTGTTCTCAGACGAAGGACTGACATAGGAAGACCCAAATCCATGACAGGGACGAAGACAACGAAATACGACTTCTCTTTGAAGAAGACCCAACCACATCTACGAATGTTGTCGCTCGACGGCTCGTTAATTCGCAGTGTGGTTTGTAATGGACACTGCTGGGCAATACCCTTATCACTATACCCCCGTGCAAGTAATGCACGAAGACGATCCATTGCGACGACTAGACTTCTGCAGATTTATGCTCAATGTCGATGTCGAAGATGTATCTTTTTTTAAGAAAATTCTGTGGACAGACGAATCAAAATTTGACAACGATGGTATTGCCAATTATCATAATGCCCACTACTGGGCTTCAAAAGAGGACGGCAATCCTAACAAAAAGAGACCAAAGGGTCACAAATAATTTCCAATTATTTGATTGGACCATTCTTCCTGCCAGATAATTTGAATGGCGAGGAATATGAAAATTTTTTATGGAACAATTTACCCCTTTTGATGGAAGACTTGCCTCTTACTTTGAGACGAAATATGTGGTTTTAACACGATGTCTGTCCAGCTCACTACAGGAGAAGTATTCGAATGTGGCTGGACGAGAATTACCCAAATAAATGGATTTGAAGGGGGGGGGGACCATACCATGGCCGGCGAGGAGCCCTGATTTGACGCTAATGGATTTTTATGGTGGGGCCATAAGAAAAATTTGGTATACGACCAGCCAACTGCGATTCAAAATGTAGATATCTTGAGACAGAAAATAATTAATGCCGCTGATGAAATGAGGCAGCATCTTACAACTGGGGTCGTGAAAAGCGGATTACGAAAACGAATGAGAATTTGTATTAGAAATAGGGGCGGCCATGTAGAACATGAATTCTGATTAATAAAAAATATTTTTATTAAATAATCATGGTTTTATATTTTATTAAGGTCATTCTGTTATTCTTTACTTTTAAATAAACATTTTCTCTTTGCGGTCTGGGACCGCTTTCTCTTTCATTGGTGTTTGATTTGCCTACTTAACTAAGAATATTATACCTTTTTGGATAGTTATAAAGACGTAGAAGTTACTAAAATGATTTGCAGGATAAGTTCCATAAAACTTTTTTTTTAATTAACATGCTTCAAAGTTGGGAACGCTTAGTGAAAACATTTACATTCAAATAGTTATCGAGCAGCTACTTTAAACCGATAGCAAGTTGTTTCAAGTTTTATTTTTTATTTTTATAAACTGGCATACCCTCTACGTAAAATCAGCAAAAAAGTGGACCCTAGAGTCTGGAAATTAAAAAATAAAGTTGAAACTAGAGTAAAAAATGATATTTTTTTCTTTTAATTTAAAAGTCACATATCTAGAAAACGGTTAACTTTTGGATAGTAGGTTATGGGGTCAAATCTATCGGCAACGACTTAAATAATAAGGTCCTTAAATATCTAGGTCGACTTTTCCTGTAACCCTGTATATGATTGCAGATATCGGTATTTTTTTTCAAACCTCTTCATTTACACAATTTCTATCCGCTTTACTTTCACAATTAAGCAAAATTAAATAAAAGAAAAGAAAGTAAAAGAAAAGAAATGGGGACGTTACATTTAGAAACATTCTATTTGAATTTATTATTTTCCACTTGGTGATAAGCTTATATCAAGTTTTAGAAAGATGGGATAATAATGTCAGTTCGCATTTTCTTCCACCCTATATCTTAATCCTTCTTTATAATTCCCTAATACAACGGCCCTCTGTTATGGGATCCAATTTTGGGGCTCCACTACTAACGCAAATCTCCTACGTACTTTTCGTCTACAAAAAATGGTTCCTAAGAACCCTGCTTAACATCAGATTACCCGTTTCACAACATTTCAGTCGCTTAGGTATCTTAACTATCTACCAAATTTATTTAATTCAACTTTGCTCACTCGTCTACAAGATTAATAATCATCATCTAATCCTTTCTACACCTCAAAACTTGCACCCCTATTCTACCCGACACTCAAACTTATTCAAACTCCCCTTTACTAAAAGTAATTACAAACGCCGCTGCGTCTCATATGCAGGCATTAAATGGTGGAATAATTTGCCAGAACAAATTCGCTCAGCCCCAACAAGTTCATCATTCATGAAATTATTGAAAAATTCCCTTTTAACAAACAATCTACCTGCTAACGCTACTATAGTCATCGCCACCTAAACTGAACGACAGGATGACGTCATTTCTAACGCCAGCCAATAGACGTTAACGGGAAGTAAATCGCTTACCTTTCGTTTTCGAAAATTGTTTTCGTATTTATATTTAGTTTCTATTTTCGTTTTTTTTTTAAAATAGATAAATGAAATTAATAACTTAAATTAAAAAAATGACGCAGAACAGTCGACTCGAAGGCAATTTGCTTTATATTATGACTTTTAATAGGCTTTCCACATTTCAACGATATCTCCGTCTTTACACGTAGAACAAGTGCATCATGGGTAAAATCTAGACAAAGCATACTGATGAGAAGACTTACTGCGTATGTCAAAAAGATCGTTCAACTTACGAGGCGCCATAATTTTTCTTACAGCCATTTTGACTTTAACTCGACCTTTTAAATAAATACATCAATAATATAATAATAATATACGATCTTTCAATTTATATTGTAATCCGAAAACTAAAAACTATAAATTAGTATTCCCCCCGGACACTGCACACGTCGGCCTGTTGGCCATACATGTTCCAGATCGGGTTCAATGTAAAAATAAAACTAAACTAGAAATAAATATCAAGAGCGACTGAACTAGACTCTATCCAACAAAAGTATGACCGGACGTGTTCAATTAAATTTCCAATTTCAACGTGTGTAATTTGGACCCGTAAGGGAAAAGGGCAGTAACTTCTATTCAAAATGACGTAACTCCAATTTTCAAACGTAGGTATAATAGTAGACATTTCGGGCTATCCTTTGGTGCACTATTTTTATGGAATACTATAATGATATGGCTTTCATATGAAATTTAATTTTTTTTGCATTCGGTCCGAATTACACAACGCATTGTGTAAATTGAACCAGGTGGTCCAATTACAACAATAGGCCGAGTAATAGCAGAAACTTTGTTTTAACTTATGTGTTTATTAGTGTACTGTGAAAAATACAAATGATCAACAACCCTATGGAACGTATTATATGGGATGAGCTTATATCTTAATTAAATAAGGTGCTTAATAAGCTTATATAAAGTCAACAATATAAAGTTAAAAAGTTGGATATGTCAAAAAAACGTCATGATATTCGGCGTGTAAATCGACCCTGGTCTAATTTACACAAAGTACAGTCATCAAAGGGAAATAATCCACACTTGAATTTTACTCTAAGGTTTACCGTTTCAATATTAATTTATTTTTAATAATTTAATATTACATTTAAAGTTAACATTATTATGATTATTAAATTTAAATAATTATAATTAAAAAAGCTATTAAAACAACACATCAGCATGAAATGTAATATTAAGTATTAAACTCGTGTGGATTATTTCCTTTGGTTGACTGTACATAAGGTCCAAATTACACAACACGCCAACAATTCTAAAATCAAAAATGGCGACCAACCTTCAAAACCTTTCTAACTAAAACCATGCCTATTAACAAGTACAGAGACCCCTTTTCTTTAACCCTTCCCTGATACATACCGGCACTGACACTTATAGTTACATACACGATTACTATCTCACCTCAACCGAGACCGTAACATGAGACCGTACCAAAAGAGAAAATTTGATATATTTTCACCAATACTCAAGCAACACAACCCGTATTTTTCATACGCTTCTAGGTAAGGGCTATGATCATTTTTCATTCAGAAGAGTGGCGCCATCTAACGTGCAATTGTGCAAAATAAAGCTGGTTCGATTTACACGACGGTCCAGATTACGCGGGTCTTCCTTAGATATTGTTAATTTTACTTTGCAACTTTCGTGGTACAGGGTATACAAGTGCAATCACTAATTTAACTGTTAGAGAGAAAATTGAAAAGCTTAGAAACAAAAGATTATAAATAAATTTTGTTAGGCACCCTAGCAAAAAATGTATGAATTTTTTGAGGATGAGTTTATGTGCACTTTCATAGCTTATGGTTTAATCAATACAAAACCATAATACTCCTAGTTCACTCAAAACTTAAGGTATCCATTTTTTTCATTACATAACGGTATGTTCAAATTGTAATATATTCATTCCTGAAGTTAACTAAAAAGATTATTATTTCTATTTTTTGCTGTGGCAAAGGATAGTATTTACTTCTCTTTTTTTTCAGGGTCTTACCACTCGATGCCCAATTTTGGTTTATTCCAGGGCTTTTGTGTCTCGTCCTTCTTTTCTTCTATATTCGCCATAAATTTAATAAATATTTATCACTTATGCTTCCATTGTTATTTAATTCTGCTTTAAAATGCAGGGCAGTGTGCTATACTTTCAGAAATTCTTCATAAAACAGGATTCCATTTGAATCTAAACTTTTATTTTTCAAAGGTACACCCATTGATATTAATCTCGTTTTAAAAAATTTTCCTTCTCTATAATGTAAAGACCGAAAAGAGAGAATATCCTTTATGCGGAAATGGGTGTTTAACCAACGGAACCCTTGAACTCGTGAGCATCCGCCGGCAGTTGATTGCTAAAAGAAAACGGCAAAGTCCAACTTTTGTGTTGTTTTCTCTTTTGTGGAATAATGGTAGGCAAAGATGTTTATTTGAACTGCTTCCGTCGCATCAGCGAAAGGTTCCCAAGTGTTTTATTCTTACGCTTCATTTCCCTATTACCTGAATAGAAGGAAGCCAATGGGGAATTTAAATTAATAAAATAGAACAAATCTTTTCTGTAATGAAAACTTTCAAAAGTTTATTGCAGGAATCGATTCCTGAATACCTTCCTCGTCTTCATTTCCTGTGTAAACAAAATTTCTAATAGCCATTGAAGTTGTAGCAGTGAATAACTTTTTAATGTACAGGATGAGCAGAAAGTTTCTAATTGATAAAGAAATTTAATAAAACAAAAATTATGTTATATAGATACATAAATTTTTTTTTGTATTATGTTCTTCGTCTCAGAAAATTTTTTTCATATCCTTAACAAATCTCAACATGTGCCCTTTTCGTTTCTCGGAGAAAATCTAGACTATATTTAATTTCTCGCCAAGTATTCACCAGCGTTCTCCTGCTTATCGACATTCTCGCATCCGTTATTCTCGCTCGCAAAGTGCACATATTGGGAACCGATGTAGAAAACATTTTATCTTTAATATATGCCACAGGAAAAAGTCTGAGTAGTAATGCCCGGAGAGTGATGTATGACCATGCCTTCCAAACCATCGGTTGGAAAACGCTGAATTCAGGAATGCACGTGCAGGTAATACCCAATGTGGCGGCGCATCTTACTTTTGGAAAATCACCCATGGCTAGTAAGTACTCTTCTAATTGAGATGCTGTACAGGGGTTTCTAAATGGAAGGACAATAATTACATAGTGCGATTCCATGCATCAATCTAAGCAAAAAGTTCCTTATCGAAAACTCAAAATTTATTTCTAAAAAAAAATTTCGTCATTATGTCATTTATGAACTTCCTGCGCATAATGAATTGCGCTATGCCAGAAAAAGCTGTGGCAATGGTTGAGATTAAATGACGTTTTGAGTTTTGAACATTTTGCATAAAGAACTATAAGTTTCTCATCATGCAAAGAATCACGCTAGGTTCTTATTGCCCTTCCATTTAGAGACGTCCTGAAAGCTCTCCAGACACCATTTCGATTTGGCCGATGTTAGCGCCACTTACAGCGCTTTGGCTCATCCGTTAAAAGAACTTTTTGAGATGAAAAATATAATAAAAAATTGTATGCACTGTATGTATAAAACTAGCAGTTTGGTCAACCTGGAATATTACAGTTTGGGTCGGGTGAGAATTAAATAAATTCAGACCAATTATCCAAAAGCTGGCCCCAACAGGCAGAAAAGAAAATGCCCAAAACCCGGGTTACTTTAAAAAAATCTTCATTAGCATTTGTTAGCATAGTCATTGTTAAAGCTTGTTAGCAGCATTCTAGCCAGGTCGAATAGGCTGAAGTCCGATCTATAAAAATTGGAAACGAGAGCAAGTTCGCATAGTACATCTCAAAGAACGCAGACCTATGCGGGACAACAAATTAAAAGAACGTATAAAACCGTCGAATAGATTTTTTTAACATGATAGGAAAGAAATATGCAACTATTTCCAGGAGGAAAGGTCATTATTTCGTGTGACTAAAGAATGAATTATTATAATTCAAAAAGTTTATATTAACATTTGAAGGGCTCGGTGCAATAAAGGACCTAACCCACAGGAAGGAGTTTTTGAGAAAAGTGATGTTATCGAAAAATCAGTAAATCTGTATGGTTGATGTTTTGCTTTAGTGTGATTGCAGTTTACTTGTGCAATTGTTTATGAAGCATATTGTAAATGGATTTCACAAGCAGTAATTATTACATTTAGTAAGAATTTATTCCTTTGGATTCAATCCTTATTGCCCCGAGCTCTTCATATAGTCGTTTAGTAATGGGTTCTGAGATACAGCTGTTTGAAATTATAATTATGAAGTTTCTAATGTGGTTTAAATTTTACTGCATTAACATTCTAATTACTCTATCATAACAAATTTTCGAATATTCGGCCACGTACTTCGATGAATTTTCCTAGTGAGAACGTGGCGAGTTGCGCGCCTGAAGGCATCTTCACGTTCCATTTGGTCCACAGCATCTGCATGCTCGACATTACGAAAATGTGTGGCAATTTTCAAATTTATCAAAAACAGCTGTACTGATGACAAACTGGGTTTAACGAACCTTTTAAAGTTACACAAACAATGCAGCGCTACATTACGGTAAATAATGAAATCAACATGAATCGCCACAGTTTAATTATTAAGTAGCGGAAGAATGGAGCTACTTATTGGTTTCACAATGTCCGTCCGTCGGTCCCCTTCATAAATTCTACATTTTTTGAGGTAGAAGGTTGAAATTCGAAACGTAGCTTACTATGGGCATGAGTACCTTCTCTATTTAATAAATCATTAGATGGTCAGTGAGGGTTTTAATGGTACGCCTACCTCAGCTGTTCGAATTAATGATGAAAAATAGGAAAGAAAATTCCGCAGCCTGGATTCGAACCAGGAACCTTTGGTCATGCAAATAGCGGTTCGCTTTCATGGCCGCAGTGGCGCAATTGGTTAGCGCGTTGGCGGTCCGAGCCAAAGGTTCCTGGTTCGAATCCAGGCTGCGGAATGTTCTTTCCTATTTTTCATGATTAATTCCCTATTTAGTTGGTTTTGATTGGCCCACTGGGGTCGGAAATACGGGGGTGAAAGTTAGAGGGGACCAAGTGATCTTTGTGGTATATAAGTATGTAAAAGTGCGAAATTCGATATGCATACTCCTCTAGGCAAAATCTACATTCCTATGAAGTTTGGGCCAAATTGTCCTAGTAGGGTCGAAATTGTGGAGGTAGCAGCCACTTAGTCTTTAGAACTACGGCAACACATGGTGTGTGATATATCATTCGATCGAAAATGAAGAAAAAGGAAAGAAGACAGGGTTGTTTTATATTTTCTAAATACTAAGTTCTAAAAAATAAATTTTTTGATAAAAAAAAAAATTGAGGGTTAAAAAATGAAGACGAAGGGGTAAAAATTGATAACTCAGAACTTCCGCTACTTTCCTATACCTTCCTCGGGAGGCTTAATTTCTTGTTTATTATTTATTCAATATTTAACCAATAGCTATATCTCAGAGATCATTAATAAAATGCTACATGTTTATATAAAGTTTTTGACTTACAATAAATCATTCTATATCCACACGAAATATTGACTTTTCCTCCAGGGACACACGTATAAACCAATAATAGCCGAGAACTCAATTTAGTCGATATATGTAATGGAGAATCAGTTATGAAGCTGTTGAAGTTCGTTAAAAAGACCATATGAGTACCCAATTTAACAGTTCACCTAGGATAAACGATTGGTAAAAAAAATTTAAACAACGGACTGTTAAACAATTATAAATTCGACGTATAATTACATTGGATACTTTATAAGTTGTATTGCATTTAATGGTTTTATTTGAGTATCTAACCATCTTCAATTTAGAAATATTTAAACTGAAGCTGTCATGATGTAACCATATTACATACATTTTTGTAAATCGGATTGATCGCTATTAGATGAAATTAGCGAAATAACAACAGTAATAACATCAATAACATATAAATTAAAGAGAATGGAACTACTGGAATGCTTTATGGTATAAGAGAATTAATTTAGCTGATTATAAATGATGAGAAGAAGAGCAAAAAAACATGTTTAATTATAATAAGTGAAAGGAGAGAGAGTCGGAAATTCACATTCCGTAAAGAAAACCTTTAATGAATTAAATGCATAAAAATTAATTAAAAATCTTAAGAGAAAGAGGGAATATACGACCTTATTTATAGCTTGAATGAAAGCCACAAACACAAATACACAGGAACGATATTTAAGTTAGTAGTTTAGTATTAATAATTTCACGATGCATTCCTTATTTTTTCAAAATATTTATAAAAAGAGAAATGGAACTAGCTTGCAAAACTGAATAAACAACCATTAGAATCGATTTTCAAATTACACTAGTCAACACACATTTTGTGACTAAGACCACACAAAGTGTTCTTAGTAGTAATTTGTAGGTAGAATCCGAATCTGCTTTTAGATTTTTTCTATCACGTCAAGTTTCCAAGTTATGCACATCGAGACTTCTATGTTAAAGTAATGGGAGTGAAGAGAAGCGGCTACATTGTTAAAGTATCCATATTTTAGGGCCGCAAGGAAATTTACCAGGCCCCGAACACTGAATGATTTAAAAATGTTTCATTGTAAAACAAGAAAGCTGTGCGTGCTAGAGAAATTTAAAAATTATATTCGTAATCAGCAGAAAAAATACTACCAAAAATTACCCACTTTCATTTTGTCACAAGAAAAATCTTAAATTTTGTTGGCCAGTGTTATCTAATGTTATTCTTGAGATATTCTACGACATACGTGTAGCTTCCATCTTGCAAGTCATAATCGAATTTAAATTTTAAATATTTAAATTTTATATTTCTCAGATAGGTTCCATTTTCGCAGTAAGATGCTAAAATGTTTGCTTATAATGTTTAATATAAGTATTTTCCTGTATAATCATTTTTCAATGTTACCAATATCAATATCAAACATCATAAAAAAATTCACTTAGAAATAATCACGTTATAACTCAGAAACTGTTGATCACAAGTAAAATAACTAACTCCAAAATTGCCAGTAAAAAATATTAACAGAAATTAGGTTAAATATAATTTATTGAAATCGTGTCGGTTTTTTTTTTCAAATTGATTTTTGAGCGCATCTCCTTTGAGTTGCAGGCTAAAATTTAATTAATAATAGATTAACGTAAATATTTCTCAATTTCTTGATAACTGAATAAATAAATATATATAGCAAAAGTTCTTGGGTGTTAAAAGACAGGTAATATGTAGAAACTATTTCAGTTTAATTTAGACAACAAAAGAAGAAGAAATTTAATTTTAAAACTTTAATATAATAATGGGAAACACTTTGTAAAATTTAAGATACCCTCGCATGCAAATGAAGTTGAAGGCCGTCCGAGTTCATAAGCTGTATTCTCGAACGACGACGTTATCACGGTGCGTTCCTTTTTAATTACAAAGCGAAGGAGGAATGACCGTTAAACTCTTCCCCAAACAACCGTAAAATCAAGAGTTAAAAGGGTTGGAGGAAAACTGTCCTTCGGATGGGAAGCAACGAGAAGGAGATGCCTGGAAATCCTTAGTGAAATCTTCCACGAAGAAGCGCCATCATCAAGCCCGCTCGTCCGTATTGACCGAGGGAAGTTGGAGTGAGTAGGAAGCGGGAGGAGAAATGGGGGGGGGGGGGGAGAAAGAAGGGTCTCCAGGGAGGCACAGGGGGCGCTTCATAGAGTAAAGCACAAGATGTCGAGCACTTGAGGCTCCTGAATGAAGCAGTCAGCCACCTAGAGAGAAGGAGGTTGAAGAAGAGATTGTTGGTAAGAAGCCGCCTACCTTCCAGTCGACCCATGAAGACGTTATCAGCGTCGAAATCAACTACTCCTTCGCTGGTCTCGAAGAGAACATCTTGAGTAAAAATAGCGGTGTCCCGGTAGAGGACGAGTTTAAAATCTCTAGAACAAAAAATAAAAAAAAAAAATCATTACTATTACTTTCGGTAGGAAAAACATTTCTATGTAGATGTTCATTAATTAAAGATACCGTTAACTGTTGTTGTAAACTTTATCAATAAAGTAGTTTAATAAATCTAATTACTGAAGCTAAGCAATTCTCATCATATTTCATTCTTGGCATTTAAATGTTAAATGCTTACTTCTAGCGATATTTTATCATATGACAACATTAAGCTGCTTTTCATTTTAAGTTGACAAGTGCTAAAACTAAGGTCGTTTAACATGTTGAACAAAATTAGATGTTGACCATAACAGATTTGATAACAGATATGTATACACGTTGAAAGATTTACTATCAAATTAAGAGTGATTTATTTTCCTTGCCTTTCATTTAGATGATAAAGTTAACTATAACTCTAGAATAAATGAAAATTCATAATCAATTATTAGAACGAGGTCTGTTTAAAAAGTAATGAGACTGTTCCGGTAAAAACTCTTTTATTTATTTCTTATTTACAAATGAACCTTATCACCTTCAAAATAGTTCCCTTGAGGGACCACAGTGCGACGGAGACTTGCTCCCACTCCTCATAGCAGTGCTGGATATCGTGAGGTGTAAGCAGTTTCAGTTGGACTTCTGAATCACTTCCACAGAGGCAAAATGTCGTCCTTCGAGGCAACGTTTCCTTGTCCCATCTTGGGAAAGTAGGAAAATTCACATGCACGAGGTCAGGGGAGTAGGGAGGCTGAGGTACCACTGAAATGCCTTTTTTTTTGGGCCAGAAATTGAAAGACAGAAAATGCTGTGTGAGAAGGTGCATTGTCTTGATACAGCATGCAAGTTTCAGCAATGCTTGGTCTCACTCGAAGAACTCTTTTCCTCTGTTCGAAGTTTTCCAATTTTTCAAGGAATCCGTTTCCCGTGACACACTATTCACGCGAATGTTTCATATCAATAATGTAGTAACACTAAAAAATTGAAAATTACACTGAAGATCGAGCAGATGTTTGTCTAAACTACCACTAGAGGGAGACGCCTCCTGAGTTGCTAGCATGCATTCTCATTATTTTTTAAACAGACAACGTCTTACATAATTGAAAATGTTTGGGATAAATTAATTTTTCATATCTTACTTCACATTCTCATTTATTAATTTTCATGTTTAGAGACCCCATTTAAATGTTTTATTTTAACTGAGATCAATATGTATAACATAAAAATTTGAAAAACATTTTTCCCTCCTCTTTTGTCGTACAAATACGAGGGGCGATTGATAAATAAGGTCTCCATGGCTGTAACTTTTTTATTTGTTAACCGATTTTCAAAATTCTTTTTGTATCTTATGCTCACATTTGTCCTCTATGTAATGCACTATTCACTTTTCGAAATAGTCCCCATTCCTTTCCCAGCATTGCGCCAACGCGTGACTAGTTGGGTGAACCCGTCGGAGAGGAATTCCGGAGTTGTTGTCGACACCAGAATTGAATGGCAGCGTTTACCTCGCCGTCAGAACCAACTCATGTCCCTTAAGGGGCTTTTTCTTCTTTGGGAAGTGGTGAAAGTCGCAATGTGCAAAGTCTTTCTTTTTTGAACTGCAATTTTTCATCTTTGAACTGTAGGAGCTGCAACGCCTCTTGTGTGTGGTGACTCGTGTGCGGGCGGACGTTATCGTACTCCAGAAGAGGGTCCAAAGCAGGCGCAATGCGTGGAAAGGGATGGGGACTATGCCGAAAAGTGAATAGTGCATTACATAGAGGACAAATGTGAGTATAAGATACAAAAAGAATTTTGAAAATCGGTTAACAAATAAAAAAAGTTACAGCTATGGAGACCTTATTTATCAATCGCCCCTCGTATTATGTATCCTTTATTAATTCGTATACAACTGCTATTGCAAATATCCAAAAACATTTATGTCAGAGGAATCCTTCATTTTGTAAAAGAAATCTAGTATTTAGCAATTATAGTAACTACAGTTAAATCAAAAATCAATTTTTTTTGCAATCACTTTATTAAAATAGTTGCAATCTACTGTTGTCAAGGAATAATGCCATCGATTTTCAGCGAAACGGACATTTTTTCTAGCATTAGAGATCAGAGCACCCCTGTTCCGAAATTCGAGTAAATATATCAGTATATGAGCACTTTGTGACTGCTCACGCCAATCTTCCATTATGTTAAACTCGTGTAGTTTAAGAAATTTTATTTCTTGTTAATATACGCTATGAGGATCTGTAATATTATAATTTCATTGTTAGAATGCGATACAGGATGTCTTCTACACATTAACTTTCCTCAATTCTACCCCCATTAAACCCAAAACCCCCATTAAAGCGCAAAAGCCAAATGAATACATTTTACGATACAAGAAAGAGGAACGCTAAAAATTCCTAAGCTTAACAAATTCTTCTCTGTTTATTACACTTACTTTATTACACTTCAGCATGTGACCCTTTAAAGACTAACTGAGAACGAGAGTCTACCTCAAAAATTTTAAATATTTAATAATGGGGGTTTTACCTCACTGTAAAACTTGAAGCCGTCTATGATCCAATTTATTTCTACATGAGAAAAGACAGCTCTGGACGTTTGGAGTTACTTTAAAATTAATTAAAAAGTCACGAAAGTGGAAATTCAAAGGTTGATTTAAGGAAGAAAAAAAAAAGGAAAATCTTTGCAACCATGACTAAAATTTCCTATCGGTTATGTGGATTTATCATACATCTTCTTAACATTTTCAAATAGGGGAAACGATATAAGTGGAATACTAAGTTTAAAGATGTTGTGAGTTCAATTTATTATTATAAATTCTTTATGCTTCAGCCCTCCTATAGTGCTACTCATTCTTACCCAGTTATAAGAAACTCAGAATTAGTACATACAAATGAGGTTAATTCGTACCGTTCTTATAAGAATCTCAATATAAGTAAAGAGAAATCAAATCAATTCGAAACCGTGGACCGTGTTAAATGGAAACCACATTATGACACTTAGAATTAGTACTATTAGATTAATTCGTACCGCGTTATATGGAAACAGTGTTAAATGGAAACCGCGTTATATAGGCAGTTTTGCGACGCAATTGGATAAACAAAGTCATGCGAACGTGCGACCGTCCATAACATCGTCGAGTTGTTTGTGCCATCTCTTGTAATACTGCATGGTTTCTGAATTAACAGGAGAATTCCTTGACAAATTAAGCTGAAAAATTGCGTTGTACGTATATGAAAAATCAGGGGAATTCCTTATTATTTCGACCTTAAAAGTGTAATAGAAAAATTCATGGTATAAGGAGACTGGTTACAATTAAGCTTAATTATGCTTTACACAGTACCTAATATAGAGTGATTCAAAATTCAATGTACAAACTTTTAGGGGATGTAGTATGAGTTATTTTAAGCAAAAAAGTTCATATGAACGTGGGTCCGAATTTAAACGAAAACCGAATTATGAACAAAAATAAAACTGCCGTCACTAAGATGAACAAGTTACTAACTCAGATTCCATAATACATAGGATAATGAAATTTAGAGAAATAATAGGATACATGACATTGTGTATACCGTTAAAATTTGATCGACTTCCAACGCGTAGTTTCCGAGTTACGCAGTCAAAATCGTAACACGTGCTGGTTAGTACTCACATGTGAGCACGTGTTACGATGTTGACTGCGCAACTCGGAAACTACCCGTTGGAAGTCGATCAAATTTTAACGGTATACACAGTTTTATGTATCCTGTTATTCCTCTAAATTTCATTATATTCGGTGTTATGGATTATTAACTTGTTGATCTTAGTGGCGGCATTTTTATTTTTGTTCATAACTCGGTTTTCGTTTAAATTCGGACCCACGTTCATAGAACTTTTTTGCTTAAAATAACTCATACTACAACCTCTAAAAGTTTGTAAATTGAATTTTGAATCACCCTCTATAAACCATGTTCCACGTTACATGCAAAGCGAGTTGCGAGAATACCGCATTATAATATACAACTACAATGATTTTTCAATTGAAAAATGGAAGGAAAAATTCTGCGACCCGGATTCGAATCATTACCTATGCTTGGAGACGCTTCTCCAGTTAATAATTATTATTATTTACTTGTGAGTTCATCAACTTTCTGATGGTTTGGAGTGGAGAAATTCTCGATCTGCGGGCCAGGTTCCCGTCTCCCATTGGGCTTTCAACCGTGACAACTTGGTTGTCTTTAAGACACCTTGAGACAGCTTGGCTGTCCGTGGTGTCTGCGATAGCCCAATTCGTAGAGGCATCGGCCATGATAGTCGAGGTTCCTGGTTCGAATCCGGGTCGCAGAATTTTTTCCTTCCATTTTTCAATTGAAAAATCATTACCTATGCTTGGAGACGCTTATCCAGTTAATAATTATTATTTTATATACAACTACAACAAAAACAATATCGCCAATGCCAAGAGGAATCTAACGAAGCTTCTGGAAAACATTAATTCAAATGAATTTCTCATATGCTATCTCCGCCATTGATTTAAGCTCTCGTTATTCAAAAATGCTGAATAGAAAATGGTAGAAATTTATACAAATAGTTTATGGTGTTCATGAAGGTTTACAAGTATAACCACCAATGGTAGCTCTCTGAACCCAATAGCATTTTCACGAAAGTACAGATGCCATGGATTGTCGCCATACAACACATACTTTTACCAAAATTAAGCTGGTTTGCGAGCATAATCTTCAATCTTCATCAGATGACGAAAGGTTTACAGACGATTTACTAGAAAATGTTGCTTCAATCTTGTGTGAATGATTCTTCTATGACGTCAAACTGTAATCGTAATACCAAATGTTAAAAGTGCTGTCGTTAAGCTCCGTATTAGTTCATGCCGCCGAGAATTATCCTCTGGTTAGAAAGATATGTAACCGCATTTTCTGAGGAAAGATGCCGTTATCCTGAAATTAAAAAAGCTGAAAGACGAAAGGAATGACCATTTCGAAAGGGAGAATTTATAAGGCGTTGACTGCAAAATTACGCGTTGCTGAAGTCGCTGGAGACACATAGCTAAGAAAACCTAATCGCCCACACTAAGGAAGCCGGGGATTATCAGGAAAAGGAAAAAGGTCTTCTGTACAGGGTGACAATTATTAAGTTATATGAAATAAAAACTTGATAACTTTTGAACAGTTGGCGAGATTCAGTTAAAACTTGGCGGTTAAATGCAGGGCATGTTGGGATTATTTTTGAGCATGCGCACTCGTATTGTTGTCGTTGTTCGAAATACAGCGTTTCTGAGCGTATATCCATCGTCAAGGCCTACTATTCGAGCAATAACAGCCCGATTGCGGCTCAAAGGAAATTTGCGACCGAGTACAAGCTGAAGACAACCGGTCCAAGTGTTATAACAATCAAAAATCTGATTAAAAAGTTCGAGAGAACGTCTGAAAATTTCGAGAAAATTGATGGCAAGCATATCGAACGTGTCATAAACTAAATCCGAATATCTGTAGTTACTTTTAACATTTGAATAAAATTATTGAACTCAGTAGTTTTTGAAAATCGGATGTTTTATTTCATATTAGCACAATAATTGTCACCTTGTAAAAGAATCCACAGACGAAACAATAAGCAACAAATATGTCGGCATTCACTGGTGAAAAGAAGGCGTTTTGCATCGTGGAATTTGCAAAATGTGAATCTGTTGTGACTGTCCAACGGCGATTTCGAGCGAAGTATCACACAGAAACACCGACGGACAAAACTATTCATGTGTGGTTCAAGAAATTCAAAGAGACCGCTCCAGGATCATTGGTTTAGAGAATCGAGCAGGTGAGACAAGCTTTTATTAGGAGCCCGAAAACGTCAAAGAGCTTGTGTGCATGCCCTGGATCAGGGCCGTGGCGTGCTATGATGCAGAGAGGCAGCTGCAACAGGCGGCACCATAAGGGGGCGGCATAAGCATAAGGAGGGCGGCCTTTGGTGGCATTTGCATAGACTTGAATCATACTGAGAAAGTCTACCAAACGCCCCTGCCCTGGATGCCTACACACATTGAAATGCGAGACAAAATGATACACGCATTGAACTGCCTGTATTGACAGTGATATGTTGGGTAGAGTGTGGCAGAAACTGGAATATAGGACTGATATCTGCCGGTCACAAAGGGTGGACTTATCCACCGTTTTACAAACTTGGAGAGATTGTGTATTTGTTGATATGAATGTTTTTGCTGCATCCGTCATAGTTTTTGCACATTCTACTGATAAAACCCTAGAGGGAATAATGAATAACCCTGTATTCGTTAGCACCGCGAATTATTGAAGGCGTTCTTTTCCTTGAACATTGTTGCTGAAAGTAAGTAACAGCATGGTAAAAGTACCGAGAAGCAAGCATTGTCTGCGTTTATCGTAGCTTTCTTGATCATTATAAAAGTATGATTGACTGATTTCTACTTGAAATGCACTGTTAAGTAATTAAATTAATTCATTTATTATTTAATGCATTAATTGTGTATAATACGATGTATTCATTATCTTATTTCTATGTATTTACTACCTACTTTGGGTGATTTAAAAATCAACCGCTAGATGGCAAATACACTGCTTTGCAATAAAATTGCCCCACCAACAAGGAATTATCCGACCTTATTCATATTTAGTGGGGGCGGGGGGAGGTGCGTCTACCTCCGACTAGTAAACGATTAGATGCATGCTCACGGGACATGACCATTTGGGTTGATATAGGGTGTCCGGATGCCTGTATAGCCTCATCAGTTGACACCTGTGCGAGACGTTCCGTGCACTAGGGAGGAAGCAACTGCCTCGTGAACGTACAGTACTGTAATCCGCACAACGATCTCAATGCCACGACAACCGTTCACGCAATTAACGGACTTTGAACGAGGTCGGATTATTGGCCTCTCCGAGGTTGGATGGTCATCTAGACGAATTGCTGGCCATGTGTGGCGGGACGCACGGACAATAGGCCGTTGTTGGAGGCAATGGCGAGAGGAAGGCACACATGCCAAAAGACCAGGCTCTGGGGCCCGGAGAACCACATCAGCTCTTACCGATAGGCGGATACTGCGAACAGCGCTAGCGGACAGAATCATCACTATTCCCGGTACTGCTCCAGTATCAAGAGCAACAATAGCACGCCGGTTACACGCCGCGACAATGTCTGCCAGGCGTCCATAGTTGTGTCTTCCTTTGACACCTAAGCACCGCGCGATACGAGTGCAGTTGTGTCGTGAACGAGTGGGCTGGCGAATGGAATGGCGTCCGGTGGTCTTCAGCGACGAATCCCGCTTTTGTTTGGACACCGACGACAGACGCGGACTTGTGTGGCGCAGACCATTGAAACGTGCCAATGAACAATGCATCCGGTATCGCCATCGTGGAACAACACCCGGGATCATGGTCTGGGGTGCCATCGGCTACGATACCAGAACGCCTTTAGTCACCATCCAAGGCACCCTGACAGTAGCACGGTACGTCACAGAGATTCTACAGCCTAACCTAACCTAACCTGTCGCCAATTGAGTACGTGTGGCACATGGTGGAACGTCGTTTACGATCACCCAGCAATCTCCATGAATTGACCCAGTAGGTTCACTAGGCACCCTAAGATGCCTAGTATTGCCTGGGCAGACGTACCCTAAGATGACATTTGCCACCTGTATGATCACCTGCACCTGCGGCTGTAACAATGCATCGCCGCTAGAGGTGGTGCCACAACCTACTGATGTCGCTTTCCGTTGGGACACCCTGTACAAACGAATGCACGTCTTGGCTCCATAACGTAATAAAGGTGTGTTCAGATGTATCTCTTGCTGTATACCTACTTTTGGCTCATTCGGATAACTCCTTGTGGGTGGGGCAATTTCATTGCAAAGCAGTGTAGATTCGCGGCGGTAGCAAATGTATTATAAAGTGGTAAACATTATATTAAGAGTTCCAGTCTTTTTGATATTTTCTTGGTAAGTCATACGTTTTTCTTGGTAGTTTTTTTGGAAACCCGAACAATACCATTTTCTGAGATTCCCGTAAAATCACTTGATGTTGCTGCCATAGAGAACTCTTAGTGCTTCGTCGAGCCCATCTCCAGTGGAAAATGAGATAGAGCACAACTGCGGATGGCGTGGTGGCGTAAATTGAAATAAAAACACTATGATTAGCGTTTTTACACAATTTTCTTCTGCTTATAGAGAAACGTTTGCAAATAAAAAATGACAAAGTTTGAAAGAGTTCGAATATTTCAAATTTGTTCTTCAATAAATTGATAGGTTATTTTTCATTAAAGTTACAATTAGATTATTAATTTAATCGTCTAATCAAAAGAAGCGACATTGAATTATCTCAACACTGATTAAATTTTGATTGCTGTTGCGCGTAATTTGATTAAAAAAATTTTTAATAACAAGTTAGAATGCACATGAAAGCGAAAAAGTGAAAGAATTTTAATTAACGACATAGTTCAAACTGGTGCTAAAACTATATCAAACCTTATTAGATAAAATAAATTGAATTATTGCAGCGAAATTTTAATTGTCATGCCGCTGGTTATCAATTTTAATTCTTCCTAAAACGATTGTAGGTATAAAAAAAGGAAGAAGAAAGCAAGAAATCGATATCTCGGAAAGGAAAGAAAATTTCTATTTTAAATAACAAAAACCAAAAACGAACGTTTTAAAAATCAAAACTTGGGTTTATATCGTTTTTTGGAAATTTGGTTTGAATCTTTACCGGAAAGGAAAAAAAACAAAAAACTTAGGAATATTGTCAGATCGTTATTTTTTTCCCCAAATAAAAGCCGTGGAGCAGAAATAGAGAGGGATTATTGCTGCTTTGGCCAATCGAGGGCAATAAGATGAAAAACAAACTCGAAGGGAGAGAAAGAGGAGAAACGAATACAAAGATTTTTTTTCTTGAAAAAAAAAAATGTTATCTCAGCAAAATTTTAAAACGTCCCTCTTCGAACAAAAAAAGGGAAAAGAAAAGAATTTGGTATTTTGCATTGATCGTCTATTTAGTAAGCAAACGATTGCTAGGACGCATTCTTTCAATGACCCCCGTCGTAAATTTAATCGAGTGCTTCAAACTGAACGTCGTAGCGCAATATGCAGAAAAATTCCGTTAACGTACTCGATGGAATGTGGCCAAATGGCGTAGGCCTAGTTCTTTGAGGAGCAGACGCCTTCGGGCGCCGCCGAGGAGTCATCGTTAGGCCTAAGGCCAAAACGGTCCAAATCGATCGGCCCGGGGGTGGTGCGTAAATTAAAGTTTGCTTCCGCTCTTTACACCAACGTTGAAAGATGGTTTCAATTATTTACTCTTGTTAACGATTGCCACCGATAGCACCCCCATTATCCTCTCACCTTTCCTCCCCAAATTGTACGGACTTTTCTCTTAACCAATAAAACATTTAACGTGAGGTTCGGCGAGCCGATTCATCATTTATACACTAGTGATGGATTGTCCTTTAGTCGCGTTGCTCCAGTAAATCCTTAAAAAAAAAACGTGACATACGGGAGCGAAGTGGATAAAAGTTCATTCGTTTACAAAAAGGGTCTTTTTTAAACCTAAATGTTGTCTATGTCTTATTGATCTTACTTTTCGATTTTATTTCATTTTTTTTACAGAATATTTCCTTGATTAGGCAATATAAGAAAACCATATTTTTAATGAGTAGCCGTATTTTCCGTGGATCAATCTTTAGAACGAATGCTGTTGTTGATTATAATTTTTCCAGTTTACGACACATACATATAGTCCATTTGTAAAATAAAGAACAAAAATATATCTCGATCTAGGATTCAAAAGTCATCAACTATAATTACTAATTACTAGATTCTTTTCTTTGGTGGCAGTTGCTCATATATTTGTTTAGGCTTTATTGTTCTCACGCCAATTTATCCTCCCTTCTCACGAATATCATTCGACCAAAACGTAGAAAATAATATTTCTTAGATTCAAAGAGTTAACTACATTGTTTTAAGCAAAAGTTGTATTAATATGTACTTAGGCGATTGTACTTTCGTCTAATTTTTTCAATATTCTTGTAGAATTATGATGGTGAAAGTAGCCTATAACAAACTGACTCGTATTAAGCTTAATTCGTACTAATTTAAGATGATTGCTGAATCCTGTAATAGAAAAAAAAAATCAGTAAATCTTACTGCAGTCTTTTGGTATTTTAGGATGAAAATATATCATCTACCTACATTGCCTAAAGAATTCAAAGAGCTTTTTTATTTTATCAATCAGTACTTTCTCAACAGTCTTCAAGTATGTTCAGTAAGATCTCACTTTTAAGTTTTTCGATTACATAAAACTTAAGCAAAGATACTCGTATAACAAAACTCGATATATACCGTAATAACAAAACTTAAGCACAGATAAAGTCAGTTACAATTATAGAGATGCATGTGATTGCTTAATCTACTGTATAATCTTTTAAAGCTTTAAGCAAAGATGTAATATCACAACATTGCTAGCGACGTTAATCAGATTGTCTTGAAATATAGGGCGAATGCGTTTGGAAATGGAAGTATGCGTATAAGGGCAGCTTGTTGTTATTGGTCAGGTGATTCGATGATTGCTCGTCAAGCCAAGATATTTAATTGGCATACTTATGTTCCTCAAACCAAAAGTGCAAGGCTTTGTACCTCAATAGGAAGCTCAAGCGTCCCCCAGATTCTCTTGTTTTGTTCAATAAGAAACTGAACTGGGTGGACTACTACAAGTATCTGGGAGTTATCATTGACTCAAGACTCTCATGGAACCGGCATATGTCCTATGCTCTGAACAAAGCGAAGAGGGCTAAGTACAGTATCATAGCTCTCATGGGTCGCAACAGCGCCCTCAGCAATGACAACAAGCTACTTCTGTACAAATCGATTATCCGGACCATACTCATCTATGGCATGCCTGCGTGGGCGACTATCTGTAAAACCAGATGGAGTGAACTACAGTCATTCCAGAATGTTACCCTGAGGACCATTGCTCAGCTGGACAGAAGGACGGTGAAAAACCAATCCATCCACATGGATTTAAATATGGCCCATATCGGAAAGTTTATACAGGATCTCCTTTTGATTATGATACCGAAGATGAAGACTCACGATAATAAACTTGTGAATGGAATACTGAAGAACTCATTGAATATGAACTGGCATACGAAGTATCGTAAACCGAGGCACGTTCTTGACGTCAATTTTGAAGATATTAGCAACGTCTCTTTCCCGGACTACTGGAAGATGTGATAATCTTCTTTCTCCTTGTGTTTTTTATTTCGTTTGTATTCTGTTTCTGACAATCGTCAATCTTATTTTCTATTTTGTATAATATGGAAGACCGCTTGGGTTCGTTAGGCTTTTTGACTACCTCAGTGTATTTCATTTGGAGTTTATTCTGGTTGGATGAGCTTTGTGAAAGCGCTGCTTTCGTCCCATCCTAACAAATGTAGACTTCACTGTTCGATTGTCGATTGTCGTTCCTCAAACCAAGATTGGACATAAAGAGCGTCATGGATAAAGAAATTGGTCAAGCTATAAAATGCCATCTCCTACAGCGTAATGTCTGCTTGCTTATATCATTTCAAAGTCCTTGCCAGTCAATTTCCCTTTCAAAATTATCATTGGGGCCTGCAGAAAACCAGATATGACTTCTCAAATAATGGCGGAACTTCCACTTAAGTTTTTTTAGGCGTTTCAAACAAATAGAATCCAATTTATGGCGAGTGTCATTTGAAGGGCAGGTTACACTCATTATATCATGGCTTTTTCTTAGGTTACAATTGGCCTAATAAAAAGCCATTAATAGGCTGTCTATGAAGTCCTCTCCTCATTACCTTGATACCAACGAAATTAGAAAGAAACAAATTCAGATTTGCGCTGACTTTCGTAGCAGTCGTCTTCTGTGGATGCTCCACTTAATCGTCCATCCACTGTGATGCTTAACAGATGTATGTTTTATATTATACGGGGTGGGTCAACGTCATTAAATCAAACATCTAACATCTCATCGTTTTCTCCAACTCCTATACGCGTATATATGTACATAATGGGAAAATCAGGGAAATCCATCCATTCTACAACAACAGGATTTATTTCATACAAAAAAAGACCTTTCCATTCCTTCAGTCTACAGTAATCCTCTCCCGTATGTTCTGCCATCTTATAAGGAGAAGACATCGGTAATGCCTGTAAAAAAGGACCATAATGCACGCAAGATAACTTTTGAATGAAAAAGCTTTCTATAAGATAACAAAAATTCTATGGACTCGTTTTCGGTTAATATAGTGATCATGCAATGTAATCGTGGTATAGTAATATTATACCGAGCATGCCACGAAAGATAATTCGCACGATTTCAGAGAAAGGTGGTCGTTTACCCCGCAAAGCAGATCGAAGATGAAGCTCCTGCGCAGTCAGATGCATACAGTCATATTTACGCAAATATTAAATTATTAGAAATCAAGTGATATATGGTGAAAATCATTCCATACACCACTCTCAGCAACATTTTGATACAGTTTTTTGAGACGAATTGATAATGGGTGTCGATATTAATTTGATTTTCTTTTAAATCTTTGCGTCACTTATTTTTGGCCCAGACATACTGCTTCATTTTAGGGAACATATCTCTAGCACATTACATTTGAAAATACCGCATAATTTCGACAGTTCGTACTCATGCCTCCTACCGTCCTGAAATTGGGTAATTTTCACGTTCTCCTCGGCGTATGAACACTATCAGAGCAATCAAAAAGATTGTTGCTGTATCTAATCCTCGTATTTAAATCCAGGCACACAGAAAGGCCCGCATTTACATGCATGGGCTATCTAAACACGAGAATGAGAATGTACAAATTGCTTTATCTTAAAAAGTTCTCCGAAACCCATTTTTATGCATGGATAAGCAACGAGGAATCATCGTCATGAGAGATGCACATTTATAGCGGTATTGAAAATTTCCACTTAAACCGAAATATGACCCGAAGGACAAATAAATGCTCTCTTTATACAGGGTGATTCTGAAAAAGTGTGTATAACTGTAAGCAATGACAGAGGTGACCAGAATGAACATTTTCTTTTAATACATGAATTCCTTAAAATCGAACCCTAAGGAATTCTGGAACTTTGCTGTCTTATTATGGATTGTCGGACTCCTGGTGCTCCTTACTTGGAGACTATCTCTTGGACAGATATGGGGCCCTAAAAACAAATCGTATAATCTCACACACAAAATTTAGAGTTGAAATTGGAGTTTCCCCAGGGATCTATATTGAGTCATTTTCTCTTCTTAATATTTATTAATGATTTTTTCTACTATGTTGATGGAGAGAAACTCGGATTTGCAGATGATGTAAAGATATTCTCCATGGTTGCCTCACATGAAGAAGCCTCCACTCTGCAGCTATGTTTAAATCAAGCGGCTCGATGGTATACAATCAATAATCTATACTTAAATATATCCAAATGTAATAAAATTACCTTTACTAGAAGACATCGACCTATTCAATTCCCCATATTCTCTTAAAATAAAATAAATAAAATAAATAGAATAATAAAATCGACCTTGTATTATTCTCTTAAAATAAAATAAATAAAATAAATAAATAAATAAATAAATAAATAAATAAATAAATAAATAAATATACGATCTTTGGAACTACAATATAAAGTGTCTCAGTGATCAGAGACCTTGGGGTTCTTTTGGATGCCCGCTTGTCCTTTAGTAACCATGCTCACTACATAACTGCTCAAGCTAATCGGTTGCTTGGTTTAATAACCCGCATTTCGGTTTTAACAACTACCTTTATCAGACTTTTTGATGTGTTTGTTCTAACACGGTTGGACTTTGCTTCAGTTGTAGGGAGCTGTCTTGGTACCACGAACGTAAAACAACTGGAAGGTATACAAAAACAGTTTATTCACATTTTAGATTGGCGCTTTTATCCCAACTGTGGTTTTTACAAATATCGTTTTTTGTGCTTTCTTACATAATCACTTATCTTCACTGGCTTCACTGACAAAATATATTTCTGAAAAAATATTGTTTGTCAGATTTGGCTTTAATTGATTTTGTGTCATATATGCGATTCAATGTTCCTACATATTAATTTCGTGATTACCAGACTTTTAGCTGTAATGATGTTCGGTCCAAAGACCCATTATGAGATTACAAACTTTATATGTTAAAATATTTAATGATTTGATCTTTTCTCTTCAACTGAAGAATTTTGTAAAACAATACAAATATTGTTTTCAACATTTTTACAATTGAACAAGTTAAAATTCTTTACTTTTTATCTCTTGCTTTGTCTTAGGCATATTGCTGTTCAATGTACTTTGTAAAATAAATAAATAAATAAACCATTAAGGAATGACATAACCAAGTACCGAAAGGTTAAACTAAACCATTCGCAGAACTATATTTTTAAACCGCCTTATGTTAACATTGGAAGTTTCTAATGGACCATTATGATACCATTAAACCCCGTACCTTTGAAATAATTTCAACTATCATTAATTTTACGTTATATTCATTCATGACACATTATTCCAAGTTGTTTGATATATTACATGCAATATTTTAGCATTGAATGTTCCAATGAACCATAATGGTTCCACTAAACCAGGTACCTTGAAACCAATTTCGACTATCGTTAATTTTACGTTACATTCATTCTTGACACATCATTCCAAGTTGTTTGATATATTACATGCCATATTTTAGCAGTGAAAGGTCCAATGAACCATAATGGTTCCACTAAACCAGATTCCTTGAAACCAATTTGGACTATCATTAATTTTACGTCATATTCATTCATGACACATCATTCCAAGTCGTTTGATATATTACATGCCATATTTTGGTATTGAAAGTTCCAATGAACCATAATGGTTCCACTAAACCAGAATGGTTCCACTAAACCAGGTTCCTTGAAACCAATTTGGACTATCATTACTTTTACGTGATATTCATTTATGATACATCATCACAATTTGTTTGATATATTACATGCCATATCTTATCATTGAAAATTTTTGAAGGTGTCATAAAGGTACCATTAGTGCACGTGCCAATGTTTCGATTGCAACAATTTTCAAAATGGTTCATTTCCTGAACCATATTTATTGGCCGAAATAGTAATTTATATTCGCTTGTATCTCGTCATTAAGATTTGTTTGACATATTACTTAATATACGTCGTATCTGTCCATTGAATATTGCTAGGTGGGGTCGTGATGGTACTATTTGTGGACGTGCTAATGAACCGATTTAGATAAAATTTATGATTTTTTCATGGCATGTACCATATTCATCGACTGACGAAAATAGTAATGAATAACCGCATCTATCTCGTCATTACGATTTGTTTGATATATTACTCAATATTTCTTCCCATTGAAAATTGCTGGGCGGGAAAATAGAGGTACCATTTGTGCACGTGCCAATGAACCGATTTAGATAATATTTGTAACTGGTTCGTGCCATGAACCATATTCATCGACTGACGAAAACAGATTTTGAAAATCTTTCATAACCTCGGAGGAGTTTGAGTTACAGACAGACAGACAGACAGACAGACAGACAGACAGACACGTTTCCCCACACTGATAGCATAAAGCACCTTTCGGTACTTAATAAATAAATAATAATAAACAAATAATACAATATGGGTCCGAATTTGAACGCTAACTGAGATATGAACAGAAATAAAAATGCCGCCACCAAGATCAACAAGTTCTGCAACTCAGGTTCTGCAACGCCTAGAATAATGAATCTTGGAGGAATAATAGGGTACATAAAACTCTGTATATGAGGTCCCTGGTTCGAGTCCAGGCCGTGAAATCTTCTTTACTATTTTCCTCTATTTATTACTTAATATCGGAAGTAATGGCGTGAAAAAATCCTCCTAGACCATTTTCCAATTATCATCATATATTGATTGCAGTGTTTACTCATATGCTGGTTATAAAATTTAAAGAGGATAATTATCCGATTTTTTTTTATCATACCGCTATAAATTGTAAATTGAGCAACGACAAGTAGGCATTTTAGAATATTAAAACACATACTCTAAAGCTTCTTAAAACGTTTTTAGTCTATGATACTTTTCAATACAAAGTTTTTGGCTACCCCCCCCCCTTATTTTAATATGATTTAAAAGATTATCATACCAAATTTTTTAAAATATTCTGCCGCCCCTTAATATTTATTATTCACAAAATTATTATTATTATTATTATTATTATTATTATTATGAGTAAATGGTTTGAGTCATTATTAATTGACAGAAATTTCACGATTAGAGATTTCACGATTGAAAGGCTCGTATAGTTAAAGGAAAAATTTGTAGTGGAGTCCCCCAAGGATCACCCTTGGGGTCTGTCTTAATCAATCTTTTTATGGCCGACATTATATTTCAAAAAAAGTGCAGTCAGGTCAATTTTCTATTATGCGCAGATGACCTGAAGATTTATACAAAAGTTGAAAATTGGAACGATTGCCAACATTTAGCACAAGCTTTAGTTTACATTTCTAAATGGACTCAGAGAAATGGTCTATTACTGAATAACACCAAATCTTATTGTATCACATGTTCTTATTATAAATTGAATAATCAGACAATTAAGCGTTGCACCTCAATTAAGGGTTTAGAAGTTACATTCAATAGTGGTTTAAATTTTAATAATCACATAGAAAACTTATTAATTGAAACTAGTAAGAGACCTGGACTAATTAAAAGACTAATAAACTTTTATAAACGAAAAACACTTTTTTAAATTTATATGCAGCTTGGATTTGGTATTATAATACTCAATTATTTGAGCAATTAAATAATAAATTACAAAATTTTTATCTTTTCATTATGCGAACTTGTAAAAATCTAGACAAGGCCTCATCTCAGTCGGCAATTTTTAATATAACTCCTGTAATTAACACTGTTTTACTAAATACTATGGTGAAAATAATGAACGGACAAATTTGGGCTCCGTGAACACTTAATGGATTCGCGTCCCAAATTCAAAAAGAAAGCAATGGATTTTTATGTTCGTTGGAAAATCATGAACAAACCTGATTAATTTAGAGCCGGCATTTAAATTAATTGACGTTGCCAATAAGAATACTACAATAGATATTTTTAATGATAAAATTTCCTCATTTTTTTACTAACCAGTATATCATTTTCATCTTACTTGCTTTTTAGTGAGCATTATGCTTATCATTAACCCCTATTTGGGCTTTGCCTGTGGGGGATAACACACAGGGCAGGCTTTCGAATTTATTTTCGTTCGCCTTTCCAGTAATTGTTGTTACATTATTATTATTATTATTATTATTAGCAGTAAGAGTAGCATTGTCAGTAGTAGTTGTTGTCCTATATTCTTTGGAAGTATATTTAGTCTCACCGATATTTGGCAACGATGCAGTTGGACACGTAATTCGATTGTGGCCATTTGATCTCACAGTCTGCTTGATATGTTTACTCATCAATATTTCGAAAGGCAAGCCAACCTTCTCTTGTTACCGAATGCAAAGCTAATATTACTGCCACACGGCTCGGTTCGTTTTAACCGCATTTACCTGTAGGCGAGTGAATGGGAAAATGCCGAGCCAACACCGCTCCCTTCGAGACACGGCGAGATTACAAATCGAACGCCATTGACATAGAACCAGAAGAGTGTCTTCCGGTGAAGTTGGCCTTAAACTAGCAGGAGAATGGAAGCTGGGATCTGATCTATTATTAAGGTTCGTTTTAGGTTCAAGAGGATAAAAACAGTCGCAAAATCGAAAGCCAATGTCAAAGTGAAGCCCCTTTCCTTATACTATTTAATTTCATGGTCATATTGTTTTTCATAATATTTTTTAGGCATCTAATTTTACTAAGCTTGTTATTAGTTTGCGTGCGAGAACAATTCTTACGCCCTTATGAAGGTGTATAAAAAAATGAAGCAATAAAAACATTTACATTCATAGAGGCTACTTTTAGTTTGTTTAATTTATAAATATACTTTAATTAAATACAGAAATTTAAACAAATTAGCTTGATAAGTACAACAAGATAACAATAAAAGATAAAATGGTAATTCTTGAAACTTGAAAATTCGCAATGAAATCTAAATAAATGTTTACATTCATAGTTTGAAATGTTTTCAAACTTTTCTTGAATTATTATCAAGGCAGAATGTAATACTACAAAATACATATAATTCCACTTAAAAATTAATTAGGTTCTGTTGCAGTTTTCATCTATGCATTCTTAACTAAAATGGCTAATGTTTATTATATTACGAATAATTTTAAATTCAGCACGTTTATTGCAGCAGGAAGTCTGAAAAATTTGCGCCCTTAAAATCTTAAGCCTGCACGCACTTCATTTTTGCTAAGTTTCTGGATCTCATTCACTCAAAACGAAGACTGCAATGATCCACCTGTATATCAGTATACGAAAAACAAAATGATGCAAAGTTGAGTGAAACCTAAATTTGAAATTGTCGGATTGTATATAAATGCAGTGCAAGAAAATAGATTCTAACAACGAGTTTCAAAAAATGAAAGCCAGTGATAATAGATACACGAAACAAGATATGTAACGAAATGCATTTCGTTCTTAACTGCATAATCCTTACTTTAGTTGTCTCGTTAATAATTACTTCTTTTCTTCTTTTTTTATAAATTGTTTATCATCAAAGAAATTGTAAGATTGTGCATCAATTGGAAAAAATTAGAGGCGTCTGATGTTAATGACGTTGTGTACTCTGAAATAATAGTTGCCGCTAACTGTTCTTGTTTTGGCTATGTAGTGCGTATTCTGTTCGCTTGCTATATAAGGCGTCAGAACATCCGTGGACTCCGTGCAGTTGTGGTGATTGCACATTATGCCCGAACTGACCGACTTCCAAAGAGGCAAAAGTGTTGTTGCTCGTCTATCCGATGCATCTGTAACAAACTTCCAGTTTACTAGGTGTATCCAAAGCTACGATGTCGAAAGCATGCGATATATGACCTCTTTAAGGTATGTATGAGATAAAGACAACTTATATAGCAGGTCTTGTTTACACAGAGTGAGTCAAAATGAATGTTACACTTTTAAACACTTATGATAGAGGAGCGTGAAAAGCACCAATAGAGAGAACTCTGTTTTTCTTATTTCCTTACAACGATTCAATATGAGAACTCTGTGTAAAGCGACAAACGTCCAAACGATAACCCAACTCTTGCTATGTAAACGACGGCATATGGACATCTATGGCTTCGAATGTCCTTCGCATTACCAAAAATAAAAATAAAACCACATAACAACAGCCTTTGAAGTCCTAGACACCACCTGGACTTGGAGTTTACCAAGTTTAAATAGCAAGAACTTGGCTCTCAGAGGATGGAAGTTAAAGTTTATCTTCTTTAAACTTGCTTTGTATAATTTTCATAGATAATTTTATATATTGAATTTACATGATAAATGGTTCTTTTATTTTATTTAGCTGTTTATCAGTCATCTCGTACGTAAAAGTCATTTTTGTAAGTGTAAAACACGAGATATTTTAGATGGAAGGGAAAGACTAAAACCAAATATTGAACTTGATCTTATTTTGTTTGTTTAAATTAATAATATGCGTTATGATACGGGTTGCTGTCGTTTTAAAAATACTAGCATTAGTGTTGGGAGGAGGGAGAATTTATGAAAAAGACAAGCCTTTACCATTAGCTGGTATTTAAAACTTTCAGTAATAAATAGTTTGATAGCAATCTACCGTAATTATAATGTAAGCATATAAACAAGTAAAACCAAACCTAGTCATGAATAGCTTAAAGTAAATTATACTCTCTTAATCATGATTAGATAAGAATCTCTTAAGGAAAAGTAGTAAGTTTATATGCATCTATTTGGTTTAATATGATGCTTAAAATGACAATAAAATATGTTTAAAGAGCAACATGCGTAGATTGGCTTTTGTGCAAAACGTTATTACAGTATATAATCTTTAAGACGACAACCTCTTGTCCACAACTGGATTTTATTCCGCATATACGTATTTCGAACTCTTTGAGTTCATTATTCAATGCCAAGTAAGTATTTGGTGAAGTTAACAACATTTTAAGAAGGAAAGAGGTGACCATTCAACCAATAGGGAACACTGTGATGCAGTGACTAATGGTAAAAATGGGACACCTCTTTTTACAAAATAGGGAAAATATTCCCACGGAACCACGTTGCGGAAATACAATAAAAAGTACAAATACAAAATCGTATAAAATTATATATTAGACAAAAGACTCAAAAATTAATAACAAATAACCATACAAACTCAAGATAAAAGATACAAACCAATTAATCATTAATAAGAAAGAAAAGGACAAAGAAAATTATCGTGACGTTTTAATCAGTTGTATTAACGTATAATCTCCGATCGGGCCTGCGTCTCCATTCAACAGTGTGTTCGGGTCCTTCTTTGCAATTTCCAGTGTTTCATACGCGTCCAGTGCATTTCTGTTACTAACATGTCTTAACAGTTTGCAATCCTTTAACAGGATGTCGTGTCCCGTCTCCAACATGTGTCTAGCGACTGCTGATCTATATGGGCGTCCAAACCTGGCGTGGGCCGTGTGTTCCTTAAACCTCGTTGTCACATTCCTGCTCGTGGCTCCTCGGTAAACTTTTATAACTCGATACAATTCACGGTTGAATATGAGGAGAACAATTCAATACCTTTCTTGGATCTGAAGATAATTCGGAATAACAACAGATTAGAGTTCGATATCCATAGAAAACCCACTCACACCGACGTATACATCCATAAAGAATCCAATCACTGTTGGAGTCATAAACTGTAGGCCTTCATTTTCATGGTGGACAGAGCCCTGAATATTCCTTTGTCGAAGGCCAGGTTTTCTAATGAGATTAGGCGCATACAAGACATAGCGAGGTGCAATGGCTATGATCCTGGGTTAATCCGCGATTTGGTACGAAGGAAAAGATTCACCAAACTGGTCAGGGATTCCACTACCCACAACGACAAAAGAACTCCACGCTCAGGATTCCCATCTCGTATAACAAAGCACTGTCTGCCGGGTTGCGCACTATTTTCAAGGAGGCTAATTTGACTTTAGCGTACAAAAACCCTAATGTCTTGAGAAACCTCTTGGGGAATCCCAAGGACAAGACTCCACCGCTGTCCCAGTCTGGGATATACGAGATCGCTTGTGGCAAATGTCCGAAAGTTTACCGAGGAGCCACGTGCAGGAGCCAGATCAGCAGTCGCTAGACACATGTTGGAGACGGGACACGACATCCTGTTAAAGGATTGCAAACTGTTAAGACATGTTAGTAACAGAAATGCACTGGACGCGTATGAAACACTGGAAATTGCAAAGAAGGACCCGAACACACTGTTGAATGGAGACGCAGGCCCGATCGGAGATTATACGTTAATACAACTGATTAAAACGTCACGATAATTTTCTTTGTCCTTTTCTTTCTTATTAATGATTAATTGGTTATTTATCTTGAGTTTGTATGGTTATTTGTTATTAATTTTTGAGTCTTTTGTCTAATATGTATTTGTACTGTTTATTGTATTTTCCCCAACGTGGTTCCTTGGGAGTATTTCTCCTAGGTCCGCGTTTTTTGTAAAAAGAGGTGTCCCATTTTTACCATTAGTCACTGCATCACAGTGTTCCCTATTGGTTGAATGGTCACCTCTTTCCTTCTTAAAATGTTAACTTCACCAAATACTTACTTGGCATTGAATAATGAACTCAAAGAGTTCGAAATACATATATGCGGAATAAAATCCAGTTGTAGACAAGAGGTTGTCGTCTTAAAGATTATGTCGTTATCCACAGTAATTGAAGAATTCTCATTACAGTATATGCTTGGAAACAAACTAAAAAAGTTTTGGTTCGATTCCGTATATTGAAACATTTATAAAAATTTTAAAGAAATTCACATATCATTGAACTGTAAACAATAGTTCCAAGATAAACAACTTTATGTCTAACGTATGTACTCAAGAAATTAGAATTCAGGTTCCAATAAGAGTTTTCACTTAACTTATAGCCAACCAACTTTTTGTGTAATTACAATTGGGCGTCATTCTTAAAAATTTATTGAATGTTCAATAATCAACAACGTTTTAATTAGATGCATATGTAAGCAGGAGATAAGTAAAAGCGAGTATCGCTTTCGAAGAATGTTTGCATTTTCATGAAACAAATTTTCAAACATTTATTTAAGTCGGATGTGAAATGCGTTATCTACAGTAATGTAAAAATAAACTCAATTTGATTAGGATAAATCCGTAAACACGTACTTTTCAGACTTTAATTTCTGTTTCACTTTTCTTATCGAATGAAAAGAAGCGTATGGGGGAAGAGGGCTCTTTTTGATAACAATGAATTAAATACACCCTATGAAAGTTCGAAAACATATTACTTAAAGTATAGTTTCCTTAAAAAGAGGAAAAGTGTTGAAATTCTCGAAGGAAATATTGGAGAGTCTCAGTATCAATTTCTAATGCTGACTTAAGTGTTCTGAAATTTTTATCAATTTCACTGAGAAAAGCACGGTATCATGTTTCGACGGTTCGTCTCAAGAGGGCGATAAGGCAGTCGTGGAGGGAGGGTGGAGAGGTCGCTCGATGCCACCATGCATCACTCCATTTCCAAAGGCGTTCGGTCTCCTCTACCGGAATTCGACAACTCAGCATTCGTTAGAAAGCAAGATTACGTGGCGAGCGAATGCATGCAGCTCAGTTCGATCCGAAGAAATGCAAAGGGGAGGAAAATTATTTTATACACTGTATATATATATATATATTTTTTTCAATTCCGAACATGCCTCTCTACGAATGCACTTCTTGTTTGCTTGTGCTACTGATTTTCCCTCCCATCTCGTTACAAGAGCTGCACTTTAGCAGCCTCGGTGCCGGTGATTTTATAATAGAGAGGTTCAGCGACACAAGTCACCAGTAGCCTGACCCTACACTGTAAGGTCAACAAGGGTCGATAGTTGTTGGTACTGGGAATTGAATCTGTCACGAGCCAACGAAAGGGGAAGAGCAAGAAAGCGTGAGCACCCAACTCGGCCTCTTGTATCTCACAGCGAGATTTTCTTGCGGAGGAGAGGAAAAAGAAATAAAGTAGAAGGATGAAAATAAGTTGACAGAGAGGATGAGGGAAGTGAAGATGAAACAAATATAGAGGATATAAAGCTTTGAACCGAATTTGCAACGGTGATAAACTTTTTACATGATAAACAATAAAAAAAGAAGTGTTAATACAGATATTTTCTACATGTTTAACAATTAATTTAAATGCGCAAATAATTTAAGATGTCACCAGGATTCTGCTTTAAATAATAATCACTAGCAATTTATAATATAGAATTTTAAGAGCCCTCATTTGACTGATTAAGTGCTTTTCTAATATTTTTCATTTGCTTATGTCCAACTCAAAATATACGAAGAACATATAACATTTTCTTATATTCGTTTTCTACAGGCAAAAGACTAGATTATAAAACAAATTTATGCTTTAATGTTTATCTAACGATGACTTTTGTCAAGATAAAAAAACTTGCCGCATATTGATAACGTTAATCATGTGAATGTTAATAATACCTGGTTCATTTTACTCTTAAAAATGAACAACAAACGAATTAAAAAGTTTCTCTAATCAAAACATAATTTACCGAAAAAAGCTGAATATGCCATCTATTATATATCTTATAATATGCTATAAGAAAACACTGTTTTCAAAAAAATCATTAAGTAATATTATTCGAGTATCTTTAATGGCCGAAAATACCACTATTTGGAATGATTTTGCACAACTTGTGAAGTGGCTGTTTTTCAGAGTTCTAATAAGGACTCGTTAAACATCATTAACTACAAATGGAACAAAACGATAATAGTCGTTTAGGCTATTTGAGAACCATTGTAGAAGCAACCGATGTTTATTTCAATTTTTCGACTTAATTAAGATACGAATTTTTCGAAATTACACAAGCCTAAAAAGGCCACCTTTATAGTTATCGCGACCGTCATTGTATAAGACGATTTCCCACAAGTTTTTGGAAGGTAACAGCTGTAATTTTGTTTCGCTCCTCATTTAGAGAAGTTGCAAACTCATACGAAGTTGGACAAGTTAACGAGCACGACGTTGACTTTCTAACCCATCCCGGAACTTTTCTATTGGACTGACGTCGGGGCTCTATGAAGGCCATTCAAGTTCTTACAGATACATTTCTTCGAACCATCTAGTTACAGAGATTGATTTGTGGATGGGAGCATTGCCATGTTGATAAATGTTCCGACATTGCACGAAGCGCAGAATTGTTTTAAATGTTCAGGTAAACCACGGAATTTATAGGTTTCGTCACATGCACCAAGGAAACCAGGCCGTTATAAGATCTAGCATAATACAATCAAATATGTAGCGTTCGTGCCGGCTCAGTGGCCGAGAAGGTTAAGATGCAAGTCTTTCCGCTCTTGAAACTAGTGAGCCGTGGTTCGAATCCCGCCGTGAGCATGGATGTTTGTATCTGTCCCATTTTCATTATCATCCTTTCATTCATTCAGCATACCAGGGCCGATCACCCGATATGCAAATTCATTTACCCAAGCGTTCACCGAGCGTCTTTCATACCCAAGCCCATGGTTCCTTTTGCTTGTTCAATTTCATAGCTGCTTGTCTAAATTCCATAACAATTCTGGTAGGAAAGACAAACCGATTATCCTGGACTTCCTCTGCAGGACTCGCCGATCTTTGGCTGTAAATTTATGAGGCCTATTCCTATGCTGTTTCATATTGTTGCCTCTCCACCCTTCAACTTTATAATGACATTACCGGCAGTGGTAAGTTTAACAGGCTCGAAATCTGATAGCCGATTTCCCATAGTATTTTTATAGTATCCAAAGTCAACAGAGTAATTCTATGCGACCTATTTTGTCATAACTGGACTTGATTGATGCTTTAAAGCTTTACTTAAATTATAGTTCGCTTCACGCTGTCACTAATGCCATGACCCATCTTTTCATTTCTAAGGGGTGTTCCAACACTGTTTGCAAGGTAGTGTTCGTGGATGTATAGTTTGTGGGACATCATATGTGACCAACAATTGGACTATATGAGACTGTACATCTCGTATTTCCCAGGTTAAAGTTACAAGCCTCAAGTCTTCTATCCAACACTCATGAAATATTCGTACACACACAAAATCTTAAAATGAGGATATTTGCTTTAAAACATACAGTAAACTTCACATAACAAACGCTGTTGTAAAAATTTTCAAGTTGTGAATACTTTTTTATTCAATAGACTGTAGAAGTAATTTAACATTATTAATATTATAATGCAAGGTCATACAATAAACCCTCAACGGCGTTTTTTTAAAATGAATACTTCATATAATCAAACAAATCTATATCCCATAATGCTAAATTAAGAAAGACAACCGGATACCCGAAGAGCATTAACGTTTCTAACCGAGCTATTGAGCTTTCTGAAATTAAGTTGTTTCGATTTGTGTCAATTTTCATTAATTTACTTTGATTTCACAAAATAGTATTGTCCATCTGTGTTTCACAAATCAACATATAGAACAAATACCACTCCATTATAATCTAATAATTAATCCCGTATTGATTACTGGCGGTATAATTAAAAGGTAAAGCAGAAGAGCCATCGGTTCGGCAATGCATATTGTAATTAATCAAACGAGTTAAAAAATTAAAATTATCGGCATTTGTAATGTTTTCATAAATAATCAGATATGACGGAGCTGTCATTTGTCTCGTTTTGGGTTTTGGGGTATATATAAAAAAGGAATGCAACAATTTATTCCAATTTTTATTTGTTCTTCAAAAATTCATAATTAAAAACTGTTCGACGGATTGGAAAAAAATTTCCCACGCTTCCTTGTTTATAAAAATTGCACTAAATAAAGAAATCGCCTCAAATATTATTTTAATGAGTAAACTCTCATAGAGGCGTTCGGCAACAAACAGTATGAAAAAAATCCCCTTCGAAATCAATTTCTAATGCAGAGCACACATTGACCTTCCCTGAATAAAATATGAGACCATGAAAAATTTGCTCGCTTGTACCTCGACAGAATTCCATTTCTTATTTCAGATAAAAAAAAAGTCGAAATATTTTTGCTTTTCCTTCTATCTATTATATTTCTACAGATTAATCTTGTCTCGTTTTATAAAGATCAGGGTTCTTTTTAATAAATAATTTTATTGTGATGCTTTAAGTTTGCTACTCTTATTTAATAGTCTATCTAAAATTTTTATTCCCATTTTTTTCCAGTTAATCTTATCTATCTACGGAAAGTTTTTCAAAGAGAGAGACGCATTATTATTTTAATTATCCAGTTTCAGCTTTATGGTATAAAGCAAGGTTTCTCTATTAATTCTTTCCTAAGGAACTTTGCCATAGAAGTTAGGTAGGCCTAAAGGGCTCCGCCATAAAAATTGATTCTAAAAAGGGCAAAATTGAATCTAGGACTCGCTTGGGACTAAAGTGTGGACGAAACAGTTAAAAATTCATCCTTAACAACGAACATATCAGGTTGGTGCAAAGGTTAATGGTCGATTTTTTTAAAAAACAGTTTTAAGAATGTTAGAATGAGTAATTTATACATTTTTCTTTCAGATTCTGATTATATTGGCCATAATCTTCTGCTATATGCGCACACATGTTGTCAGTTTCATAAAGGTGTTAATGCAAGTACAGCAGCGAAGTCTCCTCCGAGAGTTTATGAGGATGATGTAATGAGTGAAAGAATGGTTTTCGTGCTTCAGAAGTGGGGGGGGGGGGGTTTCTAGAAATTTTGGTGTCGACTATAAAGGTCATTTTGCGCCTTTTTCACAAGTTATAACAGTACGCAGCCCGGGACAAACACAAACATTCATGCCCACGGCGGGATTCGAACCGGCGCTTCAGAAGTGGAGATTTGAGTTTGAAAGACGAGCCAAAAGATGGTCACCCAAGACAACTTCATTGCGAAGAGTTGGAAGCTGTTGTCACCGAAAATCCAATCATCTATGAAAGTTAGGTTAACGAGTAAATATTTTCTTAAACAAAAAATTTTTCATTTTTAATAGAGATCTTAAAATTGGCCATTACCTTTGCACCAAATAAGTATAAGATGAAAACGAAAGTTATATAAAAAAATTCATGAATCAAAGTAAACTAAAAATTACTTATACATTCATCAACCGAACACTCTGCTGTCGTTATTGCACCGTTATGTTCGTAATATTGCACAACATCATGCATACTCTATGAAAGTCGGGCAACTGGTGGTTTTCGGCATAGTGGCTTAAGTGGTATATTAGTTGCTGTTACATTTTCTTTTACATCAAAATATGCATCATGGGAGTTGAAACCACAATAAATAACAGTGTCCGGTACTTTAGGCGAGTTCTTTGCTATCAGTTTGCTAAGTAACTCCAAACGCGAGCAGAAATAGAGAATAATTCTTTATTGAAATGTGGTAAGTGCATTGATAAAGTACTTGGATATTTTGATCTGCAGATGAGTCCAAACATGCGGAATGTCTAACTTGTTATATGACCAACATGTTCGTGAAAGTAACTTGTTCTTAATGACAATGCCCTCGTATGTTGCATATTCCATTGCATGACGGCACGAGATTATGTAACTCATTCTAACTTTAACAGTAAACTTAAACTATTAATAAATTGAACGTTCCGAGTTAACATTAATGTTTTGATTATGAATCAATTAAACAAGCCTAAATGAATTTTTAAAGATGAAACTTAAATTTCTTCAAAAACAGCGCTCTTTTTTTAAATTAAAATTCTTGGCTGTATGAAAAAATTTACAGCATGGAATTTTGGAAAGGCTATATAATTTCTGTCGCCCCTTATTTAAGAGAAGAGTTTTAAATTTTGAAAAAGCTATCAGAAAAAATATAGAATTTAAAAATTGTCTAAAAAATTGATGGAAGAGAACAATAAAAAAACTTGGAAAAAGACTCAATCAGTGGGGAAAATTGATGGCTCTAGATCTAGTATTAGAGGCTAATTCCTCTTCTGTCACCATCTAATTAATGATTCGAAAACAAAAGGATTATGTATCAGAAAATGCGTGAAATCCCTTAAGAAAAACATTCCTTCCTCCTCCAGACGAACAAATGAGAAATTCTTACCTTGAGGGTAAAGGAAATTTACATGTTTAAAAAGAGAGAATTCGTCAACTCCAAAGAAAATACTCCAAATATTCTTATTTGTTTTACCTTACTATGCTGTTCTAGGTGTTTATACAGTAATACAAGGTGTTTGTAAAATCTTAAAACAGTTTGAAATCTTTTTCTTAGAGAAAAAGAAAATTTACGATGGTTTTTAAATAAGACAAGTAGAACTAAAAATTAGTTTCTAATATCTGTTTTGTTTCATATCTAAACAATAATTTCATCATCGTAATAGTAATACAAACAATTCTAAACCAGAAGAAATCTGCGTCAATCTTCAAGAGCAGAATGAAGTCGATACCTAGTGAGAGAATTCAGGCACTGCACCGCGTGAAGTCGATACTTTGAGTCCACAAAGTTGTGCTCATTTGCAATAGCGATGTAGACTAATTCATTTGTCTTCTCATGACTTAAATACGGAAAAAAAATAAGTAGAAGGGTTTCGGATCGCAGTTCGTCTTGCGTGTCCGCCCTATCGCAGCAATTTCCATAACCTAACTTTAGTGGACTCGCACCAATCTTTTGTGCCTTCATAGCAAAATTTACTTATAATTAAGGTAGCTGTCAGCCTAGAAATAGGATCAAACTACGTATCTCACTGTCTGCCAAGGTTCTACGTAGCTATCTTAAAATTGTTTCTACGTGGTGGTTCAAGCATCCTATCTTGTTGCTTTATTAGTTGAAAAGTATAGGTTTAGGTAATTTTTAAATTGAAATTTCTTATGCAGAATTGATTTCGAAACTTTTTAAAATGGATATTTCATTTTATTCCTTCTGGAGGGTTGAAGGGCCACTCTGCTTAGGTTTATTAAATACTTAGAGAAAATTTCCGCAGTAATATCATGCAATATTTTATTAAATTTTTTTCATAAATTTATTCCAAAGGTATAAGCAATGATTGAAATATAATAACTTTTTTTGGTTGACTCGTTTCTATTTGCAACCATCAAACGTTAAACTCTCGGCCGAGATTGCGACAACATGAGCCGATCGGTTAGATGGATTCTGATTGAATTTGTTTATTGGATCTCTTGATAAATGCAATTTTGATCCATGCAGGGCAATTTTGGAGGCTACCGATAAACTAACTTAATAGTAGAATCTTATATGGAATCGCCGAAAATAGATTGCGAAGTTGCTGTTGGATCGAAAAAAAGTTATTGGGGAAATTTGAACGGATCTTGATTAAACTGTCATTTTATGCCATTTGCGTTCTGATCAGTTATTATGGGAGGTAATAAAACGGCATTTTTATGGCTATTAGATCCTCTCCGGCAGCGATTTGAAGGGTCTATTCAACAAATCATTTACCCAGGGAAAAAATTCATTAACCATAAAAGCAATTTTTTCATGTTCTTTTTCACATTATCGGTAATAGTAAAAATGGTCCGTTTAATATGAAAGTGATGTTAAGTCCATTCTAGGAAAAACTTGAGAAAACAAATAACTTAGAAGTACATGTATACTACATGTAATAGATATAATTTTGTGTGATCAATTAAAATTTTATTATCACTTATTACGAAATCCTTAATACTGTATCTCGAAACAAGTAAAAATAGATTCACACCACTTTCAACACAAAAGACCTAGTTAACTCAAAAAAGCACTTCTAAAAACATTAAATTCAGCAACTTCGTCATGAAAAAATATACACGATACAAGTGTGAATATATTGAACTGTATATTGAATAAAAGCGTTACGTCTATTTTAACCGATAACTTCATAAAAAGAAACTACACGAGAATGATTTTACTATTCGTTTGAGTTCTAATAAATGTTATTTTGATTATTGTTTAATTGTCAATTGTAGGCCTGGGATAAAAAAAATAGGAAAGAAAAGAAAATGGTATTGAAAAGCTACAAATGGAAGGAAGATAATCTACTAGAAAATACTCCGATTTTAAGATTTTTGGCTGCACAGGAAACCCATCGAAAAAAATCGAACGGGACTGTGTTGAGACGCTAGTTAAGGCGTAGAATACGTCAGTATGACCACATGGCGAATAAGAAACAGTTTGGTAAAACACAGTTTAAGGAATTTAATTTCACACATTACATTGAACACAGTTGCAACATATCATAAATACCTCAAAGCTTAAATTACAAATATCTATCTAGAAAGGCAAAAAGTCTTAGTGTTGTATGCAAAGAACAGGGTGAAAGGTTCCACCAGGACATAAAGAAGATGGAACGACGGTACCAGGGAAGATGGAACGTAACCTTGATGGCGGACTACTGCTAGACGCTTCACAGAGAACTATCCCACGACGAAAAGCTATCGAAGAAGGCTTGACAGGACGAAGAACCTGGTATTACAAGGACTTGTAGCAACAACATAAGTGACTTGACCCTCTAAATTTGCAGGTAAAATGGTGACAGTATTAATATGGTATATCAAGTAAATGTGTTCAAATTTACGTTTCTATCAATTTTTTTTTTGCATTTGAAACGTAATAGAGAAAAACGAGGGTTATTTTCGGATTCAGTGCACCGAAAATCATTGAAACCCCCTATTTCTACAAGGACAATTTTCCCAAAGAAAGTTGCTACAAAGCATTCTCAAAGCAATGTCCCAAATTGTCGCATATGATTCTCCACACCAACATATCAAAGTTGGTGCACTTTGTTCATAAAGATTGTTGCGGCACATTATCGGCCTCTATTACTGGATAATGAAACGTTTATGTCATCAAATATGATACTTGATCGAATTCGTATCGGGTACTTCTTCATCTTGGCGGCGTGACGCTTCAACTTTCAAGTGTTCCTGAGAAGCTACTGATAAATAAACGAAAAACGGAAAACACTACTCCACATAGGTATTTTATTACAGACTCAGATGTACATTTCGGATTTCAAAAATCCATCGTCAGTGAGTGATTTACAGACAATCGACAATCGAACAGTGAAGTTGACGCTCAGAATCGGATAATCGAGTCATCTTGGATTTCCTATCTCTGGCATCCTCATGCTTCCCACCCTTTCGCAGTTCTATGGAGTAGACGATTGTTATTATCAGGACGACAACGCCCCTTGCCACAGAGCTGCAGCCGTAATGGACTACTATGACGAGATCGATGTTCGACGACTGCCCTGGCCTGCACAGAACTCTGACATCACCCCATAGAACACTTGTGGGACGAACTGGAACGACCGCTGAGGTCAAGACCAACTCGTCCGAAATCAGTTGTGGAAAAACGAAGAAAAATTACAGCTAAAGGTCGATCAAAAATCCAGACCAAAGGCGGACATACCAGATATTAGAATAAGTTTGTTTGCGATATATGTTTATTGATACAATTACACTGTATAACAACCATATGGTATCCGAAATACTTTTTACATACTTTTCAAACCCGCTTATCTGTTAGGGTCGCGGGGGCAGCAGCCCTATGGAGGATCTCCAGCGATCGCGATCTTCCACCATCAGGTGCATGTCCTCCCTGGCAATACCCAAGCGACTCGAACCCAGATCTCCATGTAGTCACCTGGTCTCTTACCCACCGGCTTGGAAAATAACAACTGCCTAGGAAGACCAGTTTGCGGCATCCGTATCACGTGGCCATACCAGCGCAACTGAAATCTCTCAATGAGGAGAAGTAGCGGCTCAACGCCTAAAGACTCCCTTATTATATGCTGAAAAGCATATATTGGTTTCGCTCTGTTTGTGTGTCTGTCCGTCCGTCCGTCCGTCCGTCCGTCTGTATGTCCGACGATTACTCGAGAACGCTTTAACTTTTTCAAATTCTACTTTCGCTCTACGATAGAGACACTTCCTGAGCTCACCTGATTAGTTTGTGATTGAAATCGGTCTAACAGTCACGTGACTATTGAGACCCAAACCCCCCCCCCCCCCATTAAATTTTTTTATTGGCAATATAAGGCATGTAATATGTCATTCGAACGGGAATGACGAGCACAAGACGAATATGACATTCTTTTCGATTTTCGAAATGCTACGTCCGAGAAAATGACCCCCAAAAAGTACTTCAATGACCCCTTATTACGAGCTTTAGCTAAAGCTATGTATAAGAATACAAGCTTAATCAGTACCTTTATGTGCCCGGCCAGCCATCGTTTGCACGAAAACGTGAAAAATGGAAGAACTTAACTGCGATATATCAATGAGCTTGCACGAAGAACTTTTGATGAGCTCTCGTGGACCCCTTCAAGCACGTGCACTAATGTTAAGAATATAAACTTAGGGCATGTAATATATCAATCGATTCCTACTGACGAGTCATAAGTGAATACATTTGGCAGCTTGGAGCACGTGCCAGTTATGAAGATTTCTTGATGCACGAGCTCATTTCATTTTAAAATTCAGTGCTGTTAGGCCTATTGTTAAATGTGTTGATTAATGTTAGGGCGATTGTTAAAAATGGCTAATCAATGTTAGGCCTATTTTTAAAATGGCTAATTAATGTTACGCCTATAGTTAAAAATGGCTAAATAATGTTAGGCCTATAGTTAAAATGACTAATTAATGTTAGGCCTATTGTGAAAAATGGTTAATTTATGTTAGGCCTACAGTTAAAATGACTAAATAATGTTAGGCCTACAGTCAAAATGGCTAATTAATCTTAGGCCTATTGTTAAAAATGGCTAATTAATGTTAGGCCTACAGTTAAAATGGCTAAATAATGTTAGGCCTATTGTGAAAAATGGCTAATTTATGTTAGGCCTATAGTTAAAAATGGCTAATTAATGTTAGGCCTATTGTTAAAAATGGCTAATTACTATTAGGCCTATTGTTAAAATGGCTTATTGAAGTTAGGCCTATATTTAAAAATGACGTGAATGCGTTTTGAATCAAAGGTATTTCCACTGTTTATTTAAACCAAGTGCAAGTAAACGTGAGATATTCAAATTTAAAATTATATATGCGTCACAGCTAAAGCTCCTTGGAATGCTTAAAAGATTTTTCCCGACAGTGCTTTGAAATAATGATTTTTCTCTCCTGATGTTTATGGTAACCTTGATCTAGCAGTAGAAAGAACATAGGCCCAGTAGTTTAAAGCATTTAACATTAGACGTGCGAGGATTTCACTTCTCATTTCGCGCGTGTTTGGAAAGATTCGTGTGAGCGCTGCAATCGAATACGTAAATTTATATGCAGTTTTCGCCATTGCTCTATATAAAAATATTACTGTATATAATACTAAACAACAAATTTTTATATTCTTCTTTTCAGCATATTTAAAAATCGTTTTACGAGTTATATTCTTGTTGTACTGCTGTACACTCTATCTAGTAGGGTAATACCTGCCACACTTCTCGGAAATCTCATTTCGGCCGCTTGTACCCGCGATCGCACTCTGTCGGTCATTACCCAAGCCCCATGAGAATGAGGACAAAGATAGATTTGAAGACGGAGGGCTTAGCTTTGTTACCCAACTCGCGTTTCGTTACCACGGATCGCCACAGTTCACGTCTGACACAGCTTGCTGCACCGATCCGAGCATCCAATTCTTTCTCCTGCCGTCCATCACTCGTGAATGCAATCCCGAGATACTTGAATTTCTCCACTTGTCTCAGTGAGGCTCCCCTAACATGGAGTGCACTGAGGCTGTCTTGACAGGACCAGAACCTAAGTTTTAGCCACACTGATCTTCATCCCAGCTTCTTCGCATTTGACTGCAAACCGGTCTAGTGGATGCTCCTTTACCGTGGGTCAGGGGTTTGGGTGCTTCAGGGATTCTGTGAGCTATGCTGGTTGTAGTACTGCTACTTTAGGGTCACCCTTACCAGAAAGGTCATGGTTGAGAAGTGAGACGAACAGTATCCAAACAGACATATATCTCATGATGTCGACGAATGAGAGAATTCATACTGCATCGGGTGGTGCAGGTTAAAGTCACCCGCGTTCGGGAGTTAGGCAGAGGCTCTCGTTCGAAAAATAGTCAACAGTCCTCCGAGAAGCCCCACCAGTGCACTCGCTATGCGCTTGGGGAAACGGTCGGGAGTAGCGCATGACTTTACCGAGGAGGAGAAACGGGTAAAGCGACAACGGGATCGGGTGCTGTCAATCGGCATTTGGAACGTATTCTCCATGATAGGAAAGGAATCAGAGTTGGTGGAGGAAGCCAAACGGTATCGACTGGATATCATAGGTATCCGATATAAAAACATCTAATTTTTTTTCCTAATTTCGGTACACTGAATACGAATATGAAAATGAAAATTGTTTATTAGTTTAAGGTATGTAATCAAAGATTGATTGATGCTATGGCTTCAAAATACGAACGGCTTTTTTGATGCAAATTTTAGTTTTATCATAATTAGAACTGTAAATAAAGTTTATTTGTACCATATTATTACCTCTTATTCATAGTTATACCTTCAAATTATTTTTTAAAGGTGAAGGTTACTTTTGTTAGGAACGAACCAGCAGGCTAACGCAATCGAATCATCTTTAATCAGTGTTGAGTTAAGCAGGATGTCTCACAAAGTGTGTACTTGGTGAAGTGACTTTGTGCTTTACAGAAACGATCCATCACTCCAATGATCAAGAAAGCGTATCCCCGATTTGCAGCGAAGCGTATTAGTCTGCATTAGCTGCAAAGTCGGAGATCAGGACAAAAGAAAGACTTCTTTATATATGCGGCAATGTATGTGGTTCAGGTCATCGAAACTGGTTAAACGATCGATGCCTTTTGCTGTCCCATTTATCATAATATTTTAAGCATATCATCTATTTAAGTTACATTTTCCCTATCGGCGACGATTACAACCACAGAAAATTTTCGCGGAATCCTTTGTTCCATGTTCCCCGTATGGATGATAGGAAGAAGCAACCTATACGGTATTTATTACAAATGAATAATAATTATAGGTTTATATTTTACCTCTGATGTTCGTGAGGGTTGGCGAATTCTTCTCTAAACAATCTGATTCCCAGTGCAGACGCACAGAATGATTCTTCAGGGGAAATGCGTGTTTGCTGCGGGAAATACGGTAAAATCGCCACATTGACCTTGTTTATGTCTTCTACTGAATTATCAGAGATTCCATTGATTCCTAAGTCATTGTCGAGCACTTGATTGCAAATCATTTCAGAGATAAAGAACAAGTCTCCGTAGAAAGATTTAAACAAGTTTTATGCAAGTGTATGTGTTCGAATATGTTGGGTATACACGCTTCCCGTTGCTGTTTATGGATTATATTAAATTATGTATGTGTGGATCTGAACTTCATGCATTGAACTTTAAATTATGTCGATATCTGTCAAAATGTGCTTGACCTAATTGTTCAGGTGAGTTTTTTGAGTGTATCTGACAATAAAATTAAATAAAAAGTTCCCATTACTTTTTAATAAACTTTATACGCGGAAACGGAAACAATTGCCAGAATCATGGCAAGATGAAGCCGGCAAAAAAGATTTTTTGTATGAAGGAAGTGGCAAAAAGATGAAGACGATGATAAAAGTCGGCAAAGAGGTCCTATGTCTCGAGTCGGTTGCCGGTGACAGTCGCAGGCAATTCTCATCACTCCCCTTCCCCCCTCCACACCGTCAACTTCTAACTCTGTTGTTGTTGACTATGAATGTTTCGTTAATGAAGTCACCTTTGTCGCGCCCGAGCACCGGATAGTCAACCGGCTGCGCCCCCTTTCTCCCCTTCAACCAAACGATTTTCTGAGGCAAGTGCCAGCATTTTCGTCTTGTTACGCTGCTTTTGAATGTCGTTAGTTTAAGGGTGACTCGTGTTGCCTTGCCTGATGACAAGCCAAGAAAGAACTTCCCCCTACTTTATTTGAACGTGGGAGCTTTTTAACCCCCTCTACCCCCTCCGCCATTTCTTCGTCTTTTCAGGCTCATTTACAATTTAACCTCGTTTTCTAGTTCTTCAGTGTTAATGTTTTCCTCTCCCTCCCTCCCTCCCTCCCTCCATCTTCTTCTTCTCCTCTGTCTACCTTTCTATCCTTATCACTCTCATCTCGTTATCAAATGAGGATGCATTGTTTCTCTACGAATCTTACGTTAACGTAGTTAAATTTTTTAGCAAAAGAATTTATGAAAAAGTTTTACGTGTAAAATTATTATGTATTAAGTTGAGGAAACCAAAAATATGTTTGTTGGGTTTGTCTTATCTCTTATCTTAGTTAAAAATAACTCGGAAATGAATGGCAAAAATAACAACAATGGAAAATTTTTTAATGCACAAGTAAACTTTTGGGAGCAGCAGTCCGATGGAGACAGTCTATGCGTATGTATTGAAAAATATTGGATTTTTGAAATTCTGACTTCGGATTCTTAAAGACCATTAAAAAGTAGAATAGGAATCTCTGTGAGACCCACTCTCTATCTCTTTGTCTTCATCGATAAAATTGGGTTCAAAATTTAAAAGTTCCACACTTTGAGGGCCTCTATCTCCTAAACGGTTGGATCAATTGAAAAAAACACAAGAATAAAACATTTCTCGAATATTATGTATACCATGAATATACCATTAATAATAGGGATTCCTATTTAAGGTTTCAAAGTTATCCCCTCCCCCCAGTCCCCCTCACAAGGGGGGGGGGTTAATTTTTTAACTAATGAATTTCCCCCGCGAAATAATTCACTTTTGATTTTGGGCATATTTTCGTACAATGCTTAGTTTCCGAGATATTCAGTTGTCTCAAGATAAATGCATCACCCTGTATATGACATACTATCAATATGCTTTAATAATCAGTGAGTGACATTAGATCGTAGCGTAAAGAACACAATTTTTATTGCATTGATGAGGGAGGTTTCTTACCAAAAAATAAAAAAGAGCATTTGCGGGAAGCATAATTATTCTACTTTCACTTCAAGAAATCTGCTGCAGAAAGTCATCGTTTGCTAATGGAAATTTATAAAACGATGCTCTATTTGAAACAATTTGCAGAGATTGGTTTAGACGATTCAAAGACAACGATTTTGACGTGAAAGACAAAGAGCGCCGAAAAAGTTTGAAGATGGAGAACTGGAGGCATTATTCTCATATCAGAGCCTCAAAGAGTTGTCGAAAATTTTAAATGTCGACGAGTTAACGTTAGCAAACGTTTCAAAGCAATGGGAATATCCTAGACACTAGGAAACTGGGTCCCACATGAATCGAGAGAAAGACAATATTAGACCATATGTCGCAACACAAGTGAAGAAAATCTTGGAAGCACTTGGATGGGATGTCTTAGTATCTTACCTCACCTGCTGCATTCATCAGACGTTGCTGCTCAGATTATTAGTTGTTTCAGTGGATGCAGCATAACCTTTCTGAGTGGTATGTTACATCTTTGGATCGACTCAAAAGAATCTGAATATTTCTTCCACGGATTCCACGTGTTACCCGAACATTGGGAAAAATATGTAGCTTTCAAAGGACAATATTTTGAATAAAATAAAATGTACCTTTCTTTTCAAATAAACATGAGTTTTTGTGGCAAACAAACAAAATAATTAATCCAAGAATCCAATTTTAGAAGTAAATGCGTTCATCGTTCATATATTTGTAGAATAAGAAGATTATGTGTGCGTCTTTTTAAACTTATCTAACTTTTTTAGTTTATCAAACAAAAAATTATCTGAAATGCAATAATTAATCCGGCTATGATAATATCGCTTTTATTGCTTTTACCCTCTAATCTTTATCTACGCCCTGCAAATTATTAAAGAGATTTAAACATTTTTGGGGATGCTGAACAATTAAAGCCATTATACTGTTTTTTTATATAGATGTTCGAAATGACCATCGCTCTTCGTTTAAAGATAATAGGATCAACTTGCTAAGAAGTGTTCCTGATTCTTGATGTGAAATGGTGCAGATCAAAATTCTTCTCAACGAAAACGATGGCTCTGAGATGCCCCCATAGATAAAAGTCAAATGGTGACAGATCTAGGATACGCGGGGACCACTCAACACTTCCTCGACCTATTCCCCTGAAAATTGCTGATCAAGGAATTCTCGCATTCGTAACCAGACGGGATACTCCGGTTTTTGGGTCTAGAGGTTGTAGAGGGTGATGGTGCTTTAGAATCCACCAGCTTTAGGTAACTGTCACATGTGATGGTGTCTTCAAAAAAGAATAGAGCAACTATACGAGTACTGAAGATTCTACAGCAGACCATCAACTGGGCGGCACCTTGCACTTTGCTGAATTCAAACGTGTGTGGATTATCGAGAGACCAGTTATGTGCGTTATGACGATTAGCTTCGGGTGACACATAAAAATTGGCCTCGTTGAAAACTATACTTTTGGGAGTCATCTCTTACATGTTGGGTTACAGACTTTTAGGAACACATACAGATTGGGAAAATATTATAAAATTTAATATTAAAGATCGTCTATTTGTTTCCTTGTTTAATAACTTTAAGGGATATTTAATAATGGACAGTGAGAAAATTGTAATTGTCAAAAATATTATAAGCAAAAATATTATAAAGTAAAGAAAATATCCAGCTGTTGTTTTTGTTTAATAATATGTAGAAATAAATATTCTTTAGAAAAGAATTATTTATTTTGGTCATTTTTCAATAAAAGCGAGTGGGGCAGAGTTAACTCGATTCGCTGAAAAAATATTTTTAAACGAAAGGGCCAAATCCGGGCCAACCTAAAGCAATTAATTTTATAAGAGATAATAACAATTTGATATCAATATATATTTAACTTAGCTAGAGAATTCAAAATAAATAAGGGGAATCCTAATAAGAGGAGTGGAACGCTGCGCAGAATCTCAGATTTTCTTATACAGACTCGTGGCACACGATTGCCTGTGTTTTAATCACGAGAGAGCCAGCGTTAAGAGAGTGCCTCTCATGGTGTAAATTATAAAAAAGGGGGTTGGCTGGATTAATGGAAATCTCCACTGTCGAGTCTCGTGGTATCTCGTTTCACGCCGTTCTAATCTGATACCGGAATAACTTATGACACCAATCGCCCCGATTCTGACACTAATGTGAATACAGGAGGCGCTTTGGTGATCTAATCCGGTTTCGGCTTGTTGAAGCGAAGTCCAATGGAGAGGTAAAAGCCGGCGAGGGCAATCAGCAGTTGTTGCCATGTACTGAATAAAGCATTTGCTGCAATGGCGGGGATTTCACGGATCAGATTTCGATACAATAAGGAACTCCATCAAAACCTCAAACAAGACAGTTTTATGAGAACGATGTTTACTTATGTCCCCAGTGGATCACATATGAACGAAAATTGAATTCCAAAATTTAAAGATCACAATATAACTTTACGAGAACATTTTTACCCCTCTTTCTGCTATGGAGAGAAAAGGCTTGTTTTTCTTATCGACTTTCTTTTTGAAATGCTTTAAACAAGTTACAATCTCCACGCAACAATAGTTTGTAAATTGGAATGTACTAATAATCGTGGAGATTATTTTCATAACCATTGCTGTATCAGAAGACTTGCCAAAAACATCTGAAATCTCAATTATAACATGGAATTTAATATTCAATCTTAAACTTTTACAGGATTACCAGAAAAATGTACAGGGTGCATTTACGCAGTTATGGATTTTTTTTAATAGCTGAGCAGTTAAGCTTTTCCTTTCACAGTTATAGCATTCTTGACTAATTTCACTCTACCCTATGTTTATCATTTTATAATGAAACAACAGTACGCATCAAACAGTACTGATTCACTTAACTTTATGAAAAATTTATTAGATCTAAGTACATTTTAAAAATCTTCAAAGAAAATCTCGATTAATAGATCAATACCGTTTCCGAGTTCTCTTTCTCGTCTTAATCTATCAGTATCTATAAAGCAAAAGATGATGATATAATAAAGTCTCATTTGACACTTGAATGGCTCATCAAAAAGTTTAAAGTTTACACCAACCTCCAAGATCTCTTCCAACTATTCCCGATTGCCCTTGGAAACACTTGCCAAATCTTGAAAATTATCGACCGCATTGGTCGTTTCAGAATCGACTGAGTGCGAACATTTACATCGCCTCTATACACCAAGCTCCTCACGATGTTGACAGGCATGTTGATCCTCATGCCTGATCACTCAAGATGCACTTCTCATCTACTTTTTAATCTCCTGGTTGAAAGATTGGGTTTTAGAATATCAGCCTTGCGTATGTGTATTGATAAATGCTTGAACTGAAAGATGTGCGATCAATTCTCTACGCTAATTACACTAGCCAACACACTTTTCGTATCTAAGACCACAGATAGTGCTCTTAAGAGTAATTGGTATGTAGAATTCAAATCTTCTTTTAGATTTTTTCTATCACGTCAAGGGATTTTATTTTATTAATATCACATAGGACTTCCTTTATCGGCGTTAAAACGCGTATGTGATTGGGCGTTGATTTTCACAAGTATTTAAGTAGATCTTCATCTAGAGAATACCAATCATTCAGGAAACGTCTCTTCAAATCATTCAGATTGGATGGAGGTGAATGATATTTTCTCCGTTCTCATACAAGTTTTCTATAGAAATTTTTGATCGATGGGAAGAAATTAAAGATGTAGTTGTCATCTAAAAAGCAACCATTTCCTTCTGGAAATAAATATTATATTGTAGAGTTCGCTTGGTCGGCTACAATATATTTAAGTAAACCCTTTGTGTACAACCTTCTAACAAAATCAGTGGACCTATTTCATACCAGAAAAACACAACTCGGACTAGACAACTCTCCAGATTGGATGGGACGACAACGACTCCATGGACTGTATGGGACCTGCACCACAAAAAGTACTACATGACTTTGTTCCAAATATCTACTGTCCACTGAAGTCGTTCCTTAAACTCAAGAAAATGACTTCTCCGAAATCAATGTTTTCGTATTGTTATGCAGCTATTACACCAATTCTCTGTAATAGCCTACGGATAATTCGGTTTGATGTAGTTGCAGAATGGATAATATTGAAGGAATAGCTTAAATGCAAGACACATGAGTTCTGTTGTATTTTTTGACACCAAAATTTTGGGTGCTTTGCTTAAATTGGCACTGCAGATTATTTTTACATACACTGAACCCTTTAGAGATCTCAGCTTTTTAAAATCGTGGTTCCAGCAAGATGGACACCCACATTGAGCCCTCAAAGACCTTCCCCCATCGCCACAATGAGTATTTGAGAAGCGGGACTGTACTGTGGATAAAGACATAATTCAAAGAACAACAACCTCTTGTCCACAAAAGATTTATTGTGCGAATACGTATTTCGATCTCTTTAAGATTTATTGAATACGTATTCGCACAATAAATCTTTTGTGGACAAGAGGTTGTCCTTCTTTGCACAATGAGTATTGTCGATTACTAATATGCATCACTTTTAAATAGTTACAAAGGCCACGTGATTACGCTGGCAGCATGTAATCATTTATATGCCACGAGTCACCGTTGCACCATACATTTTAATTCAGTAGCGTATTCGCTTTTAAGAGAATAATATTTTGACAAAACTAAATCAAGCCATGAGCCATATAAATTCACCGGAGATTTACATAGATTATTTAATATTATAATAACTTAAAGATAACTGTTTACAAAAGCGTTTAGAATTCTGTTAATAGCACAAACTGGAATGGTTTCCCAACTAAAGTTCAAAGGCAAGCAATGTTTATTTTGCAATTAACTAGGATTTAGAATTTCAATAAACGAGAATCAGCATGCAAGCATGGAAATCATTTTTTTTTTTTAAAAGTAATTCCTTTATTTCGCTAAAGTCTTATCGATAGTTTATAATAAATTACATTAATAGTTCTAATAAATCAACAGAATTAATCACTGTCGGCGCAATCATGAAGTCACTGGCTTTCAGCTGAGGCATAAATCACAAGTGGAGACATCATCATTCGACCCGACTTCATTTCTCTCTTGTGACTTTGAATCTCAGGCTGAATGCGTTATGCCAAGGAGGAAAAACGATGAGAAACAACAAGAAAGAATCGATAAGAAAAATATTTCAAGATAAAATTTTTAAAATTATAACGCCAAACGAGATTAGGTTAGCTTAGGTTAAATTTTCTATTTAATATTATGTATATTATAAACCTCAAACGGGTTAACGGGTGATGAACGAGCCGCTTACCATTGAAAAGAGGGAATCGTCTGGTTTGTTGAGGTTGCCGGTAGAGGCCGCCGCGGTCTCAGTTGTTTTCGATATGGCAACCCAACAACAGAAAGCGATTTGCGTCTGACAATTTCCAAACCATCAATCTGATAATTCATTTCCTTATGATTGGAGTATCATCTCCAGTTTCCATTTATAATTTCATATGTATGCTCATCAACTTTTCTTATGGTTTATATAGGAGGAATTCCCGATCTGCGAGCTGGGTGCAGCGTTGCCAGACGTGTGATAACTATCACATTTGTATGCTAATTTGGGGAAAATGTAATATGTGATAAGGGAATAGGTATTACACGGGGAAATGTGATAATTTCAATATCCAGTGGCTTTCATAGTTCCATCCGTCTGTGATCGTCTGCTGAGGTAGTGTGTGGTGTTCATTAAAACAGCATTGCTTGAATAGTTCGACTAGTGCTGCAGCTGGTCTATTGCTGGAGCTGATCTATTCAATTTCATTCCTGTAAACATTTGAAGTAGCAGTTATGGTTCAAAAGTTACAACACATTTTGTTACATTTTGTAGCAGGTAACTGAAGATGGCTTTGATCACGGAGGAGAAAATTTTGATGTCTGGAGAACGAAGTTTCCGTGTCATAGCTGCAAATTTTAACAACCGGCACCCAGAAAGACCTCCAATTTCGCACAACACTGTCAGGTGCTTAATTAAGAAATTCCGAGAAACTGGGACTGTAGTTGACAAGGCACGGAGTGGCCGTCCAATAAGTGCTACTGATGAGACAATCTCAACAATGGTTTTGGCGTCCTTCGTCAAGAGCCCACAACGCAGCACACGACGTTTGTCAGCAGAATGTGGAATCAGCCAGTCATCAGCCAGTGGTTAGATGTTCAATTTCCTGGTCATTGGATTGGACGACGTGATGCTGTGGGAATGGCCACCCAGATCACCTGATCTCACACCACTTGACTTTTATCTGTTTAAAGCAACTCGTATATGCAGAGAAAATCAGAAACAGACACCATCTCCAGCAACGCATCGAAGAAGCGTGTGCCAGCATTTCTGTGGAAATCCTTCTGCGAGTGCATGACGATTGGATTTAGCGCCTTCAAATGTGCCTTGACCAAGAGGGACACCATGTTGAACACATTAAATGACTGTCCTTTATGGAGATCAGTCCAGCCTGTGTTGTAACTTTTGAGCCATAACTGCTACTTCAAATCTGTTTACAGGAATGAAATTGTCCGAAAAAGCTGATGTAATTTGATGTATCACACGACCCCCTTTCCATTTAAAAAATTGACTTAGATTCAAGATGGCCGATTTCAAGATGGCGGCCATGTTCGGTACATACCGTAAAAGATAGACCACCTCACCCATACCTTACTGGAATATTCAGATTTCCCAATTCCTGCAATGTTTTCGAAAAAACAGGGTGTACTGCGACTTTTGACTCAGCCTGTATATAGTTAACTATAAAGCTACACATCACTAAAGCAAGGCGTCTAGTCAAATGCCACCCAGATAACTGAGGTTAGTGTTGGAATAATTAACTACCGTTATTAAGTACCGAAAGATGCTTTATGCTACCAGTGTGGGGAAACGTGTCTGTCTGTCTTCTGTCTGTCTATCTGTATGTCCGTCCGAGGCTATGAAAGATTTTCAAAATCTGTTTTCATCAGTGGATGAATATGGTTCATGGCACGAACCAATCACAAATTTATCTAAATCGGTTCATTGACACGTGCACAAATGATACCTCTATTTTACCACCAAGCAATTTTCAATGGGATGATACATTAAGTAATATATCAAACAAATCGTAATGACGAGATAGAAGCGGATATAAATTACTATTTTCGCCAATTGATAAATATGGTTCCGGGAATGAACCATTTTGAAAATAGTTGTAATCGAAACAATGGCACGTTCTCTAATGGTACCCTTATGACACCCTCAAAAATTTTCAATGATAAGATATGGCATGTAATATATCAAACAAATTGGGATGATGTATCATGAATGAATATAACGTAAAATTATTGATAGTCGAAATTGGTTCCAAGGAATCTGGTTTAGTCGAACCATTGTGGTTCATTGGAAACGTACAATGTTAACATAGGGCGGTTTAAAAATATGGTTCCGCGAATGGTTTAGTTTAACCTTTCGGTACTTGGTTATGTCATTCCTTAATGGTTTATTTTTATTTTATTGTACGAATTAGAAAAGGTGTGATAATTTGGGTGAAAAAGTAATAATCTTGTATAATAGTCACGGTTTCGAAATCTAGCAATGCTAGCTGCGTGCCCGCTCTATCACTGAGCCTCCGTCTTAGTCTATAATAACACATAGTGATAGCTTTGTTATACAGTGTTCACGATGGCAGAGACAACGAGCGTGATACTCGTGATTCCTGGTTCGAATTTAGGTCGTGGAATTTTTCCTTCCATTTTTTTTTTGATATCATTAACTATATCATTGGCGCCGAGCATCCGGAGGGCGCCATATTGAACAACTGTAAATCACCGTTTCGAAGCCTAATGATATGACGAATATTTTTTACTTTACCAAACCTGTGTATATTTAACTTAACAATGAATGCAAAAATTTTGAAATCTGGTACATACTGTAGAATAGATCAGCATTTGTTTATAAACTTTTATTTATTTATTTATTTAATAATTAGTACAGTGAAAAAAGTAGTGGACTCCCTGGGACCAGTATGGTTCAAACAGACCGAAAGAAGGTCACAGGGAGCCACAAAATATAAAGGAAAAAAAAAGCACTTCTACTTAGGTATTCAATCATTATTGAATAATAATTGAATGTTTAATTTTCAATAATAATTTTCAATTTGAACGGCCTACTCCATTAACTACAACAGTTTTAAATAAAATTCTTCTGTATTTTCATTAAAGCTTTAATTCGTAGCAAAATGTAAAATGTAACTTTTAATTGGTGAAATTGTTCTTTGATTTTTGCTGTTTATTTTTCGAATTCATTATTAAAGAGCAAAGAATCATGTGTGTTTTATATTTGGATAACACTAGCTTTTAATTACTAATTTATCACCCTTTGTTTTTCCTTTATTTTTAAATTGACATTTAAAATTTTGCGACCGAATAGAGAAGCACAGAGCGAGGTATGCAGAGTAAAATTTGTGAGATATTACGCGTCAACCAAGTAATATCTAGCTATACTGCTCGGCACTGGTTGCGACCATTATTCAGAGTGTAAGTTAAATATGTAGGTTGTAATTGGTATCAGTAATAAGTAAAAAGATCCCAACGGTAGTAAAGTGACACAACAAACGTCCTTTTTCTCTGACAAATTAACCAGTACTAGACAATTTCTAGCTAAATCCCTGTCAACGAAACAGTTTTTCCACATAATGCCTTCCTTGGGAATTCGTCTGTGACAAGTGAAACGGCATTTCTTTCGGCCGTCGAATTCGCCACTCGCGACGGATCCCACGGTCGGTCATTCGGCGGGCGACGTCGCTCCCACGGTGGCTTCCGCGATGTGAAATCAGTCGTGAATGTAGCATCTATCTCAACGTTCTGAAGTGATTCTAAGTTCACATCAGGAGATAAAAGGTGCTGAAAGGAACATTTGCGGAAACTAAAACTTAACACGGGTTCTGCTAGCATTATTGCCATTAATCAGTAGATCCATTCCATCGATGTCTTTTATTCTGACAACCTGGCACACGCTTTATTCAATACGGAATTCAGCAACCAATATCTTCATAAAACAACCAATATATTTATCTCTCTCATCTACGCATTATTATTGATTTATGATGCATTGATTTGTGCAATAATTAATGGGGAAATACTAAATCTTGTGTCAACTTCCGGCTTTCTGTAGATCGAATTTGTTCAGTTCTATAAACGTTTCCAAATTATTAATCTTTGAAGGCTTGTTTCGATTGATACCTTTCAGAGTAAGGATTAGAGGTAGCATCAATTTTTAACTAATTATTTTCAAACCCATATTAGATAGACTTTCTTTTCTTTAACAGGCAATTCCACAGCATAGAATTTATTTTTGAATCTATATTTAAATAAATTGAAATGCTGGAATGGTACATTCGCACAGGCCTCATGAAACGAAAAAAGAATTTTTGTGTAGGGGTGCTTTGGGGGGGGGGGGTTCATAAAAAACCTTTATAACTCAAAATTGACTCATATGAGTGAAACAATTGATTCACAAAAAAAACCAATTTGATCCACAGATTAAAGTACCCTCTGTCGGTGCATTAATTTCAATTGAGTCTGTTTTTGCCGTTCCAGAGGAGTTAGCTGCACAAAATTGATCACATATACTGACTGCTCGATTGAAAGTGGACACCAGCCGTAGTGGAACAACCTATGCAAATTCGGGCAATAATTTGAATATATTCATTATAAAAAAGCAAGATCTTGTATAGTTGGAGTCATTTGGTGTAATTGAACCTGCCAAAGTCGACCGAAACGTGACGTCATGGAAGCGGCCGAGCCCGCATGCTGACCGATAGTGACCGGAGGATCCTGAAGTGGTTGGGCTGTTCCAACGGAACAACCGCGATAGGGTTTCCAGCAGGTAACGGGAACAACTGTCAACACCATAACGATTCGTCGGGAGCTCCACCGGTCGGGCTACTGCTCACAAACCTAGCATCACCCCTGTAAACGCCCGGCGGTGTAAAGAAAAACAGTCTTGGTCGATGGACCAATGGAAGAGCATCGTGTGGAGCGAGCGAGGAATCACGCTTTACACTCCACCGATCGGATGGGCGCACTTGGGTGTGGCGTTTGCCAGAGGAGCGGCTGCTACCCGAGTGAAGTTTGCGGTAACGGTGTGTTTTTCCTGGTTTGGACTTGGTTCGCTGGTTGTTCCAGCACGACAATGCGCAGTGCCATATGACCCGTTCTATCAGCGTCTGGTTTCCGGAGAATAATGTTCATGAACTTTAGTGGCCCGCCCAGAGTCCAGACCTCAACCCTACTGAACATCTTTAGGAGAAATTGAAGCGCGTCCGATGCAACCGGAAAACCGCATCCAACTTGTGCAGGCTTTGAAGGAGGAGTGAGTAAAAATACCGGTTGCTTGCTGTCAGAAACTGGTGGAGAGCATGCCACAGTACGCGCTAGTAAACACGCTGTAAATAAAGCATTTGTTCCATACCAAAGGTGTCCACTTAAAATTGAGCAGTCAATACATAAATACGTGAAAAAGTTTACACGTAACGCACAATTTCAGAAAATAATGAATATGGATTATAAATGCCATGCGTAATTAAAATCACAGATGGTGTATTCATGTGCATATTTTATCACTTATTCTTCGGTACTAATAAGATGCCATAATACCTACAAAACATCTGTCTTCCTGATCTTTATACGCGCAATATTGTTGTCATGTTCACCGAAAACAAGGGAAGAAACCAAAATTAATTTTCGCATGGAAATTCGTAGGCCCAAAGTGTGTTATAGAATCAAAAGCAAATGGCGAAATTATACGACCGAAGAAACGGGCCATAATCAAACAAATGGTGGAGGAATAAAACAGTATAGCGTGGAATGTTATCTTCGGATCTCCTAATGTTACTTCACGGATGGGCCACATCAATAAACGACCGACAATTGAATTTCCACATCGTGAAATCAAGATGCTCAAAAGCAAACCTGAACATCGAAGAATGGGAAATCGTTCTTGCTCCAACAAATGGCAAATTATTCCTCACGAAGAATAATTATTTGGCTCAAAGCAGTAAAAATTTACAGACGAGAAGAAAGGAAATTAGTATTCAATTAAGTGCAGACCGACTGTGAAAATCATGATATGGAGAATGCTTTCTCCATGCATTTAAGGTTCCTTGATAACCAGTAAGAACACTAGAATACAGTGTAACTAGGATTAGAAACTTAAAGTCACCAAATTCTGTCCCACCGAGTTTACCTCGATTTTATTGGCCCGCACAGTCCGCAGAGTGTGTTCCCATCGAGAATCTTTGGGGTGCAATAGTGCAGTCTCTTTGTGCCGCACAGGTACTATAAATTTGATTTACTCATGGGTGTGGTCCTATCATCATGACCTGACATTCCTACCGACACACTACCCTAATACCCTTTCCGATACTTTGAGGGTTCCATGACCCAACAAATGCACGTAGTCCGTTTAGAAATTACAACCGTTCAGAGAGTAAAGGGGAGAGGGAAGTTTTCTTATCTTTTCCCCTTAAAATTAAGAAAACAAGGAACTTTTTCCTTAACTTATAATGAATAGTTTTTGAAGAGAAAATCTTAGCGTCATTCGTGTTGAAAGTTCAGATTTTAAAAGAATTATAACTTTTCTTTCAAAATGGATCTCTTCAAAACGTGATGAAAAATTAATGCGAAAAGTGTAAAACAGAAGGATATTTTAGGTTAAATAATAATTAGATTACCATTGTAGATCATATTCACTTTATTCTTACAAATAAACTCTAGTATTATTCAGAGCTGCACAAATGGAGATCTTTCCAGCATAAAGCATAAAAAGGGATGAATATGATATAGGCCATATGACACCAAAAGAATAAAGCACCTCTCATTAATTATGTCAAATTTATCTTTTTAAGTTTTTACAGAGTAGTGAAATGTTTCAATGCTTTATGGAATAATAAAGTGAGTTTTACTGAGGTAATAAAACGTTAGACCTTATCTAATAATGAAAGCTCGGAATAATTAAAGTTCATTATCACTACAAATACAGGCAGATTTAACATTAAATGACTGTTTAATTTTTATTGCAATAATGTCAAAAATGGACATGTAATTGGACACGTGCAGTTTTTCTTAGTTGGACAGACTGTAATTGCAATACTTAACTTAATTATTTTAGTCAAACAGACACGAATGAACTAGAAAAACGTTTACATTCATGCTCAACCGTTAGGGGGTTTAGAAGATTGGGCCGTTTCGATCCGCGAAAATTATTTATTCGCTATTAGCAATTCGGTTATTTCGCTATAAATATATCGTTTGATTACTGACGGAATTTCTGCGGATAAAAATTACGGCTTCTCGTATTCAATTGAGGCAGTCCCAAATGAAAGAATCGCAAGCTTTGCACATTTCAAGAAGCATTATCTCCAGGTTGTGAAGGACAGTTCAACAACAAGGAAATATTTAACGTCCTTCCAGAAGTGCCCGTCCAAGTTGCACCACACCCGGGAATAGCAACTTCTCGCCCTAGATGCCAGACACTACAGGCAATCCACCGCAGGAGTTCCCTCTAGTGGTTTAGCGGTGTCTACGGGGACATCTGTTTCGAGGCACATAATTTACAGGCAACTTCTCGGAAATTCGTGCAATGTATCCTAGATAAAACTACGAACATAGTACAATGAGCATTCAATCTGGACAGAAGCACAGAAGGGCTGTATCATGTCATCCGAAGAATCCCCCTTCAGCCTGGAGTATGTCTGGAGAGAGCAAGGGGCTATGTCTATCACCGGGAAATAAATCAAATATTGTAATCAAATAATGCCCCCCCCCACCCCATTCCCAATAGCTCTTTTACTCTAATAACGCATCATTTATTATATGCAAAGTGCGAAAAAATTTAATCAAAACAGGAACGGCAGGGAACACCTAGCAGCGCCTGATGCTCAAAACTTTCTATGAACCGGTCTGTAATAGCTCTGTAATAGTTCAGCACCTGGGGCACGTTGAAGAATAACCGGTAGAAGCAAACTTTTTACTACAAATAGCGATACCAAACTACCTCACCCGAGAAATCTTACTGTAGCTGAGAAAACGCATATGAGGATTAAAGGTAAGCAAATGCTCCATGGATACTGGGAAACCTCAGATGCCACGACAGATCATCCAAAGTACTGTTACTACTAAATACATGGGAACATTAATATTTGGACTGAATTTTGTTTTCTGTGTTTTGGTTGTGCAATTTGTCACTTTGGTAAAGTAAATGAAATTGTTGCAGTTCTTGGGTGGGGTAAATTTCTAGCTGAATAGGCATAGCACTTATTTGATATACTAACTATTGTGAGGAAATTTCTAGCTGAGTAGGAAACTTCAGGAGGCGATTTCTGACCAGAAAAGAAACAAAAAATCGCATATGAACATATGTCCAGAAATGGACGGTTTATCTTTAATAAGGCAATTAATACAAAACATGACATTACTGTGGCAGTAATTACGTCAACGTTACAAAAGATGTTTGAAGTGGCCTCGTTGGGATGCAATGCATGGATTGCCGTACTCGTTCGAATGTTTCAGCCTGTGCCCTAATAGCGTCACAGACTGCATTGACACACTCAACATTTTTGGAGTGTCCCCACAAGTAAAAGACAAGGAGGTTTAAGTCCGGCTGGTGCTGTCTATAGGGGTACTTTCTAAGTACATCATCGAATGTGGGGTGTTTCGACCATTCACATGTGCTTCTCCGTATGTGAGGTAGAATACCAGACCATTCTACCTCCGCTGCGCGACGATCACTCAAAAGTGACTCTGCAACAGAAAGAGCGCACTGTCTTTATTTTTATCGGGGCACGATGTCGCCATTTCCATGAAAACTATGCATTTCTGAATATAAGTTGATATGAACTTTGTTACTATTTTTGAGGAATTACCCCTGCAGTTTGTCCTCATCGTTTTAGTTCACCCTGTATAATAAGGATACAATGCAAATCAGTTAACCATTTTAAATCACATCAAGAAAAGTTTTCATTTACATTCTCCTTTCCTCTGTTATTCATCCTGCAGTAATAGGCTTTTAAGCTCAAAAACTGATTAAACGAAAAGGAAGGTTAAAAACTGACGACGAAATTATTTCGAAATGCGTCGTTTATTCATTACACATGCCTACCACAATTGTGGTATCTTTATTACAAGTAACTATCAATTATTCATGTTTGGTTAGAAAGGTAAATAACGAAGTTGAAGCATTTAGATCGATAGAGTGAATTATGGAAAGAGGGAGACGGAGGGAAGAAAAAAATTAGGATAATCAGTATGTTGCTGCTCCTTCTATTGACTGGTAGCACGCGATGTTTCATTATAGTGCGTTAGCAATTTCAAATTATTATAATTAGTAGAATCCGTGTTAGAAAATCTCAACTGGTGGCCGCAAAACATTATTTGAATCTAGATTACTTCATCGTTGCTTGTTTATTTAAGATATACCAAAGCGTAAAATCTGGATCAATAAAATAATTGTTTATTCTTTTAGAAAACCGACTTTGCCCATTTTTATGTCTGCAAATATCAAAGAAACCCAATTGAAAGAAATACACATGAAATTCCCTTTGTAAGAAATGCTGCTGCTTCTCCGTAAAAAAAAATGTGATGATCTAAAAATAGTAAGAATTCTTTTAATCTCACTAAGGAAATCTGCTTTTTCTATAAATAGGTTATTCGCAATAAACATACGCCCATAAGGGTAGATTGGTTTCAGAATTCAAAGACACAGAGAAACAATGATTCAGAGACCCCCTGTACATGGTGTTGCAGATAACTACAGGGCAGTATAATGGGAAGCCTACCCGCTCAAATGATAATTGGGTAATTTTATCAAAAACATGACAGTTTTGACGTTCACCCCGACTGTGGAAACTGCTGGCTGCTGCAGGCCACCATCTTTCTCCATTCTGCCAATCGACCCAGCCGGCCCCTGCAATCGAGTGGGTAGGCTTCCCGTTATACTGCCCTGTAGTTATCCGCAACACCCTGTATATGCCAGTTGCTTCCCAAATGTTGAAAGAGAAAATCTTTCTACTCCTGCTCTTCAAAAAAATGCCCACAGCATTCTGTCATTTAAAAATATTAACTTATCAGCTTACAAGGGAACCCCACATAGCCTAACCGCTTTAACAATGGAGTCCTTGTATGGCTGAAATTTTTTCGTTTTCGCGGTTTATATTGAAAAAAAAAAACACAATTTCGCACTCTCTTATTTTGCAAGCATCTATAGTAGCTTCAGATGAGTAACATATTTCAATTTGGTGGAAATCTGTGACATACAGTATATGTTCGAGGGATTCCCTTATTAGTGTAATTCACGATAACTTAAAAACGTATTTAAAGATATTATTGAGGAACTGGGGCCGAATTATACGTTCAAGTTATCGTTATAATTGATAAATCCTCCTTGTGTGCTTTTACAATTGTATATACGGTAAACTTTGCTTGGGAGCGAAATTTTTGGCACAATGGAATTTGTTCTGTTGTTATTCTAAGTAAAACTATAGCTTAAAAAAATTGTTTAAAAAAATCAAATATCTGGGTCGAGTGATGAAGTCTTCAAATACCTTAAGGAACAAGTTTTCACGCATTAGTGATGCAGAGCAAAAAAAATACATTTTTGTCGCTCCTCAAAAAGCTGATGAAGAACAAGCTTTAGAAGATTTAGATAAATTAGCCTTCAAAAGCGTTTGTGAAGATTTTCTAGAAATGTTAAATTTTAGTATGCGTTAAATTTGTGGACACCCACCAGATAAACAGCACTGTGCTGCTTATCACCGTATGGGATAAATCTCTGTAAATATTTTTTGTATTCTATTTGGACCTTTTCCCAGAAAATCTAGGTACATGAGTGAAGTGGCTTTCTAACAATGGAAGATTTCTAAGCGCGTTGCAAAAACGGACTTATTGCATCGATACACCATTTAAAAAAAAAGAGGACTATGCGCAAATTTTATGTGCAATGAGCCAAACGCAAGAAAAATCGAAAAAAAAATTCATAAAAAATAATTTCAAATAAAAATCAAAGACAAAAACTGTTTGGCTGAAGTTAGTGTTTCATTTTGGATCTTTGCAGAAAATATATAACTCAGAAAGTAAGTAATGATTAAAACATACAAAAGTTTCACAGTGCACATTTAAAAAAAAACAAGACTGCTCGCAGTCGGTTATAATACAGTCATGGATAAATCGTCTTCAAAATAATACAGGTTGTCCATAACTTATTTTTATAACTTTAGACTTTAATAACCACAAGACAACAAGAAACCGTTTTCAGCATGTGACAAGTAAGCTCATAAAGTTTTTTTTTGTTTCAGATTAATCAGTTTTGACCATAAATGTGGACCTACAGGAAAAAGCTCAGTGCATTACTTAGTTCATAGAGACTAAGTCAGATACTTACGTGCAATGGACCCGATTCCATTATCTGATCTCACACTACTGAACTTCTTCCTGTCGGGCTTCCTAAAGAACCAGGTGTACCGAAGCAAGGCCAGAGACCTAGTGGATTTGACGACACGCATTCTCAATGCTTTTGCTTTCCACGAGGGGTGCACACCTAGACATCCTAAATGAGGGAAAAACCTTTATGAGTTTACTTCTGGCCTGCTGAAAACAGTTTCTTGTTATCTTGTATAGTTTTTTAGTTATTAAAATTTAAAAGTTGTAAAGATAATTTGTGAACATCCTATATTTTAAGGACTGGTCAAACTTCGAGGACCTCTCCTTTGAATACCCGTTTCTAAAAAAAGCATACATAACCATATCTCGAAACCATGGAGCCATGAATTACCATTACCATTACACGAATAAGCTTTAAAAAAGTGATCACGATGCTAAAAGTGACATCATGAATTACCATTACTATATTGGCCATGAACGTAAAGATATTTTTTTAATACCTGAAAAAGTAAACTCCACATGGTTCCAGTTCACCAGTTTATTTTCTTGGAATTAAACGCGTTTATGAAGAAGTTCTATTCTCCAGCTTTCGTTGAGCTGTAGAGTTCAGACATTTGTTAATTTTAAATATCTCCGTTGTCTATCGCTTATTGCACGTAAAATTTTGCGCATGCTCATCCTTTTTTTTATGCTCTATTGAATGCAGTAGGTCCGGTTTTGCAACGCGCTTCCACGAATCGAAACGTTCCGTTGTGAATTATAGTTTTTGCATATAATATCCAAGATTAGGTTTGTTTGGTTTGTTTGGTATTAACGTCCTTTTCAACTGCTATGGTCATTTCCAGAACGGCGTTGCAAATTTTGCCTCGCAAGGGTTCTTTAATGTGCAGCCGGCAAACGACTACACGGGACCAACGATTTTACTTCCCTTTCGAAGGAAGTGCGTGATCTTAGGATTTTTCCCCTGAAAAAATCCTCGTCGTCCACGGCCGGAATCGAACCCGCGTCCTCGGGCAGCAGAGGCGATCACGCAACCACTGAGCCACCGAGGCCGATATATCCAAGGTTATCTTAAGTATATATTCCGCCATGATGTTTAAAAATAAAAGTCGCTGCCGATCGGTTGAACCAAGAACTATGCAAGAAATTCGATTAACTCGTTTGCAGTACCAGCAAAGATATATTTAATTCAGTAAAGATATAATTTGAAAATATAACGTTTCTGTAGGAGGAAATGCTTAACAGCCCGTTTAGCAATTTTAAAGCTTTTGTCTTGGTACTGTATAGGTGAAAATCCTGCATGCTAAATTTACATGAATTTTCTCTCATCTTAAAGAGTGGCGCCAGATGGTAAGTCTAAAAGTAAACAAATCACATGCTTCACGGTTTATTTCGTGCTTAAAGGCGCGAAGCCTTTGATAATTTATAAATTCGTGACATTTTAAAAGCTTCTGACTAATTCTGCTTCTAATTTATTATTCTTAGAACAAATAATTGAGAAAGTAAAAGAAGAAACAAAATGTAAACATCTTCACAGCTTTATTGATGTGGCAGGAATCAAAAGGCTGAATAAGGTAACTAAATACACATGGAAAGTTATCAATAACACAACATCTATAGATTAACTTCAGGGAATAGAAGTCATTATTCTCTTTAATGATTCATATTGACAGTAATTTACAAACTCCATATAATCAGCACTGATTCTCTGATGTACGCGTAATACATCAACATCTAATGTCCGTCATTACTATTATACATGGCGAATCAAAATATCTACACGTATTAATTTATTGTGTATTATTTCTCGCTTATTCATTGCTTTATTCAATTACATCCGAGTTTAGTACTGGTTCCAAAGCCTTGGTTGAATGCTTCTATTCATAAAATTGGCAAAGTTCACAAAATTACTCGGTTGTGAGAAAATATCTAATAGTTATTGTTGATAAAGTTTATCTACGTAAAAGTTATGAAAATGGATTAAGAATGCTGTTGAGGTTTGTTTTTTTTCAAATTCATAATCAAGCCTATCCTAATTTCAAATCATTTCAAACTTTACATTAATATTAATAATAGCTAAGCTTCGTCATCAGCACGTTTGATTGACTTGCGAGAGATTCATAAAAATCTCTTCCAAGTTAATAGGCCGTCCAATAACGGGTTTAAAGCTCTTTTAATTCAGAAATAATACTCGCTCGATGTCTGAAGCCTTCGTTTCAAAATTCAAACCCCCGAGTAGATAATCGAAACGAACATTTATAATTAAATACGTGCATTAGTTATCTAATCGGGGTCCAGATCCATTAGCGAGAATTCCCTCTCCCATTACACCAACACAGAACCTCCCCTTGGCTCGGATCAAAAGGTACACATTCAACAGCCTATAACGACATTAGAACTCGTTTTCGTTTATAATTTGATAAAATCTAAATAACAAATTAACAGAATTTTAAAGTCAATGATGCTTGTGGAAATTTATTTAAAATAGACAGCTTAATCGGTCTGACTATTAAAAGTAAACGTTGAGCTTATTGATAAATGCCATAAATTTTTCTTATTATTTATCAATTTTTTTTTATATTATTTTTTTGACACTTTAACCCTTTGAAACTAAAATATAAAGTGTTTTATTATTTAAGTTTCCGATGGAAGAAAGTTTCATTTTCTTTGAACCTGCGGCTGTTTTCATAATATCTGCTCAAGCAGACTGCTTGCAATTCATATTAAATATTAAAGCTTCAGATGCAAGTTTCTAAGTTAAATTCAACAAAATCTTCGAATTGCTGTATTTAACAAAAGAAATTAAAATATCGTCTAGAAACATTAATTTATGTGCTTGGAATGATGCATTTGAAGTGCTTATGTTGAAAGCATATTCGTTATAACTTCTAATTACAACTGATAGTTGCACTATTTGTAAACAATAATTCCTACCAAATGGTATGAAGTTTTCCAGACTTTGCAGAATTTAATTAAGGAATTTTACTTGGTTTCATGGGAATTTATAAGAAGCTCTGAAATTACTTTACGATTCCTAAGGCAAATTTTTCTCGGTCAACATGCTCTCGAGATATACTGGAACGAAAAAGCGTGAAAAAATCTATGAACATAAAAGTAAGCCGCTGTTGTCCAAATATTTTTCTCATTTAGATTTAATTAAAGAGTATATTACATTTTCTAAGAACAAAATATATAGAAATGTAAGACTTGTCATTATTATATGTGACCAAAACGAATAAAATAAGTGAATTTTCTTGATCATCACTTACTACGAGGGGCGTTCAAATTTGACCTGACTTTATTTTTTGTAAATTTCATTGTTGTAAAAATCTAAACTTTCATTGTTGGGATGGCAACTACTGCCTGTCATGCAAATGCAGCACCACTCATTCGGTTGCCATGACAACCGATTGTTTGCTTAAACAAAATGGCGGTCATTGATGCGTCGACCAAAGTGGAACAATCAATAATCATCAACGAAAGTGTGAAAGCACCTGAAATTCATCAGAGACTTCAAAAACAGTTCAACGAGTCATGTTTGTCTCGATCATCCGTCTTTGCTTGGTGCCAAAATTTGAAGGAGGATGAGAATCCACCGGCAATGAACCTCATAAGGCAAGGCCAGCAACTGCTGTCAATGATGGCATCATCGCACGAACAAATGAGCTGATAAGGGGCAACAGGCGGATTCAAGTCCGAGAATTGGCTTCAATACTGAACATCAGCGCTGGCAGTGCGGAGGCCATCATCCACGATAAGCTGAAATTCAACAAGATCTGTCCCAGATGGGTCCCTAAGCAACTCTCCGAGGATCACAAAACCACCCGAGTGGAAATCTGTTGTAAGTTGCTGCAGTGATATGACAGGAAAGATGACAGTTTCCTAAAGCGTGTTGTGACCACCGACGAGACATGGATTCATCATCATACTCCTGAAAGTATGGTGAGCATGGATCCAAGAATTTCAAGATGACACCGTCGGCAACGAAAGTGATGGCGACTGTATTCTGGGACATTAAGGGTATTATTCATGTCGATTTTCTGGAAGAACGTCGAACCATAAATGCACCCTACTACTGTGACATTTTGAAGACGTCCCTGAAGCAGGCACTAAGGTAAAAGCGACCAGGATTCTTTACCAGTAGTGTTAGTTTTCTGCAAGACAATGCCAGACCACAAACACCCAAACTGACTATGGACACACTGACGGAACTTAAATGGGACATCTTATCACATCCTCCATACAGCCCGGATCTCTCCTCTTGAGACTATCACATTTTTGGACTATTGAAAGAGTTCTTGGGAGGGCAGAGGTTCGGCTCCAATGAGGAAGTGTAAAAGGCTGCCCTGGCGTGGTGTCGACAACATCCTGTAGATTTCTACAGAACCGGTATCCAGATGCTCCCAGAACGCTAAAAAAATGTTCTTTGAGAAATAACTGGAAGTGTGCGTGCATGTGTGTGTGTGTGCGTGTGTGTGTGAGGGTGTGTTTGTTGTTTCCTGATTTTATAAAAAATAAAGTGCATGTCAAATTTAAACGCCTCTCGTATTATAATAAAGCAATTGTTATTATTCACTAGAATTATAAACAAAATTTATATTGATGAAAAAAAACCCTCACGGACCTATCTTGAGTTATTCTTTAAAAAATAATAATTTTTTTTGTATACAGGGCGAGTCTGAAACCCTGTCACAAACTTCGCATGCGTACTCCCCATGGCCAAATAAGAAACAAATGTCCTATCAACATGGGTCTGAAACTCAACCGTTAACGAGAAAAATGGCGTCCAAATGTGGGTGCCCCTGTGAGGTTTGTTTTACAGATATTGTTCCAAATGCATATCCGCCAGTTCAATAAAAGTGTAATCACCCTCCATTTTCAAGCTCCAAACAACGTGTCTGTACAGGACATGAATGGTCGTGTATCTGAACATGTGGTACACCCGTGGAGAAATGTAACGTTCCTCAAGGGTGTCAGTGTTGATTAACATAGCTTCACTCTAATCCGCGCTTGCAGAGAACTCGACCCTCTACGCGTTCTGCACGGAAGCACTGGGGACCAATATCAACAATTTCCGTGACCCGCTCGGCAGCCAACCTCACAGGGGCACCCACAATTGGACGCCATTTTTCTCGTTAAGGGTTGAGTTTAAGACCCATGTTGATAGGACATGTTTCTTATTTGGCATGCGAAGTTTGTGACAGGGTTTCAGACTCACCATTGCCCGAACACTTGTTAAGTCTAGGTACTAGCTTCTGTATCCCACAGTCATAGAATTCTGGCGACTACTGCTGGAATCATGTTTCAACATCGCTTCATCATCATGTAACTGTTGTCCAGCAAGATGTTTCTTCAGGCTAAGAAACAAGCGCAGAACTTCATCAGTGACCACATACGGCCTACTGGTCTGTATTCGTCATGAACTTCGATCCTTCCTCTAGAGAATTCATGATACCACTTCGTTACATGTTGTCGATTCATAATGTTTTCATAAACGAGAACATGTGAATATCCAGTGGGCGCTTACCTTGTGGTTGGGAAAACGTATGGATATTGACATTTGGCGGGATTCTGAATCGGCACAGCCATTATAAACACGTGATACTCGAACTAGACTCCACCTAGAATGAGGAACAGCCGCGAGATGGAAGTGGAAGGCTAACAGTTAGTACAGCCAACTTACGCACTAAAATATTACTTGTCCGCCTACAGGGATTGTAGTCTTACTTTCCGGACACGCCTCGTACGTCCCTTTTCAAGATCCATAAGATCGGCTATCCCTCAGACAGTTGCACTATGACATTATTTTAATTCATTGAAAACGTCTTTTCTCAATCTAAAAGAACAGTGTCTTTTAACCCAGCGTTTCTCAACCTTTTTGCATTACGACCCAACAAATTTGTTTGTATCCGTAACGCAACTCAACATTGGTTCCGATTTGTATACCTGCCTGCCTCTGATTCGGATTATTTAAAGTGATGCAAACTTGTCAAAGTGCGATGATGTGGAAACTACCAATTAGTAAAGCGTTCTTGCATTTCCATTGGTTGCTTCATAAGTAAGATGCATGTCAGCCATTTCAGCTGTTGTAAGACGGTCCATAGTGTGCTCGATGTTTTTAATCACAGGTCCGATATGGCAATGAAGACACGCACCATCTGACCTGCTTTAAAAAATGGGCTCACCATTAATCGGGACAAAAAATTAATAGTTGCAGGAATAGGAAGCCTATTAAAAACTTCAAAATGGCTTTATCGTGAGAGGACTTCAAAATGGCTTTCATAACAAGGAAGCATTTTTGAACCCTAGTTCATGGGCAGAAAATGTTTATTTTGGTCAAAAAATATTTCGACTCCAAACAAAACAACGTTATAACGAACCAGAGCATTTCAAAGTAAAATTAAGCTCGTATGACTTTAATTAAATGTTATTAAAAGTTAATATTTTATATCCTTCGAAAACAAATAGGACAGAATACAAACGTTTCTTAAAAGCTGTACTTCTGCCAAGAAAAATTCTAAGTGCTATGGCTGCAGTAAATCATTCTGCTACGATTTCAAAAATGATTTTAATAAATATGAGGAAATCACGACCGAGCCTATGAATGCATAAAGATTTCATTCTGAAGTGGCAGTTAGTGGCTTCATTGGATTCGAGCCGAGAATTTATCATTTCCCATGTTATTTATCATTTAAAAACCTCTCACGCAAAAGAAAATAATAAATGAATAGCCAGTTGCATTAGGATAACAAATTGAGGAACGTTTCGTTTTCGTATACGGTTGGTAAATTTCATGTGGGGCATAGGAAGGTCGTTTATTTCAATTTTTCCTCGACTCTCTTTCTACTAGTGTAAGAATGCAAACTGTGGTCCTTGTCCATCCATCTTTATGTTGGAGCCCAGTGACAATGACGATGAAAGCAAAAGAGGAGGTGGGGGTGGGGGGATGAGAAAGGAAAGAGAGAGAGAGAAGGAAAAAAGTGCCGCCATCGGATGCCAGGCGCGTCCCTGGTGACTCCATCTTGCCAAATGAATCGCCATTGATTAAGATGGATGACAACGGTGACACGGAGAGCATAAGACGGTGTCTCCAACCCTCTTCCCTCCATCCTTCCGCCTTCTTCTTTCCTTAAAAGTCTTTATAACGCAGCGACACATCTACCACCTCATCAATTCATAATGAGACATTTAATAGCCTTGCTTGCCGTTAACGTTCCTCCATTTTGGGGATTCGAGAACCGCCGAAGAAAACCCCCATCTGGGGAGTACGAAAGAAAAAAAAACTAAAAAAAAACTAACTAGGCGAGAGAAAGAGTAAAAGAAGAAGGGGAAAAAAGGTTGAGGGAGGATGGGGGATACCGCCCTTGTATTATCGCGGCTGCACCATGTATTATTCCATTAGTTTCGGTAAGAGCAATCTTCGAGTAATGACGCCGTGAACAAAAATGCTCCGAGGCTCAGGTGATTTCGAGCAACTTTATAACTAATCTGCTTAGGTAATTTCTCGATGATAACAGTCCGGAACATCGGCGGGGAAAAACCGCTTCCTGCCGATTACTGTCACCCTACCCCGACGTGAAGCATCATTTCGTGAAATTAGAATAAAGACAAACTTACCCTAATAAATATTCGTTTATTTCCTCACCGATGAGGGGAATTCGCAACTTTTTTTTACTTAACGTTTTTTAGGCTATTTATTCGTTCATCGTTCCCGAAAATGTCACGCTTTAAAAAAAAAAAGCAAACTACTTTTTCTCCAATTCCTTTGATAAAGAAATCTTCCCGCAAAACACTTCATATTGGGAAAAGTTATACAGGTCGAAGAAAGTAATTAAACTTAACATTGTGTTTATTTGTTTTGTTTTTTTTTTGTTTTGCTTGTTTTCAGTTTTGACTTCACATATTCCTATAAAGAAAAATCTTTTAATTTTAAAATGAGAGTATGTCAAGTGCTCTTAAAAAAACCTTCTTTCAAACATCGGTGAGTCCTTCAACGATGGATCAACATTTCAGAGGATTGCATTCACAATACAAGACTATTATAAATAATTCATTCAATCTCAAAACACTTTATTTTACAAAATATTACACATACAAATTTAAGTGATACACTAAAAAAACATTAATCTCACCAAGTTTTACTCACACGACATAGTCCAAATTCTGCCTCATTCTCTTCACTTTTTCCACTGACATACTTGTTCAATTGATGCTTTGCCGTGTACACGAACAACCAGTGTCCTTAAACTGCCTATACCACCGCAAACGTCTCTGTTTACATGGTGGTCCTTTTCTGTACTCTCTTCTAAATGCATGCTGCACTGCAATAACAGACGCAAAGGTATACTGGACAGTACTGCTGGGTAGCCTATCCTCTCGCTTCAGGGGCCGCTTCATAAAATAATTGGGAAATTTTATTTTGTTAACCCATTTACGCCGAAATTGGTAAAAATGGAAATTGAGACTTCATATCTTAAATTTATATTCTGTAGCATGTAAAGATATAAAAAATAATTTACAAAGACATAAAAAAAATTACAAAATTATTTTGAAATTATTTAAAATTATATACGAAACTTGTACTGCATTTCAAAGCACAGAAACTTCTCCAGCTTTGCCACCATTTTGTAAAGGCACTGCAATCATGCTGCCAACTGGTGTATTACGATGTAAACGTCGTCGGTTTACGGTTCTTTTCAAGTATCAATTATATTTGTATGTGTAACACTTTGGAAAAATACATGAATGATAGCAGCTCTGTATTTCGATAATAAAATAAAACTTAAAACTTCATCCAGTGAAATTATAATACGGAAGTTACGCTCTTAAAACTGAAGTGTTATGCATCAGAACATAATGCATGCACCTTAATAATTCAGCTTGATTAGTTTTCAGGAATAATAGGCCAAAAATTATATACATAGTTATTACAAATAATTCATCAGAATTAAAAAAAATTTTCGTAAATTATTAAACATAAAACGGTGAATGGTAATCTTGTAGCATTTCGGACCTTACACGTTGTAGCATTTCCCCATTGATGGCCATCAGAGCATCAAAATTCGTGGCGCTAAGCATAATCGTCGGGCTGTAAACGATGCAACAGCTGCCCACGATACTAAACGTTGCACAGAGGAGTATTTACAGATAAAAGCTGGTCAAAAGTTCAAAGCATGGAGTTACTTAAAAACGATTAAAACTTAGCCTAACAATGTTGCATTCAATAGTAACTATTTTAGCCAAATTCGCCATACTTTTGGCAGCGCCATCAGTCGGAACTCAGACATCGCATTGATCAAAATTTGGGATTTTGTACAACGGAGTTCTGATCTATGCATTTGAAGTTGTGTCAAGTATATACTCTAATTATTAATGCATACAAAAAAAATAGAAGTATGGATATCCACTTTTAAATGAAGGCGTTTTTATACAGGGTGTTTCATAATTGGTGTCCCGTCTTTAGGTCCAAATAACGGGGAACAGATTGGGGGAAAATGAATATTGATTATTTGGTTTTAATGTCCCCTAATTCCGAATAAAAACATTTCGCGTCCCTTGGGGTGAAGGGGTAAATTTTGAAAATTTTAATTTTGTAGGGGTAGGGGTTAGACCCCATGCGTTATTTAGAAAGTTGTAGAGAATCATGTAAAATGCGGGTTTAGCAAAAAAACCCGCTGAAAAAATCTCATCCCCTGCCCCCTTTATCAAGTGGGTAAAGTGAAAGGTATGGCTAGCTAATGTAGACAAAAACCATACTTATTAGAAAACAGTAGGGCCTACAATTGTAAAATTAATGAGAATGAATGAGTCGTGTGAGCAAATTTGCATACGAGTAGGGTCAAGACCATTAGCTTTTTAGGGTAACGACTCATTCAATCTCATTCATTTTCAAATGTACTGTTTTCTAATAAGTAATAAAGTTCTAATAAGTTTCTAATGAGTTTTTCTGTTTTTGTTTCTAATAAACCTACAAATATATATATATATATATATATATATATCAGGTCGTTGCATATCAAATGTCGGATTGCAGAGGTCATCTTTAATAGCCCTCTAGAAAGGACACCTTCACACGTGCTATTCGAAATAACCCCCATTGCAATTCAAACACTGTTGCCAACGATTTGGCAGCTTCTCGAGCCCAATCCGATAGAATCCATGGTCACGGGACTCAATAATCTCCCGGAATGCGTTTTCGACTACTGCTTGGGTTAGGAATGTGTTCCTCCGGAGAAAATTGTCCAGGCTCTGGAAAAGATGGTAGTCGGTAGGGGAGAGGTCCAGAGAGTACGGGGGGTGTGGAAGCACCTCGTAGCCCAGAGCCTGTAGCACCTGCACGGTCGTTCGTGCAACGTGTGGACTGGCGTTGTCATGCAGCAGAAGGACGCCTTTGCAATGGACAAGTGCAGGTTGTTGCTGACACAGTTTTGTGTGCATACGATGCAGTTCACGACAGTAGGTCGCAGCGGTGATCGTCTCCCCTGCTGCAGGAAGCTGTAATGCACTACACCACGGATGTTCCATTAAAATGTAACCATGAGCTTCCTGAGGTGCAACGGGGGTTTAGGGAACTGCCGCGGTGGTTCATCAGGATCTATCCACTGTGCTGACCGTTTCCTATTGTCGTATAGGAGCCACTTCTCGTCGCAAGTGACAATGCGATCAAGAATCTCCGCTTCTTCATGAATTCCGTACGTACCTCCAACCGATGCTCTTTTTGGTTTTCCGTAAGTTCATGTGGGACCCATTTGTCCTGCTTTTTCACCTTGCCGATGTTTCTAAGGCGTCTACTGACAGTCGACGCTGATACAGCATGATCCCCTGCAAGGTCCCGAACAGTTTTTGACGGGTCCCCTTCCACAGATCGTTTCAGATCAGCGTCATTCAACACGTTGGGCGGTCTGCCGCGTGGCTCATTTGCCAGTCCGTCACTCCCACTCGGAATCTTCGTTCGTTTATGGTGCCTACACCGAATACCTTATTGATGTTTCGAGAGGCGTTGGATGCAGTGTGATTCAACCTGAACTCGTAATGCATTATCACACGTAATTCGTATGAAGTCGTGGCTATCTTCGCTTGGGTTCAAACGCTATTAAATATCATCGCAGACATGCAAATTTCAGGCAGCTGGTCGCTGATAGGTTTATCTCTGGGAATGTACCACTTTGTTATGGTTACTTGCTACTAAACGTGGAAACCGTGCTGAAGCGCGGAACCCACCACAAAATCCGACATTTGATATGCAGCGACCTCATATTTACTAATCAGAGTTCATACTTGATACTTCCACAACTCCAAAAGACTACATCAGAACTCCACTGTACAAAAAACCGAAATTTCAAGCAACATCTAATATGTCACAAGAGAACAATGTCACGAAATAGTTGATCAGTGCGATGCCCGAGTTCTGACTTATGTTTTACATATGTTTTAACCGTTTTAAGTAACTTTATTATATTGACTATTCGTCAACTTTTATATGTAAATACTTTTCTGTGCGTCATCGCAAAATCTTCCAAACAGTTGATTGCAAAATACAAAGTTCGAGAGTTGGCGGTTTCTTGAATTTTGTGGACTAGGCATGAAACTCTCCTCAGCTCTATTCACAAGATAGAATCACTTAATGGTCAGATGATTTTACTTTTACGTAGGTTGTCCTTCAACTGTCGATGGAACGTACTTCCCATAGTAGCAACGGTTAAACACTTAATATATTACATATACAAAGCACTTTCTGTGTTTTATTCTCATATTCTTGATCCATTTCTTCATAACCATATATAATAATTTAATTCGATAATTAAACTGCCCCATTTGTAGAAAAATTAGGCAAAAACCGTGGAATGGAACAATAATCCTTGTGGATTAGAGGTTCCCATATTTTGGTTGTCCCATTAGTATCTTATAATTGAAATCATTAATATGTCTCTTGTATTTTAAGAGAGACTATTCCTTTACCTCTGAATAAAACCAACACAAAGTCTGAATAGGAAACCAATTAAATTCAAAGAAATTGGATGCTTCAGGTATTCAGATAATCGTAAAAGAAAAAAATAAATCAAAAACAGAAAAACTCATTAAAAACTTATTAGAACTTTATTACTTATTAGAAAACAGTACATTTGAAAATGAATGAGAATGAATGAGTTTATTAGCTTTTCAGGGTAACAACTCATTCATTCTCATTAATTTTCCAAATGTAGGCCCTACTGTTTTCTAATAAGTATGGTTTTTGTCCACATCGGCTAGTCATACCTTTCACTTTACCCACTCGATAAAGGGCAGGGGATGAGATTTTTTCACCGGGTTTTTTCTAAACCCACATTTTACATGATGCTCTACAACTTTCTAAGTAACACATGGGGTCTAACCCCTACCCCTACAAAATTAAAATTTTCAAATTTTTCCCCTTCACCCCAGGGACGCGAAATGTTTTTATTCTGAATTAGGGGACATTAAAACCAAATAATCAATATTCATTTTCCCCCCACCTGTTCCCCTTGAGCCGTTATTTGGACCTAAAGACGGGACACCAATTATGAAACACCCTGTATACTCTAAAGAAGATCAAAGGATAATACTTTATATTATCAAAAGTATTCGGTCATTAGCTATTTGCTTAAGTGCATAGAACAGATGCGTGAAGCTGAGAGTGGCAAGATAAACTTATGAAGCTGAGACGCAGATATAGATAAAAATCTTTCTAGCTCTAACGTAGGGTAGTCATAAGATCCATACGGAAACTACACATATAAAAATCAACAGTAAGTGATGTCGTGAGGACATGGAAGCAGGACGTTGCGAAAAAACATTCAAACAATTCGTAAACTGGCGTAACAGAAAATCACGTTACTCCTCTGGCGTTGCAATTAGAAATATTTCTATTGGTCAGATACAGGTGGCTCAGTTGATACATAATTATCCGAAATGGTGTAGTTCTCCAACTATTACGTTCTGAGAAAGCCGTAGGTTTGTTTTTCGTGGAAAGGACATCCGTTATTCTACCAAAAACACCTTGAATATTGCAGACCTCAACGCTTCTAGCAACTACACTACCCTATCAAAAGTCATGGGACAGCCCTGATTTCAATGAAAATGAGACATTCCTTTGCAATTTCACTGTTGGCATTCTTCCCAGCACTACATAACAGAGAGTATGCTATTATGAGATGATGCTTACGTGAATGCTGTAAGAATGTCTCAAAGAAAAGAGCTTTCAGACTTCCAAAGAGGTACAATTGTTGAGTGCCATCTCGCATACAAAACTTGTTAGAGAGACGTCAACCCTCCTAAACATCCCGAAATCGACCGTTCACAACGTCATCCGGGCATGGAAAGAGAAAGGCACCACAACTGTTTCGCCTAGGACTGGAAGACCCAAGATCATGTCGGCCAGATACCAAAGGGCTCTTCGTAAACTGGTCCTGCAAACCGTCACACATCGCTTGATGGACTGACAAGATCGTTCATAGAGTCGACGGGAACAACTGTGAGCATCCTGACTGTTCGCAGGGAACTGCATGCAATGGGTTTTTATGGTAGAGCGGCAGCCCACAAACCTCACATCAGCACCAGCAACGCAGCGAGGAGATTGCAATGGTGCAAAGAGCGACGACATTGGACTCTGGATTGTGTGCCCACGGTGAAGTTCGGCGGAGGATCGGTAATGGTGTGGGGGTGCTTTTCATGGTATGGGTTGGATGCAATCGTTTCTGTGGACGGACATCTAAACGCAGAGCGTTACCAAGACATTCTGGACCATGCGGCACTCCCATCTCTCTGGCAGCACTTTGGCAATGGCCCTTTTCTGTTTCAGCACGATAACGCACCTTGCCATAAAGCAAGGGCTGTAGCACATGATTTGATGAAAAGGGGGTTCGAGAATTTGACTGGCCTGCCCAGAGCCCCGATCTGAACCCCATCGAACATCTGTGGGACGTGTTGGTACGTCTATTGTGCGCTTGACCGAACTGTCCAAGACACTTATGGCAGAATGGCGAAAATTACCTGTCGAAACATATCAAAAACTTGTGGACAGTATGCCCCAGAGAGTAGAAGCTGTGATAGCAGCAAAAGGTGGACCAACAAGATACTAAAATATGTATACTTTTGAGTGTTTCTATTAAAGTGATGGTGTCCCATGACTTTTGATAGGGTAGTGTATATGGTAGAATTCTGGAAACGAGTGTTATCTCTCCAAATCGATCAAGTTCCCTGCCAAAACTACGCGTGAAGCGAACAAGTTTCTTGAAAATTAGGTGAAATTGTTATTTGAGTCGCCTACTTAGAGCTTGATCTAATCTCTTAAAAAATCCCTGGAATGCGAACTAGAGCACGGATACGAAAGATAAAAATCTTCGTTTTCATCTCTGGCAGCAGCTTTATAGGACGAATGGCAACTTTACGGAGTAATTGGAAAGCGACCTATGTTCATAAGACATTTTTTCCTTAACCTGACAGTCCCAATAAAATCCCGAAACGATTTTACATTTACACAGTATGATTATCCTAGTTAATTAGGAGACGTAGTATTTCTCACACTACACTAAAAATGTTCAAATAAAAGTTCAAAAATAAAAAAATGCCTAAATAGTTTTTTAACGATTTTGAATAGCTCCTTATAGCATGTATTTGGTCTTGTCTTTTTAGCAAAAGCCTAAATTAGTATACAGAATCATCAACAATGATCAACAATGACTACGAATTTTTTTCTCCAAATTCCATTTGCTAGTATAATCCTAACACAAAATTAATAATAAAAAAAATAAACTTAGTGATCATTCGAATATTCTAATGCATAAGCCTACGATCACCAAACATAAGAAAAAAGTAGCAATTAATCAGAATTTAACTAGATTTAGTTAAATAATGATCAAAGTTAATTTAATTTTGAAATCTTAAAGAAATTAATGTGCTGATCCTAAGTTTCCTTCAATTTCACAGAAGACAAACTAAACTGAAATAAAGTGCAATAAGCACACTAGTTTTTTTTCTTTTAATCATGAGTCCCGTTTTTTAAAACCTCGCCATCAAAATACAGTAAAAGAAACTAAAAACCCATAAAAAAGTGGCGTTGGAAACGTAGTAGTTTTAATGGCTCTCCTCCTTAATGATCATTTCTCTCTCCTCTTCCTCCAACGCTGCCTGAGACTACGAAAAAAGATTCGATCGCATCTCGATTTGGTTGACGGTTTTAAAAAATTGTCGTTCGTTTCCACAGGAAGTATGCGGCTGCCGGAGAGAGAGAGAGAGAGAGAGAGAGAGAGAGAGAGAGAGAGAGGTGGGGAGGGGATTCGAACCACCTCCCCTCGTTAGAAGTGCGTTCACGTGGAAGGAGTTTAGTTATTCAGCGAGAGTTTCGTTGTTTCAAATTCCATTTCGAGAGAATTGAAACTTTCGTGCGATGAATTTCGCAGCAAAAGACCAAAAGCGCGGGAGAAGAACAAAAGAGAAAAGGAAAAGGGAACGTTGGGGGTTGGTGAACAGAGGGGGGGAGGGGTTGCCGAGCAGCGCCGGAAATCACAAGCGGCGATATTAATTTTCAATCAGAACGTTCTTTCGATAGGCCCACCTGTGACGCTTCTCACCAGGTGATTTCCTGAGAGTCTTCTCCGCTCGCAATTTAAGAGCGAAAAGAATGGGAGAAGGGAGATGGAAAGATACAAGCGATACATGGATAAAAAAAAGGAAAAAAAGAAAAAAAAAAACAGGGAGAGAGTGTAAAGGCTTAAACATTAGAATCACGAAGAAGAACAAGGCAGCAAGGTGTCGACTTAAGACGGTTCGCAATGGCATACATTTTCTAATCTGGTAGCGCCGATGGAATATTAAAGATATCACGTGGGATGGGGAAAAGAAGTTGGCCATTTTTATCTAATAGTGGAAATTGTTCCGGTGAGGATTAGAAATACGATCAACTGTAAAATTACGACCATGGCTAGGAATTTTGTAGCGGATTGTAAAAATTTTAAAACATTAAATTCTTTAGTCTATTATCTAAGTGGTATCAAATTAGCAAAGAACTTTAAGAGAAATTTAGGTTTTATATTCTAACAGGTTTTGTATATAATCTTAATCACTTTAGTATACGTTTTAAGTCCTTATTCAAACGCTTATACTATGTATAAATAAAGTTTCATAAATAAAATTCAATAAACGTTGACAGAAAGATGAAGAGCAATTGGCATGATATGAAATCAAATTCAAATTATAAATACATGCAAATCAAATTATTTCAATTAAATTGTAATGAATATATGAAAATTTGACATGATCTTATATGTATGGTTTTCAACGAATCTGTATAAAATAAACTGAAAATTTCGAATGTATAAAAATCACTCAAGTAACATAATCACAAAGCATAAACCAGGAATATAGGATTTCGGGCTTTTAAAATATTCTTGACATTATTTCTTAATACGGAACTACAACATTTTTTAAAATTTATAACATTACCGAGAAAAACTAATTCATAAATTATTATAAACATGTAAAACATAGTAAACAGAATGCTTTAATTTTTTTTAATATTATTAACTATCTTATTTTGCTTCATTCATAATTTGTTAAACCTCTTACGTTTATATCGACATATTCGGAGTTTAAAGAATAAAGACTTTTTTTTTTTTTTTCTTTTTTGATTTTTAACACTACTGAGCTTTTGAATCTTGAGATTTCTTCCGGCAGAACCTTTGTTCTTTTTTCTTCCGATAGGTAAGGTAAGAGATGGTAAGGTAAAAAATGCAATGCATGAATGCAACCAGGTTAGATAAAAACAAACATTTGCTCTTTCAATTCTGTCGCATTTCTTATTTTTTTTTCTTGCTTTTTGTTTTGGCTTTGTGTGCAAATATCAAATAAACAGAAGATGGGCTAGAGTTTTTTCCACATTGAACATTTAACACACAGGGAAGCTCCTTAAAACAAATTTTTTAATCGTTTAGACACACTGCCGGATTTGCAGATTATAATTATCTGCCTCCACGATGTACAATTCACATCTTCCTCAATTTTTTACTCATTACGCCTCTTGCTACAAGCCTGATATCATTTGTTTTAGAAATGTCTATTTTTTTAAAGAAAAACACACAAAAAAACAGTGCTATGAGGAATTTTGCGTTTATTTTTCCCCATTCGTCATTAGAAGAGCATTCTTTAGCCATCATGGAAGGGTTCACTTGGGCATGTATAAAAACAATTATTTCTATCTTGTCACTTATTAAGTAGCGGAAGAATGGAGCTACTTATTGGTTTTATAATGTCCGTCTGTCCTTTTCATAATTTCTGCATTTTTTGAGGTAGAAGATTGAAATTCGAAATGTAGCTTACTATGGGCATTATACTATTTAGTTTGGTTTTGACTGACCCACTGGGATCGGACTAATGCGGGTGACAGCTAAAGAGGGGACCAAGTGATCTATGTGGTATTTAGGTATGTAAAGGAGCGAAATTCGATATGCAGATTTCTCTAGGTAAAATCTACATTACCAAGTGACTGTAAATTGTCCCAGTGGGGTTGGAGTTGTGGGAGTGTAAGTCACTCGGTCTTTAGAACTATATACATTTGGCATGCGATATATAATTCGATTGAAAATGGTGAGAAAGGAAAAAAGATAGGGTCCTTTTATATTTTCTAAATATTACGTTCTAAAACATCAATTTTTTGATAAAAAATATTTGGGGGTTAGAAAGTGCAGATGAAGGGATAAAAATAGATGAACTCAGAGCTTCTACTACTTTCCTATATTTTCCTCGGCAAGATTAATTTCTTGTTATTACATCGATTTTATAATAATTAGGCTTATAAAAATATTGATACTCTTGCTCATAAAAGTTTTGAAGGATGCCCCTGGACAGGCCTCCAGGCCTCTTGGGCACCTTTTAATTCCTAATTATTCTTTTTTATACAAAAAAACTCTTGACTTCATCTTATTTGAATTTCATACAATCTTATTTTTGTTTTGATATTTTTATTATTATTATTACTAATTTATCGTACTTTGTTATTGTAAATAATTGTAAATAAATAAATAAATAAATAAATAAATAAATAAATAAATAAATAAAACAGCTGTTCAAAAGTTTAATTTGCCTCTAATTTAAATTAACCTTTGCTGCAGTTTCTAACAATATAAATTCGAACATTATACGATTTTGAAAATCATTGAGAGAGAGGGTTGTGCGCAGCATTGTCTTTTCAGAGGAGGGGGTGCGTTACGGGTGGTTACAAGGAGGAGAGAGCAATTAAAAATGAGCCAATTTTGCGTTACGTAATTTTGGACGACCCTTACGTCCTAGTTAATCAAGACACTTACTAATTTGATTAGCTTATTAGCTTGTACGTAGCATGCTTCAGATATCCCGTTAAACAGTTAAGTAAATGTGAAAAAAAAATGTAAATATTCTAAGAGGAAAAGAGTCTTTCTAGTGGGTGAAATCAATTAAAACTTTAACCCCTAAGCAAGCTATCAAATTTTAAATGTTATTTGTTTTTAATAAAAACTTCTAAAGAAATGCTTTCGAAAAGTGCAAAAAGGATAGGTCATTTAGAACCTTTCCGATTTGTAATCTCTGATGGTAAAGGATCTTAATGATCCATTAATATTAATTTTTATTCCATTTATTATAATATAATTACATATTTGGAAGAGGAGTCTCAACAGTTAACATCGTTTCATTTTATGCTTTTCCAGTATTTTAAAATTTTACATTGTTTTTTTATTTTTTTTTTTACAAAATATCCTTTCTTTTTCAATTATCTATTTTCCTACAAAAATCTTTTATAATACCTATTACTTTCCAATTAATTTGGTTTCTATATAATTTGTAAATCTGTTAATATGGATACATTTAAATGAAAAATGTTTTACATTAATTACGCCAGTTAAATCTTCTTGATACCACAGTTCTATCCTCTGCCATTCGCCGCACAGTGGAATAATTGATGTGACGCCGATTTACTGGAGGTTACAAAACGGGGGGAGGGAGTCAAATGAAGAAAGTTTCATTGAAGGGAGTAGCACGTGGTAGGTTTGGTTTGGTTTGGTTTGTTTGGTATTAACGTCCTTTTCAACTGCTATGGTCATTTCAGGACGGCGTTATAGGGGCCGCAAATTTTGCCTCGCAAGGGTTCTTTAACGTGCAGCCGGCAAACGACTACACGGGACCAACGGCTTTACTTCCCTTCCGAAGGAAGTGCGTGATCTCAGGATTTCCCCCTGAAAAATCCTCGTCGTCCTCGGCCAGGATCGAACCCGCGTACTCGGGCACGTGGTAGAGATGCAATGATGCAAGCCGCATTATCTCTCTGAATGTCTAGGGAGATTCTCTGGCGGAGAAACGCCATGGATCTTGTGTCAATATTTTTTCATGTCAGCGTAAGAAGTTGATACTGGTGTCCGATCCAAAAATAAAAATTTGGAGAAAACCCCTTATCGTTTTGTTTATTTTTGAGAGCAACTGAAATTCAACTCATTCTATCGACGAGATCTTTCTCAATTTTCAAGATATTTGCTTGGGCTTTTTATAAGAGTAGCTCTATACATTTGGCTAATAAATTATGCAAAAGACAATTTGGTAACACTTGCGCATGCACAGTTAAACATTATTTAGTAAAAATGCTCATGTTTCATCAAATATTTATTATTTTTCTATTCCGATTGCAGGGTGTTGTCTGTACTGTAGTTTGTCAAGTTTCCTGTAAATGATATTGCATTGGGTTGAAAATCTTGCGTGTTATAAACAAAAAACTTACGAAAACATTTCGACCTTTTTAAAGAAACCTTTATATCTCCATGAATATACGTGCTATTCTCATACAAATGAACACAGAAAAGTAAAACAAGCCTCTTAAGCATATGCTACAGCTACGATGCATTTCAAGCGTTATTTTTTACAGGGTGATTCCAAACATTATTTTTTTGATTCACTTCTTTGCTGGTCCCCTATTTGCCTTCGGGAGAAAACCTTCGCTGAAATATATGAAGTGTAACATCCTTTTTTACACCCCTGAAATTTCAGAATAATTCGTCAAGTATTTTTCTAGATATTCGACAAAACGTCTAAAACCGAAAGTGTCCAATTACTTTCTTCCAATCAGTGTACATCTGTGCCAATAAATGTCAACTTTTTTGCGATCAAGTGGATGTTTTGTCTCCTAGTTCTTTCAAGGTATCGTTAATTTAAAGGTCATATACAAAGGTCTGTTGGGTTATATAAGAACAGGCCTTTCAGAGACGCACCGTGAATTTTCGCGATTTATAGCGTCCTCGTCGCTCTCAGATAAGCTCCTTCAAAGGTTTTGAATGCGTTTCTAAGTTGAACTACAGGGTCGAGTCACATTATTATGACCACTCCATACATTTGTCTTCGAGATTGCCCAGCCGAGGAACTATGTCACGTATAGGGACTATATAAGGTAGGTTTCCACTATGTTAAAAACATATCACTCATTGCTGCAATGGTTAAGAAACGTCATTTATCAGGTCTGGAAAAGGGGATGATAATCGGCTTTCGGCCAAGGGTGGCGGTTTTTCGGAAACCGCGCAGTTTGTGAACTGTTCTCGTACTGCTGTAGTTAAAGTATACCATGACTGGGAAAATGGGACCGTTCAGAATAAACGGTATGGGAACTGTGGAGCACAACGTGCCATTGATGAGAAAGGTGAAAATCGGATGCGAAAGTGTGTGAAGGCCAACCGAAGAGCTACAGTGGACCAACTTACCGCTCAAACGAACGAGGGTGCTACCAGACATCTCTAACGCCACAGTACAGAGGACCCTGCTATGTATGGGCCTCCGCAGCAGACGGATGGTCACCGCACCCATGCCGACGAAGGTTCATCGTCAAAAACGACTTCAATTTGACCAACATTATAGAGACTGGACCACTTCTGACTGGAAAAAGGTTGCCTTCTCCGATGAGCCACGATTTCTGCTCCACAGAAGTGACGGCCGTTGGCGGGTGAGGTGAGAAACCTCCGAGAACAAGCATCCTGCAACCATTGTTGGACGAATCCAGGCTGATGGCGGCAGCGTTATTGCATGGGAAGTGTTCTCACGGCATTGTCTGGGCCTACTGACATCTGTGGAAGGTACTCTCATCCGATTCGGTTATTTATCCATAATTGCATATCACACTCATACATGGCGACTGTCTTCCCAGAGGGGGATGGCACGTTCCAGCAAGACAATGCAATGTGTCATGCGGCTGCAATTGTTCGGAGGTTGTTTGAGGAACACGACCAAGACTTTCAAGTACTACCCTGGCCCCCTAATTCCCCAGACCGCAACCCAATCGAGAACCTTTGGGATCACCTCGATCGTCATGTGCGTGCTATGGAACAACCACTGTGTACCCTTCAGCAGCTATCGGATATTTTACTGTCTACATGGCAACAGCTACCAGTAGAAACCTACCAGAATATTAATGACTCACTCCCATGTCGTCTAGCTGCTGTCCGTGCCGCTAAAGGCGGTTATACGGGATATTAGCTGGTGGTCAGTATAGTGCGATTCGACTCTGTACACTGCCACGTGATCCTGAAAGAGCTTAGGCATTTGAAATCGACCCATAAAATCTAATTTACTATCATAGGTTGGTGTACACCATTCGAGCTGACGTTTTGGATTTTTATTTTTAATACTCTCTTTGCTTTAGAGAATTGTCCTCTCTGCTTTGACAAAGGATAACCTCTATTCGAAACGTCAGCTTTTTATTTTTGATTTATTTATTTTAGTTTATTTTTTATTAAATTTCTATTTTTTATTGTATTACAGAGTGCTTGTGTCTCGTCCTTCTCTCCTTACATACGTCAATAGTATGTAAATGAGAATGTCTATTAAATTTTCAGTATACGAAAACTGCAAAAATGCAAGTTCCTAAAATTAGAGCGAGGTTCTCAAAGTGGTCGATATCTACCCCCGGGTGTCTATGAGGCTTTCCTTTCCGGTATTCAAAAATCATCCAAGGTTATTTGGAAATTGCTAATTCAGAAAGCATATGAACATTATATACGCATCATTGCAGAGTTAACATGTTAAGATGAAAAACGAAAGGAAAAATTCCGCCACCAGCATTCGAACCAGGGACCATGATTATCTACCCGTCGCCTTTACCAAGTGGTTCGAATCTAGATCGCAAAATCTTTGCTTTTGATTTTAATCTTAGAAATTTATCTTATCTGGAACATTATATCCATTATTTATTTATTACTTTATTTATTCTTTGGAGGGACCGATAATCAAAAAGGCGACCCTTGAATTCCAAATCTACACCATTGGTCAAAATTTTTGCAAGTTGTGAATAACGCTCGTTTTGCCATTTCAAGGCCGTAAATAGTAATCCCCCCCCCCCTCTTTCACGCGAAAAATTAAGATATTCGGACAGAAACGCGTACATATCTATTGATTCTGTTTTTCTCCCTTCCTCTCTCCCCATCCCAGTTATTATCCTGTATCTTAATAAAATTCGACTCAGATCAGTGCGCAATATTAGTAATTACACTAATCACGAAGATTACAATTTCTTCCACTGCTTAATTTTCTTCCTTCATCTCAAATCTCTAAATTAAACAAGTTTGAAAAAAGTACAATTAACTTTTTTATCATATAATTAAAATCGTCTTTCATTAGTTCCACTTTGAAAATCATGAAGATTTCAGACAACTACTCGGTTCAACCCCGCTCTCCCTCAATGCCACCCACCTCTTCTCTTTTTTTTCCTCCTTAAAAACTATGAATAAATCACTTCTTCAAGAGTCGAAATCCTTTGAACTAGAGCCGAATCTGTCAATGGAGTTAATTATTGAAATGGGGGCATTTTTCGAGTATTACGCACCACCACGCAGAGGAAATGTAAATCATAGAAATTCCTTTGTTGTTCGATCGCGTCGTAAAATGAAAGCTCCCGGCTGGTGCTCTCCGATCCCAAAGTCAGTAAGCTGATTGCGAGAGGTGAATTCATTAATTTCGTCAGACATGGCACCTCAAGCACTGAACGTAGCAGCAGCAGCCTTTCTCTCCGTCGTCCTCGTCGTAGATGCCGCATGTCGAGCGTGAACGAACCCGAGCGCTTTCCTTAAGGAGTGAGGCGGGGGTGGGAGACAAAGGAAACAGCGCGACCTCTCTCGGCCTTATTTATCACTGTTAAAAACTATTAAAGCTAAAAAGAAAAAAAAATAGACTTGCCGAAACTTAAATTTTCTCCGAGAAATGCTCGAAAAAGCAGTGAGGAGACATAAAAGAAATTAAATTTTAGAGCTACTACGAATATAAAGAAACGCTGTTTCAAGACAACGGTTAACTCCTGTATCACACGCAAGCGCATTAAGACACGCAAAATAGCAGTCTCGTGTGTTAAATTGTGGGACATTATATATATAAACTATTTATACAAACAATCTACACAAAACAAAAGCCAACAAAAAAAAACTAAAAAAAAAAATCATCTCGGCTACTTTCAAAACAGCCAGGCAATGCATTTAGTGCCGGTAGGAGAACTGTACACATAGCCTGTAGAAAAAACAAAATTACAACTCTACAGAACAAATATGCGCACATCGAAGAGAAAGAAAATATGAGTGATTAATTTCGTCTGGCTAGGAAACTGTACAATATTCATGATAAATTTTCGTCCGTTCTTTTCCGCTGCGGCAATGCTTTTAAGAAAATTACTTTTATCTTTCGTACTAGCCAGTTGCAAACTAATGTAGGCTGTCTAATTCAAAGAAGAATGCATAAAGGAAGAAATGGTGAAACTTCCCAGACGTCTTTGAGTTATTCTTTTAAATAGGAGAGATCAAAGTACTCATTTATTCATGGATTCTTCTTGCAAAAAACTGTATTCCTTTCCAGACAGGTTTATTTATTTAAAAGAAAACTGCTGCAAGGGATGAAAGCTTCCTGCACATGACCAGCTTTAATACACGCAGTTCTAAATAAAGCTAAATCAAATTAAATTAATTTTTCTTTACCTGCTATGAGTAGAAAACTGAAGATGAACTTGTTGATTAAGCGATCGACGGATGCGGGGTTGGTGGTTTTGAGCGATGATTTGGTCTGGATCATAATAGACGGGCTCGAAGTGGGTGATGAACTCATTGAGCACCTTGCCTAGCAAATGAAAGAAGGGGAAAACATATCAGAATTGACTGAACGTGCAAGAGTAAGAAAAGTAATTTTTTCATACATAATAGATTTTGATAAAACATCAATAGGCGGAAGGGGGAGTTCAAAACATTTTAAAAAGACATGTAATTTAATTACAGTTTTTAATGACACTTAAAATTGTCCTAATCTTAATCGTGATTTTACAAGAAAAGCACTCGAAAGATAATACAGCTTTAAAATTCCTTTATCAATAGAGTAATTAACGATAATTAACAACTATTCTTAGCTGTCAAAATGTTTTAAGCCCCAAACACTTAAACCATTATTAGCAGAAGTGAAACCCTTGACCCTTATCTAAGAGGTCAGTTTCTTAAGTTTAGGCTACCATGGCGATTTTAAATTATGTTTAAAAGTTTTCGGCAAAATATCGTTACCATAATAAATTTTTTTGCAATGTTGTTTTAATTCATCTTGATCAGCCGCATAATAAAATCATCTCACGCAAACGCTACAGTTAATTAAATTATCTTTTCGCAGTAACTATTAATTAACTGACAAATTTAAAAAAAAAGTTAAATATGCTAAACAGAGATGGATAAAACCAAATCCTTAATCTAAATCCGGTGATTTTTCTGCTTTAATTAAAAACTGTGATACTCAAGAAAAGGAAAAGAAGAGGAAAAGGAAAGTCGTTTAGAATCAACAAAGAAAATTGCTGCTTAGGACAAGTGATGTTTTCCCTCATTCGATGGTCACTTTATTTACTTCTACAATGGTTGATCAATATTCTTCGAATTAGTATTCTCTGCTACATCGTCTTAGGAATTCACCTTAGTGAAGATCGAGAGCTATTTCTTTTCCGTTTCCATCGGCTTTCCTTTTCCCAACTGTAAAAATCTGTCTAGACTTAATTGGCTGTCTCATAAAGGTAATCAATTTTTACGACTTAAAACGTTTCGATATAATTGTATATAGTAAAGTTTAAAATTTGATTAAATCTACAAGGAATGACAAGATTTAATGTAAAGATTATTCTCTTACAGAAAATTTTATTAGATAGCTGAAACCTTGTCAGCGGGTTTATTTAGAATCTTTCACGTAATCGTCAGTGATTTAAACAATATCCTGTTAATGGAACAGATGTTTCTTGCAAATCTACTGCTATACATGCAATGTGTAACTTGAAAGGTTTCTCAATATCTATTCATCTCACGCTCACAAAGACGTCTAGATTCTGGACTCTAGAACGTCCATGAGTCGCATATTGCTGTAACTTCAAAATACTTTTGAATTTTTAGATTATCACGCCATTGCCGCACTCATCCTTCATATGAAATAATAACTTTTCATCTCGATAATAACTTTTACTTGGAAAATAAAATGGATTAACTCTCAGACATAGATTAGATAGTTGACAGTATCAAAAAATTTTTCAATCGCGAAGTCTAAAGTGAACAGATGGCATATCAGGCTTTCATAACAATATCAAATTCATTATAAGCATTTTAATTTAATAATCTTTTAATGTGCGTATTTCATTTTAAATAAGTATTTGGTTTTTGACGAAGTGAGTGGTGGCTTTACAGTATAAAAGGTGGACAACAGAATAATCGACTAGTTTCGCCATTTATTCCCGGCTTCTTCAGGATACACAACAAGAGGCTCCCAGGCCTTTATATACAGAAAATTTCGGTACAGAATAAGCAATGAGCGTGGAAAGAAAGGAATAAAAAAAAAAATTGACCAATAAGGAATAAAAGGAGAAGGCCAATGGGGGTAAAATATACACAAAGTACAAAAAAAGGAATGAGGGGGGTCGCGCTACGCAAACCATCTCGCATGATAACCGTTCGCACTACGCAAACCATCTCGCATGTACTGGACACCCCCTCAGAGCACAAGATGAGGTGATGTCCGTCATGCATGTTTGCAATAATCCCTCAAAAACTGCCATCCTAGAGGCCATAGAAATTTACAAAGCCAAGAAATCCAACCCCGATCAACTGCTCAACTGCCAGACCGACTTCGACGTTTGTGCAGTCCTCAATCCTTTGGCAGATCTCTTATAGCCTTTTGTACCTTAAATTTTATATAGGTTACCGGTTTGGTCATTCTTTTACCGGTTTTATTGTTATTATTTGTATAAATATTTTATTTTATTGTAATCTTTGTAATTTTTTGTATTTTCTTCTTTTCACTTGTATCCATTGTCCCTTTGATAACCGGATAGTCTCTTTTCGGTCCGCGAATGTCGCGACCCCCCTCCTTCCTTTTTTTGTACTTTGTGTATATTTTACCCCCATTGGCCTTCTCCTTTTATTCCTTATTGGTCAATTTTTTTTTTATTTTTTTTTTATCCCTTTCTTTCCACGCTCATTGCTTATTCTGTACCGAAATTTTCTGTATATAAAGGCCTGCGAGCCTCTTGTTGTGTATCCTGAAGAAGCCGGGAATAAATGGCGAAACTAGTCTTTAATTCTGTTGTCCACCTTTTATACTGTAAAGCCACCACTCACTTCGTTAGTAAGAACAGTATTATGATCCCTACTCTTTCCGATTTGGTTTTTGGTTGAAAAATTGAATTTTTTCCACCCCAACGAACGAATTTTTTGAATTCGAATCTTTCGTATTGTAAAGGCTTGTAAAGAAGTATCCTTTCCGAGGCGAAATATTCCCATTCGCGAATAATTGAGCAGTGTAAATCGTGATTTTTTTTTAATTTCTAAAGCAGCCGTTCATACTATATTGAAACGTATTTCCAAGTGCCTCCAAAGAGCAATACTCCATCCAGCTGTAACCTCCCGAAGGAAACACCCTACCTCAAGACGCACAGCTGACGTCGCGCTTAAACTCAAGGCCAGCGTTGAAACTGAGAACCCACAAGCCAAAAGGTTCGCAGATGCTGTCACAGCAACACGCCAATAGTGAGTTGTATCGTCAATGAAGATTTGAGAATAGAATGTAACAATGTAGGCCAATTTTCATAGGTTACTTCCACGCCACTTCACGGAGAGCAGGACCAAACGACAAACCGATGGTGTCCTACATGATTGCAGAAGAAACAGTTATTCAACTTTGTAAACATTCCAATGAAGTTATCGATACGACACCGATGGGTAATAGCGCCTTTGGATTACAGATACAATACACTGAGTTTACAAATCCTATAAGGAGGCATGGACGTTGCTCCTTTACACTCTTCAGGGGGCCCTTTTGCATAGGAAACTTTTAAGAAACCTTTAAAATGATTTAGCTGTTCTCAGAGGAAATATCAATTTTACCATGAAACACCTACTTTTACCGTTAAGCTTGCATGCTTTTATTTTTAACTTATTACAAGTACTTTTTTCTGACAGTCTATTAAATGGAGAAATTTTTAAAATACTACAAGTGTTGCTGACTTGATTTATTTTGTTTAGATTCATCATCAAAGATTCTGAAACTTCACGACAAGCCAGAACTTCCTACTTTAACCTTGATTTCCGAAAATTTTTATGCATGCAATTCGTTCTTTTTCTGAAATTTAATACTACGTTGTCCAAAGAATAAATATTCCCATTAACCAAATTCCTCAAAACGACATACATTCCCGAAAACATACGAGGTATTTTAACGAAATAAGGTAGGGGTTACTGACAAAATCACAAAATCGTTAATATCTCCATAATGGTAACATTCCGGATAACATGCATACATGGGGGGGGGATTCTCATAGGTATTGAGGTCCTCTACTCAGTTTTTCATTTTGGATGTGTTATATACGCCTTATATAAGTAAGATTACCCATCTTTTATCCATAATTGCCATTTAGAGATCAATCATTTACGAATTGTTCACTTTATTTCAAGAGTGCCAGATTAAATGCAGACGTTGATAATCTATATCATAATTCTGCTTGTGTTTCGTCCGTACGTTCGTTCGTTCGTTCGCACGTTACGCTTGAGCCGGCAAAGCAATAAGGGTTTCTATAATAGTAGGAACTTATTTAGTATAGTAACTTGAAAACGAATTAACTTTTTCACGTTCTGTTTTCACCAATGGAGAAAAATGGGACAGAGCATGTTCGAAAATAAGAGCATGCACGTGCTCTAATTGTACCATTAGGATGCCCCCTAAAAATTTTCAATGCTATAGTAGTAAGTACTCTAATGGTATCATATGGCATCATGGTAAATTTAAATGCTAAAACATGTCATGTAATATATCAAACAACTCGTGACAGCGTGTCATAAATGAATATAACCAATAATTAATGATACAGAGTAATGGTTTAGTAGTACATACATTAATGGTACCATATGGTACAACCGGAAACTTTCCATTCTGAGATGTGGCATGTAATATATCAAACAACTCGTAACGACGTCCCATGAATGAATATAACGTGTAAATGAACGATAGTGGGAATTGGTTTAGTTGTACGTGTTTTAATGGTAAACATAAGTTGCATTTTGACTCAATTAATTGACTGAAATAAATTAGGTCCATCATTTTGAATGACTCTGTGTATTGAATGATACTTGCGCATATATTCAGAGAATTAAAACCACTACAAATATTAATTTATTAAATGAAATAATACAATGCACAGGAACTTTAAAAAAATATTTATAATTAAATGTAATATTTCTACATATGTTTCGTTCGTTAGCTTGTACATAACGCTGGAGTCACGCTTTGATCTAGATTTATTGTGGTACAGAGTTTTTGCCTATAAAATTCTTAAACTCATTAACACCAGGTGGGATGCCACTTAAAACAAACTCCAAATAAAAATAGGATCAATAATCATGGCGGTTTATGTAAGGCACAAGATTAGAAGTAGTAAGATTACATCAACATTCCATCGAAGCATCAAGGGTACTTTGATGAATAGTCATGATTGATCCCAAGGTTACGGTTGGTAACCAATGACCACAATCTCACATTTACACATGCAATGACCATCAACAAGAATGGACCAGTTGGGTCCCAATACATTTAATAGGCTGGGTATATTTCTTCCTGAACCACGGCCGTTTTTTCAAGAGCACGCAGATACTCAGATGTGAAAGTTAAAGTGTTGGACTATCATAACAGGTAAGGTAACAAAACTGTGACAAAGATCTTCATTTACAGAGAGATACTAACTTCACTTTGATACCAGTTAAAATGACTCCACTTTGCAATATGCATTCTTACTGTAAAGAAAGTAATGTTTTTATGTATTGTAAAGGTTGGTTTTGCACATACGTAAGAGTTATATTTTTTAATAAACTTTTAAATCGTTTTCTATTTTATTCTACAATCTCATCATAGTTCATTTTATTCCGTGGAATTTCCACGGGTCCCACTAGTTTTATTTTAATGTTATAGAAAATGCTTTCTTTTTAACACTTTTTAAACAAGAATTTTAAACTCTACTTGTTTTAGTATAAAATTTTCTACTGACCGAATTCCTTCTATTCTAAAAACTTTTCTACTTTAAATCAAAATTTAGACATGAAATCACTAATATTAACTATATAAATTCCCAGCTCAATTTTCCATTACAGATGTTTTATATCAACCCAAGAATGCCCCACAAAGTTTAATTTCCATTAAAACTGAGGAATAAAGAACACAAAGAAAGATTGCTAAAAGAAAAATAAATAAGAAAAAGTAAATACGATATATATTAGATCCAAAAGTAACCAAAGAGTGTTATTATTTTCTTGAAAGAAAGAGGGAAAATTTCCACGGGCGAAGGAAAAAAGATAAACACCGAGTAAATCTTTAAAGGGCTGCAAGAAAAGAATCTTTCCACTGTCGACTTTATTTTACCTCCTTCGAGGTATAGTTGAAGCTTCAATCAGCTTTACTTGTTGAAAGGAACCGAGTAAAAATAGAAGAGAAGAAAGGATTGATAGGAGACGGTGTACTTAATAGAGTGAAAAAGGAACAGAGCCCAGTGCGGCTGCATCGACAGGCGGAAGACACTCTCGACAAACCGGCAGGACTAATAAGGGAGAGCGCAGCAAAACGTTAAGGGCTACGAAGAAATAAATCGTCTTAACCTCTCCATTCAATAGACTTCTGCAAGAGGAAAACGAATTAGAAGAAACAAAGTCGATGAGCTCCAATTGGCTGAAAACATTTTTTTTTAATTAACAATGGTGCAAATTAGTTTTTTCGTAAATTAAATCAGATTACCAACAAAAAAAAATCATCGTTTACGAGGCCTCTAAACAAGTGATTAAAGCAAATGTGAAACGATTTGTTCATTTAAACCTGATTAAAGTCTCATTCAATATTATTACGTACAATATACTGATAATAACATAAGGCATGTTCAAATGAAAGTGATTCAGGCTGTAGACACGAAGCAAATGGGTGATTGTTAACGTATCGTCTTCTTGTTCTGATAAGCACCACTGTGGGAAGTTACGTTAGGCTTATGCTCGTATTTCGTTTGTGTTACAATGGACCCTCCTATTAAATTTCCGTCCAAAACTGACCAACGAGCGGTGATACTGTTTCTGACAGCTGAGGACATTCTACCAGTTGACATTCATGTTTGGATGTTGAATGTTTATGGAGAAGCATCTGTCTCGAAAGTAACCGTGGTGCGTTGGGCCAAGATGTTCCTTGATGGTCGTGTGGAAACGGCTGATAAACAATATCCGGGCCAAGCAAACGTGGTCATCACCGATCAATTGAAGACAAAAGTCAATTCGTGAGGACAGGCGGATCAGCATATGGTCACTTGCGAAGGATCACAACGTCGGTATTGGTTCCGTATATGCTGTAGTGAAAAGCCTGGGATATGGCAAGGTCTGCTGTCAGTGGGTACCCCGAATGCTCACGGAAGAGCACAAAGGGCTGCGTTTCGGCTGATGTTTGGATCATTTGGAACGTATCAGTCGTGAGGGGGAAGCGTTTTTGAAGAAGATTATCGCGGTAGACGAGACCTGGTGCCATTATTGGGAACTCTCCGGGAAGGTATCCACAATGCAGTGAAAGCATCCATCGTCACCATGGCCCAAAAAATTTAAGTCGCACAGTTCGGCCGGGAAGGTTATGCTTACGTGTTTCTTTAATTCCGACGGTCCTCTGCTTTTGGATTTATGGAACCCAAAACCCGTATTAATGCTATCGCATAAACCAAGACACTGCAGAACTTGCGTCAAGCTGTGAAAAACAAGCGTCAAGTTGTGAAAAACAAGCGTCCTGTGAAAAAAACCCTATCAGTGATGGGGTGATCCTCCTCCAGGACAATGCTAGGCCACATGTTGCAAGACTGGTGCAGGAAGCAATAACCAAAATGCGGTGGCAAGTTCTGCCACACCCTCCTTATAGCCCGGACCTCTCATCATATGATTTCTGTGTTTGGTCCTTTAAAGAAGGCACTGAAATGTCGACGATTCGCCAATGATGAGGAGGTTAAGGACGCTGTTCGGGCATGGTTCAGAGAGCAGCAGAAAACAGACTTTTTTGGGACGGTATTAGTCGATTGATGCTCCAGTGGGAATACTGTACTGCGGCAGGTGGAGATTTTTTTAGGACTGCGCGTCTATAATAGTGACTATAAGATGTTCTTCTTTCATATAAACAAAGGTACATTATTAATACTTTCATTTAATCCGTTTCAGTGCCCTTTGAATCACTTTCGTTTGAACATGCCTTATATATTCCTAAATTTTGTTGGATACTTAGAAACATAAAATTTCAATATTCAGAGAGTTAGTCAAAACTTTTTGGATATTGTGATCGCTGTATTTCTTAATTCGTAACTTTAGAACGAAATTATATATACCATCTTGCTGCATGTCTTAAACTATCGTTCTGTCAGCTCTTTCATCTCGTGGCGGTACCAGTTCTCGTCCTTCTGTCGAAGTGCCTCCCGCGACAGAAGTGGGTCATGGACCAGAACAAGTAATAAATTTGAAAGAATCATTCCCTCAAACTCCTGCAGTTCCGCGGCTTCTTTCACCAGTTCTAATGACTACTTCTGCTTCAAAGCGGCATACATTCGCTTCAGCTCCTCAGAATACAGTTGGTGTTGATGATTCAACCGTCTAAAACAAACTCATATTGGGGTTTCGCTCAAACTTCAACATGACGTAGAGCATCATCTTGTGTTCGAAGTGCCCATGTTTGGCAAAAGATTCAGGAAGTTGCCCGGGTTCAACCGCTGTTTGTGTGTGTTAGCATTACGGAAACAGGACTATTTTTCATCGTAGGTATTACTCCTCTTGATGAAACGAACATTACGAGAATTTCCTGTACACTTAGGGTGTGTCTAAAAAGTCCGAGCGGTCGGGACCGGTCAAAGCCCGTCATAAAGCTCATTTTGGAGCCACCAGTGACTGACTCGAAATTTTGACTTTGTCCGATCGACGCGTGAACGATGCAGGCATACGTAGGTGGCTTTATTCATTTTAAATTTTCTCCCGAATCGGACGCGCGACCGGTCGCGACATGAATCGAGGGTCGTCCGAATCGGGAGAAAATTTAAAATGAATAAAGCCAGCTACGTATGCCTGCATCGTTCTCGCGTCGATCGGACAAAGTCAAAATTTCGAGTCAGTCACTGGTGGCTCCAAAATGAGCTTTGTGACGGGCTTTGGCGACTTTTTAGACGCACCCTTTCACTCGACGGTTTGTTTGAGCTCGAACCATTTCGTGAGACAATACAGCAGTTCTTGTTGAACTTGTCAAGGTCGTGAAGGTGAAGAAACCACAGTGGTCTGCTCGGCTGATAATCCATGATTCGCGGCCTACTAGATCCTGATTGACATTGAGGTTACTGTAACCTAAGCGAAGTTTCTTGAACCATCTAGTTCCGATGTTATGGTCCACGGAACTCTCCCCATTCGCACGACAAATGTTTCGTGTTGCTTCAGCAGCGTTATCGCCAAATTCAAACTCGTGTAGCAAAACGTACTCATATAGCCGATTTTGACTGTTTTTTTAGGCGTTCAAAGTATACAAGAATCGACGAAACGAAATAGTGTACACTGAATTAATTAACAATATACAGAGTTTCCTAAATAGGATTGATGGTATTTAAAATGGAACAGCAGGCAAACTGTGATAGTTATTAAAGTTATTATTGCAGGAGATTAATGAAAGAAGTCATGAATTTATTTTGGTAAGTTTCTTTGAGTTTTGCGGACCAATCTTTTAGGAATGTGGATAATAACATTCTTAATGAATCGTTTGGTGCCCTCATGGCCGACCGCGGACTTGCCCGCCAACTATTCCGCAACACTACCGTTTCTTGTAAATTTCTCTTACATCTCTTTTAATGTATTCGGATGACTCGGCGGACATCATTGGGCGTCCGTGGTTGGCAATGACGGTACGAAACGTACGAACAAAAATTAATTAATATCTTGCAAGAATAACTTTAATAACTGTCACAGTTTGCATGCTACTCCATTTTAAAAATCGTCGGTCCTTTTAGGAAAGGTTGTATATAAACTTTTCCACTGAATACAGTGTATTTGAACAATATTAGGCACATGAGATACTCGCCGCAATAAATGCGTTTATGCAAATATTGGAAAAATTTTGACTCACCCTCTGTAATTTTTACGGAAAATTTCATAAACTCCATATAATAAGCTTAGAAAATTCGATATCTCTATTTCCATTCATCCTGTACTGCGAATCAATAAATCTTTTCACTTTAACTTTGCAACTTTTATACAATCAGTTGTAAAACTTTTCTTGCATTCAAATCTAATAAAATTCATCTGTATAATAAATTTAAGGTACTTTTATGAAAGCATTTGCCTTTTTCTCGTGCTTCAATAGCCTTTACATTCAAAATCCGCTTCTTCCTTTCAATTTCCAAGCCATTCTGCCGTTCTTTTAGAAAAATTTGAAATCTAATATTATATATACTAAATAACTACGTAGCTATAGAGTAATATTGCTTCTAATACGATTTTACGCTATAATAAGATTTTTGGAGGGTCAAAGCACGGGAGAATTTATAATTCTCGATATGGGCATTTGAAGCGTACATCCTAATCTTGTGGAATAGAAGTGAAGCCTTATAAAAGTGGGAAAAAATTAAAATCTTTTCCATGTAAATTTAGAAATAAATTATCTTGAACAATAAAGAGATGCATTCCGCCAAGTGAGATTTATTTTAATTTATTTTATAATATTATGCATGTTATTCGAAGCAAATGTTTCATTCTTCATTGCCGAGTGAATTAAATCTCAAAATAAAAGAATAAAAGATTTAATGATAAAGTTTTAAAAGACGGAAATTTGTAGAAAACAAAGTTAAAAGAATAAAAGTTAGTTCAATCCAACCATAATGAGATAAATTTGAACAATTTACGCATTTTAAACAAATTACAAACTTAATGCTATGATTTACGAGTTGTTTTTAACGCTTTTGTTAATTTGAAGATTTGGACACTTTCTTTCAAGATATTGTTCGTAAATTAATTATAAAAAACTAAAAACATCATAATCTCATTTAACTGCAAGAAATGCAATGCGAATTTTATTTACATAAACCTAATAAAAAAAAGCAACTTCATAATGTATTTAGCTTTTAATTAATTTACAGCCTTTAGTAATTTTACGCAACAGCTATTTCGGAGCAATCGTCGTGAGCTGTACAGGGCTGTGTAAGTTGGGAGAAAACAGTGGGTGGGGAGTGTGTGGAAAGCAGGGCAGGCGAGAAAAAAAAGAAACCAGAGCGAATCGCTTCTAAATGAAAATGAAAGAGGAAAAAGAGGAGAGAAAAAATGTCGAAAAAGAAGAGGAAAAGATTGGATTTAGAGCTTGATTAAAAAAGACGAATGGAGATCCGTCGTTCGTCGAGAGCAAGTGAGGCGGGGAAATTAATGCGAGAGACGGAAGATAGAATCTGCCGCCACCCACCCACATATCCTCCTTCGGTCGGCCAACGACAATGTCGTATGTCGTCTTAATTGACCACACAGCTCCGCTCATTACACCTGTTCGATGTTACTACATTGCCGTTATCACATTATCCAAAATACAGCTCTTTTTCGTACGTTCGTAAACCATAATTTTTCTTTCTTTGCTTGGCAAGAAAATTCGCACCAGATTCCATGCCTTTTAAGTCTCTCGTTATCGGTGAAACACTTCCTTTTGTAGCTTTTCTCCAAATACATTTTGTAGATCTCTACCCCGGCTTTTTATTCGGAAAATATTTCTCCTTTTATAGGATATGTTTTCAAATAAAAGTAGCTATAGTTTATAAGAGCCTATTAGAAAGATATACAATTACAATACACCTGTATGAAATCCTTATGATAAGAATTGTCAGTTTTCTTAAAGAATTCGTGACAGGGCTGTTGATTCTTATTTCTTTTGTTTTGTTGCGGTGAAGATCAATAATTCCAAGCATAAGAATCACGTTGGTGTACCTTTCCCCTAAGCTGTTTATATTTATGGCCTATTAGAATTCGCTATTAGAATTAATTTGTATCATCTATTGGCCCTTAGGAACCAATCTTTTCAATCGCCGAAATTTCAGTGTAAACAAACTCTTTTAGATTTGACACCTTTAGTGAATACATTCTCTATTTACAAGATGCTTGATGCCCAGTGGTGCTACTCTTTGCTAATATAACTCGCAGGCGTCGTAAACACTACACCAATGTCTGGTAACAGTATCTCGGTCTGTTCGCTAGAAGGTGCGTTTGTATATGCTTCTCGCGTGCTCGCATTTGATGGTCTAATCATAGTCTTCCAACCAACAAACATGGTACTGAAAGTGAACCCCATCGCTTGCTTGGAGGTCCTCTTGTAATTGGCTGCATTTGATGGACCAACTTGATTGAGGATACCTTTCTGTCGAACAGACTATGTGTTATATCACTGCATGGCAGCGTGCTTCCACTTCTGTTATGTTTCTCTTTCAGATAATACACCAAGTATAATTTGGACAGATTCATTTTACATCCTCCAGCACGTATGCTCAGATTTCTGAAATGACAGTTTAATTCTAAAAGTTGCTAAGCTACTTGGACGACGGCATATTCAGTCGTTATAATAATTGGGTTTTATTACCGCTCTCATTATGTAGTTTTTTTATATAAAACATGGAACATCACTCTTGTTAAGAATGTACGATTTCAAATGATCATTCAGTATAAAGCAAATCAAAATGAAAAAAGTGGATTCCTATGAAGAATCTTATAAAATACATGGACCGAGTTTAAAATAATAGTAAAAGGTATATAACGGAAGTGGTAATTTATTTAGACAAAAATTAAACATATTGGTCTTCAATATAATCACCGGCCATATGAATAAAATAATTTCATGCTTGTGGGAATCCGTACAAACAATCAGCTTATCAGTTTCTATTGATATCTGAAAATCTGATCTAGTGCGTGCAGTACCTCTCTAACACAAGAAAAACGTTGCTCTCGTATGGTGCCTTCATTTGAGGAAACAAATCAAAATCACATACTCACTGGTGCAGCAACATGACAACGAACGAGCATGCTCTTTGTCAAAGACGAATTATGACTGCTGAGTACTCTCGACGATCCTTGAGAAACATCCGACATTCTTCCACACTTCCTTAAAGGCAATGATTACCATTCACTAACGATAATGCTCGTTGTCATATTCCTGCATAAGTAAGAGAACTTTCGGCAAGATGGTTTTGGGAAACACACATTCCCATACTTTGATCCGTTTCCTCTAATGAAGGCACCCATTCGAGGATGTTATTTTTTTGGTGTTAGATGTACTCCAGGCAATAGATAGGACTCTTGTAGCTATTAATAGAAATGGATTTGCTGATGCCATTCACCGCCTTCCATAAGTATAAATTATGAAGATGCTTAATGGAAGATCAGTAATGATTCTGTCTGGTCTAAATGAAGTTTATAGAGCGATTCTAAAATCTTGCAACCCTTACTTTCCTTTATATGTCCCATAAATGTAAAAGACAATTTTAAAATTCGCGCTGTGGAAACTTTATTTTACGCTTCAACATGGAATTTAAAACAAAAGATATCCATTGTAGAGTGTTTTTAGACTCCATTGACGATGGATATAGTTTACATTGATGTCTTTCTTGGTTCTGTTTTCGTCAATCGATAAATACAGTTCAGGGATTGGTCAGCGAAAAGCTACTTATAAGAATGCACGTTTGGTCTATAGTTTATCCGGCCATCCGTCGTTTGCACGATAGCTTGAAAACGGATTAACTTTTTCAAATTCTGTTTTCAGAAATATGATCAAGGTCTTAGCTCGGCTTTATCAACTTTTCAGGATTTTTCGTGGACCTCTTCAAGTCGAAATCACGTGCTAAAACAGTGACCGTAAAGAATATCAAGATAATAGCATGTCATATAACAATCGATTAGTCAAAAATGATTACACTATTACTTCCTGCTTATGTTTTAAGCATTGTTGACGTGAGCACGCGCTTTGTCGACATACGATTGCTCAATTGCTCATTAATAAATGTATTTCTGCTTCACAGCTAAAGCTCCTTCTTGGAATGTTTACAAGATTTTATTCCTACATAGAAAACAATGCTATAAGAAACGGAAAGTTGTTTGTAGGGTCAATTTTTCTTGTTCAATACTTGTACAGTATGGGAAATCTGGCATATTTACATTGAAGTTTTTAATGTACTATTTGAAAATCTGGCAATTTAAAGATTTTAATTCAAGATAGACTTTATTAAATTTCAATTCTAAATATAGAAAATTGGACTGCGGGTAAAGTAAAATTTTATTTAAAAAATGAAATTAAAAACTACATTTAAGTCTTCTGGTTACCATAGAAAATTTCATGTTATTATTTTTTAATTAAAATATTTTTCATTGAAGATTCATTCGAATTTTATTATCGTTAGCAATTGGGGATTTTATTAAAATTTTAGTTCATTTCAATATGCAACTGAACTTTTTATACAGTTTTATTAATTTCCAAAATAGTACTTCATTGATATAAAAGTTTAATTATTTTTATATCTAGGTTAACCAATTCTTTTTTTTTCAATTTCAATTGAAATGAGATAAATATCTTTAATAACGTAAATTTTAATAAAGCAATTTCTTTTGGTTTTCTCTTCCGGGATAATAATTAAAAAGTAGCCCTCGCCTTTATTAATTATTTTCCGTTGAGTCTGTTTCATTTTTTTTTTTGAAAAATTTTTTATCTAGCTTTTCAATGATGATATTAGCTTTTCGATGAAAAGCTACTTATTAAATTTCTAAGGAAACGAAATTAAAAAAAAAGAAAAGAAATCGCCTCGTTTCATTTCAAAATTTAAATTGTGAATTTTGTCCCTGAGCTTCTCTTGTTGTTTTTCTCTTTTCTCTTTTTTTTTTTCTTTTTTTTTTGTCTTCCTTATTTATTTCAGTTTAATTTTGAGAAAATGCGAACGGAATTCTTGACGAAAGAGCGTCTTCCGTAGTTTTATTCTGTTCCATTCCCTAAAAGTCTACCTTTTTCCCTTTTTGCTTTATTGCTAGGAAATGCTTCCGCTATTTTAAGTGGCACTCGTCAAAGACAGAACCAACTCCCGTGCTCGCTTGCTTGCTCTCTCTCTCTCTCTCTCTCTCTCTCTCTCTCTCTCTCTCTCTCTCTCTTTCTTTCT
>JAHWFO010001556.1:8207565-8292333 GCA_023313115.1 Rhysida immarginata | reverse complement strand
CTCTCTCTCTCTCTCTCTCTCTCTCTCTCTCTCTGACTCTTTTTTTTTTAATTTATGGCCCCTTTCTTTCTTCTTCTTCTTACCAAACCTTTTCGGTTTTATTTTTTTTTCTTATTTATTTTTTACGTATATCCTTTTGTATAACAAAGAAAACTTGCCTCCCTCTCCCCAACCTCCTCCCTTTTCTTCTTTTTCAATTTTCTTTTATTCATTTCTTGTAGTTCACATGAAAACGAAGCCTCCAAAATCCTTATCACTACAGAGTTGGATTGAGAAATCAAATCGAACAAGCAGCCTTCTTATTTCCCCCTGCTCACTGCCGATGGTTGGAAGCATTATTAAATTCATAGTTGGCGGCAGCAATCTAATAAGCGCTCGGGTGCTGCGGGCTTTCCACCCTACTGGCACAAGTCAACCGTTCTTGTCGTCGAATTGAAAAGGAAGGAAAAGGCGGGGGAGGGATGGAGCCCTAGGATAAGAGGGGATGGAGACGAAAAAAAAAAATGGGTGGTAGTATCTTGAGGAGACGTCCGAAGAAGAACGTGGTCGCTGGATGTGTGGAGAGAACCTATTTAACGGAATTGGTTAAGGTCGCTCCTCTGTAAGTACAACCGGGCACAGTTTTTTTTTTCCCTTAACAGATCGATATTTCCTTCATACCCTTCGCCCACGAAAAAAATTAAAAAAGAAAAACCCAACACAGAATTACTGCCTCTTACCGCCTCTCTTTCTTCCTCGTCGTCCTCCCACTTAAGAGCTTCTGTCGTGTTTAAAGCAACAAAATTTCATCTTTTTTGGCGAAGACCCCGGTTTTTTTTTTTCTCCTTTCTTTTTTTCTTCTTCTTCTCATTTTTCGATTGTCTCTTATCAATATTCGCGCTCTCGTTCAACTTACCCTCCTCTTTCTTCGTCCCAAGCTGGCCTTTCTTTCACAAAAGAAAAAGTTTGCTCAATGACATTTGGCAGGCGAAAAAAAAAAGAAAATTCACAATCGGTATTTTTCCTCACTCCCTTCAAATCTCATTCAAATCACAATGCTAATTCTGCCCTGAAATTTTCTAGCAAAGTCTACATGAGAGCGCAATTTTTTATTCGACTTTGAATATCCAACGCAAGATATCTGAAGCTGATTGGAGTATTTAATATCCATAAATTTAATATAATATTTACATGTTTTAGAATAGCAAAGCTTTGTTTATCTTTGGATTTAAAAGTCGTTTTTTAGACTCAAAGAATATGCCGATTTGTTTGGCGGGAGAAAAACGCAGGGAAAGCATTTTCGCCTTAGGACCTACTGAACCATTTTGAATAAATTAAATTAGAGCCCTAGAGCCCCCAGGGTATTTTTCATTTCAAGAAAAAGAATTAAGATTATTTTATGTAAAAGAAGCTCAGTTTAATTTAAAAAGTTTAAAAAAAATCTTTCTCTTTTTAATTTATAATTTCAAATTTGAACAGCAATATTTACGTCATTTTATAACTTTTAATCATCACTTCCTGTACAACTCACCAAATATGTAATTTAACGAGCCTAACTCTTGCATAATAAGTGCTTATCAGAAAAATACAAAACACAAACATTTCTCTTTCAAAATTTTTCAAGGACCGTACTGCATTCAAATTCGATTGCATGTATATGTTATTCACTGAGAACTTCGATAACAAATCAATATAGCGGTTGTTCTATCGACGCATTCCTCTCCCTATGTATAACCAATGAGTCAGTCCAACCGTGAAATCATACCAGGATTCTTTGTATAAAATAATTGCAATGCTTGATCCAGTGTAAAGTGATGATATACAGTCTTTGATGAACATCACGATTGAACCGATAGCAACGAAATTTTACATGCAAATGATCAATATTTTGCAGACGGCCCGCTCAGTCCAAGACCCTCTCTTACTACTACATTCCACAAAAGGAAGTTATGTCTCTGATGCAATTTCGTTTGACAAGACAAACCCCTTGAAAGTCTTACGTTGCACCCTCACAGCACAGCGGTACGTTGAGAACATTCTACGACTCGTTGTGTTGCCATCCTTTCGTGCCACTTGGGCATATTTTACAATAACGCTCAACCATCAGCATTCGTCACTATAGATTCTTTCTGTATTTTCGGCACAGAGCCATGGATTGCCAGAGAGCCAGATTTCACTCTTACTGAGCATATTTGGGATGTGATGGGTTGGTTGGTTGGTTGGTTGGTTTATTAGAATATTTGGCTTCGACTACTAAGGTCATTTTGCGCCTTTTACACAAGTTATATCTCTACGCAGCGCGGGACAAACACAAACATCCCAAGCTCACGGCTGGATTCGAACCCACGACCAGGTGGACTCGAGAGCTAGAAAGCCCACGCCCTAGCCCTCTCGGCCACCTGGCCGGCGGATGTGATGGGGCGTCGCCTGCGACCAACTCAGAATATCGGCGAATTAGCTCTCCAATTAGAAGTCATTAGCAAGATATCCCCGCAATATACCATCCAGCAACTTTATGAATTTAGGCCACTTAGGATAACAGCAGGTATCTGCGCCAGTGATGGAGAAACACAGATATAGAGGAATAGATCGGCAATGCCCGTACCTTTCTCATTGGCGCTAGTGAAGCCGACTTAAGTCAGCTGCCGCCATCTTACCGTACTACACGTGTAAGCAGTAAGTACTCGATTTATATGCTTTTTCTTAGAATATTTAATGTTATAAAGTTAATTAAGTAAGTTAGAATAAAGTACAAGGTACAATGGTGAAAACGTGTGTGGTGTTTGGTTGTAATTTTTCGTATTCTGTAGTGACCTAAGATGGCGGCGGAACGTAAGCGAGGCTTCAACGAACACAATGGCATTGCCGATCTATTCCTCTATATCTGTGTGGAGAAATGACAATGGCTTCCTTACTTTGTGTACCAATTTCTGACCAATGAATCATCCAGTTGTTTTTAAAGTCTTCTTCTACGAGGAATGTTCAAATTTGACTTGAACTTTTTTTAAGTCGTTAATATGGCATGTATGTTATGTGTATCATGTGAGCAGTAGGCAAGAAGGACTGTTTGGTTGCCATAGTAACCCGTATTAGTATGAAACAATATGGCGTCTGGCCACATGTTTCTATTTCAGTGAATTCCACGTAAAAAAAATTTAATGAACTGATATTTAAGTTAATTGCTTCTCTTCATTTTATACGAAAGTAGTTTGAATATTTCGTTCAGTCATATATAAAAAATAATGTAGTCATCTTAAGATTTAAAACAAACAGAAGTAATGAGTATGGATAAAAGGCATGCAGAAAATTTCCACTTTAAAATAAGAAATATTATGTCAAGTTCATTTCATTATTGAGTTTCAGAAAGAGTCGATCACTTGGACGTCCACGTTAAAGGTAACGGTTCAGAGATAACGATTTAGAGACGACAAAGCCTGTTTCCCAAATTAAGGGGAAATTAACTATTAAGCAAAAAGAGTATAGCATACGATCTGAACGTATTAATATGTTATGCATGGATCTCTAAACGTACCTGAAAGGTTTTTGTTTTCTCTAGCGTTCCCGAAGAGATCGGGAAAAAGAACTTATTCACTCACTTCAACGTCTTCAATCTCCGCTCTTTTCTTTTCTTACTTTTATCCCCTCTAATCTCATTTTCTCTCTTGCTCTTCTTCCGCGTGTCTCATATAATCACGCCTTCTAATGACGTTTCATCTTTACACTTAAGCTTATCTTTCTTCTCTTGGGACCGGCCTCAAATTTTTCCTTCTATTCGTTCCGCGCGTCATCACAAAAAATATTTTCTTATTGCAGCTTTAAAAGATTCGTGCATGCCTAAATGAAGTTTATAACAAGTGAAAACGAAGTCAATATTATTTGCGTAAGGTGAAGAGAATTTTCTTGTCCTCGGCTTGTTCTCTCTATCTCTCTTGTTCTCTCGTTCTTGATTAGCGAATATCAGATTGATATTCTGTACAGCAATACCAATTACTTAACAAGAACAACTAATGGATTGTAAGGATTGTAAGGATTTTATGATGGCCCTCGTATTGTATTAATTCGCCGAATAAGCAAATGTAATCGGCATTTATAGTAATCACTTTGACACTCGTAGTAATTATAGAATCCCTTGATGTCTGTTCAAGTATGTATATATTTTCGGACCCATCTGTATATCTTACGATGGTTTACCGTTAATAAGTAATGAGTTTTTTTGTATGACTAAGTTTATGAGTCGTTCGAACATACTATAAATATACACACATATGAAAAATGATAGATTTATAACAATCTCTAAAACCTTATTACTTTACCAAATTTTATCCGTTAAAGCATTTATTCCTCTATAAGATCTATCTGTCCTAATAATAAATATGGTACATTCAAAAGGAGTAAATGCTTCTGGTGTCTACGTCATGGCCGATTATCAGTGTTGCCAGATTAAAACACTCAATGTTGAAAACCGCATCATCTACTTTTAAAAAAACAGTTCCCCCCTAGATTTGGCTTTCATTGGATTTCATTAAAATTAAAATTAAATTTAAATTAGTCACTATCCAGGGAACTCAAAAAAATGAAAAGCGAAAATAAAGCAGAACGACAGTTTTATTTTATATTCTTATTTATTCTTTTGTGGAAACATCAATTATAAACATTTAAAATTCTATACTGACTCATGCAAAACCAGTTCATGGACAATATTTTCCATAGTACCATAAGGGAGTCGCTACCACATGTGTCAACCTAAAAAAAAAGAATAAATTATTGAAGAAATGAATGAACTAAACTTCACAACCTCGGTCGAACCCTAAAAGCTAATTCCTTAGGGTATAATTCCTACTTAGAGTATAATTTAATGGAAAAAAACCACCTATGTAGATGAAGAGAACATTAATGGTGCTAGCGATACACAGTTCTTTTTATTGAAGCTATTATTTAAAAGTCATAAAAACCTCAGTTTTAGCCCCAAAATATTTATTAAATGCCTCTGAAGACTCAAAAAACCTCAGTTTTGGGGGTTGCCCCCCCCCCTCATATAGCAACACTGCTGATTATAATAATAGTGTTATCGTATTTGTTGTAACACAAATTTCTATCCGTGATATAGCTCAGATCATACCATTTTAAATATTAAGGTGAAGTCAACTAGGATTATTTCCTTTACACATTCTCAATGGTTTTCTCCTTTTCTACAATCCCTCCAATCCGGAAGAGGTTGACTGGTGAATCCCGCAAGCCTGTTGAGACCTTTCAAAGAAATTCGATATTTAAAGCGGAGATCATGTTGCCTATTTATCGAAACGAACATTTATCCTCAAATGTACATTTTGTGATAATCAAATCAAACCTGCTTTAAATTTTAATTAAATATTATTTATTAAAGGATGAATCTAATAAAGATTAACCTTTCCCAGTTTATTAATATTACAATAAAGAAATATCTTTTATTTTAGCTTTAACTGAATAAAAAAAAACTTCAACAGAATCCCTTTGCGTGTATATAGTTTAAACAGAATATCATAAAATCAATGATAAAAAAGTAAAAGAAAACAAACACGTTTTTGTACATATTCGAAGCATTATTTTCACAATAAAAATACGCGTCAATTAAAACCGAAAGATAAGAGCACTGCACGTGTATTTTATTAAACTTTGTAGAGGAGGAAATGGTGTAACCAATAATGTCTTTTAAACGTTATTTATTATCTCTATAAATGAATGAACTACTTTACATCATTTGCTACAGCTTAATACAGGGGAAAGAAACATTATGAAAGAGCTACTTAATGATTAAGGTAAATGTGTGTCAAGAAAATAAATTTTAAAAATATATAAGAAAATAAAACAGATAATGAGAGAGTATTTAGGAATGAAATATAGTCTTATACGAGATGCTTCTTAAATAAAATTATTAATGAAAGCTTTAGTAAAAAATGAGGTGTGGTCACCACCCGACTTTCTTATACGTAAATATCCTGGTCCAAATATAGAAAAAAAAATTAAACAACTGTCTAAAATGGGTACTTCCGATAGAAATTTTGAAAAAGTTTGTGAATAAAAGTTACTTCAAATTAGCTTCTAAACACTTTGGTATAGATTCCAAATGTTCCTATACCATCTTCTTTCGCCTATATTAGCAAAAAAACTGGATTTTGACAAGAGTAGAACTGATACTTCTGGTTGGAATTTTGAAAAATTTTTCTTAACAAAAGTCGTTTAAAATTGTATTTGTAACACTTTTCAATCCCTTCAAAATTTTCATAAACGCAATGGTTAACGAGATATTTCAAAATTCATATTTTGGCGCTGGAGTAAACTGATACTTCCGGTTCACCGATTCCACTGGAAAACTAATCAGACTTCCCGAGGAAGATTATAATCTTAAGTGTAAAGTTTGGTCTCGATAGCTTTAGCCGTTTGGACGCTATCGCGGACACACACAGACAGACAGACACACAGACATTTTCCAAAAACCACTTTTTCTTAATCTAGGTACCCTAAAACGAGAAGATCAGTGAAAATCTGGAGGTCGAAATTTTTCGTGATGTACCAGTATAAGAAAGTAAAATCGGACTAATGACCAAAATATTTCATGCGTACAGGCAAACAGGACTTACAGATCGCAATGATTCTTAATTTTGTTATCCTACTTTAACAAATTTTGCAAGCTAAAATTTGACTCATTTCACTGCCAAAGGAGTTGTAAATGTTATTTCGAAAGAATGGCCAGGCCTTCCAATCGATATAACCCGTTTCATTTGAAATGGCACCTTTGCAAATATAGTAGTACCATTGACGATACTGCGCATACAGGCAATCGAAATGATCAAACATCCACCTGTCAGTTTCAATTAAGAGATGAAATGCTAAACGGTTTGTTGTATAGTGTAAATCAAATTTCAGTAATAAAGTAAATATAACGCGTATAAATTGCAGTGAAAACAAGTTTTAAGTAAATTATGAAAACCATCCTTCTGTTCTCCCTTGGTATTAAGCGAGAGGCCTCCAGGCATCGGCCACCCGATTGGTCGAAATCTCGTTTCGTGTAATGCAATAATTTGCAGTAAATTAATACGAACGCAAATGGCAGTGAAATAGGGTGACATTTTGGCGGCAAGCACGCGACGGTCCCGATAGTTGTGTGGATGGCCGGCGGGGTCAGGGGTCAACCTGGCACGTCGGGACCGTAGGTGTTAATTCCATTAGGCAGAGCGGCGACCGTGTCTGTTGTGACACGTCGAGGGGGTCGCCGTGGCTAATTATCAGCCGAGAGAGTGAACATAATGAGCCGGCGATATGTCACCAACCATCAGCAGCGTCGTAAAGTAAAGCAAAGGGAGAGCGCGAAGGGAGCGGGGGAGTGGGATTCCCTCCTGAGTCCCCGGATTCCGTTTGCGCACGCGTAGGCGCATCGAAAGTAAATCCCGCCAAGCCTGAGAGCCCCATGATAAGGTGGCCTCCTATCTGCATGTTCCACGCGCCCCTTGAGGGATCCTCAAAAGTAACACCTCGGCGCGCGAAAGCACCAAGAAAAGATTAATTAACATCAACCTCCCCAATACAGTGCGAAGACACAGGCTCCGCCATTGCGCACTGATTTGATTCTTCCTCTTCAGCCCCGACGTATTAAAGTAAATAGAATTTAGTCTTTTGTAAGGCGTCATTTAATTAAGCGAGTTATGTATTTTACGAAAAGGCCAGGATTCCCTTTCACGCGACGAGGAAACAAAAATACAATCGCGATGGCCGCGGATTAAAACGGTTTTGATTTCTCGTCACCATGTATCTTTTTTATTTGATGCAAGTGCTCATCTCAATTTAAGCAAAATTTTATTATTAACGCTTTTATTATTAATGCTAACTTGATAAGCTAAAAGAAGAATAAGATTTATAATTTTGTTAAATGAATTAGAATTAAAGTTTTCATATTTCATTTCTGAAATCAATTCATTTACGTTGAGCTCGGCTTTCTATTTTTATATTTTCTATATTCCTACACATATCACGTTAATCCTAAGGAATGATCAAATGAATCGCACCTGGAGTTTTATAAGTCTTGCAGTGAGAAGCGGAATCATGAAAGAATTCATACAGGTGAAAGACCCTATGCTTGCGCCTATTGCGACAAGGCCTGTCATGGATAAAAGAGTATTGGGCAGTGGAAGATTAAGCATACTAACAAGAGACAACAGAGTATATCTTTTGGCATAAATCATTTATTAAAAATTAAATAAATAAAATAGACAAATCCGTTTAACAACAAGTTACTAAGAAAATAGATTAACGAATAATACGGACCCATTGTCAAGCTCTAATATTAGGCGATGACAAGCGCGACCAATGATAGGCCTTGGTCCATCCAAGGAACGAACATGTATGAAAACTTTCATTCAAATATTCGAATGTAACGCTAAGGGGAACCATTAAAAGGTCCCGCTTAGTGCCTAATCAAAACTCCTGTCATTGCCCAGACGAAATGACCCGGGATGACCGAGACAACAGCGGACGTAGCAACCGACTGTGGTAATTACCGTCCTGGTTTTCTTGCGCCAAGTCCGGAATCTTCTATTAAGAACTGGACGCTACCTCCGCTGCACCGTAGAGAAAACGGCGACGTCTCGCGTTAAAATTGGGCTTGAAGCCGCCGATAACTAAAATAGTTAAAAGAGCGGGGAATTAGAAAGTCACTAAACGTTGCGGAATGTACAACCATAAAATGCCTATGGTTCGGCGTTAGGGACGATGTCCACAAAGGTCGCCTTGTCTGCAAACCTCCCTCAGCCGCAAATCTACGACGAACTGTCTCCGTCGACATTGAAGTATCCAATACTCTTTCTGAATAAAATCTGCAAAATGACATCATTTCTGTACTGTGGGACTGTTATGAATTGACGTTGCAAACATCGATCTGTGCATTGTGACGTGCTCCATTCACATTTCGTTCTTCAGATCACCGTCGAGTTTCAACAACATTTATTACATCCCGTCGAGTTTCCGCCGCAATCACAACATTTATCATCGTCGGCGTCTTACAGGCATTTTCACTCCTTAAGCTTTATTTTTACACGAATAACAAGCACAAACAATCTCTTTTCGCGGCCTGGAAACATTCTCTTACCTTAACAGACTGTACCTTTTGTTATTATTTTTCCTTTCACTTTCTAATGACGTTTAGGACGAAAAATACGAAAAACTGCATTTGACATTTGATGGGTGCTGCAGCAAAATTTTGAATGCAAGAATTTCTCAACACGATTTTGGTTGGGTTTTTTTCATCTTCTCTCTTTAGTAGGCCAATTCCTGATAATAAAAACGAGCAAACTTCATTGTACTTCTTGTAAGGAAGTAATTCGAGTCGGAGGAGTCGAGCGAGTTAAAGGATTCAAAGCGGCCGCTTAAATCTCCCAAGACGTCTTCCGTCTCCTCCAACGAGACTACAGGGAAAGGTTTTTGGGGGGGGGGGGTTCTAGAAATTTTGGCGTCGACTACAAAGGTCATTTTGCGCCTTTTACACAAGTTATAACAGTACGCAGCCCGGGACAAACACAAACATCCATGCCCACGGCGGGATTCGAACCCGCGGCCAGGCGGACTCGAGAACTAGAAAGCCTACGCCCTAGCCCTCTCGGCCACCTGGCCGGCAAAGGTTTTTGGAAGGAAAATCTGAGAATATCCGGGCGCCTCTTCATCTTCCTGTCTCCTTCAAGCTTCGTGGTGATGAGTAGATGTCGCTCTATTCCCAACATAGCGTTTAATCTCAAGGTGGCGTTGTCAATTTTGGTCCTCTCACCCCCTCTTTTATTTTCCTTTGTCACGTTTACTTGCATCCTCGGGCTGTTTCTTTTATATTTCTCTTTATTAGATTTACCTGTTTAATCATATATAGTCCTCTCCTCTTCAATGTTCACTCTTAATTTTCCGCTCAACCATCTTTGCGTTTCCACTTTTCTCCTCCTATATTTAGTCCATCATCGTCTCTTCTATCTTCCTATGCTTTTCGCCTTTGTTTTTATTATTGTGCCCTCACTCTTTGCGTCTACTATTTCCCATTCGGATCGAAGTTATGCGCCGCTGGAAGGTTTTCAGCAGAGGTGGTGGCAGGAGTTGGAGAATCGAACCGATGACGTCGACAGATGGTTGCTTTCTCATTGCGTGAGCTAGAAACTCCAGTTCTGATCCCCCCTCCTCTCCTCCTCCACCTTCTAGAAAGCAGTTGGCAAGCCGGCGCACCTTCTCCAAATGTCCTGATTTATAGTCCGTCGTCATCGTCGTCTACAGCAAAAAGAAGAGGGCGGAGGAACACAAAACGGTAAGACGAGCAGGAAAAACGACTACGCAGAATAGTGAACAAAAAAAAAAAAAAAAAAAAAAAAAAAGAAGCAACGAAAATCGTTGAGTAGGTGAGCGGAGGAGGGTGCTTAGCTGTTAGCCAAGTCGATTCGGGGTTGTTACAAGCAAAGTGCCCAAAGCCAGTCCCGATTGAGTCAGGCTTACGATATCATTTGACTGGAAAACGAGCGAATTCGAGAGCTTTCGGAAGGAACTCTCCGAGGAGACGAAAGCGCCCGGTGGTTTTTACCCTTTCTCCTCCTCCTCCCTTTTTTCCATTTGACAAATGGAAACTTTATGCTTCCAATGGAAACTTTCACAAAAACAAACTTTCATTCCATAACGATCAAAACAGGGCTCTCTAGGCAAGTGCGTTCCACCATTTTAAATATTATGGTTTAGCCTGTTTCCTTAGTCATAATATTCGGGAATACGTCTACATTAGCTAGAAGAAAACCATACCATGCAGTTGATTGATAATTAATAATTAAAATTATCAGATTAAAAGAATAACTGAATAACTATGATAGGATCCGCATATACGCTTCCCTAAGATTTTATCCATTTTGTGTAACTTTTATACTTCTTTAAAAAATATTATATTTTCTGTAATGATGCTATTACGTGGTAGCAATACGTTACAGAGGGAGAAAGTAGATTTTCAGCACGTTATAAAACCAACTGTGGCGTTCTTTAAATTTCAAATGGACACGAGTCGATGGAGAAGTCTCGTAAATATTTATTGTTCTACGTTACTGCTACTGCAGACTGCTTCGTGTGCTAAATAGGGAGTACAAAGTAATATAAAATCTTGTAAACATTCCAAGAAGGAGCTTTACCTGCGACAAAACGATCGTCACGTGCGCGTGCCCGTGCGTTACCATGTCCGTCTGTCCCCTTCGTATTTTCTACATTTTTTGACGTGGAAGGTTGAAATTCGGTATGTAGCTTACTAAGGGCGTGTGTTGCTTCCTTATTATATGCTGAAAAGCATATATTGGTTTCGCTCTGTTTGTGTATCTGTCTGTCTGTCTGTCTGTCTGTCCGTCCGTCCGTCCGTCCGTCTGTCTGTATGTCCGACGATTTCTCGAGAATGCTTTAACTTTTTCAAGTTCTTTTTTCGCTGTTCGATAGAGACCCTTCCTGAGCTCACCTGATTAGTTTGTGATTGAAATCGGTCTAACAGACACGCGACTATTGAGGCCCAAACCCCCCAATTAATTTTTTTTATTGGCAATATAAGGCATGTAATATGTCATTCGAACGGGAATGACGAGCACAAGACGAATATGACATTCTTTTCGAATTTCGAAATGCTACATCCGAGAAAATGATCCCAAAAAGTACTAAAATGAGCCCTTATTACGAGCTTTAGCTAAAGCTATATATAAGAATACAAGCATAATCAATATCTTTGTGTCTGGCCGGCCATCGTTTGCACGATAACGTGAAAATGGAAGAACTCAACTGCGATATATCAACTTTTGATGAGCTCTCGTGGGCCCCTTCAGGCACGTGCACTAATGTTAAGAATAAGAACTTAGGGCATGTAATATATCAATTGATTCGTACCGACGAGTCATAAGTGAACACAGTGTTACTTTTTGTTTATCACTTAAGCATTGTTGATGGCAGCTTGGAGCACGTGCCCATAGTGAAGCTTTGTCGAAGCACGTGCTCATTTCGTTTTAAAATTCAGTGCTGTTAGGCTTATTGTAAAATGTGACTAATTAATGTTAGGTCTATAGTTAAAAATGGCTAATTAATATTAGGCCTAACGTTAAAAATGGCTAAATAATATTAGGCCTATAGTTAAAAATGGCTAATTAATGTTAGGCCTATAGCTAACATGACTATATTATGTTAGGCCTATTGTTAAAAGTGGCTAATTAAAGTTAGGCCTGAGGTTAAAAATGGTTAATTAATGTTGGGCCTATTGTTAAAAATAGCTAATTAAAGTTAGGCCTATATTTATAAATGATGTGAGTGTGGATAGAATCAAAGGTATTTCTATTGTTTATTTAAACCAAGTGAAAGTGAAATATTGAAATTTAAAATCACATCTGCGCGACAGGTAAAGCTCCTTGGAATGCTTACAAGATTTTTCCCGACAATGCTTTGCAACAATGATTAAGAAGGGATGAATGGTTACTTTGATTAAGAAAGGATGAATAGCTATAGCGGTGGAAAGAACATAGGCGAATAAGTTTGAAACATTTAGACGTGCGAGCATTTCATTTCTCATTTCACGCGTGTTTGGAAAGATTCGTGTGAACGCTGCAATCGAATACGTAAATTGACATGCAGTTTTCGCCATTGCTGTATATAAAATATGACTGTAATATTAAACAACAAATATTTATATTCTTCTTTTCAGCATATTTGAAAATCGTTTTACGAGTTATGTTCTTGTTTAGTTTGGTTTTCATTGGCCCGCTGGGGTTAGAAGGTGTCTTTATAATATATAAAAATGTAAAGGACTGAAATTTGGCATGGAAATTCCTTTAAGCAAGATCTAAATTGCAATGAAGTTATGGAGGTAGCGGGATCACGTGCTCTGTTTTTAAATCGGAACACATGGTATGTGATATGTCATTCGATCGAAAATGATAAAAATTTCCAAGAATTTCTCGAGGCAACGAAAAGTGAATGTTTATGCTGCCACACGTTTAAGAACAAAGCTTAAAGAGTGAAAATATCTATAAGTCGTCTTCGACGACAGTTTCGTCAAACTGACAACTTTACTCGAAGTTTAATTATGGGGTTACGTACCAAAGACTAATATTGTGGCAGAAACTGGATGCAATGCAACAACAAGATGGTGGTCTGAAGAAGGAAATGTGGATCGTGTTAAGGAGACTGCGGCACCTAAGTGAACCTTACTCACCAGATGAAATGCAAGATCAACGAGTGTACAGATTATAGTATGAGATACCCCATGTCTCATCAGTGATGATCACGAGTGCGAGCCTGATAATCCTGTGGCAATTGGTTTGATCATCTACCATCTTTGAGTGCCGCATACCTCGTCATCGTGGACTCATTGGTTGGAGTCCTTCCAGCTAGGATAGTCTGCCACTTCTGATGCGCATAATGGGCACTTCAAAGTACGGAGAGTTGTTGGTGAGGTGCTCCAAGCCGCTGTATTATCGTACCATTCAGGGCTTACCAAATGCAGTTTTTCAGCAAAACAATGCACCAGCACTCCAAGAAAAACATCATGAGCCATACTTTGCAAGTCACTCCTTGGCCAAACCTACACTACATGATCAAAGGAGTTGGAACACCTGTTGCTCTACCCTAAAGCCGCAAAAAGCTTCAATCGGTAGTGTGTAGAACCACCCCGAGCTGCTATCACTGCCTCCACCCTACATGGCATACTGTCCACAAGTTTACGGTATGTGTCCACAGGTATTGACCTCCATTCCTCAAGGAGTGTCGTGGTCAGTTCCTGGACAGATGTAGGGCGAACCATCCTGGATCTCACACGTCGTTCCAATTCGTTCCGAAGATGTTCGAGGGGATTGAGATCAGGACTCTGGGCGGACCAATCCCGTTCTTCAACCAGCATCTCGTCAAACCAGTCGAATATGGATCTTGCTTTGTGGCAAGGCGCATTGTCGTGCTGGAAGAGGAACGGCCCGTCACCGAAGTGTTCCTACAGCGCTGAAAGTGCCCCGTTATCCACAATGGTCCTGTAGCCATCAGCATTGAGGTTTCCGTCCACCTTGATGAGCGGGCCCAGTCCAGTCCAGGAGAAACACCCCGGGTGTTCACAGGGCTATCCCAACTCCTTTGATCATGTAGTGTATTCACGATCGGCATCTACTACCTCCAAACATTTTTGCAATCAAGAATATGTAGAAATGATGTGTTCTCCATAATTTTTTGAACTGTAGATGAATTCTAGATATTGGTGAATACCATATGATGGATCAATATAATGCTGGAGTACTCAATGCTCAATGCAAGCCATTAAACGATGCATCGCTCAAACCCCCTGATTATTCATTCATGGCCATGTATAATTGTTTTTAATATGTGTGCCAAATTTTGTCTAATTTGAGGTATTTTTCCGTCATGTTGTTGCATTTTTTCTGTGGAGAGATAAGCGTATATATTAGCATTTAAAAATGTAGAGAACTCAAGTATTTTATAGATAGAAAGGATGATTCAAGAAAGGCTGAATTTGCTAATCTTATTCCAGCCATTGCATCTTTTTTAGCAGAATGTTCTTAACTTTTAACTTGGTTCATTAAACATGTTGACAACTTATTTTGAACAACATAAGGTAGGCTAATGTTTATTTTTAAAAAAAAATCTTTAAAATCGGAAAAATTCTTTTAAAACTTCTATCTTAGAACAAATGTTTTAAAAGCACACTCCGTTCCCTTTTAAAGGCAAGATTAAATTTAGAAGTCTGTCACTATCAATACTGAATTCTCGAAAAAGAAAACAGTTGATATAAAAAAAGAAATAAAAACGACGGCCTAGACATATGTTGCAACCACTGTCACCAAGCTGTCAGAAACATTATTATGCCAACAGGGAATGCCAATAAAGCCTGATTCAACTCGAACAAATATAAATGTTTTGTCGTAGTACAAAATGGAATTTTCAAAGGGAACGCATCCACATTTAAATCTGTATGTTTAATGAATGTCAAATTTTTCCGATTTGACAAAAGTATAGGAAGGTTTTTACGAAATAATGATAATAGCTGATAATAAGAACTTTATTCATATATTAAATTAAAGACATCCCAAAGAAATATGCCTTGGCCAAACGAATTAAGCACCTTTAATATTTCATTGTAGTTTAAAAATTCTTCTGTTAAATTCATTATTAATAAAATTAGGAAAGAAAATTCCACAGCCTGGACTCGAACTAGGAATCTTAGCTAATCGCGCTGACGCCCTGACTAATTGAGCCACTGTGGACTTGGAAGCATTGCACTATCTACATGCCCTTTGGGCTGGTTAGAACAGGTATCTAGATCTTTCCTAATAATTTAATAATTTAAATATCTGAGTTTAAACACCGAAAAAACCCTCATCGAACATTCATGAATAATTCTTTAATGAATATAACGCGATTAGGTAAGATGGTCCCGACCTGCGAACAAGGTTGTATAGTCCGACATGTCTAACTTTGAGATGAGCTTTATTTTGCTTTGTCATTTTTTTAAGAATCCATCAATCATGAAACAAATTGTAAGATATGCATTGTATAAAAATAATGTAGAATTTTATGAAATTCTAGATATTTACAACGTCCAGCATAGCCTATATAGGACACCGAACGGACGAAGAACATCTTCCCGAATGCGGGAACCGTGAAAAGTAAATTTCTGTGCTGGAAACGAACCTCTGTGCTTACAAAGATTTATGGCGACACAGACTTGGAAAACGTAACATTCTAACAAATATCATAAATGCTTCATATCTTACAGGATGTCCACATGAAACCTCCCGGATTTCAAATGTTAATTCTAAGGAAACTATTAGTCCTAGAGATTTGCGGTTTGCGATGTTATGAAAACCAACCCCATTTTGTTCAGCTCTCGTGACGCTCTACGAATTGACTTTTTTGGGTTTCTCGTGAAAGCCTCCATGATTTCGTATACAGTTTTCTCAGACGTGTGTTTCTTCCCCGAGCCAGGCTGTCGATTAACACTCCCATGGCTAAAAACTTATGAAGCCATGCCTTAATTGTCTTTAAGTCTCGTGGCTCCCGTTCGTACGTCAATCTGAAATTCTTTTGAACAGTAATCGGTGATTTCGTTTCAGTGTACCACACCATGCACTGAGCTCTCTCTTATGTTGTTGTCATCTTTGCTAATTAGTTAAATAAACACCTGCAATAAAGAATGCAAAACTTTTGTTTGGAGTTGCTCGTCATGACACCGCAAACCGCATATCTCTAGTACTTTTACCTTCCTTACAATTAACATTTGAAATCAGGGAGGTTTCATATGGACACCCTGTACATCTGCAATCACTAGACGACCATTTAAACATGTTTGTAGTTTAATTTTTATCTAAAGTACACACATGAATTGTCAACGTAGATTTTTATAAGATGTCTCATACACATACTGTCAACGATATAATTTATGAAACGAACAGATTATCCATGATATAACCGTATTATTCATAAGTAGATATCTTTAATTAAACAAAGTAAACATTATTTTGACTGTCATACAGGGCAAGTCAAAATGATGGACCCGAGTTCAGAAGTTTACTCTGTGAAATCTAATGAACATACGGTATTGTGAGACATCTGCTACGAAAGGTAAACGTTCAAAGTTTACTTCAAACACATCAAATCACATCACATCACTAATCACAGAGTTGTTTCCACGATAATCAAGTACACAGAACGATCTCTGTTCTCCAGTCAACGCCATTTTCTTTAACCGCTCGTTGCTGACCCTTAGCGGTAGAAAGTGAAAACACTGCGTGGAAACTAAACTATGAAAGTTAACCTTTCGAAGCACATGTCTCACATTACGATACGTTCATTAGACATCACAGAATAAATGTCTGAAATCGGGTCCATCATTTTGACTTGCCCGTAATAACTTAACAGGAGTAGAATAATATGTTTGTTTATTTGAATGATGTGAACTCTTTGTGCATAATTAGATAGTATAATAAATAAAATAAATGAAATAGTGCAGAGGTGATTGCAGCAATGATGAACCAACAATGAAAATAATGTCTCGCTAAGGTACTACAACCCCCTGACAAAAGTATTAGACCACTGTTAATATTAATGGAGGGTTCGGAAGAAAACATTTTATTTGCACAACGCATTGGAAATGGAAAATAAAACAAAAATATTGCAAGAATGTACATTTGTTCTAGTACATGTAATGCAACTTGCAGCTTACAAAACAAATTTGAATTTGTATAATAAATTGATGAAAAACAACACTCATGGACAAAAGTATTAAACCACCTCATTTTGAGGACAAAACTATTAGACCATACTCAAAATTTAGAATTATTTTCCTTCTCACAATGAGTCAGACCCGATATGTCAATCAGATGTAAAGTAGCTTTGCTTTTTCTAAGAAAAAATTTCTGTTAATCACTTATTCGTAATAATTTTCGCACGAAACATGGGTCGTGGCAAAGAACTGTCGAGGGACATAAAAAAAAAAGAATTGTTGAACTGGGAAAGGAAAACTATTCAGAGACACATTGCAGGCCTTCTTGGTGTCAGTAAAACTGCTGTACTGTACACTTTGAATAAGTATAAAGCAACAGGGGATATTAAAAACATCAAACGTTGTGGACGTCCACGTGCAACCACCATGGCTGAAGATAGAAAACTGAGAAATATCTGCAAACCAATGCGCAATGCTTCATCATCAGAGATTGCAAATGAATGGCAAACCTATGCAGTGCACGTTACAAGCAAAACAACAATCCGTCGTCTAAATGAGGTGGGATATGTATCACGGAAAGCCAAGACCAAACCTCTCATCACACTGTGGTAAGCCAAAATTTGACTTCATTGGGTTAAGCAACATTAAACTTGGACTGTTCAGGACTGGGAATCAGTGATTTTTTTCGGTTGAAAGTAGATGTTGTATTGGCTATGGTGACAATATTGGCGATAAAGTTTGGAGACTACCTAATGAAAAGTTTTACCCAGTTTGCCTCAAGAGAAGTGTTAAGTTTCTTGCTGGAATCATGATCTGGAGATGTATGACAGCAAGTAGCCCAGGAAATAAGTGTGTGGTGAAAGGAACTGTTAATGCAAAAGCTTACCAAGAAGTTTTGGAATATCATTTGCTATCAACAATTAAAAATTGCTTCTGAGCAATCACAATTGAACAGTTGAAGTGTGCAATTATGAAATGCTGAAAGGAAATTCCTGCAGAAATGTGCTCAAAATTGGTACATCAAATGCCTAATTGAATAAATGCAGTAATTAAAGCAAAAGGTGGTCCTACCAAGTATTAAAGTGCTTGTTTTTTCACCTGGTCTAATAGTTTTGTCCTCAAAATGAGGTGGTTTAATACTTTTGTCCATAAGTGTCGTTTTTCATCAATTTATTATACAGATTCATATTTGTTTTGTAAGCTGCAAGTTGCGGTACATGTACTAGAACAAATGTACATTCTTGCAATATTTTTGTTTTATTTTCTATTTCCAATGCGTTGTGTAAATAAAATGTTTTCTTCCGAACCTTCCATTAATATTAGCAGTGGTCTAATACTTTTGTCAGGGGGTTGTATAAAAAAGAATTTGTTAAAATCTTTTTTTATAACACTAAGGTCATTTTCATTACAAAATAAAATGTATAATTATAAGAACATTTCTTTTTCACAGAATAATACATCCTTTGCATGGACCTGCGTCATCGGAAAAGAAGTTTTCATTTTTTTAATTGTCTATTTTATTGATCAATTAATAATAGGCGTTTGTCTTCGGTCGTGTGTTTATTTTTATACAGTACATGTTTTTATCTCATACCCTCCTGTTTAACAAGGCTTCTTATTTACCATTGCCTTATCCAAAAGCCTAGCGTATGTCACTCAATTCAATATCCTTAACGTGGCGCCAAGAAAGTTTCCTTTGGCGCCTGGGGGTGCTTACACTTGGCGCCCAATTAACATAGCCAAGATTTGAAAACCTTGCTTACGCACATTTAGGAAGGTTAAAAAGGGAAGCTAAAGAATGGATGATGGCGCCAACAGCCATGTTTGTTCTTTAGTTGAATTATATTTAAACCCATAGAATTGGTAGAAAAAGCTACTTGAAATGCTATTCGTAGAACTTCATAAAATACAATGTCAGAAACTCATTTAGAAACCGAAATCAGATAAAAGGGGAAAGAAATTGATTACGCTGAAATAAAAGAGACTACTCAAAAGCCAATACACTTCCGAATTTTTAAAATATTCAATGGTACACAAATTGAGTAGTATTTGTGCATTATTATTCGTTGTGCTTCAGGGATAGAGATTAATTGTAAGTAAGATGTGGAAGATTTGTTGTCACATCGCATTCAGCACACACTCTTATGGCTTGATTGTAAATAGAAAGACACTGTGTTCAATGAAATTGCTACAGCAATAAGTTGTTGGGTTGAACTGAAATGTGGCAGACGGGTAGTTATCATGGCAAATTATTAAATCTTAACTGTATTTGCAAATATATTGCGCGTGCAACACAAAATGAAAGGACTCGGAGGGTATGAAAAAGGCCTCAAGAAAACCAAATCCCGAATATTGCATTGAGGAATTCGATTAGTATTGCTGTGCTAGAACCTAAACATACCTCTTCGAACACTTGAAGGAGTTTGAGAAAGGAAGAATTACTGGGTGGTTATTTCTCGTATCGTAAAATTGCTACTCGCGTAGGGCGAAACGCTACTACAATTATGCATATTCTGAAATAATTGACAAGTTTCTATGCATCGTCGAATCTGGAGGGGTCTGCAGCACATCGAGCTAGTGATAAAGGGAAGACAGGCATTTGGTACGCATGGCGGTGACGAATCCCTCAAGGATAATGTTAGCACAGCAATAGAGAATGGTGACACATCAAGCGATGTCTGCGACCATTGTTGGCTAACCATTGTTGGAGCGATGACTCTAAACTCGGCATCCGTTACCACGATTATCTTTAATTCTCTGCTCTAGACCTAAGATAAGCTTCTTTTCAATCCTGCCAAGAGCGAAGACACTGGAATGCTTAATGGAAGCAAATCATGCTTGTTGTCGGGTCCCTTGTTTGCAGATATAGGGGAGGGGGGGGGCTTCTGGAACGTAATGGTTTGGTATGCTATTTCAGTTCTCTCATGCTCGCGCCCTATACGGATCGCAGATGCTATGAGCGGTATATCACAGGAATTTTGGCGCCAGAAATCTTACCCTTCTTACAGTTCCTCCCTGGCGCTATCTGTAAACAGTACAATACTCGTCCCCATCTCGCGCGAATTGTCTAAAGTTTCTTCTGTGATCAAAAAGTGCCGCTTCTTCCTAGGCTTGCTCGGTCGCCCAATTGCTACTTTCTTGTATCACCAGAGAATTCGTGTGGGATATGATTGCTCGAAAATTGGTCTGTATGTCATCATCCGCATTCAAAACTGAAGAATCATGAATGTCTGCTGAATATGGTGGAAAAAAATTTCGCAGACAGTCATCCAGAATATTTATTGATCAATTTCAGGCTGTGTACGATCATTTGTGAGTGCTAAAGGTAGACGCACAAAATACTGATTTTAGCATGTTCTTTTTTGACTTACAATCTATAATTATTTTTACAAATATACCAAATATCATCGTTCAAATGAATTCTTTTCTGTGACTCAAGGATTTTTTATTGGTGCTGTAATTTTAATTAACAACAAAGTAGATTTTGTAAAATACATTTAGCGAAAATTACGAACTTTCTTAACATAATGTTCCAGAAGAACAGATCTTCTACTCATATATGCACGGTCTTTATACTTTTTATTATTTTATCTGTGCGGTTATTCTTCTGTAAATTTACAAAGTTATCACTCCTTCTGGCACAGATATCATTCACTAATGATGCAATCCGCTATAGGAAGGTTTTATCATTAGACTACGCAATAAAGGTCATACGGTTCAGTCATGCGGTTTTTATAACTACCGTTAGGTGGGCTTTAATGTATTAATGGCGTATTATCGGTAAATTTACTTTCTGATCACCTCTTACCACTTATTTAGATGTAATCCTTTGAATATAGAATCCGCCAAAAATATTTACACACTTTAATAAATGTTATATAAGGAATTTCCGTAAAAGCAAAATGGAAAGTTGAATTTGAATGAAGACGACCACAATATCACCGAAACATGAAAGCTTACCTCGATAAAAGCTTGCCATGACAGTGGATAGGAATAGTAGAAGTTTATAGATGTTTATGGTAACCACTTTGAGCGTCTGTTATAATTGTAAACGTCAAAGGTGGCTTACACTTGTTCCAGGAAGTCTATTAAATTTAGTATTACAACACTTATACATTGTTGTGTCTATACATTTTTGGCGTATATAGGATATTTGAACCAAATTAAAATTCCATGTCGATTTCGACTAGTCCTTGGGTATTCTTTTTTGTACATTAAGTTTCTGCACCTCAAAAGACAGTATCAAAAAATAATCAAGAAACAGAACTGAGCTTTCAAGTGTTATTCCACATTTTATTCTGTTGAATGCTACTCAAATTATTTATAAAGATAGGAAGATTCTTTAAGACTACACAAATCTTTTTAATTCTTACATTTAATTGTCGTTTAATTGCTATGGAGATGGGAGAAAGGTAAAGGGACGTAATTAAAAAGTGATGAGGTAGACAAGCGAAAGTGGTAATTTACAGGAGTCTTTCTGGGAATACAGATTTTATCTTATCATGCCCATCAAACTAACGACGACGGGAAACCACAAATCCACAATAATCATTTAATAATGCCTCAGATGTACATTTCGAAAGCTATGCTTTCTTCATCAGTGAGTGATTAACAAACAGAGAACTCGGAATTTATAAGAAAATTACAACAATAATTGACCAATTACAGAAAAGTAACCTTAATAACTAATTACAACTATACTAACACAAAACAAAACAACCAATCACGCTAAACTGTTAAGACCCGATCATTTCAAATTTAAAAAATCCACCTCCAGAAACTACACTTAGAAGGCAATCCACTTATAAGAGCCGATATATCGTTTACTTTATAAGAACCGATATATCGATTACTTAAGAATAAACTTAGCGAGGGGTAACCAATCCCCTACAGGCATAGGGCCGTCATCATTGTTGAGTAGTTGATTAGTTGCTTTGTTTTTTACAATTTCCAGAGATTCTAAAAAACGTATTAACTTGGGATCTTTACCGGAGTGAATAATTTTAAATGAATTGGTATCGTAATCATGCTTTTCCTTCAAAATATGGTCAGCAAAGGATGAAACACCGATTTTAAAATTCTTTATGCTGGCTATGTGTTCTGTCTTTCGTTTGGCCACGCCTCTCAGTGAGCTACCCAAATAGAAGTGTCCACACGTGGCACACCCAAACTTATAGACACCTGCTCGTTCCTCCGCGGGGATTTTGTCCTTTGCTGCACATAAACTCCTCTTCACCGTATTAACGCTCCTGAAGGCTACTTTAATACTGAAGTCACTACACAGCTTTTTTAGGCCTCGATTCAACTGTACGTTGTATGGTAACACCAATACATTTTTGTAGTCAACTAATTCCTTTCTAAGGGTCGTGACCTGTTCAATCTTCAGGTGTCTACTGATCTTTGTGGTCATTCGGTCGACCATTTTACTTTCAAAACCATTAAACACAGCACAGGAATTTTATTAAAGCAATCTCCTTTTTTCTGGTTTCCTCGTTAAGTGGTAGTATCAACGCTCTTCTGACTTGATGGTGGAATGCTGCTAATTTTTGGGAATTACAGTGGTTGGAGTCATTCCTTATGTAGGCTGGCGTGAAGTTACTTTTTCTGTGGACGTCAAAGCGTAATTGATTTCCTGAGCGTATGATTAACAAATCAAGAAATGGTAACTGCCTGTCTTCTTCCTCTTCCATGGTGAAATTGATATGGCTGCACAAAGAATTAAGGGAGACCAAGAATTCCCTAATATCTCCTTCTTGTGTGTTGTAGATGCAGACAATATCATCTACATATCTATACCATATTCTAGGGAAGTATTTGAAGCTATTTAACGCAATATTTTCCAATTTACGAATATACAAATTGGCTAGGTAAGGGCTAACACTGCTGCCCATTGGTGTACCGTCCGTCATCTTATAATACTGCCCGTTGAACATGAAAATATTGTTGTAAACGATCAGCTTCATCACCCTCATATTTTGAAGCATGATTACGATACCAATTCATTTAAAATTATTCACTCCGGTAAAGATCCCAAGTTAATACGTTTTTTAGAATCTCTGGAAATTGTAAAAAACAAAGCAACTAATCAACTACTCAACAATGATGACGGCCCTATGCCTGTAGGGGATTGGTTACCCCTCGCTAAGTTTATTTTTAAGTAATCGATATATCGGTTCTTATAAAGTAAACGATATATCGGCTCTTATAAGTGGATTGCCTTCTAAGTGTAGTTTCTGGAGGTGGATTTTTTAAATTTGAAATGATCGGGTCTTAACAGTTTAGCGTGATTGGTTGTTTTGTTTTGTGTTAGTATAGTTGTAATTAGTTATTAAGGTTACTTTTCTGTAATTGGTCAATTATTGTTGTAATTTTCTTATAAATTCCGAGTTCTCTGTTTGTTAATCACTCACTGATGAAGAAAGCATAGCTTTCGAAATGTACATCTGAGGCATTATTAAATGATTATTGTGGATTTGTGGTTTCCCGTCGTCGTTAGTTTGATTATTGTGTCCACAGTTTCTTGGCTGTTTTCTCTTATATCTTATCATGCGTTATTTAAATACGAGGATTACTTAAGCTCAACTGTAATTATAGCTGACGTAAATACATTTTGCTAGCCAGTTGCTTTACTACAACAACTTAGATAAACTTAACGTCAATTCAATTTAAAACATTTAAATCTAATGAAAGTATGTAGACGCATCAGAATGAAGATTGCAATTACAACATAAGACTCTGGTTTTATATGAAATCAAAAATTAATTTCGTCAGCACATAAGGTAAATTCATGAAAATCAAACTTTTTCACACGAATTTACTAGCCTGTTAATCAGAGTCTAACAGATTGCCTATCGCAGCACATTTTTATACATGCATTCATAGATGGCAGTGTTACTGAGGACAATCACGTATTTGAAAAGCGTTCCTATGGCGTTTCGTGAACAATTGCACCGGTTAGTTCAGTATTTGATGACCGGTCAAAATCTCATGTGGATTAGAGCCACCTCGATCTCACGACATTAAAATCAATCAGGACAAGCATCACCTACACCATTGCATCCATCTCCAGGTCTTGCTGGAAATTTCTACAATTCATTGTGTACAACATTAATTTTGTACTGACATCTTTCAGAAAACATCTTGGTCAAGAGACCTAACAGAAAACATGAATTGCAGGTTTTAGAATCACACCATAGTATCTCCTCTTTCCTGACTTTAGAAGAATATGAATTAAGGGATCTGAGTGCGTCTTCATTTATATATGGCAGGCTTGATTTTATTAATCTCGCTTCTGAATTTCAAGTACTTATAAAAAAGGTTACCATTCTTGTGATTGATTTTTAGAGATTGTTTCCATTTATTTTTTCCGTCTTCTGTCTGTAAGGCTAGTATGTGGTGACTCTGTGAGCCCCCGCATGAGTTATTTTGTTGTCAACATTATGAATTAATATGTACTTAATGTTATCTGTAATAATTTACGTTTTATTGATGATTGTAAGCTTGGTGAACGAAGCCCAGCATTGTTTAGTAATTAATTTGAATGAAGTAATGTTTAAATAATGGTATGGAGGGAATGCCTTCCTAGAAAGCAAGCTTATAAGAGATTGTTAATCTTGAGGGAATTGTTGGGGACTGAATGTAAAAACAAGATATTGAATTTTCTCCCATGAAAAAGTAGCAGTTTTTCTCGGGCCGAAGCTTAGACGTAGAATTGGAATTCGCAATTTAGAAGGGACATACATGGGGAATGATGTCCAAGTAGAATGTTAAATGTTCTTGAGTTATTGACAATTAATGGCTAAACGTAAATAGTCCATTGATCAAGGACACAGATGGGACATTGATATCGCAGACATGCAGGAAGAGGATTTTCGAACCATAACTGAATGGATGTATGGATAAATTAGGTAACCACGATAGTTCTTACATTGCATATTGATATTCGATGTTTTCTTAGTTGATTGCATATTGACTCACATGTTTTAATCAATTTGTGGAACAATTGAGCATTTAAGGTTTTCCTGTAGAAATGCTCCTATCGAAGTATGTGGTTAGTACTTGGCTATATTTCCTGGACTGGACTTACGTAAAATGACGGGACTGCATCTGAAGAGATTGGTAATGTAGAACTTATACAGAGTGATTCAGAAAGGTAGGTCAGGAATGAAATACCATGTACAGTTTGTAGCGGGGAACAAAATGTTTCCTTTAAGCATGGGTCCGAAAATGCATCCTTACAGAGATAATGCAACTTGTACGAGGTAGGGATGACATTACAGTAGGTGTTCAAAATGCCGACTTTCAGCCTCGATGCAGGTGTTTAGTCTGCGGACGAGATTGTAGTGTTTGAAACGCCCGGCGATATGGGTGATCACGGTCTGGAAAACGCTGTTGGTAAATCCTTTCCGCTTCAGTAGCATTGCCCTGTGCCTCGCCGTAGACGAGATGCATGTCCGCCAGCTCCGCATTAGTCAAGCGACCCATTGTACGACAATGGAGTTACATGTTTCGTTTCCTCTCTTTTAAAGGAGAGAACACGAACAGTTTACATGTTTAGATCCTAATTTACATGGACCCTACCATTGCCGTCCGGGTAACGCACATCCATTCCTACCTCGTACAAGTTGCATTATCTCTGTAAGGGTGCATTTCCGGACCCATATTTATAGGAAAAATATTGTTCCCCGCTACAAACTGTACATGGTATTTCATTCTTGACCTACCTTTCTGAATCACCCTGTATTTGTGTATTACTTGACGAGGCAAAGGTGTAAATCGAGAAGTGATTGACCATGCTTAGATAAGAGTTGGAAGGCATTACCCGGAACTAACTGACTGTCAACGGATTCGTTCTTGCTTAACCATATTAGATCTATTAACGTTGTTGAATATATTCTGAAACTCTCCCCTGATCAAATTATTTAATAGAACCTAGGGGTTTCCTGGTTGCTCCATTAAGAGTAATAATTGAATCCCTTCCTGGAAGAACGCAACAAATATAACATAATGTTTCCATTTTGAAAAAACATAACGATTTTTATGTAAATTAAATGCTTTCCTGATCTAATAGAATCATAGGGAAACAAAAGAATCGCGATCTCTGCTATGAATTTTCTTATTCCATCAGAAAATCAAAATTCAAAGCAAATTTTATTGAATGGTTTAACCAAAAGGTTATTTGTAAAGCCTAAACGTTTTATTAAGTTATTTCTGATGCTTCTAGTAAATGATTCAAGAAAATTCAATATATCATTTCCCTTCGTGAATCTATTCTCATGAGAGCGCAAAACCTTTCTCTTAAAGCTATTGAATCTCTTAAATAAAGCCAAGAGCTCATGTTTGTTGCTTTTAAAGAGGGCAAACTTTGATAGAAAAAGTCTTTCTTTTCCCCCTCTCGTGAAGCCGTCTTGTTGCCCTCGGTTTTTAACCGCTTCTTCCAATCCATTAACGAACGATAGCGCGGCTGTAATCTCGCTAAAATCTATGAGACGAGAATCGATAACTACTATTTGTCTCCTCTGACGCTTGTTCATTGAATCTGCTTCTTTTTTTCTTTCATCTTTTAAAAGATAAAGAGTTCATTCCATTTTGATGCCTTTTATGGAACTATTCAAGTTTATTCTTAGGATGGCCATATTAAAATTAAAAAAAAAAAAAATACGCTTAAAAAATTCACTCATTCGATGTCAGTTTTCTTAAAACCAAGTCGCTAATTTATTTGCGTTTTCAAAGGACGCAGGAAACCCATTAGTTATTTATGTCTCAAACTATACATTATCTTTATTAAATAACATAATCATAAAAATTGTCTTTTCTCATGACAGCACATCAACGCTGCTTCTTTTGTTGTTCGATGAACAGAAGACTACCCCCGATTCCCTACTATCAACGTTGGAAGAGACGGATTGAGGAAGGGATGTAATGTCTTTCTTTTGTTCTTCCAGTCTTTGTTTTCAAAGTGAAATTTCTTTACCGAACAGTAATTTTTCTTTTCCTTTGGTGTACCCCCTCCCTCCTACAAACCCTATTTTTTCACTCTTCTGTTTCTAGGTTTTAGGCTTCGCTTTTTTGTCGGTATCAAGAATCCAATAACATCTAATTTTTCGTATCTGTTATTTGAAGCGTGAAGAAAGATTACTCTATGAAGCGCTCACCTCAGGGGGCAACACTGTCATCAATCCTTTTATTATTTTCTCGAAATGAAAATAGGCTATGCCTTTTTTTTACCCCCTACCTACTCTTTCTCCCTGTCTCCCCTCCAAAGCCTGTGAATCCCGAACAAGGTTGAGATTCAAGCGACAATTCATTCATCAAAGCCAGATATGAGGTAAAGGCACTGGACATTTTCGCTCTCGGTGTTTTTATTTAGTTCCCTCATCTTCTTTCCCCTTTTCTGTCGTCGGATGTACTGCCAACAGATGGTGAAGAAGTAAAAGTCAGTCTTTTCCCCATTTCTCTGTGGCTGTCCGACTGTCTCGAGCAGAATTTAAACATTGTGCTTTTATGTTCTATTAAAAGCTAGGAAGACGTGGAGAGGCAGGTTAGGAAAGAAAAAGAACCTAATGTCATTAATCATTTTTGGTCTGACTAGCCGAACAACGCTATAAAAAATTCGAACAACTGTTAAATTTTTTTTTCATTTTTTGTTGTATCATTCTTTATATGTTGCTAAGTCTGAAAAAAAAAATGCATGTTCATAGAAGAAATGAAATTGCTTTTTGAGGTTATTGTCCGTTTCAACTAGTGAATTTTATTATTTAAAATTTTAATGCTATTTTTAAAACAGAATTTTTTAAAAAATTAAATGTAAAAGAAAAAGGTTGGAGTTTTTAATTTAAATTAACTAATAACCGATAAGAATTAAAAAAAACTTAATGTTATAATTAAAAACGGAATTCAATAATTCAACATTTGTTTCTTTGGTAAATGTCTTTTTATTATCCAAACCACGTTTTGACTCGTGGTCTTCATCAGTGGAAATAACGGGAAGAGAATAGCAACGGTAAAATAAGGAAAGAAATCGGAGATGGTAGAGTACCCTTATTTTAACCGCTCCTATCCTCTTTCCACTGATGAAGACTACGAGTCGAAACCCGTTTAGATAATAAAAAAGACATTTTTCAAACAAACAAGTGTTAAATTACTGAACCCTCATTTTTGATTAAACTACGCCAACGCAAAATCCAATTACAACTAACATTACAATTAATGAAAAGATTATTAATTCCGGTAACCGACAAAAATATAAATCAAACAACAATTGCAAAAAAACAGGAAAAATATAAAAGGAGAGGAGAGATGTGGATATGTTCAATACAATAAAAGAAATAAAAGACTTTTTAACCACAACTTTTAAAAAAGAAATATACAACCTTATCCTGTAAGCGCTTTTCGAGGGCGAAGCTCCCATCATTCAGCAGAGACAATAGGGAGTAACAAACCAGATGATACCGAGTGTGACAGAAAAAGCACTCAAAGGACAGACAAAGAACAGACAAAGGGTCGTCCACCACTGAATCAGTCGGGAATCGCTGATTGGCCCTTTGTCTGAGTTAAATAAATCACTGCTGTTGGTGGAATGGATCTCCATACTCTCAAAGGCGTCCAGGAGTCGTTTATTGTTTATTGATTTCAAAAGTTTAAGGTTTTGGATGGAGACGTCGTGCCCTGTCTTCAGGGAGTGTTTAGCAACGGCGGAGAGGTTACTTCTTCCGGAATTCCGGTGGTTCAGGTGTTCCTTAAAGCGGGTCAAGATGTTGCGGGAAGTTTGCCCTTTGTAGATCTTCGCACGCTGTGGACATTTGATTTCGTAAATTCCTGCCTTGTGGAGTGGGGGGACCTTATCCTTTGGATTGCCAAGTAAGAGTTTTGCCTGGTTCGGGTTGCTATAAGAGAGGGAACACTTTTATAGTAAAATTTTAACCCATTAAAAGGACCAAAGTTTAACCCACTAAAGGGCAAACTGATTCAGTGGTGGACGACCCTAACCAATCACTGATTTTGTTCTTTGTCTGTCCTTTGAGTGCTTTTTCTATAACTGGTCGCTTCTCACTATAAATACTATTTAGTTTTCTATCACACTCAGTACCATCTGGTGTGTTACTCCCTATTCTACCGGCTGAATGATGAGAGCTTCGCCTCGAAAAGCGCTTACAGGATAAGATTGTATTTTTCTTTTTTAAAAGTTGTTATGGTTAAAGAGTCTTTTATTTCTTTTATTGTATTATAATTAATATTCTTGAATATCTGATCAAAAGAAACTTTGTATCACGACACTACAGTACGATAAAACGGAGCAGATATAGGCTACATTTATTACGGAAAAGTATTTAGACTTCAAGTTTAAATAAAAATGTTAAAATTAAAATATCTATAATAGAATGGAGATTTAGTTCCATGGTAAATTTGCTATGTTTGCCAGAAGGAAACCGTATTCGAATAACTTGTCTATATTAATAAAAGTCAATGTCTGTATGTCTGTCTGTTAGCCTGTCTGTGTGTATATTTGCGATAAACTCTACAACTGCGAAATCAATGGACGTCAATTTTTTCGAATGCTTTAGCAGGCTCTGGGTGGACGTATTGGATTACAATAAAAAATAAAATAAAAAATATAAAAAATATCACAGTTCTGTCACAGATCAACTGTTTTTAAAATAAAATCGAACTTACAGTTTCCACTGTTGCGGTAACCGTCGTACGCCGGGCTTTCGAATAAAATCGAAAGAGCTGTGTCTGACGCGAACTGTCGTGATCCGTGGAACAATCCTGAGCTAGGAAAGAAAGCCAATCTCTCTGTTCTCAAATCCATCTTTGTCCCCATTCTCATCTATGGTCATGAATCTTGGATAATGATCGAAAGAGTGCCAAAATGAAATCCTGGGATGTTCGGCAGGTGTTTCCTACTAGATAGAGTGTTCAGCATCACTATAAGGCAGTCTGTAGATGTTGAGCCGCATTGAGAAGGCTCAGTTACTTCGGTATGGCCACATGTACGGATGCCGCAAACTTTCTTCCTAGACAGTTGCTATTTTTCAAGTCGGTGGTCACATAAGAGACCAAGGGGTCGGCATAGAACTAGGTGGTTAGACTACATAGAGCATCTGAGTTAGAGTCGCTTGGGTATTACCACTGAGGACATGCCCCTGATGGCGGGACATCTCGAGCGCTGCCCCCGCGACTTAACGGATAAGCAGGTTTGTAAACTAAGTAAGAAAACATTTTCAGCCTCGCATTCATATTGACAGCGATTTATTTACTATTGGCAGTCCTGTCAATTATCACAGTTTTATCACAGACGAAATTTTATAATTAAAATAGAATTTACAGATTCACCTGTTCTTGCACCGTCGTATGACGGGCTTTATTACTAGTATTATAATGAAATAAATCCATATTATATTACGGTTAATTATTATAATACAGTCTTTATTTTTAACGCGTTTATTTATTTTTATAGTAGTTTATGTTTATTCTATTTTATTGATTTTATTTACTTAATTATTTCTTTAACTTAATTTATGTTATTTTGATTTATATTATTAATTTATATTATTTTTTTAATGTATTTATTCTTTTGTTAAAGTTTTATCTTATGTTATTTTATTTTCATTTTATCCACTTATTGTGAAATAATGGTAAATTTATAATTAAATTTAATTTTCCGTTCGTATTGAATTTATTATGTTTATTTTCTGTATTCTTATTATTAATGAAATGAGCTAGATTATCGATGTATAAAGCCAACGATAAACTTGAGGTAATATTGCCCTAAGTTCAGGGGAAACACAAAGATAAACACCCATGTCCTAGGCGGGATTTGAACCCGCGACTCTTCCATCCGATAGCGACAAGACTGCGCCTTTGCTCTCTCGGCCACCGCAGTCTTGTCAAAACTTATTTTACTCATTTCATTAATTACTTTAAAATTTTTTATTAATCTTTCTATTTATTTAATTCTTTTTCTTTTATTTTTACAAAACGCGTCAACGATAAGAAATATTTTTTTTCAGAAAAGTTTAATAAGTGGATTTTACTCCTTATCAATAATAACGCTATTATAATCCCTTTATTTATTTAAAGTTATCCGTCTATATAGAAATTATAGATTTTCACTTATTTTTACTGCCTACTTTAACCATGTATCGTATGGGAAAGGGTAAAATTGTCCACAAAAGTAATCGAACTACTGTGTCCTGGACATGCTGTAATTTCGGCTACGCTTCGCTCTGGTTTTCTCCATTGAGTCAGCGATCCAGGAGTTGTATAGATATCACTGCCACAAATACAGCATTTTTGAAATACCACCACAAGTAAAATTCACGAAGATTTAAATCCGTGAGCGAGCGGGTTATGCAACATGACTTGATGAGGTATCGACGAACATTAATGCGGAAGTGGGCTGGCGCTCCATCACGCAACAACCACATGACCTGTCGTACTGGCCATGCCACATTCTTGTTCCTGATATGAATAGCACGACGATCACTCATAAGTAACTCTGCAACAGAAAAAAAACACTGTCTGTATTGTTATGGAGGCATTATGTCGTGCATACATTATTGCCATTTCCGGGCATTTTTATGGAAACTGCATTTCCGGGCATATTTATTATGAACTTTTTTGTTACTTTTCTTGTGAGGAATCACCCCCTAAAGTTTGTCCCTGTTGTTTTCATTCATCCTGTATGAATATTGTACAATCTAGTGGTTATGATAACTCAGAAAACAAACCATTTTCCTGGTTTCTTAGTTATTGATTATTACTTTAGTTAAACAAAGCTTAGTTTTCTCTTTCTTATGTCAGATTGATAAATATGATGTAGAGTCATACTCTTGACTTACGTCAGAGAGGGATGGCGTAAGTCGAAAATGGGCGTATTTGATAAAAGAATAAAATTGGATACGTTAAAATACTGTACTTGTTTATTCCTGTGATTTGTTTACATGCTGTAATGTAATTCAAATCTTTCTTTTGGTACAGTACAGATAATATCCTTGTTTTGGGCTTTGCTACACTCATATCTGATATAAAAAAATAGTAGGAAAAATCTTTCCAATTCTAAAAAACTTCAAAAATACCTTTTATTATTTGTTTCCGTGATAGCTCGAATTAAGCGCCAATTAAAAATTATCCTTTACGAGTAATGAGATTAAAATTAAAATTTTTAAATGCATGCATATAATTTATTAGTAAATACCAAGAGACGATTGCATCCAGAGAATCCTGTACGACGCTTTCCCATTCGGATTACTTAATTAAAATACCTTCTAGGCTTTCTAGTTTAGAAAGTTTCCTAATTAATTTGTAAATAGGATATGTTGAGCTTAATGAACTATTTAATTATGCTTTAACACTTATAACTGACTCTTTGCTAAATTTCCATTAAATTTTCAACTAGCGAATAAGCTTCATCAAAATGCTCAAACGATGTACCCCACTAGGTACTCTCAAATATTGGAGGTTGCATCATCTTTTAATGATGTCATCATTCTTCATAGAATTACCTCCTTCATATTATATGGAATGAGCTTATAATAGGTATTCAAACTGACATGCAGCCAATTTTCCAATATCAGCATTCTCGACCTGGAATGATCGACGAGGCCTTGTTGAATTTTCTACAAGGATGGCTTTGGCAATGTTAATGTGCTGAAATCTTGACGCAAACATCAAAAGCTAGATAATGAAGTATTAAGCGAAGAAGTATAAATTTGGACGCTTGTGACGATAGCTTATAAAATAACTTAACTGTAGTTTTACTTTGTAAATATCGTATATATACGAAAAAGACGAACACTGCACACCACATTAAAGAAAGGTGAGCCTGATAGCCCCATTGTATCATTTTAGTATCTTAAAGAAATTCATATTCATTGAAAAGCTGAAATCTTAAAATGTACTACTCTCACAATTGTTACTGATTAATCGATTAGAGAAGAAAATTTCTGGACCTGCAAGCAGTATGATTGAATTACAGGGTCCTTAAAAGGTAACGCACTGATTTATATTTCTCACTGATGGGCTACAAAGCATATTTTCAACTATACAGTATTTGCAAAGTTTCAGTCTATATTTTTTCAATACAACGTTGAATGTTTTCTCTAGATGTTTGAATTGTATGAGTACGATTTGAATGTGCGGAACTTTCGGATATTCCATACATTTAATGTCTAGAGATGTGCCGGCCATAACTGTTTGAAATCAGTTGTCCTTTCAACACTTTTTCAAAATAAACCGTAGTTACTTTAACTATATTAGCTGAGGCAAATTCCCGTGGAAATTAAGTTTTATCGATGTCTTCCGGCAACGTGACTACATAATGCTCTACCATTTTTCATCAGTTCTTTAAATTATGAATATTCTTCCCTGTAAGATTGGACAATAGACACCAGTTTAGAGGCGTCTCAGCAGCACAAAATTTTCCATGTTTGAGAACTTTGGGCATTAACGGTCCACTTGCGTGAAGCAGTGCTTCATCTAAAATCTCAATCTTGCCGTTGAGAATGAAGGCATAGCCTTCGAAAAACGTATCCGGCGTTGCGTATCTCGGATGTCTGTAGTTAGAGGTTCTCCCTTCCTTTACAGGTTCTTCAATATCAGTTCCTTCTATGTCAGCTTAATTTAAAAGAGGAAAATATATTTTATAAATTGCCCCTCTTATATTTGCGTTATTTTCTGAACATCTTGTGTTTCCTTAAATAATTTTAGTTGAAATTTTCCTTTATAAATTATAATAGAATATAAGATAAAAAAATAATTAAATATAAAATAAAATATACACAGATCTCGTATATATAAAAACCACCAATATTCCAATATTGTATGAGATGGTTGAGTTGAAGATATACATTAATGTTCTTGAAGAATTAAGATTCAGAAGGAAACAGGAGAAGTTCTTGAAGAGATGAAGATTAGAAGGCAATAGAAGATGTTTTTGAAGAAATCAAGATCAGAAGGAATTGTCGAGTTGGAGAAGTTGGTCTTGCAGAAGGGAAGCGGATATGTTGAAGAATGTTGGAGAAGAATGTTGAAAATTTTGAAGGATCGTATAATTTTGAAGTTTTTTTTGAAGAAATGAAGTCCAAATAAAATAAATAAAAGTTCAAAAGTTCAAAATAAAAGTTTAAAAGTTTAATAACGCTTTCCACTTTATCCAGACTAAGTTAAAAATATTTTAAAATTAACTTAAATAAAGAAATAGATTTAAATTGAACAATGAGGTCAAAGGTGAAGGTCAGCTTTGATTGTTGAGATTGTTGGGGAAAGAAACAATGAGGTTAAAAGTTGATTTAAATTGAAATTAGTTGGATTTTTTAAAATTAAAATGTACCAATTATTATTTACCTCATATAATAATAATGGGCTAAATATTTTGTGATATTTTATATGTAGAGCTTTTTTTAAAATTTTTTTTTAGTTTTATTCTTTATTTATGATTTTTATATTTGACCAATTCGGAGAATGGTTGTTAGTGATGCAATAGGATATTAATTTATTATTTGTGTCGTTATATCTGAAGCCGCGTTCATGTTCTTTTATTCTAATATTTAGTTGGCGTTTTTAAAGAGGTGTTAAGAGGTAAGGTGGCAGTTTCATTGTTTGGATGATTTTTTTAAAATTGTGGAGGTGAAAACTGATTTTTGTAGATTATTTTTTATTTTGGATATATAAATTTTAATGTTTTCAATTTTTCCCAATGTTTTATTTTCTGTTGATTAAATGTTGCTGTAGAAAAAGGAATGAAGGAATGGAATATCTGTTTATAGGGTTGGGGTTGTGGTCTAGAGGTATTGTTATTTATTGTGTTAAAGGATACGATAAATATTTTATTGATTAGGTTAATAGGATAATTATCTATTAGCAATCTGGTTTTTAACTTTTTTTAATATTGTGGGTATGAATTCAGGGGAAGAAAGGGGGGGGGGGGGTTATTGTGTTAATGTATTGTTTTATGGTATTAATTTTTTGGCGAATTGCTTTTTGGTAATGTGCGATGTTGTTGCCTTTGGTTGGTTTTTCATAGATACATAATTTTAATTTATTACATTTAATTATTTTTATATGAAGATAGTTTAATTGATTATTTTCTATATTGTTTATAGAATAGGTTAATAGACATTGGGACTCTAAGTCATGTAATGAAGATTCCATCTTAACTCTGCGAATTATAAAACAAAAAAATTGAATTTATAATAATGCATAGAATTTCTGTTGTTCGGGCTTTACTTAGAAATGATAGTTCTTAGAACTTAACATTTTCTTGAAAGTCTTTAAAAATGAGCAGTAACTGGAGATGATGAAGAGTTAACATACTATTAAGAAACTGAGCAAGTGGTAAGTGACAGAATGGTCATGGAAGTTCCCAGGCGGGCATCCACGATGCAAGCGTGTCAACTGAGGAAACGGCGACTGCAAGACCACACCAAGTGATGAATGGCCAGGTTTTGCTTCAAGACATCGAGGGCAGAGTGCAAAATGCATCAAGAGATTACCAAGTATTGAATAACTCCGTTCAGTTTGTTGGAATTGCAGAGCACAAAGACATAAATGATCATGTGTATCCACTGCCACCCAAGTAGAGAGTTGTTTCGTCGAAGTTATTGTTGCCATATATTTCCGGGGAAATTAATCGGGAAATGAGTATAATATACGATATATTTAGTGCAATCTCTGTCGAGGAGGCAAAGAGATACACGTACCTCCCTTCAGCTCCCTAACAAACATTCAGACGAATGACGAAAATTTGTGCGTTTGGAATCCTTGAACAGAGTAGAACCTTCCAGAAACGACGGCAACGTCCCGTTCCTCTGTCAGTGGTTTGGGTATATAAGGACAACATATACCGATAACGAAGCATACTAACTCGATACTTCAAACCAACAGCACATTGTATTGTGGTCTTTAATAGTAGTTCAAAGGACATTAATTCATATCTATTGTAATGCCACTGAAGAAAAGAACGCATATTGGTCAGAGAAACACTGCAGCTAAAAGACAAAGTTATCCGGGCGTCGAAAACATCCGAACAACGGGAGCTTTGTCTACAGCAGGAAATTGTAGAATTACTGAAAATCAACTTGAGTTATTATTTAACTTCTTTAGGTTGTTCTGTGTATCTACAACTGTAATTATCCCGGGCAACGCCGAATGCCTCTTCTAGTATATTATAAAAGTAAACCGATCTAAATCCTCTCTTATGTACACAAGGCAGGAACACGCTGAAACTATGTTGTCAAATACAGTTTGCACCATGTTTTATTGTACAGCCTCAAATTTGATAAAATACATCGAAATGATTCTTTTATCAGCGAAAAACTTCATGATATGAAAGTTTAATGTAAATAATTTTAACAATGTTGATTAAATTATCTTATTTTGAATAATTGATGACATATTTAAACGTTTATCCTAGTTAATTAAGAATGTCACAAAATAGAAAACTTATTAAATATGCATTTGAATTCTCTAGTTAGCTCTTTATTACCAGAAATCTTTAGATGAATACGGATACTGTGTTAATGAAAGGAATTTGGAATTTTGACTTTAAAGGGAATGATCTGCTGGTAAAGTTTTATTTCTTTACACAGCAAAGCTTGTATTAACAACTAATCTTTTTAAATATTATAATATCACCTTATTCTGTGCTTATTGTAAATAATAAAACGAATGTCAAGATTCCAGTTTCGATGCTTACTCTTTATTTTAAGTAGTGCAGTCTGTAAAATTACGTAGAGAAATTTCTTAACGATCACCTTTTTTACCCTTTCTTCAAAAGAAAACTTCATATAGTCACACTCGAACTCTTCAAGTCATTTATTTCCAAATGGGAAACCCTTTATCCTCTATTATGGCCAATATATATCTAAATCAAATTGAACACAACTTAATTCATTACTCAAAATTTAAGGTAGACAGTGACCTTCTTCTTGCTTTGAAGATCAAGATACAAACAAACAACCATTCTTCTTTAGATGTTAAAAGGTGAAAGGGAAGTAGTTTTATTCGAAATGGCTTCAAATATTTCATGAATATAATTTGTTAAAATAAATATATAAAAAGTAAAAGTAAAAAAAAAAAGGTCATTAATCAATTTCATCACAAAAAATAAAGTCAAAGGTTCTCTTCCCGATTGCAAACCATGCGAATATTTTGCTTATGTATATTCATTCTTCCTTTTTGAGGTTTCATTTCTTTTCTTTCGACCTCATCGGCCGGCTTCTTCGTTTGGTCTTCGATGAAATGTTGTGAGCTCAGAACCCATTAAAGGATAAGAATGCCACAGACATTGTAAAACTACGATAGTCTTCGGTTCGATGCTCGCTTTAAATGGAATTTCAGATTCAGAAATGTTTCAATAAAACGGAGCTTATCTTCCGTCGAAGTTATTGAAGTGATTCCTTAAGGAAATGAGGTTCTATTCAATTACGAAGGAGAATGCTTTAGAATTTTTAATAATAAAAAAATTATCGAAAGAGAAGAATTTCAAGATTGCAGAAAAGTTCTTCCTTCCAAACATTATTAAACTTGGGAGGACATGGGAAGGATTTCTGCTGGTCTTTCTTACATATCATAAGCTAACAATGAACTTCATAAATAAAATAATTTGTAGTCATTCATTTTACAGTATAATAATTAACATGATAATATATTTTAACATTAAGAACTCAGGAAAGACATATTATTGATCAAGAGTACACAAAATTGAGAGTCAAATTCAGTCTTTTATCTGGTGCATGTACACGACTTAGCCCGGGTGAAGGGGAGCCAAGCAGTTCGACGATGTCGAACGAATGCAGCGCTCTGTTAAATTACCGCTATTTCTGGGACCTGATTTGCATTCCAATATGAAAATGCTTCAGGTGATATGTGACCAGCTGTTTCATGTGGAGAAAAATTAATGATGCATTAAAGACAAGAGACGCTACGTTCAGAGAAACACGTCGTGGCGGCGGAAGGGAGTTTACGGGATGAATTAAGTAGGAGGAAAGAAAGAGAGGAGAAAAGTGAGCAAAACACTAGAGGACGAGCGGAAAGGGGGTAGCAAAAAGAAAAAAAAAGGAACCTAGGGGACGGAAACGACTTTAAAAAAACATAAGGAGGGAGGGAAGCGGGACAGGAGAAAGAAGTAAGACTTACAACCGCTTAAAAGAGAAGCGGAGACAGAGAGAGAGAGAGAGAGAGAGAGAGAGAGAGAGAGAGAGAGAGAAAGAGAGAGAAGTAGAGTACCATTAGGAGCCGTGCTCTTTAGGGGTGTGGAGAGGTGCAGGGAACCTTTATGACTCCCATTATAGATTGGGTAATTTTCCTTACAATACGCTGACACTGCCCATGAATTATTGCAATCAATTTCTGTCTAATTCTTCCATGCAATTACCTCGTTATTTAAAGCAGTGCTCGGCGTTGGCAATGGAGTTTTCTCCTGGCGACACAAGGGTCGCATCTGCAGATTACGCCGAGCCATTTCCTTCGAATTACTAAGAACCGATACAGCGACTGACGAGGGAGTCTTTTATGGCCCTCGTCTACACACACACACACAACACTCAGATCCACAACCCCTCTTGGTTCAGTTTTGCTCCATTTTCTGTTCGCAGCCTAATCAAAGATTATGAACTCGAGGCTTTTCATGACCAAGTGGAAATTATTTATTCATACGGAATTGAAACGATTTCGTTTCAGCTGAGACATCTGTCCGCCACTTGGCGGTGCTCTCTTAAGGGATTTCTTTCTCTCTCGACCCCGAAATTGGTGGCGCCCCGCGGAGGAATCTTCCCTTGTTTTCCCTGCAATTGGATTCCTCTCAAACGCTTCGAAACATGGTTTCTCTCATTGATCAGTTTGCCCAATGGCCTCTCTATCTCTCTCGTTCCTTCCCTGTCTTCTCATTAAGATCAGGAGATACACGCCAGCGGGTTAAACCTTCGCTTCTGTTCGTTAAACCTTACACTTCGCTGGGGTTTAAATCCTCCTCAGTGTTATTTATCCGCTATTGCTGGCTTTTTTCAAGCGTCTCAGGTTTCTAAAGTTTTAAGACTTTAAAGCACGAAGCTGTTACGATTAAAAATTTAAGGCAGGAACTTATATCGAAAAAAAATAAATTTTGACAATTATATATGTAAAGTATATTAAACAATTTAGAAAATTGACAAATGAAATGGAGAATTCTTTGTACTGTCCTTTCCGATGAAGTTGGTGGAGGCCTTGCAGTATAAAACGGGAGAGAAATTACAAATTGAAAAATATAAATATATTCTTTTATATATATTTATAACCCTCTATATACAGACTAGCCTATCAAATTTTCGAAAATTTGAATATGACGGCGCAACCTGTTAGAGATACGAAGTTGCCTGTTGCTATATTTTTCACGGTCAGTCTGTTGCGATCCTATATAGTTAAGTGGGATCTTAGTAAATGCACGTGTTTTTGGGTTTCGACGGCTTTCTTCGCAGTGTTTTTTTTTTATTATTTGTCTGCGATTATCGAATTGGCGGATGTCAAAGAGCAAATAATCTGCATTAAATTTTGGTCCAATCTCAAAAAAGCTGCAAGTGAAATTTGAAACCAAAGCGGCAGTCTTCGAAAGACTCCATCCGCCGTTCCGCGGCCGAAAAAATAAGCGTGTCAACAACATCAAGTCAATGCTCTTCATTATGTTGATCTGATCAGACTGTCAACGATGAGGTTTATTGCGATGTTTTGAGACGACTGGAAGAAAATGTGAGGTGCAAATGACCTGAGACGTAGAAGAAAAGACACCGGTTGTTACACACAATGCCCTTGCACACACCTCGCTCGTAGTGAGCGACCTGAGAAAAATAACATGACCACTGCTCCTAATCTTGTCTACTTCCCATGGTTTTCTAGAATGAAGCTTCGTCTGGAAAGAAAGGCGTTTTGACCGCATTGAAGAAAACCATGCAGAATTGCAGCAAGAGCTACAGGCAAAGATGGAAATATCACTGGGATTTATAATACAAGCTTAATGTGAATAATTCGAAATTGGTAATTAGGATTCAAAGTAAGTAAGAGTGAATTCTCAGAAATTTTGGGTAGCATCTCTGAAACATATACAATATTGCAGATTATTACTTGCACATTTCAAAAATTTGCAGCTCAGTAACGAAAGAATGGATATTGGCATCCGAGTTATCAAATGAAAGACAAACTACCAAGTTTTTTTTTTACAAATACACTCCTACATTCTTGTTCCATCAGCTGTCGCTAGGGCGCGGGTGCAGCCAAATTGCCAGGTTAGGAACTTGAGAAGGCGCTTTGTGTCTTATGGATACGTAAAAACGAATTCAGTGGTGATTGTGAGGATTTAGATGTGAGTTAAGGAAGGCGGCACCGGCACGCAGCAGCACGATATACTAAAATCGAGCTACGTCATCCTATCCGACAGCGACATGTTCTACATCGCGTATAGTCAGAAATGAGCAAGTGACAATGTTTGCCGCGTCACGCAAGATGAACACAAAACACTGAAAGAAAAAAAAAACAATAGTATGAATCTCACAGGCCATTATCCTTTGTTTCTTATCGAGCTGTGAATTTTTGAAATGTGTCAAGGAATTATGAAAAAAGAAAAAGACAGTGGATGATTTTTATGCTATGAAAAAAAAAAACAAGAAACCAATCCTTTTAGTTTAATCCGTAATCAATTATAATAATTAAACCATCGTTTCAACAAACTCTTCTTCCTGAGCCTAATTTTAGTACTTCCTTTTTATTTTAAGCTTAAATCGATGAAGATCCATGTAATGTTTTCCCGTTTTTAACTATTCCAGATGAGGCCTTCTAACACACTATCGTAGGGACTCATAAAATTGAAATTGACTGCTTGAATGACTTCTAAAATGATCTTCATCTATAATCCCCTCAAAAGAAATAAGGGATTCATAAGGGAGAAGCTAAATAGCCCAGAAGATATTAAAATAAACACTGAATTGAATTTAAATTAGAGTAAAATTAACATCAATAAAGCTAGAGTTTTCCTAAACAATTTCTAAAACCGTTATACATTCGAAGCATACGATTTATCAGCATTCATTGTAAAGTAGACCAAGAGTATAATCTATTTATTATTATGAATGAGGGTATTAATAAAGTAGTCTTACACTAACGAAAGCACGGTGCCTCAATAATGGCAAACATATGGGATATACCTAAATAATGTTTTTTCATCGGTTAGATATGCGAGATCTGACGAACTAATGGAAGATAAGATCTTTTCAATTACTGTAAAAGTATCCATAAACGCCATTGGAAAACCCTATTAATTAATATAATCAGGCGGTGTGACAATCTTCTATTAAACTAATTTGAAAATGACAGTACGAGTTAATGATTCATTTAGAAAGAATGTAAATATAGTAACAAAGAGATCAAAATCTGTTATTCTTTAATCCTTTGAAAATACTCATCTGCTCAATAAAAATTTTGATAAATATAAGTCGTCTGTGAAATGAAGCCTAAAGCACTTGGAAACCTAGAAACAGATCAGCATAACATTTGGAAACCCGATATATTGCTTTATTTTGTATAACTTTGGCCAAAGTGAATCAAAAATACTTGCAAACGGCCTACAACACCACACCCATGACATCCGAATATGAACAGGTTGCTCGCCATAATTCGGTTGAAAAGCTGTACTAAGATGCACGTTCATCGATAGGCTTACCTAAGCTGAGAAGATATCCAAACTGTGGATACTTACAATTAAGAAGAAACAGTGATAGATAAACTTGTCCACAAAATATTTTTTTTCTTTCATATATGCGCATTTCTATTACCATGCGCATATATGGCAATCATCGTTCAGTACGTGACGAGCTTTCCAACGAATATTGCATGGCAATTAAGAAATGCGCATATACGTATGAAATAAAGGCATACATATTTTAAATAAGCAACTGCTTGTCTAGATTATTTTTTAACTTCACTATACATTATGCTATTTAATGTACTGTATTACTTAAAATATGAATCAACTACAATCACGAATACACTTTAATATACGGGTATCCAGTTAGAACATCATTTATGGCATGTCACCGTTGTTACATAGCAACCAGAAACTTCTAAGATCTTTGACGTTGTAGGAGAGATGATGCATCGCTAATTTGCTTTCTGAGAATATAAATAGCGAAATTAGCGGTCAAGATAGCACCTCAGCTTACTTTCGTTTATAGCAAAAGATTAGAAAATATATCCGTTCATTATACTGATCAATGAATGTTTGAAATTGCAATACAATGTACATTGTAGATTTAATCTATTCGGTACCAGCACATCTGAGAACACAATGAAAAATTGCAACAGAAATGTTGACATCTTTAAGTATAGATTTAGGGAACAGCCCGCTAAGATTAAAATCTAAAATGTTTATGCTAGATCGAATAAGACATTTATAAATATTTTAATATTTTAAAATTTAATTACAGAAACATACTAGCATACTCAACCAACAATAATACTAAGACAAGTTCCATATTCTTAACTGTATAATAACATGGAAATGGAAAATATGTTTCGCTTTAAATGGCAAAGATTGCACGCTGAATATAGTCAAAACAGTTGGCTGCATTTTTGTTGCAATATACTGTAAGTACAAATGAATATACGTAAAACTCATCCAGGAAACTGTCTTAGTTCAAACATTGCTAAGCCAAAGAGCTACTAATTGCTTTATCCTATCATTCATCATTTGCAATATTTATGAAATCAAACAGCGCGCTCTTGCAGCTGTTTTATCACGCTGACACACTCTGTCTACGGTGCTTTCTAAACAAATATCCTTAGAATGTTTTCTCTTTCCCCTCGGTAAGTATAATCGATTCTCTCTCGTATTTTCTTTCCCTTCTCTCCGCCTTATCGTTTAACTCCTGCAATCAATCTCTATAAAACAGTTTGTTAGAAACCAACACGGAATCCCAGCAGCGAAGAGTAGACAAAAATTTTCCATTGTACGCAGAGATCAAGCATTAATCTCGCAAAGGTCATTCAAATGGCAGAAAAGGATGAACGCTATTTGTCAACGTTTTCACCACCAGTTTTTCTTCTCCCCTCTCATATCATTTAAGGAGAAAAACAACTGCGATGTTTTCATGCCGAAATATCAGGAACAGCATATAATGTTGATAAAGAAAGCAAATAATGGTTTTTTAACGTATTATAATAAAAAAATTTAAAAATACTTTTCCTTATACTCCATGAAGGATATAATATGAACGCCCAAGAACGGTGTTTAAGAATTCGGTTACGGTTTTTCGTATTCGTAACTTCTAAAGATAACTTAAATTTTTCATGAGTTTCTTAGCATATGTATTATATAAAATGGATTATTGAACTAAAGTCGTCCCTAATTAAAGTAATCCATTAAATATAAGGGCAGTTAAAACGTAAACCAAAGGATTTGCATATTTTATACGTAATCCTTTCTTACCAGTACGTAATATTTATATTAATCCGGGACACGTGTATATTTATAATAATCAAGAATTCTTCCCTTCTTGAAGCTCTGTACCTCCTTCAGTAACTTCTAACTCTAACTGATCTCGGTCCTTATCAAAATAAAATTCTATATGGGTTCTTTATATCAATAAACCATTAAGGAATGACATAACAAAGTACCGAAACGCTAAACTAAACCATTCGCGGAACAATATTTTTTAACCGCCCTATGTTAACATTGTAAGTTTCTAATGGACCATAATGATACCATTAAACCACGTACCTTTGAACCAATTTGGATTATCATTAATTTTACCTTATATTCATTTATGATACATCATTCCAGTTGTTTGATATATTAGCATTGAAAGTTCCAATGAACCACAATAGTTCCACTAAACCAGGTTCCTTGAAACCAATTCGACTATCATTAATTTTACATTATATTCATTCATGACATATCATTCCAAGTCGTTTGATATATTACATGCCATATTTTAGCATTGAAAGTTCCAATGAACCATAATGGTTCCACTAAACCAGGTGCCTTTGAACCAATTACGACTATCAATGATTTTACGTTATATTCATTCATGACACATCATTGCAATTTGATATACGCCTATTATCATTGAAAATTTTTGAGGGTGTCATAAGGGTACCATTAGAGCACGTGCCATTGTTTCGATTACAACCATTTTCAAAATGGTTCATTCCCGGAACCATATTTATCAATTGGCCAAAACAGTAATTAATATTCGCTTCTATCTTGTCATTACGATTTGTTTGATATATTACTTAATATATCTCTCCATTGAAAATTGCTAGGCGGGAAAATTGAGGTACCATTTGTGCACGTGCCAATGAACCGATTTAGATAATATTTGGGACTGGTTCGTGCCATGAACCATATTCATCGACTGACGAGAACAGATTTTGAAAATCTTTCATAGCCTCGGAGGAGTTAGAGTTACGGACGGACGGACAGACACACAGACACGTTTCCCCACACTGATAGCCACCAACTCGATGACGTTACGCCAGCCACCATTTTTATTAAAATATTCTCAAATTATATCCATTTTCCTCAGCACTTTTTTCACCGATATCCATTATAGTATGTGTACTGAATTGTCTTGCATTCATTCCACCAGACAGAGCAGTAATAAGCTGTTAAAATGGCATCAGTGAACATCTTGCTTTTAAACAACGAGTTGTAATTGAGTTCTTGGTTGCAGAGATAGAAACTGTGGTAAAATTCACAAATAGTTGCTGTATACCCATTTGACTAGTCGACAAGAGCACAATTGGTGGCTGGGTTAGGAGAATTAAAATTTCAGGAAGCGGAGAGACAGAGCTAAACCGCGCTGATACCAACGCTCGTGAGGATCGGTGCATCGCAATGACTCTATAGCTTTCAGTCAGCATTGGAAATTCGATTGAATTATATCGGGAAGCAATCGCCAGATTCGATAAGACTATACTCCTCCGTATTCCTTATAATCCCAATTTCATCATTTCGGAGTGATTCATGCAGTGAAAACACGGGTATTTGAACAGGACAAAAGCTGGTACATGCATGCACTTGTTTCACGCTGTTGCAAGGCATAATTGCATCAGGCATTTGTATACCATATACGAATTATTATGATATAAATTCATCATCAATAGTCTTGCATTGTTAAGAGCAAAATAAAAACAGTCATATTAAGCAATACGGAAAATTAACCGAAGTTCCCTGATTCGAACCCAAGCTGTGGAATTTTCTTTCATAATCTTTATTTATTATAGGACGTACTCAGCGCAAACTCTCGTATATAGTTGCGCTTTTTGTCACCCAGAGCGCTGCTTATCACAGATGCATCAGAGACAATCAATGAAGAGACATGTCATTTACCTAATTTACATGTAATGTCTTCATTGAGCGTTTCATTGGGGAAGTTCAGATGGCGCTGTAACAGTGACGTCATAGTTTCGATTCGTTAAGTTTTGCTCCTAGCTAGATGTTCAATTCAAAACATAACGTTAAGGGTGGCAACTTCCATTAGTAGATTAAACAACTTAATTGCAAATATTTTATCTTTTTAATAATAATAATAATAATAATAATAATAATAATAATAATAATAATAATAAGTTATATTTTATTTCTCAACTTATGCAGCGTTCGTAGTGAAATAATGTTTGTTGTTGTTCTTATTTTCTGGTTGGTTGTGCCCAGTCATCTGGCCCAATGTGACAAGTTTTGTCTGACCCAGTGCGATAAATAATGTCTTAAGCTTTCCTCGTTGCAAAAGAAAAGACAAAAAGAGCAAAAAGTTTTGAGACAAGACATTACTTATCGTCATCAACATCACGTACATATTGTGACGTCAATAATGCTTTGCTTCGTCAATATTACTTATATACAATGATGTCAAGAATGCATGACCCCGAGTGTTTCAATGGTCTCAGAAAGATGCCACTTATTAAAAACATATTACGCTTTTAGCATGGGAAAAGTCTGAAATGACATGTCTCTTTATTGATGGTCTCTGAGATGATAGCTCATATGGTACCAAGTATTCTTTAAATTGTTAAGAGTGATCGCTTTTCCTTCTAAATTTTTTATTAAAGTAAAATTTAATTACACTGACACAAGGAAAATTATATATTCTGGCTTTCTGCCCATTAGTGGCGGTTCATTTACAAGAAGCACTGTCAAGAAAGGAGAAAACTTTATTATCCGGGTCATACCGGATCACTACGGGAGGAAACTTTTACCCACGGATTAATGCGATTTCATCCTGTTTTCCACAAATCTCTATTCGAAATTCACCGTAAGAAATTAAAGCAGAGATAAGAAATAAGTTAAAATTTGATTCAATTTATGAAGTTTTCGAAAATTTATTAAAAATAAGTTTAATTTTACTGGAAGTTATCAAAGGAAAGGAATATCATAAAAGCATATTGTACTTGTAAAGGTGGAACTAATGGATCATGTAAACACGTTTAAGCAGTGGTAAGTTATGTCAATAACTATATAGTTTAAAGTTGCACTAGTTCCAGAAAAAGCTGGGGAATTCCTGCACTTAGAGATGGATACTTCAAAGGGGAAAAAGATTGAAGACTATCGACACCAAACCCGGAGATATTTGCCCTTCTTGAAAAAATATCCATATATGAAGTGTCCCTTGTAGAAAGCCTGTAGAAAGGATAAGGAAATCAAGGAAATAGTGCGTCAGTTGCGTGTATCAATTAGAACTGCAAGCTATGTTAGTAAAAACTATTTCTAAATCTCTAGACACGATATAGTATTGTTTTTACAGATATCATTTAAATGGACTAAAACTTTCGCTAAAAACGGTAACATTTAGTGCCCAGTCGATTGTTTTCACTCATCATTGTCTTTTTTTTTTTCAGGTCCAATTTTCTCCCACTGCAGTTATTAGCAGACATTGCTGTAAATAGAGCCCTAAATGGCAATGACATTGTATTGTTGAAAATTTTAATTTCACCCAAAGCAGTCAAAAGCATTTGACGCAAGACAACGCATAAACTTTTCACCAGAGTTCGCCCGCTTATCAACTGGGAACGCAGTATACGGAAAATCCTTTAATGAAGTGGCTACGTATCGAAACGTGTCAGCCACTTTTATTAAAAGCTTTTCCGTATTACTTAATTTTTGATCCGTTTACACTTATTACGATATGCATTTTATAAAAATTAAAAAGCAATATGCAAAATAGAAAACGAATGGAGATTGGATCTGAAGCAGTTTTAATCGTTCGTTGTTTGCATTTTAATTAAGCCCTATTAAGCTATTTAATTCCTTGAACAAAGTAAGGAGATCGAACAGTATTGGTTTTTATTTGAATTTTTGAGTTCTTAATGAGCGAAGTGGGTACTTCTTACATGACCTTAATTCGATCAGCTTAGTCACTGTGCCAGAATAATCAAACTAAATCTAGAGAAAGAAAATAAGTGATGTATAATAGTTAAGAGAATAATGAAAAAGACATCACAAAATAATTAATACGAGGCCTTTCGGTCATTTTATTTCAAAGACCTTCTTCAGGTATAAAAACTTTTTTGAAAGTATAACTGAAATCTTCTTTCAGTAAAAGATAAGAATATAAATATAAAGTTTAAGTAATAATGCCTCTCAACAATATCTATTTAAACTTTATATTTATATTCTTATCTTTTACTGAAAGAAGATTTCAGTTATACTTTCAAAAAAGTTTTTATACCTGAAGAAGGTCTTTGAAATAAAATGACCGAAAGGCCTCGTATTAATTATTTTGTGATGTCTTTTTCATTATTCTCTAAACTAAATCTACATTTTTTTTTTGCAAATGAAAAAGTGGCTTACGATGCAAACTTCAGTTGAATATTCTTTTATACGTTTTAAAAAATATACGCTTTACAATAACGGAACTCTTTACAGTTTCCTCTTTTATCATTATCATTTTTATGAGTAACTTATTATACCTACTAAAATGAATGTTATATATTTTTTAAAAAATGGTTAATTTAAAAAGAAAAAAAAATTATGCAAATTTAAAACAAAATATTTTTTCTCGAGGTATTCTCCTCGGAGAGCGAGCCCTACCGCCCCCTAAGTGTTCTATCCATTTCATAAAACATGTAATCCTACCATTTGCCGAGAGCTCCTTCAATTTAACTCACTCCCTATCCTAACACAGGATGCATCAGATTCTAAGCGGAACTTTTTCGACTAATTTATTTCAGCTCGGTATACAGCTAAATGAGGTACTAAATCCCGCACAAAATCAGACATGGTATGGGAAACACGATGTGCACGCATAATTCCACTGTGAAGAAGAATTTCGGCGCTTCGTTTTTTATCCCAAAGTGTTGCAACGCTTTTTTGCATAACTTCACTGGCATAATATTGCCCCGACATCCTTATAAATTTGGTGTATATTCAAGTGATGGTCAAAATATTATCCATTATCATTGCCATGTTCTTTCTTAAGTTAGTAGCCATTGAAATCTCTCCTATGAAACTTTGTTGACGTTTTTAAAATTTATGAAATTTTCGAAACTAATACATGTACTCCAAACTTCATAATACAAATTCACTCAGCTTAAAACTTTATATCCAAATCCGCCATTGATCTAGTTTCCAACCCTCAAATGTTTAATGCATCTCTGCAAGCGGTTGTTCCAGTGGCTGCTTTATTATTAGTTAATGAGTCAAAATAAATCCCAGAATTCATCACAAGCTACTGATTCTGTGGAGAATTTTATGGCATAAAATGACTCCATTTTACGATAAGTAGGCGGGTATCAACCGACTCCAATTATGTGCGCGCCACCTAGCAGAAATGACAGTAGGAGCACTTATTAACCTTTAATGTAACACTGTCACTTGCCACGTTATCATAAAATAAACATGAGCAACAAATGCGCAAAGTTTTATCATAAAATGCTATTAGAGAAATTCATCAGCCTCTTTATTTTTTGATCGGTCTCCAATATTTCATTTTCAGGCAATGCTATACAGACAGTAATATACGGCATTATTCATGAATGTAGAGATAACTTTCAAATAACACGTGGCATTATTCATGAACGTGAAGATAACTCAGAATTAACGAGAAAGCATTTCAAAATGAAGACTTTCGATGAATTTTAGATGTACGCATATTAATATACTTTAAAGGTTTTAAATCTTTAAATATAACATTCCGTGTGCGTCAAGCAATTCTGTTTAGACCTTTTCAACGTTTTGCATTAATAACTCTTCGTTTATTATTATGTAAATTTTTTTGTTTTCCTTTTTGCTCGCATTTTAAAAATATGATTTATTACCTTAGTTTTACTGGTCTTGTGTAACAGCTCTATTAAATTCATCGCATAAATCAAATGGCTCATCGGGGATTTTCTTTTGAAATCACATCAAGAAAACAATTTATAACATGGTTACTTAAATCGATAGTCTCCGCTTTATAAGAACTTTCTAGAACATAAAAAAATTATGTATCTCAAGAGAATAAGTTTGCAACACAACTTCTTAAATGATATATAACTATGGTAGAAAACGTTAGTCTTCATTTAAAACAAAGATACAGGAATGGCAGTTAGCAGAAATTTAATAATTTTCTCTTCTAGATGTAAAAAAAATTTATTTTCTTCTTTTCAAACAGAAGAGCAAAAAGAGTAACATCGCTTCAAATCATATTGATTTAAGTTATTTCAACTATAAAATACGAGGATTGGTTATAATATCCTGGCAACCTCCATGAAAATTCCGGTGCAGCAGTAAAACGGCATTGGTAGTGTGCAGCGGAGACGTCTAAACAAATATTAATCAGAGACGTGCACCCAACTGAGAAAACCGAAGCGAAGACTAGGAAGGGAAACAATGCATATTGAAAACGTAGATCCATGCATAGTTGAATACGTATACAAGGACAATGCCGCATCGTAACCTGCTGCGAAAATACGGGACGCTGACAAGACTAAGCGGCAAAGACGGGGAACTGTCCGAAAAAGTGATGCTCTTGCATGGCAATGCTTCAGTATATGCAGCACAAAAGAGTACGACACGTGGGGAAACACTTGGGTACGAATACTTTCTCATTCACCCGATATGGTATCTTGCGACTTCTTCCTCTTCCCACGCATGAAGTGTACGCTGCATAGACGAGGTCATCTTTGAGATGGAACAGATCCTTTAAGGCTTTTACAACAAAGGATTCCGATACCGGGTAGGATATAGGTAGAGAAGGACTAACTAGTCTTTCTCTGCGCGTGCCCGAGGCCATCTTCCATTATGGGGATTGTAAGGAGTTTATAATTGACCCTCGTTTTTCATTATGTACATTTTGTTAAGTTTTGACCCTCCTAGTACTACAATAATTTACATCACTTTATAATTAACTTCTTAATTTAACCACAATTTTATCAGGCTTCTATTAACTGCGTCCACAATCAAATAGGGTCGTTAAAAAGCCCTTAGTGAAGCTCCTGGAAAAATCAGTAAGTAAGGTCAAGAGAATTTTCTTGTTTTCGACTTGTTTTCTCTCGTTTCCTTGTCCTTGATTAGATAATGTAGATTGATATTCTGTGGAGCAAAACCAATTTCTTAACAAGAGCTACTAATTAAACCGAGTAAACGAAGAAGTGCTAATGCTTGAGATTTCACTTTCACACTGTTTCAGAGTAGAAAAAGATTCTGGAAAAAACAGGAGTCTTCATTTTAGACGTTCTCCATTCATTCTTATTTCAATGGTAATATTTAATATAAAACGAAGATATATATAGATCTATTCAAATTAATCTAGTAGACTCAACTAGGATAAATTGCGTAGAAGAGTACGTCCCATGTGGTTTTTATTCTACGTTCTTCCTCAAATGTAATGAACTATAAATGAAAATTAGAAATGCAAATTCCATAGCCTAGGATCAAACTAGAGACGTTCGGCTTCTCATGCCGACACATTTCTTTGCTATTAACATTTATTTATAAAATTGCGTAGTTATTTAAACCAAAGCAACCGCATAACACAGAACATAGAAACATCTCTAAAGTCGATTCTGGCAGCGTGCAACAGATGACAGAGCCAGCGCGATTTGAACAACAAAATTACACAGAGAGAATGCAATCCTTGAAGATTCTTAACAGAATGATTTACACTATAGTAGAAGCTTTATGTTTCAAATAAAAAAGCTGTATTAATATACATATAGGAAAAATTCAAAACATACGAGGCCTATCCGAAAAGTATCTGGATTGAGGCTAATAAAAAAAGTAGAACTCGCTCCACCTTTTTCCTATCCGGATCGTGTGACGACATTTCCGCTGATGACGTAATGAAATTTGCAGCTGTTAAAAGTGCCGCGTGCAATTGTTGTAACACGCTAAAGCAGAACTTTTTTCTTTTCTCGTCCCACACAGAGCGCACATCGTGCAGCAATTTTTGGCAAAACACTACATCGCTCCGACCAGGCAGCCTCCCTACTCACCTGACGTAGCTCCGTGCGACTTCTTCGCATTTCCGAAGATCAAGAAAGCGCGCAAAGGATGGAGATTTGATGATGTGGACGTGACAACACAAAATGCGACGGCGAAGCTCTTGGCCATCCCAAAGGAGGCATTCCGTACTTGTTTCGACCAATGGCAGCAACGCTGGGCTAAAAGCATTGCTGGAGACGGGGCTTATTTTGAAGGTGACTAAACATTTATGTGAGTTCAAACCGTATTTTTTCTGTGCCTCAATCCGGATACTTTCCGGATAGGCCTCGTATACCGTATCATCTAAACTTGAAATTTGAGATCCGAACATGATCATCATCCGTTCAGACCAGACACCACTCCATCCAAATTCAAGTGTTCAAGAAGAAAGGTTTCTAAAGAGGACGAGGTGAGATGAAGGTTGTACATTTCTGGTTTCAACAACATTAAAAAAAATTCTGCTGGAAACAAAAGTTTGTCGAAAAATCTAAAGAGTGCATTGCAAATAGAGTGACTACCTGGAGGAGAAAGCATCTGATTTGGAACTATATACTGAAATGACATATCAATATTTTGCAATTTGCTCTTATTTCGTGAATTATTCAGGTAATTTGGAGCTAGTAAACTGGGGAGCTACTATGAATTTCTCAAATGTCATCAGATATTAGATATTACGGTAGTTTGCTCTAATCAGAAGTGTCTGGACTCATATGGTCAGCACTTCAAGCGACTGTTGTAATTTATTATTATGACTCTGGTATGTAGGTTTTCTTTTGTTGATGTGTGTATGCGTTTTTTGACTGACTTTATGTGTCTAATATTTAAATGTTGCTCTTCCTTGCCGTAATGACAACCTGCAGAGGTCGTGATATACTCTCTACCAAAGTCTTATAGCACAATACCAGTATGTTCGGCCACTCCGTTTTCAACCAGTTAACGGTGTGATTCTGGATGCCTCGCACGTAATTGCACTCGACGTTATAATTCATTTCAGAGATCAAATTTTGAAAACGTTGGGGACTATAACTAATATGACAATAAATTAATAACAACCCTTCAACAAGAAGATCAAAGGAAAAAATATTTATTGAATTACAGATGAAACTTATGATATATCACTTTATTTATAGACAATAGTTATGATATTCTATTTGCAATTTAAAAAATAGATTGTCTATAAAATTCAATACAAAATTTTCATTTGAGATTTGATTATTTATTCTCACACCATTCCAGAGATATTTTATTTGGTTGGAATTTGAGCCGGTCAATCCAATATTACATTTTATATGTTGATGTCTTCAAAGCAGGGAGCAACAGCTCAGGTTTTGTAGCAAGGTATGTTATCCTGCTGATAGACAAAAGGCGCTCCAAGTGCATAATATCCAAGTTGTCCAGATATTGTTGAATGTTCACGATTCAATAGACTACACTCAGCCACTGGCATCAAAACCGAATCATGATAAACAAGACCGACCATTATATGATGACTACCTCTAAATTTTATTATTGATATAACATATCCCGATCGAAGTCGTTCTGCTACTTTACTCCACACACTAGCTTCAACTGAAAAGTAAAGTAAGAATGAAACGGACTTGTTGCTTCACATACCCTCGTTCCAGCTTTAGGCTGACCAGGAAAGTTTTCTTATAACCTAGAGCATGGAGCTCCCGAGGAATCCTCAGTATGTCGATAGCAATTCCGGAGCTCCCGATACTCTTGTTAGGTTTGTTTTATTTGTTTACGTTACAAGCTTGTTTTCTGTAATTGAATTAAAATAATAAAAAGTTTACGGTGAATTGACTAAAACAAGGTTACAATAAAAATATTTTTTTTATTTAATTTAATAATTAAATTTTTCAGAAATGCAGAGGTTCTTCGCTAGATATGCTGCTGTGGTAGGCCGCTTTTCAGTCAGACCGTGTGCTTTACTATTGAAACGATATAGTTTGTTTCCGTTCTTGATCCTCCCACATTCGGTTAATATCATTCAATTTATCCTACGGCACGTACGCTCAGTCATAATGAGTGTAACAAATAGGACAGCTTGTTGTGGAAGTCAGATTGAGTAAAGAATGTCATATGAATTACAACAAATCAAAGTTTCGTCACTTACAATAGCAAATATGTTAAAAAACATTTTATGTAGTTATAAATTAACATTCAATTTAAAAACATAAGAGAGTATACAATTTAATATAACAAGTACTCAAAATGTGCCACTTGAGCCTGAATATAAGCACAATACCTACGAATCATCAAATCATAAACATGAACTACGGCATCGTTATTGCGAACTTGACTGGCCCCATCAAATACCTGTTCACGAGCATTGAGGTCAATGCTGTAGATTAGTTGTTTTATTTGATCCCAAAGGTAAAAACTAAACGATTTAGATTAGGGAACCTCGAAGATCAAGCGATAGAAACTTCGTGATAACGCATGCGTAGCTATTCGGTTACTCGTCTTCCATAGAGGGCTGGGGTGCCATCATGATGGAAACCATATTTTTTTCCGAATGTGAAGTGGACTGTATTGCGCGTTTTTACGCTTTCAAACTTTGTGAAATAAGACCTGTATACCAGGTTGTAGTTCATATATCGATATTACTTAAAATGAACTGCCCAACAAAATGCCAAATTTGTTACACTCCTTGTGAATCACTCTATGGCCTATCTGTTTTCAACATTTCAATGTATAAATATCATAGCATTCAATGATAATAACCAAAATAACTAAAAGCAAAATAATTTAATTGATTATGAAATAAATAAAATGGTCTCTAAAATCTATACTGTCAATTCAAGATCCCTACATCATTATCTTTAATTCATTCATAACATCTTCATTTTCCTTTATTGTTCATTAATTCCGCCTTATCTGAGTCTTAGTTTAATTAATGAAGCCGCATTTAGGATTTAATTAATACGCAAAGAATTTTAGTTGCCAAGTGAAGTTCTCTCTCTTTTAGGTTCCATGAATTGGAAAGGCGACTTTAGAGCGGATCGATCTAATCCCTTTGTGGCGCCTCTCCTTCAACTGTAATTTTTCCCACTATGTAAAATATTCGTGTTGAATAGCTGTCAAATTCCCATTCATCAAACGCAAATGAAAAGTAATATTTAATAGAAGAGGCACCCTTCAAAATAAACGCACGTCGACATTATCAGACAAAAGCATCTTGAAAGAGCGTTGACGACTTCAAATAGCAACACGGTTCCACCAGGGCGACGTAGAGGGGGGGAAAAAGTTACTAACAAGATCCATTGTTTACTTCACATTCTATTCAGAAGCCAGTAGCTCATTCAATGGAGAATGTCGGGAGGAACTATCCCTCATTCATTCTCCGATATTTCCCCCCAACATGCAAAACTATTCCTCCGCAGCATCAGATATAAAAATCGAAGCGACTAACCGAAAGCGGTCGGCGATTCCCTCCTTCGCCCCCATCGTCGTCATCATCATCCTTCGTTGGACCGAGCGCTCTTTTCGGCGTCGTGAGCCCCCAACATCGACTAAAGCCAGCTCCAAATCTTGATAACAACCCGAGGCAAAAAGAGAGAGAGAGAGAAAAAAAAGAGGGCGCGTTCAGAAATAACGAAGGAAATCGATTGGATAGAGAAAAGGGGAAAACCAAAAGACAGGCAGAGAAGGAAAGAAAGAGAGAGGGAGAGAAGGGATCTTTAGGTAGAAAACTCTCTTAAAATTAATTAACGTTTTACAGGCGATTTTCGAATGATAATCGACGAAAAAATGAAATGGCTTAACATCTTCCCCTCGACGGCTGGCTCCAGAACAAAAGCAGTGCGCTCAAAAGGATCAAAAGGAACAAGTCCAAGACCCTTTTTATCGGTAACATCGTGCTCCGTAATCTCTTACTGCCTCGTTGCTGCCCTTAAATTGTCTCTACAGATAAAATTTAAAACCTAAATATTTTCAAAATAAATAAAAAAAGATGAATCGAAGTTGCTTAGGAAATAACTTTTATAAATAATGGAAAAATGGTTAAATTGATAATTAATAACTTCGATCAATGATGAGTGAGATAGCTTATCTGAAAACTGAAATAAAGATGTCAAGAAAAACGATGTCATATCTTGAGTTTATTTTTGTGTGGATCGATTCATTATCGAACGAGATAGAAGTAAATTAATTTTTGATGCATTTATTTCTATTTTTTTTCCAATTATTTCATAAAAAAATTAAAAAAGGAGGTGTATTCTTAATTAAGAGATTATTCAAGATTACACTCGAGTTTAATTAAAAAAATCTTATTTATTTTAATTAACATTAATTTTTTTCAAACATACAAACTTAAGATCATTGAGACCTAATAAAAACTTGTTGTTGCTCTCTAGCATTTTTAAAAACTTATTATTTAAGTTAAAAATAACCATTTCGCTTGACCTAATAAATAATATTCCCGAATAGCATTAGCTTGAAATATTTTTTTTATTTATTGTAATCCAATACGTCCATCCAGAGCCTGTATGGCCTGAGGCCGACGAGTTGGGTCCCTGGATGGACCTGGTTAACGACTGCTGTATGATGGTCACAGCAGCCGGGGGGGGGGGGGGGGTTGAAAATCGTGAGTCGCTGATGAGTTTCTCAGTTTTATGTGCAGATAATCATGGGCACGGACAGTTTCACAATTTTATGTGGTTTCTTTAGAAGGAAGGAGTGGCTGCTTCGAACATCCACACGAGTTTAGCAGCCAAGTGTGGGAACGAAGCATCAAGTCGCAGAACTGAGTTTTGCTGGATATCGGACTTCAAATACTGTGTTGAAAAAGTCAAAACCCATCGCCATCAGACAGTTGCGCACACCAGGGACCAGTTTTCTTTTCCAACAAATGAAAAAACACTGATTATTAAAATCAAAGATGGCGACAATGAAGGTTGCATTATTTCTCAGACCAGAATGGTCAGGTGACTTTTGAGTGCCAGGGCCTGTCTTTCTCGTAGGCCTCGGTTGTTAACGCAGCCATGGTTGTTAGAAGTTACAGGTTGGTCAACTCCCGCCTCGAAAGGCTATTACCGCCGAAGTCTACCATCAGATGGCAATGAATGACAGAGAAGTCTGATTTCAATATACTTTGAAGCTGAATTAAAATCAATTTTATGAAAAATTGAAAAAAAAAAATTATTTAATTTTACATAATAAAAAAAATTAAATTTATAAAAATGTAAAATATAGAAGATAATCTTATAATTCAAAATATTTTCAAAAAATATTCTTAATATCCACAAACATCTTTTTTGACATTACAATTTATATATATTTTTTAATTAACACGTTAATGAGCAATCTCATGAGAGATAAAAAATGAAAATTAAAAATAATATTTTAATGATAATTAGAGTTTAAGTTATAATAAGCTGGCCTAGTGGCCGAGAGAGCTAATGCGCAGGTTCGAATCCTGCTAAAGGATTGTCCCTTTACTAAGAAGCTTGGAGGGCTAAGCAAAGCCTTAGTGAGTTTATCCTTTGCTAGGTCACATTTCAAATAAATGCAATAGTTATTTAACATTATCGACACCGGAAAAGCAAAGGAGGAAAAGAAAAGAAAAGAAAAAAAGTTATAATAAATCGTCTGTCGAAATGCAAATCACATATTCATGATGATTTAGAAGGCGCAAAATCCTTTCGAGTAAGCGCACGTTGCCATTTCAAGAGTTTTTCTTAATTGGAAGGAACTTTAAAGATTCCTTTTATCTTTTCTACAATCATAGCCAGACTTACATCCAGTTATTACAAACCTGAAAAGCATTTTGAGAAAACAACTTAAAGTATTTTTAAGAAAGTTATCAGGGAAAATGTGAACTGACAAAGATCTCCATTCTTTAAACCTAATTCTTGGCGGCCAGTGGACTACTTTAATGTCGAAGCCCAGGTTCGTGAGAGCAATCCCCCAAATTACGTTTTTAACAATGGACAACAATGGGGTTGACCAACCTCTAAATTCTAATAATAACTTAATAACCTAACCTAACCTAAACTAACCTACCCTAACTTCTAATAACCATGGCGGAGCCGACGAAAAAGGCAGGTCTGGGCTTTCAGAAGTCACCTGACCATAGTAGCCTGAACAACAATCCAACCTTCATTGTCTGCAGCTTGAATTTTTACAATCAGTGCGCTTTCGTTTGTTGATAGAAACAATGAAGGTTGAATTGTTGCTCAGACTACTGTGGTCAGGTAATTTTTCAGTGCCTCGACCTGCCTTTCTCATCGGCTGCGGTCGTTAGTTACTTCGCGATGAAATGTTCAAAAACTCGCCCCTGGCAAGATCCAGCGCATGTCCGACTTAATATTGACAAACAGGCGAACGCCACGGGAAATAGGAGCGCGGCGTGCTTCTCCAAGATGACAATAAAAAAGGCATTGCACGGTGATGTTTCCTCTGAGATGAGGTTCAGGCGGCTATCTAGCAATGGTACCGGGTGACTCTCAAAAATGTTTTGCTGTGACAATAAGGAAACAACTGGAACGATGGAAAAAGTGCATAGGCGGCGAATATTCAAGAAACTTCATTCTAATAAATAGTTAGTAGGAAGACTAAAGCTATAGTACCAATCAATTTTGAACGATTTAAATATAATTATGTATTTATGTACAATACACTTTTCTCTCTACTCGAATTAAAGCTTCCTGTTTGTAACTATAAAGGTAATTCACCCCCCCTCCCCCCCGGGCTGCTGCGACCATCATACAGCAGTCGTGAATCCAGGTCCATCCAGGGACCCAACTCGTCGGCCTCTGGCCATACAGGCCCTGGATGGACGTATTGGATCCCAATTCATCAAAAAAAAAATTCTAATTTAATAATACAGGCCAACAAAAATAACTTTTTAAAAAGTTTTTAACGTTAAGAGCTGATTCTTATGATTTTTTTGTGCTGAATCCGTATCTGACCTCAGTTTTATTCTATCACCAACAAATTTCTTGTTTTTCAATGAAACATTTTAAATTATTCAGAGTCTGGAGTCTGGTAAATTTCCTTGTGGCCCAAAATTATGGATACTTTAACAGTGCAGCCGCTTCTCTTCACAAACATTGCAGTCTCTATGTGCATAACTCGGAAACGTGACATGATAGAAAATAAATCTGTTGTGGGTAGCACAATACTCCCTTGTACGATACTTTATTGAATGCTTTTTTGGGAAAAAATTCATATTTTTATTCTTCACACACGAATTTCCGTCTCTCTTTGTTGTCTAAAAACTCCAAATGTTGAAACAAATTTTGACAGCCGTTTGGGAACTTCATATGAAGTTCTTCAAATTTAATTCTCCAAATAGAGTATTTTAAACTCTGACGTCAAATAGTCAAACTCTGACGTCACAAACTGCTCCACGCAATCAAAACTCCATAGACATGAAAGGAAATTAGTTGAGGAAACGACCAAAACACATGTTTGGCCCACCCGATTGCAACCAAAATGCGAGGTGCACAATTACATGTTACAACAGTCCTAAGCACAAAATTTCAACATTCTACGCCTAAACGTTTTTGAGAAATGCGAGATACACACACACACACACATGCACGTACAGACGTCACGACGAAACACTCAAAATGGAATCAGGGATGTTCAAAATGTGTATTTCCGTTGAAAACTGAAAACCGAAATGTTTCGCGATTACAATACTTCCTTTACTTCGTACAGATTCCGATTCAGATCACTAAAAACTACAAGAATAACGCAAATTCATTCAAAAAAATTTTTTCATCGTTGGCCTGTGTAATTAATAATAAATAAAGTAATTTATTTTATAATACTTAACAAGACGCTTACAAACCCCGGAATTCATATTTTGAAGAGATGAGGTACTACATAATTGCCGTTAACCGTTTTTGATTTCAGTGATGTCTTTCCTGCATTACTCTAGAGATAATACAGAGAAGTAGATCAAAAGGGGGACTTTTCTGATTTTGCGGTTCATAAGCGCTTTTTAACAAATAGAGACCATTCGTTGATTGAAAATTCACGATCTTCTTTCACTAATATGATTAAATAGAATCGTATTAAAAGAAAACCCATCAATTTTCCCTTTAATTTGAAAAGCGAAAAAAATGTTTTTTTGTCAAAATTGCTTCTCTAATTTCCTGATAGCAGCAGATAAAATTCTAAATATGCTTGAATTATGAAAAATTAAAGGAAAGAAAGTCGAAAGCAATTTTGCCCTATGTGAAAGGGAAAAAATAAGCTCATTTTTAATAGTCAAAACTTAATTAAATACTAAGAGAAGATAAAAAATAACTGAAGAAATTCTTCAAGCATATCATAATACTTCAAACGGTAATTAGGCACAATGTAGAAAAATTCTTCAACCACTTTTCTGCATTGTAATAATAATTTAATTAGGTACTATTTATTTTTATTTATGAATATAGTAACGGAGGCTAAATGCTATAATAAGAAACTGTATGATAAAAAAAAAAGATCGAGCCAACTTAGGATTAACTTCGATCAAATCCGTCAACTAGACGTTAATTCTTTTCTTCGTAGCTGTGAATAACCGCAAAGGCAGATCAAAGTGTCAGCTGGGCATTGACATTAAAGCAAATAAACGAAAATAATAATGCAGGATGTTCCAGGAAACGCCATGCAAAACAAACAGACTACACAAGGTAAGCGTCAAAAGAGCAGCTTATCCAAGAGCGGCAAGGGAGCACTTTTAATAATGAAAATCAATGCAATGCGTATCGAAACTGAAAAATTCGAAATGACAGAATGGAACTTTTCCAAAAGCATAGGATTTGCAAAACAATAGGCAAACAAAATTACTGGCATTATGTATAGATTAAGCTTCAAATTCTAATAAATTTGTGGAGCTAAATTAATAACTACATTAAATCCAATTCCTTTGACCGTACTATGAAAAAAAAAATAACTCGGAAGCTAACATTCAACTAGCAATAATGAACGTAGTTTAAATAATTTATCCCAAATAAGACCAAAGGGCTAAAAATTGTTTGAGACAACTTCTAGCCAACCTTAGTGAGCACATAAAATTCCATACTAATCGACTCATTACTTTAAATGCTGTTTTAACTTTGTTTGGATGGGCCTTACTACACAAAGTGTATAATCAAACATTAAAAGAGAGAAAATGTATTGATTTGCTCGAATGACTCATAAATCAAATAAAATGATAATCCTCTAACTGGATTACTATTTAATTAACTAGAGTATAAATTAAATTTCATCTCCCTATGTCATTAACAAATGGATCAATAGCGGAAAATTTCGGAAGAACGAAAAAGAAGTTTCCCCCTCGGGGTGCAATCTTAATTTCGGCTTCGTCCAATATTTGTGGGAGAAACTTCTGGCGCCGATGATAAAAGCGTAAAAACACGGGTTAATTAAGTAAAATTCTAGCTTCAGTTCGATGTATAAACACTGGGCGAGATTTCAGGAGGGCGGATGATTAACAAAATCTATAATTAAATCAATAATTGATTCCGGCCCATGGAGAATGTTTCGAGGCAGATACAAGCTTCAGAATCTTCTATTAAAGCACTGTTTATTAGATAATTACGCTTGATATCGGGGGCAATGGGTTTAATTAACACATGGTAATTCTTCGTAACAAGATGTAGCCCTACGCCGGCTAATGTAATTTACTGTAATAACATTTAGTAAACGCAACACGGTGCAATATTGGCGTTTTGTGATGAACCCCAATAGAGAAAAGTCTCGATGATGATGTCATCTCATGAATACATTAAATAAGATTCAGTCTCAAATGCCTGTTCAATTCTGGCTCCCTTTTTAATATTTTATGGCTTCATTATGGCTTAGTTTCCCTCCCTGCGAGGTCCGTTGGGACCGAATTCGTCTTTCTAGAATTTGACTTAAGCTATGGGCGTTATCAAGAGATTAAATATCACAGTAAAATACATACAAAACAGGTAATTGATAGAGCAATAATCTTTACCGTGCCGCTGGTAAGATACGACATGTAATTCAAGAACCATGTACTAAATTTCTTAAGAAAGGGTCCTTCATATTTCAATAAAATTACGACTATCACACTTATATAAAATTAAAAATAATAATTAAATTTAATCGTTATAGAGTGGAAATTTTATTTTAATAATAAGGTTTATTTTCTAAGCGTTTTTACATTTAATAAATTTAATTTGAAGAAATGTAAATGGAATTTAACTGATGTAGATCTTATTTAAGGTGCAACCAGAAATTATAAAGCCACTTGCATTATTATAAAAATAATGATAGTGATGCAACAAAACAAAAAAAATTACAATGTAGTAATTACAATACATTAAATAAATAACAAGAAATTAATCCCTCCGAGGAGGGTATAGGAAAGTAGCGGAAGCCGTGAGTTCATCTATTTTACCTTTTTTTTTCCTGCACTTTTTAATCCCCCATCAAAAATTGATTTTCTCGAACGTAGTATTTAGAAAATATAAAAGAGCTCCTTTTCTTGTCATTTCATCGCTATCTTTCTTTTCTCATCATTTTCGATCGAATGATATATTACACGCCATAGTTCTAAAGATCAAGTGACTGCTACCATCACAACTTCGACCCCCCTGGGACAATTCAGCCCAACCTTCCTTCTTGCCTAGAGGAATCTGCATATCGAATTTCACTCATTTACATACCTAAATACCACCTAGATCACTTGGTCCCCTATAACTCCCATTCCTGTAACTCCGACCCTAGCGAGCTAATCAAAACCAAACTAAATAGCAAAGTGGGACATGAAACCAAATACGTTCCGAGTTTCAACCTTCTACGTCAAAAAATGTGGGAAAATAAGAAAGCCAATAAGTGCTCCATTCTTTCGCTATTTAATAAAAGTTAAAACTTTAAAAAACCGGTGCAGAAAATTTTTTTAAAAAAACCTGGCCAAATATGATAAAACAAGTTTGTTTAATATTTAATATCCCATAAATGCATTAGTTTTCTCAATAACTTTGAATACAAGATTTGGCATTGATTTTACAAGTGATTGTAAATAGTTTAGGTCGATATTTTCCCAGCTTTTTATGATTTGGGCCCTCATTCTCCAATTGGTGTAACGTGGTATCTATTTGCATGAAAAGGCTCTTGCTAAGCAACCCCAAACATTTTTTTAGGGTCATGAACAGGTGACATAAGAGGCCAGTTCATTACTTGTACCATGAGCGAGGAACCAGTCAAATGTCGACTTTGCGCATTATCTTATTGGAACGTAAATAAAGGTTCTCAGATTTTCTCTGCGTAGACGAACTTCTAGCGTTTGGTGATACTTATTAGCTATCATTCTTCCTGTAATAAAAGCCAAATAGGATTGCCCATGCCAATTAAAGGCTCCCTAAACCACTACACTGCCTTATCCTTGCTGGCATTTGGTGTACAACTCCTCATGCTTTTTTAAATCATGCCAACAGAAAAACTTTTTTTTCATCGCTCTAAATCGCCTTTTGCGAATGTTTTTTCCGAGACATCATTTCTGGTGCCCAAAGTAGTCTCAGTTATTTGTGCCTGGGAGGGAGTGCTGGTTCACCTTGTCTATTTTTATACAGAAACCTTTCTGTTTCATGAATAATATTGGCGAATGTTAATCTTCTAACAGAGATATCTTCACAACGTGACACAGCTCGAATTGACATTTTATCTCGTGTCACTCGTTTTATAATTGCCCTTTTTCACGGTCACTGAGTTTTGAGGGTCGTCCTGTTTTTGTTCACCCCATAATTACCTTTTAATTTGAGGTAATTGTCAATTATGATATACGAATGTCCCAAAGGCTTTAGCTATTGATCTTCCTGACCGACCACTTTCATGTAGAGCAGTTATCTGGCCCTTTTCTAATTCACTTAAAGGTTGTCCTCTTGGCTTTGCTTGAAGTTAGTTAATTAATCTGACAATTAAGTTACACATTAGCAACCATTTGTGTTACTACTTAATGCCACCTGTGGTTTAAATTGACATTTCTTTACTTCAGAGAACAATTTCGTTATTATGGCTTTATCATTGTTGGCCAGACATATATTGTTTGCTTTGTTTGTTAAAGTTTTGACCATTATTATTTATTCAATGTAGGCTATGTGTACTGTAATGACGACGTTGTGATTAAATTTTTTAAGTTTTATTTCATGACCATCATCTACTTTACAATAATTCAAGTGGCTTTATAATTTCTGGTCGCACCTTAAAGCTTTAAAGATATCGATTAGTAAGTATGAAGGTTTTAAACTATGATTAATGTTAAATATTTTCTTATATATTATAATAAAGCATTGTAAAATTTGTTTATAATAGTTTATGGCTGATTAGGCTTTTAAAGATATATTTAACAAAAATTACTAAGGCGTTATCGCAAATCTTTAGCCTAAATATGTAGCTTCTTTCTTAAGCTGCTCTACAATGTCGCACTTTTTGCGCATTGAAAGTTTCCTTTTTTATCGAATTATTCAATCTTCTAACACATCTCCTTCTCCTTTATCTCTCCCTTGCATAATTTGAAATACCTTCATCGATGACAAGAGAACTCTGTGAAAACTGCCTTCGCACTAAAGAAGAGCGAGACACTTTGTCAATAAGTTCCCGTCTTGGGAATAAATGACAGGACATAAGAACAGGATGTTACTCGATGAATTACAGCCTCATTAGATAATAAACATCTCCCAAAATGACACTCGTTTCTCAAAGTTTTTTCCCATCGTAAAAAAAAAATACCGCTGCCGTTTTGCCTTATTTATAGATGTCGCCTTTTCTTTCGGTTAAAGGAAATCCTCTTTCTCCACCACCCCCACCTTTTCCTTTTGCTCCATCCAACATCTTTTTGGTCAACTCGTCAAGCGTCCTTCCACGACGACGAACAATTTGTTCCCAACTGGCGACCCTGATGACATTATCCTCCTCTACGACATATCATCAGGCAAAAGGCTGCTGCTCTTTTCCTCTTTTTCTTTCCTCTCTCTCTCTCTCTCTCTCTCTCTCTCTCTTTCCTTGTCCTCTTTTCAGCTCCCCAACCACTTTTAGCCGCAGAGCGAAACGACCTCCCCCAAGTGGACACTTAGAAACGCCCAAGGAGCCATTGTCGCCATATCAGGTAAAATGAAAAGTGGTCCCAGGATTCCTACGTAAAACCTTTAATCCGCCAGATCACCCACTACAAAGATGAGAATGACAGCACGCACCTGCTTCGAGATCCTTGCCCCAAAAAGAACTCATCGTGGCACGTTCCCTCTCTCCCACAACTTATAGGCCGGAGTAGCCATTTCGCTTTATCGGAACCGAGAATTAAAAGTTTTACACCCTCTCAAAACACTCACGAAAACTCTTTAAATTTATACCTTTGATTCGGTGATCAGATGAAATCTCCCGCAACGTCAGCAGTTTTTCAGTTCTCATATACACCACTCGAAATTTCTCCAATCGCTTTGCTCTTATTTATTAGCAAAACCCTGAGAATCTCCTAGTTTTCTCTTTTCCTTTCCTTCTGGTTACAATCACCATTAAAAGCTACGTCTTATTCAATAAAAGCCTCTCGATCGTTCTATCAACATTATTTCATGTTTTAAATGGTGCTGAAGACATAAACAAGTGTTAGTTTTCATTTCTTCATTATTTCTTTACGAAATTAATTTTTTTAAAGAATAAATGATTTTTTACTAATTAGTAAATTAAAAATGAATATGTTTTCCCTTTATTCTCAAAGCGGAACAACAAGATTATTTTAAGATTAGTCTTCCTAGAAAGATTAATAATTTACTCGAGTTTTTCCCTACGAAAATAAATTAAACCCATTCAAGTGTTTACAAAACTAAGTAAAAGTGAAAACAAAAGCTCATATTTTCTACATAAATAAAAGCAGAAAAAAATCGCGCATAGCGCGAGAATTTAAGAAATTGAACTATATTGAATTTTGAATTCGTCAAATTTAAAAAACGAGTGAATTTAGTTTTCTTTGAACTCCGTGAAAATTAAATCTTCGCATAAACTTAAATGGTTATTCAAGCAAACCTTACATGTAATGCCGTAAAATGACATGCTACTCCAACGTGCAGATACAGCTAAATGCGGCTATGCTTACTTGCGTTTGTATAAGAAAGATTATACAAATTGCGGTATATATAGTAATTTAATAAGAAAGATTTAAGTCAACGCCAAATTATTAATCGCTAAATGCTGCTACTGTTGCCATCGCGAACTTCTAGCACTAAGAGCATTACTGAGTCATTTCGTGCTTAGTAGAATTATGGTTAAACAACGGGAAGTGTGATATTTGCGTTTTCTGTGTCTCCAAGAAACGTGGTCTACAATTCTACTGAGAAAACGTGGCATTAATGGCCATATGAAAAATTTATTCAGACATAGTTTCTGCTCCATGAAGTCGCATCTACAAGAATGTTTTGCCTGTGCATGATTTTCTGAGAGCATGGCCATCGCCCTTCCGAACTAATGGGCGTAGAGACAAATAGAAGCGGATGTTGAAAGTGCGGCCACACCGAACTCTTGAATTTTAACAGTTCCACTCAACAGGAACGAAAAGTAGTTTACTTTTACTTTTTCATTGTAATTGAAGGGATGAGTTTGAAAACCAGTCATAATTTTAATGAAAAAGACATTTGCTTTACAATACGTATTTATTGTACCCGGCTTCTTCAGGTTGTGAAGATGATAATAAAAAAACTGCTTTTTCAAATTTGAAATAAAGATGTTTACAATGAGTTTTGATATGCAACAATGGGTAGTTAGAAAACAATAGCTGAGGATACAACAATTATATGGAGTGGTATCACGGCCTTCTAGAAACTACCAGGCCTGAACCACAGATATATAGTAAATAGATCGCCAGAGCCTGAGGTTTAGCATTGTTGCTAGTGAAGCCACTTTCCGCCATCTTACCTCACTACACTTTTCAAGCCATATCACAAACATACTTGAAATAAAAAGATTCAATACGAAGTAAAGGCATTAAATAATGGAAAAATTGTTCATAGATCAGTTTATTGACCGTCTTTAAAAATTTATAGTTATTTTTACACCACTTCTACTTAGATGTCATTATTTGTGAATATTTATTTTATTTACACTCATATGCCAAAAGTCATGAGTCTTTTTCTATGGGTCAAAAGATACTGGTGTTTTTGTTAGCCTGTTGCTTGCATTATTAAAAAAAAGTCTCTTTTTAAAGTCTTTTTAAATATATTGTTTAAATATTATTTGAAGCGATTCAGGTTAAATATTCATAGTCTAAAAAATATAGACTGCTTTTCTGTGAGAAAGAAAACAAGATTATCAATAATCCTGCAGGTGAAAAAAAAACAAAAACAAATAACTGATGGGTATAAGAAATACATAATTAATTTATTTGAAAATTAAATAACATGATATTAAACAAAAATTACAAATTGATCTCTAAGTCCAATTGCAGAGTAGCCCTATCTAAACAATTTCTAGCGGCTAGAATTTAAAATAGTTGGAAAAAGTTTTTCATAAGATCATAAGAACGCGTACTGCATAATCTTTGTAGTGAAGCAATATGGCGCGCTTGGCTTCATCGCAGAGGCGGGTTCTAGCGATCTATTTACTACATATCCGTGGCCTGAACCAACGCCTCCTAAAGATAAGGCCTGAGCGCGAAAACGTCAGACATTGTTACATCATCATCCGAAGATACGTTTAATCGCATTTCAGGGCTTATTATTGATATACAGGGTGTTTTTGAATTGAGTACAGATTTTTTGGGAGATGATAGAAGAGGTCCTTAGAAGTATTTTTTGTCATATGAACATGGGGTCCCCGCAGCTCCGTTTACTTACAATACTACATTGAACAATCAAATGACACCGGGACGCAGTGTGCGTTGGTAGGCCTAGATTATTTTATTTTTAACAATTAACACAAGCAATCTACTGTATGACTTTTACAGTAATTGTTCGAAATGACCACCATTTGCTTCATAGCACAATTCGCAACGCCTTATGATGGATTGATGTACGCGTGGAAACAGTTGATTTGCACGGTCGCTGATGTCACCTGCTGCCGCGACAACACGAGCCGCCAATTCTTCTACGGTATCTACGAGTTCGGAGTACACCATTGATTTTATGCTTCCCCATAAAAAAAATCCATCGGTGTGAGATCTGGCGATCTCGGTGGCCAAGCAACTGGTCCGCCACGACCAATCCAACGACCAGGATATGTCTCATTTAGGTAATCTCTAACTGCTCTTGCGTAATGCGAAGGTGCGCCGTCCTGTTGAAACCACATCAAATGTCTGGTCATTAGTGGAACATCTTCAAGAAGACCAGGGAGCTCCTCCTTCAGGAAACCAAGGTATGTTTGCCCGGTGTCCTGTGTATGTTAAGACGGCATGGTAGGAGATATGGCCCAATCAGGACATTGTGAATCATGCCAGCCCAAATATTCTACGAAAAACGATGCTGAAAACTGTTAACATGTGTTGCACATGGGTTGACCTGAGACCACAGATGACTATTGTAGCTATTGAACATTCCCTCTCGCGTAAACGTTGCCTCATCTGTCCACAAAACCATGGAAGGAAAGTCTGGAATCTTATTCTGTTGCTGCATAAACCATTCCGCGAAAGCACGCCGGGGACCATGATCATTGGGACATAATTCCTGCACCTTTCGAAGCTTGAACGGATGTTGCAGGTTGTCATGTAAAATGTTCTATGCAGTGGTAAGACTAGTATTCAAAGCAGCTCCGACCGCACGAGTACTTGTCGATGGATTTCGGTTAAACCTTTCCAAAACTTCATCCTCTAATTCAGGGGAGCGTAACCACCGACGACGTCCACGCTGATGATTATCATGAGCGAATGCGCCTGTTTCTCTTAGACGACGATCTACTGCACCAAATGTTCGTGAATTGGGAAGAATTCTGTTGGGATAACGTTCAGCATATAAACGCCTTGCACCATCCATGGTACCAGCAGCACCGAGACACAGATGCATGTCTGCATAATCATTCCATGTAAAACGATTCATACTGTTTGTTTAACTTTACACATGTAAAAAGTACATCAAGTGAACTTTTTAAAACAAATCTTTACCTACTGCTTTCCCAGAATGCGATTAGTTCATTTACATATGGACTAATCGTATTTTACAAAGGGGTTGGATACCATGGAATCTCCTTGACGAAGTTTGTCCTAAGACTTTTCAACAAACAAGCACGTGCACCTTGAAATTTCTTTGCAAACAATTACTTTAAAAGTTATTACAGTAGATTGCTTGTGTTAATTGTTAAAAATAAAATAATCTAGGCCTACCAACGCACTCTGCGTCCCGGTGTCATTTGATTGTTCAATGCAGTATTGTAAGTAAACGGAGCTGCGGGGACCCCATGTTCATATGACGAAAAATACTTCTAAGGACCTCTTCTATCATCTCCCAAAAAATCTGTACTCAATTCAAAAACACCCTGTATATCGCAATTTTCTCATATCTGCCGTCATTTTCGAGAAAAAAAAATACGCGACTCTTTCACAGATGAAAAGTGGCGGTTTTTGGCATACATTTTTCGAGCCAGGTTTAAGCTTCATAAGTTTTCTATAGGGTTAGATCCGGGTTTCGCAGTCATTACCTAACTATGATATTATAGTCACTAAGTCATTTTGAAGTGACTTTGATGCATGAATCGAAGCATTGTCGTGTTGAAAAATCCAAGTTGGTTCACCCAATTTTTCAGCAATTGGAAGGAGGTTGTTTTCTAGAATCTGCTGATAGTTTTCAAATCTCTGGAGGCTACATATTTTGGCAATTTCAGATGCACCATTAAAGCCAAAGCAAGCCCAAAATGTTAATAATCCCCCACCTTGCGCCTGCTGTAGAATTCTAGGCGTTCTTTCCTCAAATCATGCCAATAATGTCTCCATCTATCCATCACGTCCGTCGAGATTGAACTTCTTCTCATCACTAAACACACCCGGATCCATTCATCTCATGTGCTTTTTGACCCAGTCAAGCCTGGTATTTTGATGTTTTTCTGTTAGAGGGGGTTTATCTTTCATTGTAGTAACATAAATATTTGAATTAATTCTTTGAGCATTTAATCCTGATTCACGTTGTATTTCTCGAACAGATCTGTTTTGTTGGCTACCAAGTCGAGCAATTGGCTAACAAGTACGGCCTGATCTTGTTTTTATAGATCTTTGAGAAAGAGTTTATAATTTTAGATGCACTTCTTTTTAATTACTTTTGTAGAATGACCTTGTGCTTTTAATTTCTATGCAAAAGCAATTTCCTGTGCAGAAAATTGTCTTTGCTTGGGCATCTTGAAAACAGCAATTGGTTATGCGAATGAGAATGGTCTATTAAAAAAATAATGATGGGAAAATGATTTTATCATATATTACCTAAACTTTTGGGACAACCTATTTACATCAAATTATGGCTTCAACAATAATTTAGTTGGTAGTACGTTGTTAGTTTTGGAATCTTATCAATAAAATAGATTACTTTCTTTTATTTATTATGAAAATATTTGCACTTTTCATATTCACCTAAACTTTTGGGATACGCTGTAACTTCTTTTTTAATAGCATCACTTAATTTTCGTTTTTAAAGGAACTATATAGATGATCTCTAGTCAATCGAAGTTTTTTATTACTTTCCGTTTTATAATTTTTTTTCTTCTGCAGGATTTTCCCTGCAGTTTTTCTACGTGATGTTCCCTGGGGTCTTTCGCTGCGTGCATGCGCTTTATCCCCGGTTGGAGCGGACTGTCGCAACGCCGTCTGTTGGGACGAATGGAAACTATACCTCAACCATAATGACACCCAATAGACGAGGAAAGAAGACGAAAAGTCGAGGAGGACTTTCGCCGAGAGAGAGAGAGAGTTAAGGAGGGTAGAAGCAGGTAGATTCGCAGAGAAAGTCGAAGAAAAAATGAAAAGAGGGCTGAAAGGGGGAAAAGGGGGGATGGAGGGGCATTTAATTAAGGAACCGGACGACCTAGGGGGACTTTGACGGCGTCTCCGTCGGCGTTCGGCTGATGGATGGGTCGTCGGTGTCGTGATGGCCGACCCGTTTACGATTCGTCGCGGGAATAAGAACGGCGGTTGGCAATGCTTTGCGCCCCGGTGCCTGAAAAGACGCTTCCCACCCGCATTACCTGGCGCGAAACAGTTCCTTTTCGACGACCGCCGAGTCAGTGCCGCCTACGAATGGCCACCGAATGACGGCCAACGTTTCCCGCTCACGATCCGTTCCTATCGTTCCACGAACAATCGAGTTCCGACATCGAGTCGCCTTCTAAGCCTAACAAATGAGAGGCTCAAGTGTGAGTGGAGGTCGTCGAAAAGGAGCCGCGCAGAATGAAACAGAGTTCCGAAGCCGTTATCGTCACTTCGGTCCTGCGGCGAAAGGATTTGGCAACGCTTTTGTCGCTCTGTCGGGAATTTATGCGTCAAAATTTGTATGGATTACAATTACAACAAGTGACGAAACGATTTGTTCCCTTCCTTCCGAAGGAGTTAACGGGAAAGATATATAGAAGTTGCGGGAAAAAATAAACTTTACCCCAATAGAGTTATGAAGTTTATTCGAAGATATTGAATTCTTAACTGAATTCTAATTATAAATTTAAGCTTCTAATTATACATTTTAATTTTGCTCGAAATAACTTCCAAGTATTCTCAAGCGCGAATTTCTTCTTTTTCAGTTACCTCTTCTAGTAACTCTACTTACCTTATATCAATCGATGAATGATCCCTTGGAATTTTAAACCGATGGTCTGCCCATATACAAGCGAAACTTAAGGGATAAGAGATTATTACGAATATTACGAGGGGCGATTGATAAATAAGGTCTCCATGGCTGTAACTTTTTTATTTGTTAACCGATTTTCAAAATTCTTTTTGTATCTTATACTCACATTTGTCCTCTATGTAATGCACTATTCACTTTTCGACATAGTCCCCATCCCTTTCCACGCATTGCGCCAACGCGTGACTAGTTGGGTGAACCGGTCGGAGAGGAATTCCGGAGTTGTTGTCGACACCAGGATTGAATGGCAGCGTTTACCTCGCCGTCAGAACCAACTCATGTCCCTTAAGGGGCTCTTTCTTCTTTGGGAAGTGGTGAAAGTCGCAATGTGCAAAGTCTTTCATTTTTGAACTGCAATTTTTCATCTTTGAACTGTAGGCGCTGCAACGCCTCTGGTGTGTGGTGACTCGTGTGCGGGCGGACGTTATCGTGCTCCAGAAGAGGGTCCAAAGCTGCCATTCAATCCTGGTGTCGACAAAAACTCCGGAATTCCTCTCCGACGGGTTCACCCAACTAGTCACGCGTTGGCGCAATGTGTGGAAAGGGATGGGGACTATGTCGAAAAGGTAATAGTGCATTACATAGAGGACAAATGTGAGTATAAGATACAAAAAGAATTTTGAAAATCGGTTAACAAATAAAAAAGTTACAGCCATGGAGACCTTATTTATCAATCGCCCCTCGTACATACTGAGAGTAATTTCATTCTTTCGTTACTTAATTCATTAATTTAGCTCTGAATTTCTGTAAAACCTGGCCAATTTCAGAAAATTGCTAACAGAAGAGCTTGTTTTTGTTAAAATGAGAACTAGGGTTCAATCCCAATTCCCGATCTAAAACAATATGCCAATTGAGTTTCTGGGTAAATATCATCGAGATTTTCGAAATCGAATTTTGACATCTCGACAATAATAGGTCAACCGAGAGATTCTGATATCTCTATTTTTGTCGTAAAAAAAATAATGATTTCAGCCACCCTCTTTATAACACCTAAAAAGTAGTAAATTGAAATGCGCGCCGTATGTGTGTCTTTATGTTTGTGTGTGTATGAATCCATGTGTGTGTGTGTGTGCGTATGTGTGTGTGTGTGTGTATGTGTGTGTGTAGTTAGGCTATAATACCGAATATTGCTAACAGATGACGGAGCTGCATCGAATACGTGGACAAAGCCAGAAAACATGGAAATAGATAATTATCGGCAACGGTGGATAGTGTGGTTTCTTTGGAAGGAAGAAGCGACTGCTTCAGACATTTCAACGAGTTAACACCCGCACTAGGTTTGCTTGTCCAGCATGACAATGCGTGATCACATATTAGTCACCACCACTGCCAGCCGGGAGGCTCTTGGATATACCGTGGTGTCTCATGCTCCATATTCGCCGGATCTTGCGCCTAACAATTGGGCTCTGTTCGAAGCAATGAAAGAGGCGGTGGATTCTCAGAAGGGGTGGTAGGATATTCCCAAAGACTAGTTTGCAGCGGCAATACCGATACTATAGGAACGATGCCCAAAGTGCATAGATGTTAATGGAGAATATTTCCAATGTAAAGTCCACTCGTTTTGTTCCAGTGTGACAGAAAAAAAATTGTAATTCAGTGCTAATAATTTTTGATTGGTCTAATTATGAAATCCAATACGTCCACGTAAGTTATGCTGGGTAAACTAAGAGGAGAAAAAGTCGAATGTAAAGTCAAGTTCAAAACCACTTGAGATATCGAAAAACTTACTGCATATTCATAATCTGCATACATCAGATAACATTTCATTATTGATAAAGCTCGAGTGCATTTTCATTTTATTAGGATTCAAAATAAACTGGTAGATAAAAAATCAGATACAAAATTGAAGAAAAAAGATATCCGGGCATCGGAAAAATCTGAACAATGGGAGCTTCGTCTTCGGCAGAATATTGTAGAATTACTGAAAACCACTTCGAGTTATTATTTAATTCATGAGGTTGTTCTGTTTACCTACAAATGTAATTAATCCGAGCAACGCCGGGTACCTCTGATAGTTAAAAATAAACCTTAACGATTGGAAATCGATATTAAAAAGTAATTTTTAATATAATTTTGAGAAGAATGTTGAAGTCCCTATAAACTATATAAATTTTCCCAAATTTAAATAAAAAGCAAAGAAATATACAGGGTGATTCAGTCAATTTCTGACCATTTCAGTACTATGATTTATTGACCCATTAATGTTTACAAAGTTAGCATTTCAGTATGATATTTTAGGCAGTTCGGAGTTTTTATTCCCGTGGAAAAGTCTTGATGATATGCTCAATGTGGCCACCACGAACGTTCTGAACTGCTCGCAGCCGAATGGTGAAGTTGTTCATAACTCTATCCAGGATTTCTGCATCCTTGAGGGTGCAGCAGTCGACGATGCTTTGTCGCAGCTGGTCTAGGGTTCTTGGTGCTGTAGTGAACACACTGTCTTTAAGGAACCCCCAGAGATAAAAATCACATGGGTTTAGGTCAGGACTCGTACGGGGCCAAAGAAAGCCACCCCCGAATCGATCTGGAAACCTGTTTGAAATGACACGATTTCCGAATTTCTGATTAAGAAAGTCTAGCACTTCATTAGTGGTGTGAGGCCTAGCCCCATCCTGTTGAAACCATTGATGTCGAAGCGGTATACGCCTCCTTCGCAGCTCGGGGATGAAGAAGGTTTCCAACATGTTAAGGTAAGCCTGTGACGTTCCGGTGCCCTCAAAAAAGAACGGACCAATGATGCCTCTTTTGGAAATCGCGCACCAAGCCATAACCTTTCGTGGATGAAGATGTGACTTATGGATCTCTTGAGGGTGCTGGGAACCCCAAAAACGGACGTTGTGTTTATTAACGTCACCTGACAGATGGAAGAAGGCCTCATCTGACATCCACAGGTTGTCCACAATGTCCTGGTTGGCTTCCATTTCTGCTCCAAACTCCATCGCAAATTGTTGTCGCTTCTGTCTTCCAGTGTCTGTTAACTCCTGATAAACATGGATCTTATACGGGAACAGGTGTAAATCCTTTCTCAAAATTCGCACGTCGTGGTATACGACAGCCCTTCTTCAATGGATAGGCGGCGAACAGATTTTTTGGTAGGGGAATCGACCAACCTTGTGCGAACATTTTCGACAACTTCGGCCGTTCAAACACGAGCTTCGCTCCCGCCTTTTTTCTTGCCTTTAACACATCCAGTGGCACGAAATTGCTTGACAAAATCCATGATCGCTTGCCTGCCTGGTGCGTCTCGACACTTATACTCCTTCCGGAACTTTCTTTGCACGGTTACAGGTGATTTTGTCTCGAAATGCCATTCGACAACCTTGCATTTCTGCTCTGTTGATAAAACGGGCGCCATTTTTTAACAATACGATTTTCATGCAGCGCCGTTGCAACAATACAAACTCCAACTATTTAGTAATTCGATATGGCGCTCATATTCTTTCAATCGTTTATCCCTAATGCACGTCATTCGAGTGAAATGGTCAGAAATTGACTGAATCACCCTGTAGATAGGAAACTTGAAAGTTCGTATAATTGAATAAAACAACCAGGTTTATCATTATTTTCTTGTTTATTTCATGCTTATATCTCAATTCCTCTTTTTTAATTGTTAGCGTTAAAGTTTATTTTATTTTTGCCTACCAAAACAAAAAACGAAAAGAGATAATAGGAGAAAGTCAAATTTTCTATACTTTTAAAAGATCAGCCGGTACCAAGAATGAACTAAACACAAGAAGCTTTAGAACAACCATACACCTACCCATTAGGAGTCTTTAATAAGCTTGAGGGCAGTCCACATTTTGGTGAGCGGCAGTTATAAAATGGAAATCAGAAAACTAGCCCGGCGGTAGTTGAACCGAGCATTCCACAGCAAATAGAAAAGGGTCGCGGGGTTGACGTCACTGCGCACTGAGCAACCCGTTTTCCCCTGTCTTATAATAAATCCTTCATGAATGAGCATCTGCAGATAGAGTCCGTTGCCATGGAATCGAATGACAGCACGAGGCACCACCACAATCTGATAATATAGACCGCCATGTCGTTTCTATTTACTCCCGTCGATTGTGCATATATAGAACCCATTCGGAAACAACCGGTTTTAGGAAGAACGTGCTTCCCTGCCAATAAACTTCCTTTCACCGAGAATCTCTCGAGCGGGGGCCGAGTGGTGGAACAGAATGAATTTTGCGGCCGACGAAGATTCACGGCCAGCAATCGAGTCCCGGATGGAAAAGGGTCAAGAGAAGAGAGATTAACACGGGGTCCCCGAGGCCTAGGCACAGCTACAAAGGCACTTTATCAATATGCAGGTTGTTACGTCCAAGTGATTGTTCCCAATGGGCAGAAACATCTTGACGCCATCATCAACTAAATAAAGCGAATTATACGAGCTCTCAGAACATTAAATCACGAAACCCTGTTGTAAATAATAGGGGAAGAGGCCTCCATTTAGAATACTCTCGCGCGCGCGAGAGAGAGAAAGAGCGCAAAGACAGTTCTGTACAAATCCCTGTCAAGCCTCCCTCAGCTTAATACATATCTACTTAAAAACGAATAACTTATAACAACGGCAATTGGTAAATCAATATGCTAAATTTAATAGAGAGTTTTCTAAATTTACCCTTTAGAGTGCCTAAACTGAAGAACTTGTAATGAAATCACAGTAATGGCTATGAAGATAATGTTGAGCTGAAACCAATAATCTGCAAGGCTTTATATCATTTTTATTTTGTAGGTTGTTTTTTTATATGTTCACGTATTCAAGAAATTATTTAAACATCTTAGGGCCGGTTCTACCAACCTCGGATAAATCCTCAGATAGAATAAATACTGGAATAAAGCTCAGATAAGTCAAAACGGTGCTCTACCATCCTCAGATAGGATAAATCCTCAGATAAACACCAGAATAAACCAAAGATATCCTGATAAAGTTATACGGTCCTCTAGAGGTTGGATAGCCACTTTATTCCTCGGATAGTGAATCGTTTCGCTCAAATTTACGAGAGTTAATGGCGGTACTTCCGGTCCGCTTCGATTTGAAAATGCCTTCAAAACCATAATATTTCGTGTTATATAATTATCATTTTAAACTACGACGGTAGGAATAAGTTTTAGGATGCAAGTGAACAGCAGATTAGATCTAGATTACCTGTCTGTATTTCATTTTCAATGATCGACAACATAGCCCCCAAAAGGAGAAACGAAACGGAAGTTTTGCGTCTCTGAGGTCAGAGTGCTCCAGCTATAGTGGCTAGAAGAATAGTGTGGCAACGGCTACTACTCGCATTGCTACGTGGTTGATTCCCGATTTGGTGATAGTAGCGGTGGCGCTGCAATCGACATAGAACTTGATGATACTCTTTAACGTTAATATAAATGAAAAAAAAATTGCTGTTTTAAATAAGTTGAAATATAAGATCAGAGAGATGGATCCCTAATAAGATAAAGCATGGAATTTAAGCCCTTCCGAGCCAGAGGAATTAAATTTTGAGTAATTAAGCATTAAACATCTGCTAAATTAAGAATAATAAAATTTAAAAATAAATCTAATAATATAATGCTGTACACAGCTGGCCACCTCAAAAATGATAGAAAATGTATTTTCACAGATGTTTTAGGAGAAAAAGTTCAAGAAATGAGGCGTTCGCCCTTCTAGCTCGGAAGATCTCATATGTGAAATGCACAATATTGAAAAATATATAGATATACAAAGAGAATGTCTTTTTCATATAAAATTAATTTATTACATGATTAACAACCAAATTACTTTTTTATGTGATGATAAAAATTTAAAAATCAGATACTTCACCCTATTAAATCAGTTAATAGGGTTGAAAAAAAAATTCTTATTATTTAAAAAAAAGTAAGATATATAATAAATTTGTATTTAAAGCTGCTTTGATTGCATTTTGTTATTTAAAAATAAGGAATTTTCTTAGATTTTTCATAAAGAAAAAAATAAAAGAGAAATATAGGCAGTAAAGTGGTTCTTGAAATATTAAAATGCAACAGTAAGAAGGGAGGGGTGCTATTTTATTGCAAAACTAAAATCGGATGAAGAAATCGAAAACTTATCTAAAGAAAATAGTGCTTCACTTACTTCGAATAACCAATGATCTGCAACTTAAATTACAGATATATAAATAAAATCATATGCAAGTCCAAATTTCTGGGCTAAAATATGTTTCCCCTCTTAAAGGTTTATTTTACACTGAACCAATTTATTAGAGACAACTTTTACGGAAAATGGATCGGCCTCCCAGTGACACCCAAACAACGGAACAGGCCGAAGCGGTGTATAGAAGGGATGCATTGGATCACAAGTTGCAGTCAACAGCAGAAGTGGACTGAATATGGGTAAATCTAAAGATTTGACCGACTTTGAACGAGACACGATCGTTGGAGCTCGACGGGCACAGTTGAGCATTTAGCAAACCGCGAACCTCCTCGGGTTTTCCCGTGCAACAGTGTCAAGGGTATTCCGTGAATGGCAGTTATGCCAAAAAAACAACCTCCAACAAACACAACTCCGGACGAAACAGGGCCGTGGATGAACGAGGCCAACGGCGACTGGCACGAATCATCCACAGCAACAGGATGGGAACAGCCCAACAAATTGCAGTTCAATGAGGGAGCATCCCAACCCATTTCGGAGCACACGGTGCGGCGCACCTTGCACAGAGCTGGTACGGTCTCTGTCACCGCAAAATAGGAAAGCGCGCTTGCTATGGGCACAGAGGCACCGCCAGTAGACACTGGATGAGTGGAAGAAGGTCGCCTGGTCCGATGAATCACGGTTCTTACCTCATCATGCGGACCGCAGACTACGCATCTGGTGCAGACAGCACGAGGCCATGGACCCATCCTGTCAGCAGACAGCCGTACAGGCGAGTGGAGGAGGAGTGCTGGTCTGGGGTGTCTTCTCTTGTGACACACTGGGTCCTCTGATAACCGTAGACACATCCCTGAATGCGACACACTATCTGAACATTGTTGCCGATCAGGTGCACCCGTTCATGATGACCTTGTTCCCTCGTGGTGACGACAGTTTCAGCAGGACAATGCTCCCTATCACCGTGCTGGAATGGTCTTGGACTGGTTCGAGGAACATGACGCGGACTTCCACCTGCTTCAGTGGCCAGCTCGGTCGCCCGAACTGAACCCAGTCGAGCATTTATGGGATGAAGTGTAGAGAACCATCTGACGCCTCCCCACACTACCGTCCAACCTGCGCCAATTATGGGACGCTGTGATGTCAGCCTGGGCTGCTATTTCTCCGCAACGATTTCAACACCTTGTTGCGTCCATGCCAGCACGTATTCAGGCAGTTCTCGCCGCTAAAGGAGGCGCAACACGCTATTAGTGGGGTGTCTCAAATAAATTGGTCGTTCAGTGTATCTTTCAATAACAACAGGCGAAATATCAGATCTGCGCACACAAAGTTACAATTTATTAGGGACCACCATCTACCCATGTGCCTGTTCATAAAATCTCAAATGAAATAGAGGGGGAACAATGGATTATGTAGTACATCTTCACCTCTATTCAAATCGTATCATGGGCAAGGCAAAAGACCTAACTGATTTGAAAGTGGTATGATAGTGGGCGCCAGAAAAATAGGCTCCAATCTTATGGAAACAATGATCCTTTTAAGCATTTCATAGATTGCTGCTATTAAGCGCTCGCGGTCAAGAAAAATTCACCACTTTCCGAAGACTGAAGTGAGCGAAAATTGCCAAGCCTCAAAAAGACCTAAGTTGCGCATAAAGATATCTGGTATGCCACCATCCGCCAGCTATAACAGAGCATGACAGAGTGCGAAGGCTACGAACGGTTGTTACTCCGAACGCATGTCAAGGATGTAAGATTTTTTGAGAAAGCAAGTTTTGCAAAGAAAGCAAATTACAATTACAGATTTTTTTCATAAGTTAATCTACTCTAATAGCGTACTGTACTATTCTGGACATGTCTTGTGATTAAATTAAAATACATATTCTAATTGTGCTACGCTATGTTACTCTAATGTTCTTTCTGTGTACATACTATTTATTCTAGTTCCCTTGGAGTACGTTAAAACGAGGTTATAGATTCAGTCTATATATAAGGGCAATCTATTTTTAAAGGTAAACTCCACAGAAAAAAATCGACTTTATTTTTTTTTGCATCATAACATTAATCCAGGTTAATAGAATATTATATTATTCAATATTTTTCGATTTTTCCTAATATTTTATTAAGAAAAATGCCTCGGAAAATTGAAAATTTGCGTGGGATCTTCCATCCCTTCTCCAGAGAACACAGGGGAACAAGGCGTCATTTCCTGCCGCGAGAACCTCGGGGAATTTCGTCACCGAGATTCTAGTCGCTTAGAACGATTCTACATATCATAAGATTTTGCTAACCTGTTTTATGTCGTTATGAATTCAATTTGTTCTCTGTTTGGATGTGTAAATAGACAGTTGAATAGAAATTTCACGTTTCATAGATTTCCAGAATCAGAATCGATTAAAAAACAGTGGATTAGTTTTTGACAGCGAGGGAACTGGTATCCAACTCCAAAGAGCATCGTATGATCATTTCAAAGCGTCTTGCTTTGTCTACGCATCCGCCGTTTTAAATTCAGTATCAATTCAAACAAGATATTCGCTGAAACTAGATCACGTATAAGGTGGCAGTAGATGCTCTTCCAATTCTAAACGGGTCTGGCGTTCTTCAAGAACAACGACCGCAACAGCATGTGCTAAATGCCGAAGGAATGAGGTAAGCCTATCTGCTTTGTAGGGGCACACACCATAGCCTAATAATACGAAGTCTGTACACTCCGGGGTTTCCTTTGATTCTTGGGGCGCGTTCGACATCGCGCACTAAGTGCCTTTGTACACCCACTAAACGCACTAACGTGTTCGTCATGGGACCCGCGCGTGTTCGAACAGGTTAGGAGCAGAGTCGTTTAGAGCGTTGCAAGATGGCGCTGCCCTAGAGCTTGAAATGTAGCGATAGATAGTTCGGAGTTTTAGTTACCGTTAAAGAGCCAACAGATATAATAAACTAATTGAAATCTCTATATCGTTTAAACTGACATTGAATTCTACTGTATAATGATCGATTTCGGCATGTTATATGAATGAAGATGTTATGATGGGTTTTATTTTGAGCAGTATGGTTATTATTTATGATAGCACGGGTGAGGTGAACATCCCACTTTCGTGCTCTTTCCCGTTTTTCATGACATACACAAAATGAACTACACTTTTTTCACCGCTCGCTCTGAGGGACGTCACTAGGTACATTTAGTGTGCACATGTCGAACGCGCCCCTAATTTCCATCTGCGCATGACCAACCACCTAGCGGACGGCCCCAAAATCACATTCGAATTAGACCGCGTGTATTTTTCAAGAAATTTCGCTTGAACTTTCAATCACAATATATTGCTGCTACTTCTTTTTCTTTCTTATATATAAGCAAGCTATAAAATTTTCGGAAGTTTAAATATTTTGCCGTTGAACGAAATTTTAATGCAGTTAAAATAAATATCTTGGATCGCTTTCGATCACTCGAAGCGAACCATAGCCAACTGACAAAGCGATTTCCCATTGGTTGGAGAAATTTGACGTCATTACAATGCGTGAGCTAGCAATAAGTTCCGGGGCCATCCTTTAGGTTCTCTGCTTGTACGATCAGCAGAAAACGGCAGGTTTTTTACTATGGGATTCGTCAGGAGTGTACAGACTTCGTATTATTAGGCTATGGTGCACACGCCGACGCGGAAAGCAGAAGATCCCGTTTCACGGTTCAATGCATAGGGCTATATATCGCAGAAGTTGCAGTAGCATTTAATTCTGCTAACGGCCCTTATATATCGCTGTCACTGTTATCAAAATCGCAGTCGTCACTATCGGTCTTGCTTCATATTCATAGTCCATTGCGATGCCCAACTGACAAGCTGACAACTAACCGATCTCGGAAGAAGGAAAAAAAACCGATAGCGTCCAATGTGTGACGTCACGATTTCGAAATTCCTTCGCACTCCTCCGTAACTTGTGACGTAACAGTTGCCGAAACATGCGCCAGTGTCGATCTCAGGGGGAGGGAAAAATGAAAGTTTTTTTTTATATATTTTATCAATTCTGAATTCGAATTGAAAATTTTTATACATGCTACATTGTTAATGAGGCCTTCATCTTTCATTTTAAACAAAGTTGTTTTGGGTGTGGAGTTTACCTTTAAATGTAATTCATAGATAACTGTAACCCATACATAAGTAGCAATCATAAATTAGGCCAAATTAAACGAAAGCAAAATTATATTTAAAAATAAGAAACTATCGTGGCAATTATTTTGGAATTAAAAACGGAAGGCAAAAAAAATCCTTTTAAAGTAGAGTTGCTGATGCGAAACCTTCAAGCCAATGTACCAAACAACCCAAAGTACACCACTTCCGTTAACTGTAAATCAAAATAGGTTTTTCATAGATAAAGGACCAGACCAGTTATACATTAAAAAATTCCTAATATAAAAAAAAGTTTGAAAATAAAAATCTTTTTTCTATTATTCGACTATAGAAACAAAGTTTCAGAAACTGATTTTAAAATCCCTTTATAAACTTCTAAGCATCGTTTAAGATCTCCAGCTTACATTTTATCCTTTGGTAATTACACTTAAGCGCGAGCCTAAATTGAAAATTCAGAAACCAGTCTCTTAACGCTGGAAGAATTAATAATTCTTCTCTCATTCGTGAAACGCCCATTGAAAAATCATCATTGCCCCCGGCCAGGCTCAAAATTGCCACTCGTATTAACCATTCTTTCCAGCTGAATTGAACTGTTCTACAAAATTAAACAATTTACTAAACTCAATCGCGTCGTCCACAACTGTTTTCTTCCAATCAGTTGCGCGGAAATAGCTCGAGGCAACATAATAGGAAAAATCATCAGGCCATGAGCAGGACATTAAAAATGAACAGTGGCTGCACACCTAATGATGACAACGACTGTTAGATGAATTTATCAACATTTTACAAATTCCGTAAAATGAGCACAGAATGTGTGAAAACATTAATGGACTATATGCATTATACATCCCTTTATATTTGTCTTTTCGTCGAATAAAGCGTTGGCGTCTTTAGAGACACTGGAAATGCGTCTTAGGAAACGCCATCCATGTTGCTAAGAAATGGCCCCTGCAGCAATGAATGAACATCGAATTTAGGTTTTCTAAAGAAATTAAAATGAAATCCTGAATTCAAATTAAAATAAACCCGCCTTTTCCCGAGAGAAAAAAAAAAGATTGCATGACAACCCTATCATCAATTTATAAAATAATCGCGAACACTGCTTGAAACTCATAAAAGAATCAAATTAACGGAATCCTCATTTCGTGTTAGAGTTTCATTTCACTGATGAAGTTTACCATTAACCTTGCGCTCGGCAACTAATTCGCTTGCCTTTTATTAGGACGTCCAATCAATTTGGCTCCTACGCTCGATGGAAACGTCGAAAAAGGAAAGAATAAAGTCAACATAAATAAATAAAAACCATTCTTAAGAGAAATTGGATTTCCTCCGCCATTTCAATTGTGACTTTTTCCTTGTCCTCCCCCCCCCCTCCTACTTTTTTTTTTCCTTCACTCCTCACAAACAGATCAAACGAATTTAGCGAAATTTTCAATCATATTATTTGGAGACGAGCAGTTGGCAAATAGCCCTTTTCCCAAAAGCCGTTGCCTTTTTTATGTAAGTATGGTGATTTACGGAACACAGTTTACATTTCTTTACTCGTCCCAAACCTTTCAATCCCTTGCTGCAAAATGAATTGTTAAGACAGAATATTGGTTTGTAAAAAGGCTTTAACAATTTCTGCCAACTCAAGTGTCTGGCATCTAAGAACTTGGCGGGTAGAGAGCAAAGGCACAGGGGAAGAGGAGAACGAAATTGTTTGAAGATGCCCTGCATACAGGGCCCTCTCACCCCTCCTTCTTCATTCTGTCCATTCTACCTTCCAGAGCCCATCCCCACATTCTTTAGACGTAAAGGTTTACTCAAAAGCCGGAGACGGAGCTGAAAAGAGAGGAAGTAGAAAGGAAATCGCCTCAGGAACAGTAAGAATTCTAATGAGATTCTAATGTCCTCGCTTTTCTTCCTCATTTCCTCCTCAGAAAGACTCAGTTCATAAGGCTTTGTTAAGACAAATGTAAAAGAGGCGATAAAAAGAGTATAATGAGATGACAGGAATATGAAACAGGAGCTTACAATAGATACGTATTTGCTCCATACGGGGTGAGATTAAAGTAATGAAGTTCATATCGAATAATTAAGTTCAAATTCCTCTGAAGAGAATTTTTTGTGGCATAAAATGTTTGGGACTGAGTTTCTAAGATAATCGCATCATTTTAAGCAGACACGTCTAATAAACGCAGTGAGGTCTACAACTTCCTTGATTTCATTAAGCTTTTGACTTCATGTCGATGAAATTTTTAAACTTAAGCTCGCTTTATTAAGATCTGAATCTTTAATAGAAGGTCTTCAACTTTCGTTATTATATGCTGAAAAGCATATATTGGTTTCGCTCTGTTTGTGTGTCTGTCTGTCTGTCCGTCCGTCCGTCCGTCCGTCCGTCTGTATGTCCGACGATTTCTCGAGAATGCTTTAACTGTTTCAAGTTCTTTTTTCGCTGTTCGATAGAGACCCTTCCTGAGCTCACCTGACTAGTTTGTGATTGAAATCGGTCTAACAGACACGTGACTATTGAGGCCCAAACCCCCCAATTAATTTTTTTTATTGGCAATATAAGGCATGTAATATGTCATTCGAGACGAATATGACATTCTTTTCGAATTTCGAAATGCTACATCCGAGAAATGACCCCAAAAAGTACTAAAATGAGCCCTTATTACGAGCTTTAGCTAAAGCTATATATAAGAATACAAGCATAATCAATATCTTTGTGTCTGGCCGGCCATCGTTTGCACGATAACGTGAAAATGGAAGAACTCAACTGCGATATATCAACTTTTGATGAGGGCATGTAATATATCAATTGATTCGTACCGACGAGTCATAAGTGAACACAGTGTTACTTTTTGTTTATCACTTAAGCATTGTTGATGGCAGCTTGGAGCACGTGCCCATAGTGAAGCTTTGTCGAAGCACGTGCTCATTTCGTTTTAAAATTCAGTGCTGTTAGGCCTATTGTTAAATGTGTTAATTAATGTTAGGGCGATGGTTAAAAATGGCTAATTAATGTTAGGTCTATTGTTAAAAATGGCTAATTAATGTTAGGCTTATAGTTAAAAATGGTTAATTAATGTTAGGCCTAAAGTTAAAGTGACTATATAATGTTAGGCCTATTGTTAAAAATGGCTAATTAATGTT
>JAHWFO010001556.1:8164221-8207555 GCA_023313115.1 Rhysida immarginata | reverse complement strand
TAGGCCTATAGCTAAAATGACTATATAATGTTAGGCCTATTGTTAAAGTGACTATATTATGTTAGGCCTGTTGTTAAAAATGGCTAATTAATGTTAGCCCTATTGTTAAAAATGGCTAAATAATATTAGGCCTATTGTTAAAAATGGCTAATTAAAGTTAGGCCTGAGGTTAAAAATGGTTAATTAATGTTGGGCCTATTGTTAAAAATGGCTAATTAAAGTTAGGCCTATATTTATAAATGATGTGAGTGTGGATAGAATCAAAGGTATTTCTATTGTTTATTTAAACCAAGTAAAAGTGAAATATTGAAATTTAAAATCACATCTGCGTCACAGGTAAAGCTCCTTGGAATGCTTACAAGATTTTTCCCGACAATGCTTTGCAACAATGATTAAGAAGGGATGAATGGTTACTTTGATTAAGAAAGGATGAATAGCTATAGCGGTGGAAAGAACATAGGCGAATAAGTTTGAAACATTTAGACGTGCGAGCATTTCATTTCTCATTTCACGCGTGTTTGGAAAGATTCGTGTGAACGCTGCAATCGAATACGTAAATTGACATGCAGTTTTCGCCATTGCTGTATATAAAATATGACTGTAATATTAAACAACAAATATTTATATTCTTCTTTTCAGCATATTTGAAAATCGTTTTACGAGTTATGTTCTTGTTATTTATGTGTAGTCAGTGAAGAAGTTCTTCATGTCGTTCTCGCACACAAGTTACAGGCAAGGAATGCTTCTAGAGTTTTTCAGAAGTTGACACCTTTTCTTTCGAGTTGAGCCCACTAATGAGTTTCTGCCTTGAGGAACATCCTTCACTGTCGGAAACTACTTAAAGTCACCAGATATATAAAAAAAAACAAAACAGAAGACACTGAGGAGCAGCAATGTTTCAATCTTATGATAAAAGTGGTACCTTAGCCATTTAATATGATTAACACAAGAAGACGATACTTTCACTTAAAGGATTATCATTCTCTTCGAAAAGCTGAGATGCTCTACCCAACAGCATTCTCCCTGTTCAGAGCACACAATTGTCTCTTCCAATTGTCGTTCGTTTACCTTCCATAAATATGGCAGAAATTTTTATGGGAGGGAATTTTCATGAAAATTATTATGTACTAATAAATACACTGAATGATCATTTGAAACCTGGCATCAGTGGAGTAATGATCACCCAAGGCTGAATATCGCAAAGTTAATGTCCACGCGGCATGTTTATATAAAAGTTATCCCAATTTTATATACTTCACCACTCACACCACATTTGCGCGCATCCTTTCTTCCCACTTATGAAAACATTTGATAATGTACGAGGTTTGTTCGATAGAAACTCGTTTAGAGGCAGGGAAGCAATTTTTATTAAAAGAATTAAAAAGAAATTTCCATGAACATTAAGGCATGAGCCTTATTGGGTGCACTAATCTATAGATTTCCAGCTGGTAAAATTACTGCGGTTGTTGGCGGAACTTTTGCTTATAACAGTAAACTCTACGTCAACGTTGGAATTGAACCGCCGTCCTTTTAGTGATTGTTTTAGAAAGCCAAAGACATGGAAATCGCACGGGAACAAGTCGCGACTGTAAGTGGATAGTATGGATGTTCTAAGACTTCCCATTGTCATCTGATGCTGCAAAACGAGCTGGTCCTGGAAGGGCGAATTCTTGCGTGCATTTTCTTCCTTGTCGAAATTTCTTGCACCTTTCAACCACTCCGCCGTATAGCCGCCGTATATAACTTTCATTCTCGTAAATTTCCATTGACTGACGCTCTTCAGCAACCAAAATTGAATAACAGCATGGAATATATCTTTGGACGGATTGTCTACGTTGAACAACTTAATCACAACTCTAACGTCCGTATTCACCACGTTTTAAAACGAGTTTAAACTCGGCTTCAAGCGTAAATCGTATTTATCTTGTCTGAACGTTTGTGATTGGCTAATTCTGCACTTTCTGTGCCATACATACGTTTTCTTTTATTGTACAAAGTATAAATGTCGCTGAGTTTAAGTTGCCCTCTACATTTGCATGCGCAATGTATCTCCAGCCACTCCAGCCAAAGAAAAACAATGTTGAGGACGACATGCAGTGTCTTCGTACTTTAGAAGACGTGGAAACGAAATCTGACCGTGACGTCAAGTTATAGACACGTGAAACTCTGAACCAATGACAGAAGTCGAACACAAAGACGTTTGGCTTACGCTACGGCTTGCAAAAGAGCAAGTTAAGCTGTTGTTGGTGAATAGGGGCATTAGAAAGAAATAAACAGTTACTATGTCTGACAGACGTCTCACTAGAACTTAAACAATGCATACAAATAACTGTTTAGACAATATTTTTGCGGCTGCACAGTCCAAGCGTGTTTCTATTAAACAATCCTCGTACGAATAGTTTTGATAAATGTAATGAATGTACTGAATGATAATTTGAAACCAGACCCCCAAAAGATGTGGAACAGCATAAAAGCAGTACAAAAACGCCAACACAATTATGAAAGCGACTAGTTTTCGTAACAGCTGAGCATGCCGCCGTCCAAGCTAGTTATCGACTTCCAAGAGTTGTTGGAATGGTCTGTCACATTAATGACCTGATGTTGAACTTATCGAATCAATAGTGGGCGATATTATTTATCTATAAGCTCGAAAATACAATGTCATGGCAGTAAGAGAATCCACAGGTTGGCCGATAGAGACTGAGGTGTCTTAACCAAGTCGGCCCTCATAAACGGCGTACCACAAAAGCACAACTTTCAAGAGGACTTCATACCAGATCGCTTACTCATGATGGAGCTCTGAGTTTGTATAAAGTATTGCAGCATGTGGTTGCATTTTCCGTACACCAGCTAATCAAAATGCAAGATGCCGTTCACGTCGAAGAAAAACGTGGAATATTACTTTTCCATTTTTTATGGAGGAATGAGTCTTGTTTGGGCGCCATTTCATACTCATCCTTTTTGCGACCTAATCGAAGGGGTGACAGTGATTTTCGTCTGCGGTCACAGTTCTCGAAGAGAACCGGTCCCCCTTTTGTTTCTCCCCATTTGGTAGTAACGAAGCAGATACTCCAGGCAAGAACCCATTCACCTAGTCTTTTCCTCTTCATCAAGATGCTTGAGGACTAATTGCGCGCAACCCTTCCTCTATTCCAGTCTTCGAGGGAGAATAGTGTCAACAGTTCCCTTACTCATGGACAGTGTTTCCGCAATCTCGTGGGCAATGATTCGGCGATTATTCCTCACAAGATTGCCCACGGCAGCAATCGATTCAATGGTAATGCCAAGTGTGTTTGGCCAGGTCTCGTATGTCCTTCGTGCTCATACGTCCATTACACCATCTTAACATTATACACGGTGCTGGCTCTTATTCTTATATACATCCTTCATATGATGATAAATTTTAGCTCGATCTGCTGCCATTCATGCAGAACAATCATCCCTGCCTCTAGGAGGGTTTTGAACCCGCGACCTGTGGCTGCGCCTTTGCTCTTTCGGCCTTAAGACAATTATAATTATCTTCAAAATGAGAAGCGGATTTTTTTGAATAAGCTTAAGAATACAAAAGTAAATCAGCGGCTGAAACAGAATAAAGTTGAAATTTTACACGATAATTCTTCAATGTAAAGTTCTTGCTTCTCTGAATGTTTGTTGCCACGAATCCACAAGCTTTTTAATCTCGTCTGAGAAATGTGAGGAGATTAAATATTAACTTTTAAATGCACGGCTTTATTAATTAAACGAGAGAGAGAAAGATAGCTTGCCTCCACATTCTGCTATGTACATTATATAGAAAACCCTTTTATGTAGCCGAAAATTGCATATTGAAAATTATTTTTCAAGTCGCTTATTAGATGGGCTTACTGATTAAATTACCAAGTACGTTATCGTTTCAAAACAGTCTTTATATGGTTTTTGAAAATTATATTAAGATTTAATGCACAGAGCCTGTTGATGAGCAAGTAATTATACAGAAGGCAGACGCGATCGATTTGAGTATTAGACAAAATGTAAGCGGCGATTTCATCCTTATATTACAAGTAGTGTGATTTAATCAGCAAAACTTAAATTAATTTCTACAATTTTCGGTAACCACGCGATTTAACTTCTACTCGAGATTATTAAGATTTTTTGAAACATTGCATAACAACTGTAATAAGAAATAACTATCCTATTTCATTCTACTTTAAGCTTGAAATCAATACAGAGGCATGCTTATCCGAATCGACTAGAAGGAATTTTCCATAAGTATGAATTATTATAAATATTCCAAAATGTAATTTCTGTCCAGTATCAAAACTATCGCGAGAGGGTAAGCATAGTTCTTTGCAGAAATGGGAAAAAAACTGGTAGTGACCATCAAAATGACGTAAACGAATACCAGTACAGGTAATGGAGAACAGTGAAATAAGGTAAAATTTATGCAGAAAATTCGTCTGGTTATCAAATTGCCTAGGCTGCTCCGAATTAATAAAGCTCTGCACGAAAAAAAGTATCTTCATACAATTCTCAAACTAACTAATAAATGCATGACTGTCAATATTAGAGTTTGACTAATTTTGGGCGAAGACCATTTACCACAAGGGTATATCGCAGTTTATTAAAAGAAAAGAGTAGGAAGAAACGTCTGTACGAATTTGAATGCCATATACATTGTGCCACCTGCGTCAGCCAGTGTAAAAATATGGCAGAAAAATTGGTGATACGCGGGCTCCTTCGTCACTATTGGTAAAAGGGGACCAGTGCGCGAGCAGCAGCCGCCGAAATTTGCAGGGTGGAAGGTCAGGGTGTGACCAATGAACGGACAGAACGACGATGGTTCTCCTGTCTTTTGTCTGGTGACATGGGCCTGGAAGATGCGCCAAGGAGCGGAAGACCAAAAGAAGTGGATGACGCAGCCCTACGGCAACAAGTAGAACAAACCCAGGCAGCACCACCCGTGGAAAAGCGGCGGACATCGGGACATCAAAATCGAGTGTGGTTCGACATCTGCACGCCATGGTAAAGGTCAACAGGAGCTGCCGAGTTGTGCCCCACGAGCTGACGCCCGCGCAAGCACAACAACGGGTGAAGGTGTGTCGTCAACTGCTGGAAAAAAAATCGAAATTCTGCCACATCCAGCATACAGCCCCGACCTGGCACTTCCGACTACCATCTCTTCCGGTCCATGGCGCACTTCCTGCGTAGACGGCGCTTCGCCAATGTCAGTGAGGTTGAAGACGCCGTGCGTGACTTTTTCGCCCAGAAACCGGAGGAGTGGTTTCGCGAGGGCATCCGCCAACTGGCTGATCGTTGGATGAAGACCATCAAGCATGATGGACTCTGCTTTGAAAATTAGCAATAACTTTCATCGAGATCTGTGAGTTTACCTAGAAGAGAATTTGCAAGTACGCTGGATAGAACGAAGAGTTGTAGTTGAGTTCCCAGAACGTTCTTCTATTTCTTACATATAGATACCTGTGTTCTGCCAAAGGAGACCCTAAAGGCTCCATGTATCGTAGAAAGCAGTCTACTTCTTAACTTTGGGAAGAAATTGAAACGGGGTGTACAGCAATCCCAATTCAAGCATCAGTTCGACGTATTATTAAGTGTCTGGAAGCTAATGGCAACCACTTTAAGCATCTCTGTAATTATATAGGTCAAAGGTAAATTGTATTCATCTCGTGATGCCTGAGTAAGTCATTCGTTTATACATGTTTATGCCTGATTCTCTATTTGTTTGAAAAGTAATATGGGGTCTACATTTGTCAAGATATGATAACTGGTTTTGAAGTTGAGTAAAAACCAACAAATTACTTTCCAAACAACACAGAAAGGCATGAAATTTGCTAGATGATCACGATCATGAGCCGGTGCAAAGAAATATTACAGATACCTTACTAATTGCTTACATCGACCAAAAGCAGAACTTTTTTTCAAGAGATTCTCTATAAGAGCATGTGGAAATCATAGGATTTTTTTTATTTTTTCAGCTATAAGAAATAAAGATTTGCAGTTCAATGTTAAAATTAACGTAGACATTCACTTTCTCGTAAACGTATGCACGAAAAGAGAAACCTATATATCAGATCCAGGGGAAAGTTTTTTCGTTTCTTTACCCTTACTTTTTGAATGGCTACAATCCTCTCGTAGGATGATTTGAATAATGCAAATTTTTTGATATATTAAAGAGAAATGATTGGTCATTCTTTTGCACTTACTTGTCTAAGTGAAAATATTCAATTTTATTTTGAAAAAAACGTCTGAAATGGCACCTACATCACGAATAATTCGAGCCTGCCTATTGTATGAATTTAAACTTGGCCATAAAGCAGCGGAGGCTGCTCGTAACATTTGTACAGCATTCGGTAATGAGTCTGTCACCGACCGGACGACACAGAATTGCTCCAGAAAATGTAGAACTGGTGATGAGCGTCTTGAAGATTCTCTTGAGTGTTTGGTGGACAACAGCTGGTGTAGTGCATTATGAGCTCCAAAATCCAGACAAATATCACAGCAGACGTGTATGTTGGTCAGCTTCAACGTACACATGAAAAAAATCAAGCAAAAACACCCAGCTTTAGCGAACCGTAAGGGTGTTGTTTTTCTTCATGACAACGCACGTCCGCATACGGCAAAGCTGAACCGTGAGGCAATAAACAAACTTGCCTGGGATGTGTTACCTCATCCACCGTACTCTCCAACAGATTATCACCTTTTCCGATCTCTCGATAACCATTTGAGAAACAAGTGCTTCAAGACAAAAGAAGAGCTAAAACATGAACTGGGTGTGTTTCTCAACTGTAAAACTCGTGACTTTTATAAAAAAGGAATTTATGATTTAGTATCTCGTTGGGAGAAGGTTGTTGATAATGATGGTGATTATTTCGATGAATAAAAAATTCATTTATGCATTAATCTGAGCGCCAATTGGAATATTTGCAAAAACGAAAAAACTTTCCCCTGGACCTGATATTACCGATATTCTATGAGCCAAGTTAATATATTTAAGCAGTCATTCGAGTTATGATAGCATTTTTAATAAACATAACTAAAATGCTGGTAACGTTTAAACAACTCACAAAATTTGACTATTTTTTTTACTTAAACAAAAAGTTCACTTTCCATAAGTAATGAAATTATAAACTCAGGTTGAAAACTTTATATTTAAATAAAAATTACGCGTAAGCATTTGTTGATTTTGATGGCTCTTTAATTCTATAATTTTGGGCAGTTCTGCCTAAAGTTAACCATTTGTTTCCATAAATAAGTGTAAAAAGACGAAGAAACTTGAAATGTGAGCCAGAACAACATAAAGCAGAATCTAATCTATGCGATATAACGAAACTGGACGAAAGAAAATTTTCAATTTCCGTCTTTAAAGTCGGAATCGACGTTTCTATTTTCCATCATTGAGAAAAATTTTCCTCGCCATTTAATTATCGAACTTTCACGAATTGCCTGTTCATAATTCATTCAACAACACGCCCTCTCTAATCACTCGTGACTCTAATGACAAAACAACAACAGCGAAAACTATGAAACTTTCCCGAAAACGTTATTTAAAATGCCTTAATTGGCACTCGCGGATATTTCATTTTAATGGAAGCTGCAGCCTTTTCACTTTGTTTGTTCTTTGTTCTGCTCCACAGTTTAGTTCTCTGTTAAAACGTTTCCATCTGGGAAAGCGTATTGTTTGCACGATAATGTAGCCGTCTAATGGAAGAGAGAGAGAGAGAATGGGCAAATGACAGAGGAGGGGAAGTGGGACACAGATGAGAAAGAGGGGGAAGTTAACAGAAAGGGGGTTTTGAGTGAGAGGGAAAAGAGAAGAAGAAGTGCGCATGCTCCGATTGCGATGCACTTTTGCCATTCCCAGGCGTATGACTGTACATCTCCGGATTGCCCCCATCGATTAATATTCACGTGTTATAGCTTTGCATTTTAATAAGATTCGAATTCAAGCGGCAGTGAGGAGGGCGGATGGAGAGCTGTGACCACCACCTGCAACTCAAAATGAGAAACTCTCAGTCGTGATGGAATTCCCAGAGGTAGAGGAGGGGCTGCAACAAGCCCACCTTTAATTACGCAACTTTTATTGCCCCGCTCTTAAAACCATGTACGCGTGCGACCGGGTGCATAGCAAGGGGCTCTGTCAGGGCCTCACCCCTTTTAACATTAAAAAGGTCTCGTATTATTCAAGAAACGGAATGAATGATGAGGTTTAATGCCGTTCTCCTGCTCCACTAATGCAGCGTCAGAATTATTAACCCCCAGGAAAGATATGAAGGCCTACTGATTTCATGACAGCCAAATAGAATTAAATTTCGGTCACTGAAAAATTCAATTTTAGAATTCTGGATCCAATGAAGTACAAACACAAGAACAACATTTACTTAGGACAAATGAGTTAATCTGCTAAATTAAACTTTGAAAGAAGCTAAATTAGAGATGGGGCATTATTTAAGCGTTGTAATTTTAAACAATCATCATTTAATTTGAGTTGAATTACATGAAGCGACGGACAGTGAAATGAAGCATTATGATCAAGATAAACCCTTTTACAGCTGCGAAAGTGTTTCATTATCCTAAATGAAACATAATTGACTGCATGTCGAGCTTAATCGTGGCAAAATTTCCCTTTCTTGTAATTACATTTTTGAATATTAAAAAAAAATCCTCTTGACAATCAATTCTGGTCAGGATTGGCAATGGTTAACCGTATGTATTTTCAGCAATCAATGACCTTAAGACAATTTCACATAGAATTTTTGCATTTATCATCAGTAGATGGCACCACAGGAAAAAATGATGCAAAAACGTCGGTAATATTATGCTAGGCTACATAAATGATTCAATTTCGCCAATTTCAAAACAATGTATTTTCCAAAGTATTACACATACAGAAATCATTGATACATGAAAATAACCGTAAAATACAAATGTTCTACCTGACCCTCTGGTCACAAGACATGTCCAAATTCTCCTTCACTTTCTCCAGTGACGGTTTAACCTCTGACAAAAATTTTCTCGGGCCTTATCTTATTGGGTTTAGAACTAAATATAAACAAAAAAATTAAATATAAATATATACAGCGCCCTCTTGGAAGATTATTGGGGCCCCTTTTCACCCACGGGCCCAAAACAATTGTCTTGTTTGTTTATCCGTAACTGACACTCCGCTGTTTCAGCTGACACGATTTTCCGTTTACAATCAATGTCCTTAAATTGTCGATACCACCCAAAATGCTCTTCTTACATGGTGGTGGTTCTTTTCTGAATGGATGCTGCACTACAATAACAAACGTATTGTATGTACACATCACATAAATTAGAGAGCTTAAAAATTGGAAAGAACCAAAACAAGCGTTTTAATATAAGGAAACATGACATCCATACAAGTAAATTATAGTTATGTGCCGGCAACATTTGAAAATAATAATAATGTGGGCTACAAAATCATTTCTTGATCTTCCCTCCTTGTTTTTGCAAGCACTCCTGCAATCTGCTGGGCATGCCATCGAAAAACGACTCCAACAGATCAAACGACATATTGTCCCACATTTCTTCTACCAGACGTTTCCAATCATTGAAATCTGTTGGGCCGTGTTTGGCAAGAGCACATTTACTAAATCTGTGGATGGTGAACGGCCAACTGTGCAATACGGCGTCGATCATTAGCCCTCTAGTATCTTGGGCATACCTGATCCAGCCTTGCGTTCGAGGTCTTCTCCTGAATCCAATTTCTTCATTATTCGGTAACATGTTCTCAAAGGTATACTGATCTTTCGCTGGTCTCCTGTCTATTTCTGATACCACTTTCCCAAAGAACTCTGAGTGTGTTTCTATTCTATTGCTCCATTGCTCATATTATCCATAAATTAACTATGCCACAACCTTGCGTTAGTTATATGGCTTCAATGTGATATACCTGCCCTACCTACGTTTATAACGAACCCATTCACCGATTTTGCATGTTGTAAGGTCATTATTTTACTTGCACTTTAACATTATGTAAATACTGCAGTTTTGCCAATTTTATGCTCCCTACTTTATAACTAATTACTCTTTTCCTGCTTTGTCGCCATTTTGTAAAGGCATTGCACTCGTGCTGCCAACTGGTGTATAACGATGCAAACTTGGTCAGAGAAGTAATACGAGGGTCGGCCAGAAAGGTAAGAACGAGTGTATCTCAACAAAAAACAAAAGATACCAAAACAAAACTTTATTTGCAACAAAACTATACCTAACACATTGTTATTGAGACACTTCTCATAATAAGGCATAATGCCGATGTTTTACTCATCTGCCGCCAATGACTGAATCCTAGCATCACGCGCTAAAAAACAGAACATCAAGTTCAAAAAGTGCTATCTAGTGCAAGAGATGTGGAATGTCATCTGCATGGATTGCGTTGATTCATTACAACGCTCGGCCTCATGCAGCTGCAGCAACACAACAAGAATTGCAACGTTTCAAGTGGGACGTTTATGACCATCCCCTTACAGTCCCGACTTGGCGCCTAGTGATTTTCATCTTTTCCCAAAAATGAAAATGAAGGGGAACACACTTCCAACGTGATGAATCGCTTAAAGAAGCAGTAAAGTAATCGGCATTGAAAATTTTGTGAAATGCCTCAATAACCATGACGATTAAATAGAAATGCCCTCTTAGGTTCTCGGAGATTTGTTGGAAGAGAATATTACAATCGAATATGTAGTTCTAACATATACCAAACTTCTCTATGGGGTTATGATCTGGGCACTGGGGCGGAAAGAGTAAATGACAGAAGTCATCCTCCTGCTCGCTAAACGCTGCTAAATTAATAGTAAGTGATGAACAGTAACACTGTCGTCGCGTGCCGTCATATGCAATATAAGAATTTATCATTGCAGTACGGACTTGGTCGGCAACAAGGTGCGGGTACTTGGCATCTAAGTACTGTACATTTCCTAAGTTTAACGAGGCAGGCTTTCATAGGAATGTCGCTGTTTTTTTTTTTGAGAAAAATGCCATTCGAGTTTTTGATTATCTGGGATGTTTAGAGCTCGTGATACAATGAGATAAGCATTCGAATGATTAAAAACTCCGTGGAATGCACCCGACTTTCCATGAAATCAGGCTACCAGTTCCATATCAGCAGAGGTAGTTCCACATCAAGATACCACTACCAGAACCTTAGAAGCTGCTTTCAAAGTCAGCAAAATCCCACCTTAAACAGGAAACAAAGCAGCAGCCTTCTTAATGGAAGACGTTATCCTCTTTGCGATTGAAAAGTTAGGTTATTAGCTCATCAATGCTAATCACTTTTTGACATTCAAGGAAATGTGCATAAGGAATTTGTTCCAACCTGGGTAAGATTGTTAACGGGATGTTATACTGCGAGTTTAGATAAGACTGAGAGAAAAACTGGCTGCCGCGTGTGAGGGACTTTCTGATTAAAACTAATATAACGGTTTTGCGGCGTGCTGACTAAATTGAAAGATTTAATCAAAATTGCAGCATTTGCTAAATACGCTACAGCCGGCAGAATTCTATGACTGTTTTCAAAAATGGAAAACTTGCTAGGATCGTCGTAAACAGAAACCAAGGTGACTCCTTTGAAGGTGACGGTGGAAATTAGGACCTGAAATATTCGCGTTTTTACGAGCAATTTCTCGGAAATTTTCGGTAGGACCTCGTACATTTAATAAACTTGCTTTTCTCTTTTATTATACTGTAATTAGAGTCATTTCCATTTGCTTCAGTGTACCAAACAGCGGCACCCTAATCGAGGACCTTATTTAGGAAATAGGTATGCCAAATTTTTAATCAGGATTCTCGTTCTATTTACCCTTAAAAATTCTTTAATTAAAGTGAGTATTTTGTTGTTCAGGCGAAAATTTACTGAAGGGATTTTACTTTAACGTAATCTATTGCTCCTAAACTGAATGTCATTCTATTATCAATCAATAGTAAAGTATCCGGTAAAATCATGACAGTCTATTCTGGAAATTTGCTGTGACTTTATTCTGCTATGAATTAACAAAGTGACAATCATAAAATTTTAAATGAAACCTTTTCACTACTTAACGTATTAATAGAACTAACCGTAATTGAATTTGTAATAGTATTACAAATAGGTCTCCAAATTAGGGGGGCGGGGCACAATGCCTAATTCGAAAGAGGACGTCATTTCGAACATTTATTGTAACATCTAAAGTTTGCTGCTAAAAATAAAAGCCAACATTTCAACTAATCTCTGTGATACTTTACTTTCATTTAACTTCTCAAACTTAGTACTTTACAGGCAGCTAAACTTTGATGCGTGCAACTATAAACTCACCCTGTATTATCCAGTCAGGAGCTATGCATATCTCCCCGGCAAGTCCTGATTGGATAATTTTCTCCTTGATTCGGTATGTACAAGGTGTAACAAAATCAGTAGGCTGGCTAAACGCAGTCGACTTCTACAACTCAAAAATAAGGAAAAAAGTTTATATAAAGATATGTCCTTGAAGAATTAAAACCACTTGACTTATTCACTTAATATTGTATAACATAGCCTTCTAGATCTGCCGATCTCAACCATTTGGATTTTTAAGTATAGGGATATCTAAAGTTTATTGTTTATTCCACTTCTGTTCATAATATTAAGGATCTTCAACAGAGCGTAGAAGACAGATGCCAGGATATTAGGGGTACACTGAGAGTGAGAGGCAATCCTGGATCCTACGAGCTCAGCCGTGACCACCGAGAGAGAAGGCTTCCGCAATGAAACTGAATACATTGTTACATCATCTTAGATAGTGTTATTGGCTCTTTTGATGAAGTTATCTTCGAAACGCGCCAGCCGTTTAATAAAATACATTTGTTTTCAGTTATATGAGACATCTGTTATTTATTTATTTTTAATATCAGATTGTTGCAAAAGTTTTTTCCGGATTTTTATTCCAACACAAAAACGATTGAACTTGAATGACAGATTCAGCTCATGCAGATGCCGGGCAATGGTTGAAAAGTGAACCTTGAACTGTTCTGCGAGTTTCCTCGTTGTTATATTGTGATCTTCGTCAATTGCTTGGCGTAGATCACCATCTGAAATCATGATTGGCCGACCAGAGAGGTGCATCTTGAAGAGTGCTATCTCCGCGTCTGAACCGGCGATACCATTCTTCTATTGTACGTAAACTAACAGTGCCATCACCTAAACGTTGGCAAATGTTTCGGTGACATTGCGCAGCACTGATCTTTCCAGAATACTCGAATATGCTCGCGTGAAAGGTCCATTTCAGACCGTTGATGGCACTCACAGATGTATAGTCAGAAAGTGGATTCTTGGATGTAATATAGCAAAGATATTCAGGAATCGAATGCAATAATTTGTTTGAAAAAATATGAACACCTCCCTCGGAGAATGAGCCCTTCTTGGGCACGGGTTCTAGAACCGGAAGAAACTTTTGCAACAACCTGATATTTTAAAAAGTAGCTATGTACATGCGTTGAAAATTTTAAGTTTTTTCGGACAAGAAAAAACAAAATAAAAAAAAAACATCAGACTTCTTCATTTCCAAATAAAGTATTCTTTTCCAATAAAGTCTTTACTAAACAGCTTTCTTAAAATGTTGTTTTCGAAGCAACACGCTGTATATCTATAGCAAATCCGATTAACATCGGAGGGGCTTATTTGATTAAACGAATAAGACTATATAATTTGCAAGAGATTTAGAATAAATTTAAAATAATGTTTTCAGAATAGTTTTAAAATTTTAAATTACGATGGCAAAATCCCAAAACATACATTATGCATTAGATTAATGTTTTCCTGGTATCATTATGAATTTATCGTTTTATTGATTATTTTTCTTATAAGAAACAAATAACAAAACGGTGTTGACTTTGTCGGAGAGGCTCTGCTTTAGTGAGAACAGTCGTCATCGGTGCGGGCCGGCGCAACCCTTTAAGATCGCCGCTGTGTTCGGCAAGACTCGCGGGACTCAACTTCCGAGTCCATTTGGAAAGAATGGAGGAAGGTGAGGAGGGAGAGGGCATAAAAAAATATGAAAGAAAAAAAAAAGATAGGGGCAGCGAAAAAGCATTTTTAGCTATTTTGTCAAGTAACACGAAGTGGAATTCAAAACGTCTCCTAAAAGTTTTATGATTTCATGTTTATTCTGCTACGAAATCTTAAGTTTAAAAGAATTCCTTGGACTTCAAAAATAGCAAAACAACAAAACCGAGAGAGAAAGAATGTGCCCTAGTTGGTAAACGCAATTTCCTATTCTAATTTCGCCTTTATCCCGTGACTAGTAATAAGGTAGAAAGGCCAGAAAGGGTTGAGGCTCCGCCCTTGTTTTTATTTCATTATTTATTACCAATAATTAAATGCATAAGTTATTTGTTGACATAGTTTAGCGAGAGCTCTTATGCACTCCAAACGAAGGAGAAGAGGAAAGGTTTATCTTTACTTTGTTTTCTTAGCGCTACAAAATCCTTATCTGTGTAATTTGAATAACAGTGAAAAATTGAATATTCGAATGCCCTTCGGCAGCGTTAACCTTCTTTTGAGCATTTTGATTTAAGATTGGCTACCAAAAAAAAAAGATCCCCAAGACGACCCTTACTCCTCCAAAAGATTGAAAGAGCAAACATCTTAAGGATTTCCATTGTTGTCTAAAAATAAACATTGGACTTTAAATCTAATATGAAAAGTCCTTGCTTGCATATTTGTCATCCATTTTAGGACCAACTACCTCCATTTCAAGGAACTTTTTCGTTTTTTTTCAATGGGAGAACGAACAGAAAAATCGTAAACATGTTTTCGCTTTTGAGTTTGTGTAATTTTATTATTTTTTTTTTTTTCGGATAAAAATATTTTCGATTTCAAGTCATTCCTTTCAACGCCTTTATTCATCAATTCAAAAGGCTTTCAAAAGTTATTCTTATTATTTCTATACAAGTTTTTTATTTAATTTTTGCTTTATCATCCCTTCATCTATTTTTAAAAAACGGCAGATCGTTTGTACAAATTTAGATAGACTAATATGGAGTTATTCTTTTTTTTTTTACTCACTAATAAGCATCAAAAGTTTTTGATCCTGACTAAAGAGAAAAATACTATAGATGTTTTTTTATTCAACTATGCATTTTATATATCTGATTAATCTATAAAATTTTAAAGGAAATGAACACTGGATAAAAAGATCAGGTCCATATAAGTTTCAATACTGGAAGCATATACAAGGCGTTTTTGAACTCTGCACACAAACTTCACAGGGTGACAGGTGATAACATACTGAATATTTTTTTTTACCAAAGAATGGATGTTCCAAAATTCACCATTAAATCGCTACAGGTAAAAAAACGAACACGTCTGCCTCGTCCTGTTTCATGACTTAACACGGAATGTCCCACTTTCTCGTTGAAATGTTCTAATGTTTGGTAACCTTCGATTGGGGTATCGTTCATGGCTTAACCTACGAGCAAAAGTGGCATTTCCATAGTACTCCATACACAAACTGTATGTCTGCAAATTCTTCATTGGTGTATGCTGTCATAAAGTACAAGAGTTTCCAGGAGGAAAACAACTACTCCAAAGGTTCAAGCAGTCAACGGTTAACTAAAAACACAATGAAAATATCAAGGTCTAATTTTGTGTTGAGTTATGCTTATCAAGATCTTGCATGCATAATTCAACTGGTAATGGATTGAGTATTTCCAACATTTTCCCCCTGTAGCAATATAATGACGAACTTTGGACCATCCATTCTTCAGTAAAAAATGTTCAGTACGTTATCACCTATTGCCATGTGAAGTTTGTGCAGCGAGTTCAAAAACACCCTGTAGATGTACGAACGGAATATAAAGGGAGAACAAGATTTATGCAGGGTGTCCAAAAAAGTCCGGTAACATGGCAGATATCTCAAAGCTGCCAGGTAGGCGAGATCTGATGAGTGTGATTTATAAGTAATGGTGGGGGGGAGTCATTGCCGCACTCAAATTTGACTTTGACCCCCAAATTTAAGGTCATCCATTTGCTAACTCGAAAACTATTAAAGATCGAGAAAAATTTCCGATTGCTACCCTGTAGAGTAACACCACATAAGTCTAAAAACAATTTTTAATCACACCCTTCCTCTTGAAAGATTTTGAGAAAACGCAGAGAAAGAATCACTCGAGGTCAGGTTAGGCTGGCCAGGTTGGCTGAGGTTTGCTTCCCTGCAATTCAAATGTGTTAGAAACCTCAGCCAACCTGACCAGCCCAACCTGACCTTGAGTGACTCTTTCTCGCCCATTTTCTCAAAATCTTTCAAGGGGAAGGGTGTGATTAAAAATTGTTTTTAGACTTATGTGGTGTTACTCTACTGGGTAGCAATCGAAAATTTTTCTCGATCTTTAATACTTTTCGAGTTAGCAAATGGATGACCTTAAATTTGGGGGTCAAAGTCAAATGTGAGTGTGGCAATGAATTCCCTATTACCCATAATTCACACTCATCAGATCTCGCCTATCAGGCAGCTTCGAGATATCTGCTATGTTACCAAACTTTTTGAACACCCTGTATAATAGTATCTACAGACAAGCTGTAATTAGTTCTTATTAGAAACTTTTAAGTAAATTAATAAACTTCAAAGTGAAATATTTAGTATTTTAAGGAAGGTCGTTCGGGAACTAGCAGTCGTTTTAGAATTAAAAACTAGTCGATAAAGATTTCTAAATAAAACTTTTTATCTTCTACATAGATTATTAGGCTGTTCTTTAGCTTAGTAACCTGGGCATTTAGGAACTGATCATAACGTGCCAAACATTTTTGGGATTTTGTTTGTCATACAGCTCCGCCGCTAGTCAATCCCAAAATGTAGTGGCTGCATCCTTCAGTTTCGAGAAAAGTTGGAAGTCTTAAGAGTCAGGCCCAGGCTGTAGGGCGAATATGTTGTCCTATTTTCTCGTTCTTCTTTCTCGGTTTAAAATTTCGACGCCATTATCACGAGGTTGAATCACCCATAACATCCTTGATTGGACGATAAATCTCACACATTTTGCCCTCGGAAATCGAATAATAGAAGTCACTTCATACGGGGAAGGGTTTTCAACTTTCTTGTTCGTTTTAAACACGCACAAAAACGAACGAATGCTCATAAGAGATGAAATTCACACGATATATGAGAAGCAAGTGACTTATGGCAATATTCATCACGTCAGGATAATCTGAGAGTTAGGATTAGAGTTAATACAAGAAATGGTATTTGAACGTTACTCTACTGGATGACGAGAATCACGCGTTAAGGTTTAACTCTGGGTTACCCAACTTGCACTTTTAGCTCGAGGTGGTGAATACGACCGTAAGACTAGATGATCCGGAATTGGTGGGATTCTTTGACCTGAGCGGGTATGATGCGCAAACGAGTACGACTTTCCAAACCGCTCTAAAGAAAGAGGTGATGATAAAAGGGTTTCTAACGTTCAACTTGTCCTGCGTTCAATTATAAACACAATAAAAAATGCATCATAATTCGATAAGTATTCAATCATGAAACGTTGCTGCATGTACAGAGATTTCTGCTGACACTTGTCCCACGTCGTGTTCTGCTGCACTTTAGGGTTGGTGGAAAATAGTTTGAGCATATCTTTAATTAGTGTTTTGCTTTGAAGTCGCCAAAACGAATAGCCTATATTTTTTCGGTTTTATCATTTACATGTGAAGAATAAAGTCAGCCCTTTGCATGTGCAATAGAAATGTTTCAGTTTTATATTTGAATTATCTATTCATGATTGGAAATTGGTCCCTATCTATGGTTTATGAGATAAATTTTTGTAAATGTCCTATAATAACTTGCATAATCAGGTCATCGGAAGGTCCTCCACAGATAGCCTACCCACAACTTCCGATTTATTGGTAAACTTCACGTTTTTGATCACGTGATTTCTATTTGACTTCGTTCTTTTCATTAACAGTTTTTAATTCTACGATAGTTATCAAGTAATTTGAGGGGTATAGACTTTTCGATCACCCTGTATATACGTATTTTTATGCTATTTAACTGAATTAATATACTGGTGGTATCATATCTTTTGATGTGATATTAATTAGTAGCACTTAAAGCAATATAAGAAAATTACAGGATTTATATAGAATATTTAATTTGCATTTTAAAGTGCTTTTTGAGTAAACATGCAAACTTTAGAATTATTTGTTTAGATTTAAAAATATGATCAAATTCAAAGCTGGTATGAGCACAAGTCATTAGTATAACTATAAATTTTCCATGCGTTTTCCATATCAAGCTAATTTTCTTCTGCATCTTCAAAATCTAAACATTATCCATAAAAGATGAAAAACACAACAAAGAGAATTTCTACCATTTTTATTAAGACTCAAAAGCAATGTTTATATCCATTATGGCGCCGAGTTTCATTATCTCGCTCCTCTTCTACTTTTCTAAGCATTCTATTTTCCAGCGCGTAATATTATTTTTAAAGCTTGGCAATTCGTTTTCTGGTGGATTTCCTTTTGCATGGAGCCACTTTAAAAAGCGGTTTCTTGCCTCCGGTTGCATCGGTCGTTTTGTTGCGTGGGTGGATACGGCAACGACGTCGAGAGACACTCGTGCCAGGAAAATTATGACGAATGAAAGAAGACGGGGTCTAATTTAATTCGCCACCATCGATTGGGAAGTCCAACCATGGCTTCGAAGAAAAGAACTGCACAGTTGAAGTGGGACCGGAGATCCATTCCGATTACAAGGCATGGCAAGTGACCAACGTCAGCTCTGTTGGATGACGACCCTCACAAAAGACTCCTTTTGAACGAAGACAAATTCAGCAAAACATCAAAAAGCGCCGTCAAAACGCAATGTACATTTTAATGCGTTTAAAATCTTATTGCAATGCTTAAAAGACTTTAAAGCGGTTGTTTATAGAGCAATTTTGTTTTTGAAATTTGTGTAAGTCAGCATGTCTCCACGTTAAGATTTTGCCTTATAAAAGGAGATAAAGCGACGAGGAAATATCCTAGGGCTTCAAACAATTTCGCTTTTCAGTTTACTTCCCTCGTTAAGAGTTTTCTATATAGTTTGGGCTCTTTTGTGCTTGTGTTTAGAACATGAAATTAAATTTTAATCAAGTGCAAGGACGCTTATCAAACAGGCTTCTTAAAGAGCTTAGAGAAGAGAGACGACTTCATTTTATCTCCTAATGAGTTTGTTTTCGGCAAATTAGAAGGAGAAAAACATTTTATGTGGTGGTAATTTGTATAATCAAATTTAGAAACTTCAGCTTTTTTTTTACCGTCTTTGCTAAGAGGATCAGGAAAAAATGTGCGGATTTCAGTAATCGTGTTAAATTCAATAGCAAATATCAGTGGAAATAGTCTCGTTTAGAGGTTGCAATTCTTCTTATTCACATTAGCAAATGAACGAGAAGCTTCTTTCTATTCAATAGCACTTAAAAGCAAACAAAGGGAAAATAGGAGAAACATACAGTGTATCAAGGTTCAGAGTTCTGAGAATTAATGAACGAGTACTATACAGATTGAACAGAATTTTTCCCTTTTCTAGTTCTGTCGCAACTAGCTTTCGTCCGTTATGAGCAGCAGCAGCAGCAGCAGTTTTAAGTTAATGCCTAAAACTCCGTTTGCTTTCATTATAAGCAAATTAAGTCTTCGGGAAATGCTGTTCAGCTTCTCAAACGGTTTTATCGTCAGATAAGGCCAGAGAATAGGTTTAACGGCCTCTAAGAGCAAGGTTCACGAAAATTAGCCGAATTTTCAAAAGGCGTGCTATGCAGATTAGCCTTCCTCGTTGCAAACGATTGCTTCGGTATTAAGAGGGGGGGCCACCATCGCCTATTGTTTGCCTCGAAGCCCACGTTGCCTTTGCCGCCAGGGACAAAAGCCATCCTCGCCGATACCAACCCCTTTTCCATTTTCCACAATAACACAACATTCTGCAAGAGCAGACGATTTTTTAATTCATGAGATTAAACTGCAAAGTTTTACAATAAATAACTTTTTTAAAAATTTCAATTGCTTTTCACAACTTTATTTTTTTTTTCTTTTTTTCTTAAAAAATGGGTTTTTTGTATAAATCATAAGAGCGAGTCCAGGATGCTTTTAGTTCAGGCTTAATTCTAGGTAGGAGTTATGAGCGATAAAAGAGCGCCACGTCTCCATTCGTTTTCTTCCCGTCGCTCGTTTTATGATTGCAGTAAACAAGATGAGCCTCGAGTTCATCCGCTCCAATAGCCAGCGGGCGGAGTGGATATGTGTATGTGTGTGGGCGCGTGTGTAGGAGCCAGGAACAGAGGGGGCTTTAACGGCAGGGGTCGCCCGCCAGACAGCGGGCCTGCTTGCCTGGTCATCCCCGCAATGCAACAGGAGATAGTCCGCACAAGACGAATGGTGTCACTTTCACAGAGTAAGTAATGGAGATTGGTCCGTTAACGACCTCTTTATATCTTGAAGGACTGGCAAAAAATCCCGTCTGAATTGTTTGGAGAAGCAAAAAACACACACATTCTTCCCTCACCTCCACCCTTTTTCCTCTCCCTTTTCAAGCTTTATTCACATATAACATCAGCCGCTTTGAAAATCCGAAAGTTATGGAAAATACAAAATACCCCATTACACTGCCACGACCCAAATTATGAGGAAGAAAATTCAGCTATGGCAAATGAGTTAATGAAATTCTGAAAACGTAAATATACGAGGGTAACCTAGTGCATTTTTTCCTCGGAAACTTATTCACGTTGATTTATTACCAATGTAATGTTTCCATTATGCATACCATTTTTCTACTTAATCCCATCTCTTGTCCTGTTCACGCAATTATGTTCTCACCGGATGAATCACGTCCTCGTCATCTTCAAGTCTTGCTTCGCGCAGTTAGTCTTGAGAGGACCAAAAAGAGATGAAAATCCAAAGGAGAAACAGCAGAGTACAATTAACCCCAAACTGACGGTTGTTTCCCAGTTTTTCAGATTTTACGTCTGTTAGAGCATTATTTCTGCTGGATTCTTGAGAAAGCGTAGTTAAGTTTGGTCAGGGTCTTCATGTACACATCTGTTGATTGTATTATCTCATGGTACTACATTTATACACTGAATGAGCATATTATTATGACCACGCCGTCAGTATCTCGTTGGGCCACCTTTTGCCTTTAATACTGCGGTGATTCTTTGTGGCATTGATTCCACGAGATGTTGGAAGGTGGTGGGAGGAATCTGACACCATGCCTGATGGATAGCACTGTCTAGTTGTGCTAGATTGGACGGTGGTGGATCCAGCCGTCTGATGGTTCGTTCGACTTCGTCCCACAAATGCTCAATTGGAATGAGATCTGGGGATTGTGCGGGCCACCGAAGTAAGGTAAAGTCCCCCTAATGTTCCTGGAACCACTCCTGCACAACACGAGCTTTGTGGCATGGCGCATTGTCTTGATGGAAGTAGCCATCTCCATTGGGGTACGCCATCAACATGATAGGGTGGACTTGATCGGCGACGATACAGAGGTATGCTGTGCCATCCAGACGTTATTCAACACGTATTAACGGACCCAACGCATGCCAGGAAAACATTCCCCAGACCATAACACTGCCCGCACCGGCCTGAAGGGTTGTACTCATGCATGCGGGGTCCATGCTTTCGTGCTGTTTCCGCCAGATTCTCACGCGGCCGTCTGCATGATGTAACTGGAATCGTGACTCGTCAGACCACATGATTTGTCTCCACTGCTCGATAGTCCAGTCCTTGTGCTCCTGAGCGAATTGGAGTCGTTTCCGCTTGTTGACTGCAGACAGCAAAGATGTGCGGACAGGTCTTCGGCTTCCATATCCCATGTGAAAGTGCATCAGAAGACCGTTTTGGAGGACCCTTGATTAAGGTCAGCAGTGATGTGATGCACAGTTGTTCTTCTGTTATCCTTTACTAGTCGTGACAGTCTCCGTTCTGTCCGATCATCAACCATCCGCGGGCGGCCACAACGCGAACGTTCAGACCCCGTCTTCCGGCTAACCGTCCAGTCTTTAAATACTTTAACCGTCCAGTCTTGAGCACCCCACGAATGCTGCTGTTTCGCTGATACTCGCTCCATAGCTCCGAGCACCTACAATCATCCCGCGTTCGAAGGCCGTTAAATCGCGTCGTTTACCCATAGTTGAAGAATGGAACACGTCTACTGTTGTCGACGACACTCAGCTTCCCTTTTTATATTGGTCCGGCCTGCTAGCAACATTGTGGCAACGTCCGTGTGCGCATTTGCATAAACATGTCAGGTGGTCATAATAATAATGTGCTCGCTCAGTGTAATTATTTCTTATAATTGGTTTCTATAATTTTTCAATTCCTATTGAACTGTCCCCATTCTTCTCTGTAAACAATTTTAAAGCACTACAAGAAGCCATAACTAGCAATGAAAATATTTATTTCTCCATTTTGTATCATTTAATTCCAAAATTGGAATGACGTCCTTTATTATAAGCCTTATTATCTCTGCTGCAGCCGTAAACATCTTCAGCTTTAGAAATTTTAAAACTGTTACATTTCATAGCAGTTCTTGCTTCAAAGAAAGTAGATCTTTATGAATATCTCTTATCCAAAAACAATACCAACCTAACAAGGATTGCAAAAGTATGTTCATTATCCTTAGCTCATCAAAACACAGCATCACTTCTACAGTGGTTAAAATGCAGCTGTCAGCTTATTATTCCTCTTTAAGTTCACTGCGCAAACCCAGGTAAGGCATGGTGGTTGTTTCCAGGCTTAAGAATGAATAAAATTCTTATATTTATCGGAAAATGAATAACCTAGGCTTAGACGTACTAGTTTAGTTTTGGCCATTCATTTATGACAAGATTATATTGGTATTTTTAATCTTATAAAGCGTATACTTACTTAAATAATTAAGGAGTATCTAATATGTATATTTAAACTTTAAAGATATGAGTGTTTGTGACGATTAATTCGAATCTTCAGCAAGCGATTGGACAAAACGGCTAATAGCACTGCCACTCTTTCCTCCTACCTTATCTAATATTAAATAAAAATAAAGCACTTCAGATAGAGCACTTTGTCATGTTTCCTTATTTGATCTTCGTATATTAGGATCATTCAAAATCAAGAGCACTTATGAAGAAAAATCTTACTGGTGATTCTTAGAATTTTATTATTGCCTTTTTTAAAAACTGATGAATGTAAGAATAAATACGTAGAAATTTCTAATATATAAAGTTCAAAATTGCAACTGGCTTAAGAGCCCTTGTCTGAAGATGATGCTGCTAATAGTGGCCACTCTGACTTGGTTGGTCGCATTTCGAGACTTCTGTAGCGGACTTCAAGAGGAACCAACGATGCGTCGTTCCAGAACGAAGTTGGGTTGGATTCAAGCAACAGCCCAAGGACCTTTGCGAGGAAAAGGAATCTTAGGGATCCATTGCATCAAAATGGGAGCAACTGCCGCCAATCCCCACGGGAGATTAGTTTTGAATTCCATCTTAGACTTTGCATCATTAACTTTCGAAACCCTTTCATTCGAACAGCATTTTGGAATGGGAACTGCATTACATTTGCTATTCCGCCGACTATTTACATTACATTTTCTTGGAGAAATTAGAAGCCTCGTTTGTAGGATAGACAAATTCGATGAACAATTCCTTTGAGTGATTCTATAATATATTAAATAAGAAGATTTCAATGATTGGAACTTCAATAGAAAACTTTTATGTTGTTGTCTTCGTGAAAATTTGCTTATATATATTCTAATCTAAAAAATAACATTTTAATTAATAACACTAGGATATCGCGAGCACGAGTTTATGACTTCTGTATCTTCTATGTATATTTCCGAGTAAAATCTCGGTTATAACACTGAGCCAATATTAAAAGCAAATTTTCTACTAGGTACAAAATATATTTCAAAAATATATATACTAGTGAAATACGGTAGCACTTTAACTTGAGAATTTTTCAACTTTTAAATAATAATAAAATGATAATAAATGTTTAATATCGTCTTTTTGGGTAAAAAAAAATTGGATTTCCCAGTTATTAATAGCGTTTATAACCCTTTATTAATAATGTTTATTACCCTGTAAAGAAGTTTTTGTCTGTACAATATTTAAGAAGTGGACGTAGGCCTACTGCGTTTTAAAGCTGGAATTCCTCAAAACAAGGCATTATTATTTCATTATTTTTCAGTAGCCGTCGTAACTGGTTCAAGCAATAGAACGCGAAGAAATTAGCGAAGAAGTTGAAATCATACGTGAGAAAGAGCGACGGATTAAAAATTTTGAAATGTGCAAGAAGTTTGGTTGGTCTTCTACGACTATTTCAACCTTAATGAATAAAAAAAAAGAGTTACATATCTGACCCTGTAAACAGTGGATTGATTCAGTGGTTCGAAACTAAGGAGTGCAGCATTTCCTTATCTTACAGGCTCAAGCAGAAAAATTTTCAAAAGAATTTGAGGAATGTGTGTGAAACTATGGTTGGCTGGATAAGTTTATAATGGAAAAATAATGCGTGGACAAGAGGAAACTTATGTGATATTAAAATTACAATCTAAAACACGAGAGCAATTTTAAAAAATTCGTTATTGAAATCTGATTCTGTTCGTGCGCCCCCAAACACTTGGATTCTTGAAATTCTGACTTTGGATTCTTAAATATCACAAAAAATAGGAATATTTCAAAGAAGTCAATCTCATAAAGAAGTCCCCCAAATTAGGGATCAAAATATCATGTATATTTTGATCCCAATATGGGGAAGAAATAGAGGGCCGGCCTCTAAGACATTCCTATTCAACTTTCTGATCATCTTTTAAAAATCCAAAATTTTTTGCGGACACAGGCGCGAAATACAGATTGAGATTTCAGTAATGAACATTTTTAGTTCGTTATTTTGATAATGGAAGCTCGCACATTTTCAAATGGTCAACAATGTTTTAAAGCTGGCCAAAATGAATAATTTTGACCGCCATTTTGACCATGTTCCCAAATAGATAGGACATCTGTGCCTACAATAACTTTCAAGAAATTCGTAAAATATTGACGACGGAACGAGCGATTTCGAGAATACAGTAACGATGCTTTCAATTAACGTCTTTCTGGCAATGCAGTACCACGCATTCATAAGCATAATCACACATCGTTTTTCATAAACATTATTCTTAAAATATACACTATTATAGGTCAGTTTACCATTTAACACATTCATTGATATACATAAATAAAGTTAAAACGAGCAAATTTCGTCAATTCCATCTAACTCGTTATAACAGAGTTTAACATATTTACTTTTCTATCCACAAAAATAAACATATTTTAACAGTAATATAGAACTTTAAAAAAATTTTAATAATTTTGAACGCTATATCAGGGTGGTCGATTTAAGTGAAGACATTGAAATAGTGCGAAAACTACGCATTGGTTTAAAACACGTTTGGAATGAAATTGAAGAAGCCTATCCAATGATAACAAAATTGACCCCCCCCCCTTCCATCCCTAACCCCTGGAAGTTGGGGGGGGGGGGGAACAAGAAATCTTAAATGGAAACCCCCGTTTTTTTATTGAAGATTTGGATTCTCCAGGAAAAAATACATTAATTTGGCCTATGATTGATATCATTTTTCACAGATGTCGCTGTACTAGAACATTACATTAAAATCGAACATTAAAAAACGGGGGCAGAGGTGAAGGTCGATTTTGCTGTAGTTAGATAGCTTTTTTAAAAATATTAAACACATATTTTTTTATTTTTTGATCTAACGTGTATTTCTCGAGATATTTCCGTTTTTTAATAACGTTCCAAACGTTTTTTGATCCGATGCGTAGTTTTCGAGATATTTCAATATCTTTCGACCACCCTGCAGATAAAAGAAAAACATGAAACGCATTCCTTATATAACATATATTTCTAAGAAATGAGCATTTCTTTAATGAAAATAAGATAATATTATATTTTTAGAGATAAAGTAACGATCATTCCTTTTTTTTATGCAGTTATCCACGCCTATCAAAACGCACGGCAATTATAATTAAAAGAAAATATTTTCAGGGAAAAAAATCGATATAAAGAGGTTTGTATGAAATTGAATACGCAGAAAATGCATTTAAAAATTTAAGAGTCCAAAATGCTTTTGAATTTGAATTTTAAATTTCTTTTTTTATTTTTATTTTTTTTTTTTTACATTTCGCTCTTTTATTCCGGGCCGGCGCATGAAAAACATATTAAAAATTTAAAATGTTTTCCCGCTCACGACGCAGAAGAAGAGCTGCAAAGAAAGCGACGATCTTCTGTCTCTTTTTCTTTGCTTTTCTCTTCTCTTTTCTTTTTCAGTCGACCCTGTCTTTTAATCCGACAAATATTGATTGCAATCAGTGCAATTAAACCTTTTCGGATCGGCTTCCGAGACACGGCCCTATGCAACTCGACATTTTCCCAATCTGGTTTCCGTTGCTGGTTGTACCTTCAGTCGGTGGATCAATCACTGAAGTACTTTCTTGATCTTCCGGAAGAATAATGATGCTTAAATCCCATTAACGGGCTTTCTCCCGGGAAATTGTAATTACTCTCTGCTCCCGGGGATTCACTGAGTTTGAGTGGAAGAATCTGCCCAGTATTGCTGATGGCGTACAAAGAAAAATTGGGTGGGTGGGGATAAAAAAAAAAAAAAAGGAGCGTGAGGAAATCCAACAACTGACCCGCAGCAAACCTAAGTAGAAGTGGAAAATACGCTCGTATAGGCAACACCCGCCAACCAAAAGAAAAAAAAAAAAGAGTAAGTTAAAAGAAGGGATACTACATCGTTGTTTTGTTGTCCTAATTACTCTTGTTCTCTAAAAAGCCAAGTACGACTTTAAAAGAAAAGAAAAAGAGGAGTGAAAAAGAAATTACAATAGCTCTCACTGGTGTTTAGCTCATATCGAGACTGAGAAATTTTATCCAACTGACCGCATTATTCATGTTTGTTAGCTTTTAAGGACACAAGAATTTCGAGAGGACTCGTCAAGATTAGAACAAACTGAGAATGTCCACAGAACCTCAATGTCCACAAAATGGTCGGTCGATTCGCTCGTGAAGTTTTAGCGGTGATGATTTAAAATGAGGTTTATGGGTTGCACATTACACTTACGCTGCCTAATGAAACGTAAACAGAGAGATGCAGCGCACGTGCCCCTTGTCGAACCAGAGCTTGATGATTTAATTGCCAACTAATTGCCCCCTTAACTTGAACTGAATAAAAAAATTTGGAAATGCGCCCAAAACTTTACTGCAGATTTCGAACTAAAAATATGTTTCCTCGATTTATTTGACCAGTTACTCTAATTATAATTTTTATCTTTCGGAAATAATTTATATGAATTTACGCGATTTATCAAAAAGGTGTAAACGATTATGTATAAATATATTTTTATGTACGGATGCCTAATGTCACTATATAAGGATGAAAACGCTCTTTCATTCACAATATATAGAGGACAAGCAGCGACATAAACAAAAACTCAAATAGGCCAAAACTGTCCAAATGACAATCAGCTGACTTAAATACATGAACGTTGTCCAAATTAGAACTGCAAGCTTATATAACGCATAGGAGAGTATTTTCATTCTCTCTGCTGAAACATCTTTACAGACCTTGAAGATTTTTTTTTCCATAATGGATAGAAATTTGCTTGGATTTTGGATTAGTCAGAATAGTGCATTTCTGGCCAGTATGAACTCAAATTTGACTTTTGCTCTTTCATAAGAGGCTTATATTGAAATCTTTAATATACGAGTCGGAATAAGTTGTAGTTTAAATATTGTGGAGGAAAAAAAAAAAAAAAAAGATAAGTGGTCTTCACCGATTAGATACAGTCGGAGTTCTACTTCACTTGCAAGAAAACAGTAAAAAGTAGTGAATAATTTTACTATATTAATACAAGCTACAAAGTAATAGGATTACAGGACTGCGTCGTCCGTCCACCTGTCAGCTTTGTTTCTCTCTCTCTCGTTTGGATATACAAAAGGACAAGTAAAAACTTTTGCAATATTCGCATTTGCTGCGGCAGTATTAGTCATCTGCCTAACATTGTTCAAGCTGCACACAATATTTAGTAGAAAGACTTATTTATTGTTATTCGTTCTTGTGTGCAGCATTTTATTTTATTGTTCTGTATTTTAGCTTTTCGGTCGCCTAAAAGATCAATAGTCAAAAAATGCTAATTAGGGAAATTTGGCCATAACTCTGCTGGAGCCACGCAAAACATTTGTCATGTGAAAGTGAAAGGTTCCGAGCCACAGATGCAACCGCATGGTTTAAGAAACTTTGCTCACATGAACGTAACCTCGACGATTAGACAAGTTCGGTAAGCCACGAACCGTCGAATCTGAGGCCGTGCGCCAAGCCATAGAGGAGAAAATCCAACAAAACGCGCTCGACGATTACTGTTGCATTGTCCCTCATGAAATGAGACCAGACTCTCACGTGTGAAAGAACTCCTAGAAAACCCACGCAATGTTAGTTTCATTAATTGATACGACGAAGAGTTGGTCTAGTTCCGTAATCCTAACACATAAAAACAATGATTGAGATCAGACTAGAGTCTAGAATATGCTGTCCAATGCAAAAGTTTCCAGCATAAGGTAATGCTCTAAGTGTTTTGAAATTCCGAGGTGATACACCACTAAGAATTCGTTCCAGAAGATCGATCCATCTGAACAGCTGGAGCGAATTCATACCATTTTGAAAGAAAAGTGTACAGCACTGGTGAACAGAAAGGCACGCTCTCCTACAGCAGAAGAGGACGCGAGGCCGCATACCGCTCGAAAAGACCGGAGAAAATCTCCAGGAACCTGCGGGAATCGAATTGATACCATAATCAACATACAGTCCAGATCAAACATTATCGGATCAATATTTGTTCCGCTCCATAACTGAAAGTTCTTTGTTTCGATGGATAAGATCTGCCGCGCGATCGAAGAACTAGCAGAAATATGGATTAATACGATGCAACATAATTTCATGTCTAGTATGTGATCAAAATTTTCCGGGCACCTGTATTTATGCACTGCAACCATGATTTTACGAAAATTAATGTGGTATTGAACCTCCGATTGCTTTTATTACATCCACTAGTTTTCGAGGAAGACCTTCGATCAGATTTTGATAGATAGGCTCAGGAATTTTCTTCCATTTTTTCCGAAGAGCGTTGATGAGTTCAGTCACAGGAACTGGGAGATATGGACTATCCCGTAGTCATCGCTCAAATTCATCCGACAGGTGTTCAGTGTGGTTTTATATAAGGAATTTGCGCCGGTCGCCCATTTCTTCAACCCTGTTTACCCAAACTATTCTTGCACACACCTTGCTTTATGAAAAGGAGCACTGTTATAAGGAACAGGAATGGCCCAAATTCAAACTGCAATGTAGAAATGTCCAGAAATGTCAAGGCAAGTTGCAAACGTCATAGTTTCTAATGTACTACTGGAAAAACTTGGCCCAAGTTAAGCCCGGAAAATGCGCCCCATACAATGATACCGCCTCCTCCGAACTTCATAGTGGGCACCACACAGTCAAGCATGAAGCGTTCGCCGGGCATCTGATACCAAAATGTGTACAAAGATCTGCTGCTCCATAAGACACGTTTCATTTTTACATGGTCCAGTTTGGTTGAACTGTATACAAGTCTAAAAGTCGCATCGCATTGATTCTACTGATGTGCGGCTTATAAGTAGCAGCACGGTTTCCATCACGAATTATGATCTTCAGTTCTCACGGATCGCAATTAAACGGTCGGTAATTCAAGCGGCATTTCGGAACTCTGTAGCGATAGCTTCAGCTAAAGACTTTGATTGCATCTTGTCACACGTTCTAGGTTTTCATGTTCACTATCTGTCATTATCGTTGGCTGCTTGATATTACTCCTTGAGATTTCTATAGTGGTGCCATTTATAGTTGAACGGCAGAAATTAAGCTTTCTGCGCAGGTGACATCCTGTCATGGAACACAATGACACTCACTAAGCTCAGTTGAACGACCTCTACTGCACTTAAATGAATCGCAAATGAATCCAGTAAGAAACGTTTCTTTTTATATTACCTTAGACATCATAGACATGTAAATCATGTCGCATAGTTTAGTTTTGAAGGGATATCTGGAAACGTTTGATCACATTTTGTATGCTGGCTGATTGATTCACGAATTATTTGTCCACCGGTTGACGAATCCAATTTCGGACTTAAAGGAAAGCGTAAAAAATCTCTAAATCCCAAAGAAAATCAAGATAAGAAATTTCGGATACATATTTTGAGGATTCTGCTTTCATTTTCAACAATGAAATTGAGAATTAACAATAAACCTAAAATAGAAAATATATAGCCTATTTTTCGAGAATGACAGTGCTAGAATCATTTCCAATGCGCCTAAGAAAAAGGATCATAAGAATCCAAAAATACGGATAAAATAAGACATTAAGAAAGGCAAAGTTAGCGGGAGATCTTTCTGCCAATGGGGAAGGGGAAAACTAGAAACAAATTTCCAATTTATCCCAAGGAGGGATGACATCTTTAGGATTTCCTGTAAGTGTTTTTAAAGTATTCCCATGTTTGAATGCAATCCTTAGCTTACAGGCGCTCAAAATCTTTCTAAGGAACCTAGCAAGTTTCGGATCCTAGCATGTTCCGGAACAAAAGTTAAGTAATGTAATTAGGTTTAGTTATTTCTGCAATTAGAGTCGTGGAATCTTTTCTACTTTTAAGAAGCTTAGGCCTACGTTGAAGATTGTCGATAAAAGTATCGGAAAAGTCATTCAATCTTGCTATAGATTTAATTATACGCTAACTCTGTATGTTTGGTCGGATAAGCCAACGTTAAGAAGGCGGTGAACCATAGTTTGGAAGTTAGACATTCGACTTTTTTGGGCCAACGCCATACTCGAAGCATAAGAGCAACAGTTGTACGAGAAAAGTACATGTTGGCAGTTGCAGAAGATGCTGGAACCCCCTCATCATGCCACATTTGAAAAATATTAAATCCTCTGTTTTTGCGTATCTTGTTCAGCTAACACAAGCCATGTTCTACAAGTTGCCCGATCCATGTTCTGCGATCATTTGTCTCCTAATCGGAGCTGTTCATTATATGCGAAGTGTGCTCAAAATAGATTGAGAAATGATTGAAATTTAACTAAAACAATTATTAACGACTACGCTTATCGCTACCTATATATCAATATAAAGTTGGATTAGGTTTCATGGCCGTCAGGTTAGGGTAGGTCCCATGGTAAGAGACTACGTGTATTTATTATTTGAACTTTTTAAGCACTTTTTGGATTTTCGATAAGCTAGTGCAGCAATAATAATAAAAACACTGCTTTTGTTCAGGGTGGGAAACAAAAATCAATAAACGAATAAATAACAGCTTGTCATCTTTATGAATAAGTTTAAAATGAAGAGCATCTTTCACGCCATGTTTTAAATATTTTGGAAGCATGTCGCCTGATGCCAGGACCCTGTCAGACATTTTTTTCAGAATAAATATGTTGCAGACGAGTAAAAAAAAAAACAAAAAAAAAACACCGAACGCAAACTTTCACGCATGAAATATTGATTCTGGTTTCCAAATTACCTATTGAGTCACGGGAATACGTGATGGAGCAACAGGAGCGGGTTAAAGGTGACGGCGCCATTATTTACTTCGAAATAGGTAAACATTCATCAATGATTAAATGGCCTTAATTGGAAAACAATCCATTTTTAATTCTCTAATTCAAATTCAATTCCCTCTTCCTATTTACTAGCCCACATTATAGCCAATAGTAGTCATCAACATTCCACGACGATGCACAGTAGGCAACATCGGAAGCTAACAAATATTTCACAGAGACAATCGGAGCAATTTTAATGATTGCAAGTGGTTCGATAAATTTATCAAACCCTAAAGACTCAACAAACCCATCACGGTAATAATTAAAATTCTTAAAGAGACTTTTATGCATACACGAATGGATAATTTCCCGAGTCAAAACATGTCCTTCCATCTTCGTGTTTTTTTCCTTCTCACTGCTCCTCGCCATATTCCTCACTTCCGAATAGGAATTCAGTTTTGGTCTATGCAAATGTACCAGACTGGTTTGAAGTCGTCCCTTCATCGTGTAAATCCGATGTGGGTTAGAAAATGTGGAAGACATGAATAAATTTCAGAGTCATTCGTGTTTGGGGGGAAGAATTCGCGCAGAAAGGGAGCGAAAACGAATTCATTATGAAGTGAACCCACAAGAAATAATTTCGCGCAAAATTTTAGCGATAGTTGGAAATTTTATGAGTTGGCATTCTTCCAGCTTTTATTATGTGAAGAAACGAGAAAATGCAGTGTCAGAAAGGATTTTGAGTTGACAAAATAAAACGTACACAGGATGATGTGACATCGACTTAAAATGAAAAAGCGTCCGTTTTGTTGAACGTAGAATTCTGCCAAGTGAACATCTCGAAAAATATAATAAACCTGAGCGGAAGAAAAAGAAAAAAAGAGGAATAAAGAGGATATTTTAAAAAATAAAAATACCATTTTTATAGGCTTTTAAGTAAAATTGCCTTCTTCTTTATTAAAAATCAAGTGGCAAAATGACCGTGAAATTTTTTTACGGAAAAAAAAATGACAGCACCTTAAATGTTATCACGTTTAACAAGCTATAGATCTCATTCTTTTTCCGAATAATTATAATGCGCATGAATAAAACTTTAACTCTCTCGCAAAATGTTCCCCAAAAGACTTGCATTGATAAGAATTTTACGATGACAAAAATATGAATTTTACAAGTGTTAATTGTTCCTTCATAAACCTCTTTCGAGTAAATTTCTTCATATTTATTTCCTTTCATAATTTAAATTCGCTCATATAGTAATAACAAAATAGCCGTCATCTATTCAGTTCGATTACACAGGCTAACAAAAAATAACTTAAAAAAATTTTTTTTAACGTTAAGAGCTGATTCTTATGCTTTCTTTTTTCTATCAACTATAGATTTCTTGTTTTTCAATGAAATATTTTAAATTATTTAGAATTTGGGGCCTGATAAATTTCCTTGTGGCCCTAAAATAGGGGTACTTTAACATTGCAACCGCTTCTCTTCACACTTATTACTTTAACATTTCAGTCTCTATGTGCATACTTGGAAACGTGACGTGGTAGAAAAAACCTACAAGGAGATTCGGATTCAGCATACTAAAAACCATAAGAATAAGGCAAATTCATTCAGAAAACGACCGCGCTCGCGTGCTTTTGCAGGCGACGATTGCAAGAGGCTGAAAAGTCGCCGCACAGGCGCCTAAAAGTCGCTAAATGGAATTAATAGTTAAAGCCAATATCATGAAGGAAGGAAGGCAATCGGAGAAAGAAAACATGAAATGAATAGTCAACTGTTTAATGGGTAGTGCATTATGGGTAGTTTAATTCACGGACCGTTGGGCAGATGTCGCCACATAAACGGAAGTTCAAATGCGTAATACGAAATAGAGTTTCGCATCCTTCCTTCCTTCCTTCATGGCCATTATAGCCAACTTACTAAAATATTACTTATCCGCCTACAGGGGCTATAACCTTATTACACCGCCTCGTAGATGTAAACTTCTTTACGGTGAAGATTGTCTAAATTTGACCTGGACTTTATTTTTTGTAAATTTCATTGTTGTAAAAATCTAAACTTTCATTGTTGGGATAGCAACTACCGCCTGTCATGCAAATGCAATACCACTCATCCGGTTGTCATGACAACCGACTGTTCGTTTAAACAAAACGGCGGACAGCGATGTGTCGACCAAAGTGGAACAACGAATAATCATCAAGTTTCTCCACAACGAAGGTGTGAAAGCATCTGAAATTCATCAGAGACTTCAAAGACAGTTCACCGAGTCATGTTTGTCTCGATCATCCGACTTTGCTTGGTGCCAAAAGTTTGAAGGAGGGCAATGAACCTCATAAGGCAAGGCCAACAAAAGCTGTCAATGATGGCATCATCGCACGAAAAAATGAGCTGATAAGGGACAATAGACGGATTCATGTCCGAGAATTGGTTCCAAGATGGGTCACTAAGCAACTCTCCGAGGATCACAAAACCACCCGGGTGGAAATCTGCTCCATGCAGCGATATGACAGGGAAAGTGACAGCTTCCTAAAGCTACGGCCACACAGAGGCGCGTCCACAAAATATGCATCTCTATGTAAGTAGCCACACAGAGAGTGACGGAAAACAGTGATCAATGAGCCTCATTGAATGAGGCCCGCAGGGCCGACGTAAGGCGCGAAGCGCCGAGAGTGGTAAAAGTTTGTTAAATTTAAACACGACCTGCCAGATAGTAGTAAAAACTTCTGAAAAACTGCGCTCTCCCTTCCATTTTTCGCCATGACGTCATGTTCTGCCGTGTCGCTAGCCGCCAGTTGCCCATCGGCCTTCAAATTGTGTCCGCAAACATCAGGATTTAGCACCGCCTAGCGACAAAATTTTATGCTGCATCAATTGCTTATGCTGTCAACCATAATTTTAGCTATGTGAATGAGCAAATGTACGACTCGTATGACATGAAGCGACTGAAGCAATGTTAAATTTTGTCGCTGGGCAGTGCTGAATCCTAATGTTTTCGTCTATAGTTACCGCCACGTAAGTTGAACGATCTTTTTGACATGCGCAGTAAGTCGTCTGGTCAATATGCTTTGTCTGGATTTTACCATGATGCACTTGTTCTACTATAGTAAAGGCGGAGATAGCGTTGAAACGTGGAAAGCCTATTAAAAGTCATAATATGAAACAAATTGCCTTCGACTCGACTATTCTGCGTCATTTTTTAATTTATTAATTTCATTTATCTATTTAAAAAAAAAACGAAAATAGAAACTAAATATAAATACGAAAACAATGTTTCTAAAACTAAAGCGAATGTTTCATGGAATAGCTAAGCGATTTACTTCCCGTTAACGTCTATTGGCTGGCGTTAGAAATGACGTCATCCTGTCGTTCAACGGGGCCAACGATATAACGGGCCCCAGCGCGGAAAAGTCACCTGCCCATCTTAGTCCGAGTAACAATGTAATCTCCTTTGTTTCTATCACGGTCTATTCATGGTCATCGAGCTCCATTGTTAAAATGAAGCTAAAGTTTCTAGCTCCCGGTAGGGCGGAAACTCTATTGAAAAGTGGCGCTGCATGTACAATCTGCCCAACTGCGCCTGCAGCGCCACCCTATCGGCAGACAGAAACTTTACTTTCGTATTCAGTTTCAATGAAAATCTCTATCGCAGGTTGCGGCAACACCTCCTAAAGAGAAAGCCTCTGCACGAAAACGTCATACATTGTTACTTCATCATAGTAGTGCATTGTTATTCGTATTTCTAGCAATAATAAGCCCTGAATTTGCATTACTATGATGATGTAACAATGTATGACAGTTTCCGTGCACAGGCTTTCTCTTTAGGAGGTGTTGGTTGCGGTCGGGAATAGTGCGATCAATGCGGCACCTGGCGCGATCTGTTTTCCTTAGCTTCTCGAAACAATGGAAAATGGCCGAAGTTCGATGACCATGGATATCTATAGACCGTGGTTTCTATCTTGGATTATAACAATAAGTATTTTTTCGTTTGTTGGAAATAATGAAGGTTGGATTGTTGGCCGGACTAAGATGGTCAGGTGACTTTTTCGCGCTGGGGCCCTTTATATCGTTGGCCTCGGTCGTTCAAGTTATGGACGGAAAGTTGTAACTATAGGTTTTTGCGGACACATTTTCAGAGGGTAAGATGCCGGATAAACTATCGGAGAGACGGAACTGTCGCTATCTACTTCCGAAAAAGTGCATAAACTGAATCTTTTTATCGGCATTCGTGTGCGAATTATTGAGTTTTAAAATTTTTCCTGGCTTTTGGATCACCCTGCATTTTTAAAAGAAACTTTCATTTTCAATACATTTCAATCTAAACTTTTAAAAATCAAACGTATATCACTATTTTGAACTTTTTCATTGCTTCCATAGTTAAATAACATTTTTCTGTTATTATAAATTAAATTATGAATCGATCAATATTTTCAGAAACTCTTTCAATGTAACACATTCCGCTAATCAAGATTATAATAAGTTGGTAATTTAATTATTATTTTTGGCTAACCTCATTTTAATATCGGCGAAGCTAAAATTGTTAACTGAAAGATCAGGAGAAAAGACAAAACCATAATTGTATTGATTTTCAATGAAGGCCTAATTAAATTTCGCTTTTAATAAAATTTTCTTCTTAACGCTGCCCAGAATAATGCCGGAATACAATTAAACACATTCATTTTGATTTATAAAATTAGAAAATAGCAAGCACGATGCCGCTTCGTTGTGATTCCAATAATGTTTTTAATAACGTAATCTTTTAAAGTTTTCACTGTTTAGATGTTCGCTTTAATTAAACGAATACATAAAAATGATGGTTCGCTATGATTAATATTCATCAGTTTTCTTTACGTTATCTTTTTTTTTTTTTCGTTCTGATGAAAATAATTTATTAACAGCTAACGTCAAAATTTGGATAAATGTGGAAAGTTTTATGGCTACTGAAATCAACTTACGTTTTATAATATACGTTTTTCTCAAATGTTCGGTGAATTAGCGATTATTTGTTTACTACTTGTAAACAACGGAAATAAATATTTAGTTCATAACAATTATAAAAAGGCATTTTGAAATGAAGACTTAATAAATCTAGATAGTTTAAGATTGGCAATAACAATAATGAGGCTGCAAAGCCAGAGTTTTTCAGAAATTCATCCGAAATAGACAGCAATCTTATAATAAGATACACGGGCGATAGTTTAATTTTCTGTCATGATTTCATATCTGATTTTAATAAAAATTTTCCTTACAAATTCTGAAAAGGTGTGCTACCTTTTAATTAAAATCAAAAATCATGAAGTGATTTAGGAAAGCTATTCACGTATGATTGCAAAATATCTGCATAGTTAAATCCAATGGTGCATGTGTATCAGCAGAATAACGTTCGAGGATAAAAGATTTGCAACCCTTACTGCTATTATGAATCACACGCCATCTAGTGAGGCCCATATATAGCAAGTGAAATGTAAAGGTAACAAATGTCTTGGGCGCTATGCATGTTTGGCCTATGCATCATTGCGAGAGCGAGTAAATTTGCGTCCGTGCATCGTTGCTTTATGGTCCCGGTCTCATACGACTTGAAATATTGGGACCATATTCATATCGTTATTTCCTTTGTATTAATTATAGATTTCTTTTTATCTGCATCATATTGAGATACATAGAAAATACAGGTAAAGCAATATCTTTGTTCATGATTGAAAGATTGGTAACCCATTTTGACATCGAAAATACCGATATAGAAAGTAACAAACTTCATTTCCTGAATATTCTAAATCTGCGTCTTTCTTAAATCCAGCGCACTGCATTGCAAAAAGCGTTTCAACATTTCAGTGTGGCTATACTAAAAGGCAATGCATTAGGATTATTCTATCTACGGTATGGTAGTTAAACGTATAGGTTATTTGAACTGTTGCACAGATGTTCAAACTGATGAAAAATGCGCTTTTATTCGAAAGTGGAATGCGGTTCCTGTAAGGCAGATTTAGAATAGAAAAAATACGGACGCTCTTACTTCTAATATTCATTAGTATTGTAGTTACTTTAAGTATTTACTTATAAGTGACTTTATGATATTATTTAAGTGTTTTTCCAATTTAGTTGTGCTTGCTTTACGTTGCGATTATTTCGCGATGACCTATGTGAATGAAAAACGGGAAAAACCACCGTTAAGCACACAAATTGATTCACAATATTTTCTGCTAGCCCAGCGCCGGAGTGCTTAGGCGTAGGATTTCTAATTCTCGAATTCGTTGATCACCCGAATATATATATAATCTACTCGTTGATATATTTAAGAAAGAGTAGATGGTTGGGATTTTGGGATCATAGCGTCCCCTAATGTCATATAAGAAATCTTAGTGAATATTCTCCAACTGATGAAAGTTCTATTGCATGAAAACAATAATTTCAACAATTGCCATATCAAATTGTAGACTATTTTCTCTGCACAAATGCTGATTTAACGTAATTTTTTTTCTTTTAGATCACTTAAAAATGATGTATGATAAATGAAATTCTATCAGGACAAAAAAACTATATGAACGTTTCTCCCTGTGTAATCTATATAAAAGTGATTTATTTTGAAAAATATGTGTTTGCGTCGTTAGCTTTTGAGTTTATTGTAGATCTGATATTTCCAGCGAATACTATACCACACAAGGAAATATCAAGCGATTACGGATAACATAAAAATCACGATGAGGTAAAAATAAGAGTTAATTATCTTGTATTGAAAATGCTAAGCTCCGCGTCACATCCTATGACAAATATCTACTTATTAAAACAAATCTATAGAGTTCTTATTTCATGGTTTCGATCTGATAATTCCTAATTTCATTATTTTAACTAGGGCACCGGATATACAAAAGCTGAATACGTATAATTTTATATTTTCAAGTGGCAAATGTCTAAAGCTTGCGACTTTTGCAGCCTCTAGTTTAACCTTCATCCAGTTGTATACGAACATCGGAGCGCATACGAAATAGAATGTCAGCTACTGGTAATATGTTATAAGAGAATAAAGAAGCGTACTATTGCGATTTTCCATCATGAATCAATTTTTTTAAATGGCAATATGCTAAATTTTCTTCGAATGATTCTGGCGATTTCAAGTTAGGAGCGAAACGATGAATACGAGCAGCTATTTCGAAAGCTTTAATTTGGAATGGTGCCAACGATGTCCGTGATAATCAAATTCAATTATATCATTCGCAGCATGTGTAGATGCAGAAAAATATGCTTACGTGAATTAAAATAAAGCCCAGACGGTGAACTTTTTCTGGCAATAAAAAAAGCTCTACAACGTTGAGGTAGTATATCCATTTCTGCATAGGACATACACAATGTTTTGAAACGCCCTAGTGTGGAAAAACAATTCAAATTTCTGCACGTTGTCTTGAAATACCCAATGCTGTTTCATTGCTTTGGTGAAATATTCGAGTGCCTTAACATGTATTGCTTAGGTCAGTGTATTATTAGAACATGGCTGATCCATGGTGACATCTTGCCCTGGAAATGGCACCCCTGGATTTTCTTCTTGTAGGGTTTGTTGAAGATCGAATGTTCCTGAACTCTAAAATGCCAGATATGTTGCGTTATAAATGAAATTCATATCAGACTATAATTTTCTTCCTGCATTATGATATTTCAGTGCATTATACACTATATAGACATAAGTATTTGCACTCTGCATATTTTTCAGAAAAAATGCTTCAGAAAAAATTGCTAAATTTTACTTGGTAACAGGTAGGCTCTCCTTTTGCTTGTATTACAGCGGCAACATGTTGAGGCATACTTTCCTCAATTTGCTGTAAGTCTGTGCAAAAATAGCTCTCTATTTCTCTTGCAAGGCTATTAGAATAGATTGTTGCGAAGAGAAGCGTGGTTTGCGTTTTCGTACCCGTCACTTCAGTTCGTCCACAAATGCTCGAACTAAGGGGGAGCTCTGAGCAGAGCAATCAAGCAAATTCACCTCATTTTCACGAAACCAGTCCTGCACACGCCTTGTAGTATAACATGGAACTCGATCCTGTTGAAACAACAAACCGTCACCTCCGAAACATATTGGTATAGTACGTAGGCAGGGCCGAATTATCCAGAAAGTCGAGGCACACGTCAGTATTCATGGTACAAAATACAAAAATCAATGGCACGAATCCTAACCAAGAAAAACAACCCCACACATGATGGACCCTCCACCGAACTTCACAGTTGGAACAACACAGTCTGGAAGAAACAGTTCTTCGAGTTATCGCTTTATTCGGTAAGAATGCCATCATCACGGGCAAAAATTACAATGAATACAGAACAAACCGTTTTTGAAAATAGCAAGGGGGAGTACATTATCTACCAATCAGGTATAAGCATGATATTAAAGCACATGATGATTTATTCTGGCTATAATGAAGTCTACCATATTGCATATTTAAATCTGTTGCTTCTTTTTCTACATTACGATTACATAATGCAGTTCCCAACCATTCCAATAAAGCTTCTTTGCAATATGCCTCCTCAGAATTTTTTGAATTGATCTGTAATGTTCTCCTATAACTGTAGAATTGGTAACAGGGAAATTGCGCATTGGTAGACCCTTCCCCGAGAGAGACAAAGAAGGTTGCCACATTAATTTCTGGTGATTTCTACTTTATTTTTCCTATTTTCCCTCAGGGTTCTAATAACGAAGCATTGACTCGTCACTGGGGACTAAAATTCCATATCAACATCTCCATCAAGCACTACGAACTGCAATGCAACACTTCACGACAAACTCGGTTCAGAATCCAACCCCTCTGTATAAACACGGGCATTATGAAAATGATCTTGAATAATTGTCATCTGGAAATCTCAACGCGAAATGCAAGCGTATTTTACTAACCTAATCAAAGAAACAACTGTCAACCATTGAGTAATGTCGTGTTGCCATCTGCAGATATTGTAAACGAAAACCCGGTCCTTTCAAATATCCAGGTTTCTTTGCTTTAAGGAAAGGTGGTAAAAATCAGTTTCATTTCTTTGTTCTTTACCCTCGAACATTTCAAATAAATAAATAGGTGTTTGTAAATAAACTGACATACTTTGGAGCCATCTGTAGCGCAATCTACCAACTGGAATGACATCCGGTGGAAAGACTAATCAAGATATGGAACAAAGGAATTTGCAAAAATATCTAGTTACAAAAATCGCCGAGGAGGATATATGTTATTGATGTATCCTAGGCAGACGGTGGTTAGCATTAAAGGCAGGGTCAGTGATTCGGCTATAAAGGCAAGAGGACAATTCAACAATAGTTGTCTATCATTTGTAAATTTTTTTATATCGCACACACCACATTTTTCACGGACATTTTTTTAAGGAATCTTGATTAATTCTCTCATTAAACTTGGTGCCGTTCTATTTGGTAGATGGCTACGAATTGTGTCAGTTTAATTTCAAACAGTTTTTACAATGAGTATCGGATAAGGGAAACTTTCAACGGCAACTTTAAGAAAATACATTGGTTTTTTATAGATCGCTTATATTTTTTAATCCTATGATGGTTGGATTGCTGGATTGCCCCTGTACATTGCTTTGATCAGGTCCCACTATGTACTGTAATAATTAATTGCTGACACGTGTTGTACGATATCCCACAGTATTACAGAGGTCTTGAATTATCCAGTACAATCTCCCAAACCCATCCCGTATTCAAAAAACGTTTTCTATTGTAATGCCAGTTAATGAACTATCATCTTAATCTACGAGGGTGGGCTGAAAAGTAATGCCTCCATGGCTGTAACTTTTTTATTTGTTAACCGATTTTCAAAATTCTTTTTGTATCTGATACTCACATTTCTCCTCTATGTAATGCACTATTCACTTTTCGACATAGTTCCCATCCCTTTCCACGCATTGTACCAACGCGTGACTAGTCGGGTGAACCCGTCGGAGAGGAATTCCGGGGTTGTTGTCGATACCAAGACCGAACAGCAGGTTTCACCTCGTCGTCAGAACGCAACTCATGCCCCTTAAGGTGCTTTTTCCTCTTTGGGAAGTGGTGAAAGTCACAAGGTGCAAAGTCACAAGGTGCAAAGTCTTTCATTTTTGAACTGCAGTTTTTCTTCTTTGAACTGTAGGCGCTGCAACCCCCTCTGATGTGTGGCGATCGTGTGCGGACGGGCGTTATCGTGATGCAGAAGAGGATCCAAAGCTGCCATTCAATCCTCTTATTGGACGCCGATCTTTTTAGTACATTGTACTATGACATTGTACATTGTACATTTTTGCTTTATAGCTACAGCGACTAGTACATTATATTCTAGCTCCGTCGAATAACAGCTTGAACGTGCAATAAATTTCGACAGCGCAATAACCCTATTAAAGAAATAGGAATTACTTATTGCAGTAGCTTAAACAAAATGCTGATAAAATTTCTATTCTAAAATGTTTATAGCTAACTTTCGAATCGACTTGAAGAATCCATTTTAAACAGGGCCGAATGCTGTAAGGGAAACAAATTTTAGTTTCGTAAAAAATATCGGTTTCGTGTGGACAGCCAACACCGCCTAGACAGAAGGCCTGCGCACAGAAACGTCATACATTGTCATATCACCCAAAAGCGACTATTGTTAATCGTATTTCTACCAATAATAAGCCCTAAATTTGGCCGTTTGATGATGATGTAACAATGTATACACTTTTTGTGCGCAGGCCTTCTTTCTAGGTGGTGTTGGCACAGCGCAAGTTGTTTGACGAAACCAAAAGCAATCCTCAGCAAATACGAAATTGACACTTATATTATTTCGCTTTCGTATTTTTTTTTATTATTTTTTTTGATTTTCGTCTACTAATATGTTTTTTTTCGTCTACAAATTTTTTAAATTTCAGTTTTAGTTTCATATTATTTTCCTGGTAGAATTTCAGGCTACCTGAATGAATTTATTTGTCTTATTATTTAAACGTAACGAGCGCGGGCCCAGATTCACGTCAATAATGCTTAAACGATAAACAGATAGTAACATTTTATTCATTCATGACTCGACATTACGAACTGAATGATTTATCACATGCAATATCTTTGTATTCTTAACTGTCACTGTTAGACTACGTGCAACTGACTTGAAGGAGTCCTCGAAAATGGCTGTAGAGTCGACACAGCCGAGCTAAATCCTTGATGGGTATTTTGAACACACAATTTGAAATAGTTAATTGCGCATATGGCGACCGGGCGGACGGATAAACGTACAGGTCAAACATGCATTCTTATAAGTAGCTTTTAGCTAAAGGCCCTCTTAAGTCCCCGAAAGAGAATGACTGGGAGAAAACTAAATGATCAAATCAAAGTACATAAACGATCCGATAAAGCAATAATTTGCTGCATTTAAATACCATTTAATTAGAGTATTTTATTAAATATTTCAATTTACATTTTAAATCTGCTTACCCTTAACTATGATAATTGTGCTGCTTAAATTTACAAAAAAGTTCTACTTTTTTATCATTACACAAAAAGAACCGTCCACTTTAAAACCGAAAAAAGAAGATGGAGAATTATGAAGGAGTGTGGGAGAAAAGAGGAAGGAGATTATGAAAATAAAAGAGAAAGGCAAAGAGCCCAAGTAGTAACGTTTGAATTTTAACTAAACAGCTGGTAATATAATTAGGAATTCAGGGAAGGCAAGAAATCTTTTTTCCTTCCTTCATCGTATTTTTAATAGTTCCGTTGCCTTCACCCCCTCCCCTTCTCTCTCTCTCTCTCTCTCTCTCTCTCTCTCTCTCTCTCTCTCTCT
>JAHWFO010001556.1:8032944-8164211 GCA_023313115.1 Rhysida immarginata | reverse complement strand
TCTCTCTCTCTCTCTCTCTCTCTCTCTCTCTCTCTCTCTCTCTCTCTCTCTTTCTCATTTTCCTGCCTTCTTTTTTCCTTCATTATTTCTCGTTAATCGTTTCCTAAAAGTAGTCGCTATTAGAGAGAGAAGCTTCGTCTCCCGTCCAATTATGATGGAGAGCAAATCTTTGCGAGACTAACAAAAAGCTAATTGTAAAACAAATAAGAAAGAACAGATCCTAATTGATCCTTAGCTGGGAAGGAGAAATCACGCTAATCAAGACGAAGAGGGGAGTTTAAAAAAAAGAAGAAAATACAAAAGAATAGATGGCAAACCAAAGAAAATTTTAAAAGGATAAAAGGTTTAGAAATAATTACCAATTTAGACGGCTTAAATCTGAAATGGCGTGCACTTTTAAAATAAATTAGAAAGTAATGTAAAATGTAATGTAATATGGATATGTTGTATTTCAAATTTAAAACGAGAAACAAACCAGCCGTAAATTATAAAATAGATTTTAAAAATTAAATTTACATATTTACAAGTACAGGGTGATTCAGTCAATTTCTGACCATTTCAGTACTATGATTTATTGACCCATTAATGTTTACAAACTTAGCATTTCAGTATGATATTTTAGGCAGTTCGGAGTTTTTATTCCCGTGGAAAAGTCTTGATGATATGCTCAATGTGGCCTCCACGAACTGCTCGCAGCCGAATGGTGAAGTTGTTCATAACTCTATCCAGGATTTCTGCATCCACAAGGGTGCAAGAGTCGACGATGCTTTGTCGCAGCTGGTCTAAATTGGTGCTGGTCTAAATTGGTGCTAAATGTTCTTGGTGCTGTAGTGAATACACTGTTTTTAAGGAACCCCCAGATATAAAAATCACTTGGGTTTAGGTCAGGATTGGTAGGGGGCCAAAGAAGCCACCCCCGAATCGATCTGGAAACCTGTTTGAAATGACACGATTTCCGAATTTCTGATTGAGAAAGTCTACCACTTCATTGGTGGTGTGAGGCCTAGCCCCATCCTGTTGAAACCATTCATGTCGAAGCGGTATAGCCTCCTTCGCAGCTCGGGGATGAAGAAGGTTTCCAACAAGTTAAGGTAAGCCTGTGACGTTATGGTGCCCTCAAAAAAGAACGGACCAATGATGCCTCTTTTGGAAATCGCGCACCAAACTATAACCTTTCGTCGATGAAGAGGTGACTTATGGATCTCATGAGGGTGCTGGGAACCCCAAAAACGAACGTTGTGTTTATTAACGTCACCTGACAGATGGAAGAAGGCCTCATCTGACACCCACAGGTTGTCCACAATGTCCTGATTGGCTTCCATTTCGGCTCCAAACTCCATCGCAAATTGTTGTCGCTTCTGTCTCCCAGTGGCTGTTAACTCCTGATAAACATGGATCTTATATGGGAACAGGTGTAAATCCTTTCTCAAAATTCGCCACGTCGTGGTATACGACAGCCCTTCTTCAATGGATAGGCGGCGAACAGATTTTTTGGTAGGGGAATCGACCAACCTTGTGCGAACACTTTCGACAACTTCGGCCGTTCGAACACGAGCCTCGCTCCCGCCTTTTTTCTTACTTTTAACACATCCAGTGGCACGAGTTTGCTTGACAAAATCCATGATTGCTTGCCTGCCTGGTGCGTCTCGACACTTATACTCCTTCCGCAACTTTCTTTGCACGGTTACAGGTGATTTTGTCTCGAAATACCATTCGACAACCTTGCATTTCTGCTCTGTTGATAAAGCGGGCGCCATTTTTCAACAATACGAATTTCATGCAGCGCCGTTGTAACAATACATACTCCAACTATTTAGAAATTCGATATGGCGCTCATATTCTTTCAATTGTTTATCCCTAATGCACGTCATTCGAGTGAAATTGACTGAATCACCCTGTACGTATATAATTTTCTCTCACTAAAGAAAATTGTAGAAATGCAAAATAACTAATAACTTTTCAACGATTCATCCAAAATTAAAAGCCTGAATTACAAATAATGTTACAAAAATATACTTTCAATCCCTATAAAAACTAAAGTTCATGGGTGAACTAAAACAATAGGGACAAACTTCAGGAGGTGATAGCTGACCAGAAAAGGAACAAAAAAAATCTCATATGAAAGGTTTGTCTGTAATAGAGCAATTAGTACAGAACTCGACATTACGCGGCAGTAATTGCATCAACTTTACAAAAGATGTTCGAAGTGACCTCCTTGGGATGCAATGCACTCATGGATTGCCGCACTCTTTCGAATGTTCCAGCGTATATCCCAATAGCGTCACAGGCTTCGTTGACACGTTGTTCAAGTGTCTCCACATAAAAAATTGTCTCCTCATACAAACATTTTTCAGGTGCCGCCACAAGTAAAAGTCAAGGCCGTTTGAAGACGGTGAGCGAGCGGGCCATGCAGCGTCACCATGCTGGCAGGCCACTTGCTTGGAGCTTGCTTCGGGATTCTTCTCAACATCTTGTGGCACATGTTCACCCAGGTCTGCTGTACGAACATGCCGCGGTCGCACTCCGTGTTCGCCTTTTCCATCAATGGGTCCTTCTTACACAAATGCCGAAAGATGGTTGCAAATGTTTTCTGATTCAGGTGGTACTTTCTGCCGGGGTACTTTTCTGGTATGATCAATTGGGAAGCGGTCCGAATTTTAAATAGAGAAAGTCACCTGAAAAAAAAAATACTCATTAAAGAAGCATTTTTTATTAAAAAAAAATCGGAACACTCTCTGGAAAAACGTCATATCAGCTCAGCCGTAGCCAACGAGAAAGACAGGCCCCGACGCGGAAAAGTCACCTGATCATAGGAGCCCGGCCAACAATCAAACCTTCATTGTTTCCAACAAAGGAAAAATATTGATTGTTAAAATCCGAGATGGAAACAATGAAGATTACATTGTTACTAGGACTAATATGGTCATGTGACTTTACCGCGCCGGGGCAACACCACCTAGACAGAAGGCCTGCGCACAGAAATATCATACATTGTTACATCATCATCAAACGGCTAAATTTACGACTTATTATTGGTAGAATACGATTAACAATAGCCACTTTAGTGTGATGTAACAATGTATGACGTTTCTGTGCGCAGGCCTTCTGTCTAGGTGGTGTTGGCCGGGGCCTGTCTTTCTCGTTGGCTACGAACTCAGCCCTGATTGGATGGTCGCGTGACCTTTCTTAATCTTTTATTTCTTTAGTTTTGTTTGTATCATTCTTCTTACTATTTCTGATGATGAATGCTGACATTCGAAAACGTTAATGATGTGTGTAGGGGATTTTCTTCATTTCTTCATTTATTTTTATAATCAATTGATATGAGAACTGGCAAATAATTAAATATCTCAAAATTTTGCAACTGTTTTTTCAACTTTAACGTCGTCGTTCGTCATCCATGTTTGGTGAAGTGAAAGCCTTTGCTTGGACTGTATATCAGTATTCTACTCCGTTTTATATGGAGTCGAATATCTTTACAGGAGTGTGGAATACTTCTTTTGACAGCTTTTTATGAACTGGAACTGGAAACATGATAACAGCTGATGTTGTTTCGAGATCTTATCATAAAAAAGTTGTTTTTTTAATTTTTTTACTCTATTTATCCATTTTAATCGTTCCTCTTGCAAAATCTATTTATTCTTGTAGTCAATTATTCATCCCGACATGAAAAATAGATTCGATCTAAAGACCAAAAACAAAGTTCTGAAAAAGTGGTCATATCCCCTGCCCAGGAATTAGGTTAGGTTAGGTTAGACCTAATTAAATGAAAACTGAAGAGGTAACCCTAACTCCTACCTGGATTGAAAATTAAGAAATCGAATTTTGTTGATAAGTTATTTAAGCCTAGGCATCGGCATATTTCAAATCTGTTAAGTCTTCTATTTTTTCTTTAAAGCAATGTTTTTATTAAGGCAATTAAAAAATTTTTATAATCTAAAGTGATGATATGATAATTTCCATATAATCTGTCAATAGAATATACTTTAAATTCGATGAAATGGAATTCCATATAATCTGATCTCAATGAGATGTAAAAACTCAAGATGTCTTCTTGTAGATCCAAGCGTTGGAGACTTTTTCTAGAGGAATTCCGCAAAAATGTTGACCTTCGATGACCTCTTGTTGAGTGATTATCATATCATCATTTTAGAATAATCCTATTTTCCATTTTCAACTTAATTAATTATATTCTTTGTATACATTCTATACATTTGTACCTTAAATATTGCTATACGCTTTTTAAAAGAGATTTCTTTAATTTCAAAAGTCATTTTAGCTTTCTTTTTTAGAGAAAATTCTGCTGTATTATGATGTGGTTGTCCTTTGAAGTATCTTTCATATCCTTTCAAATTTATTGTGTCTAAGGATTACAATTTGGATTTGTCATTACTCAGTTTGAACATAACGCTTTATTTATAATAAGAAAAAAAAAGAACCAGTTCAATGCTCTTTAATGTTTTATTTCAGACGCGAGAAATTTTGCGACATCACTAAAGACCTAATTGTTTTTCTACCTAATTGTATTTTTTAAATAATTATTGAATAAGCTGAATTGACCACAGTGATTTGAAAAAAGCCAATTGTAAAATGAACTGTATTTCTTACGCAAAGATCAGTTTAAGTCTTCATTATGCTATCCACGTACAGTATTTGTCAAATATCACTTAGTCAAATGAAGAAACCCGCTCATTTCTATTTAAGCTAGCAATTATTTCGACCATTAATGTTTTAAAATTTCTTCTATTTTAATTTTGCTCATTTGTAAATATTACTGATATTCTAATCAACTTATGAATTTCTGTGGTTTGCTGCGTAATAACTTTGCTTTTTAAACAGAAGACCTGCTTGAATATTAGTGAAGCTTTAGTTGGACGGTCGGTTTCCAACAAAAGGCTGCCGCAACGTAGCCGTGGATTGGTTCGGTGAAGAGAGACGCCACTTTTTTTTTTTTTTCTAAAACGTGGTTTTGTGATTTATTTATGGTTTCTACAAATGTCAAGTCAATTGAATCCAGCCTTCATTGTAATGGAGAAAGAATATTTGACCAGAAGGGACCAATTCAATTCAATTTGTAACGACACGAGCCACAATACACGCCATTGTTGCCAAAGACGCCCAACCATTCGATATTAAACCGCCCAACAGAACAACCTATCAAAATTTAATTCGTAGCATTTCGTTTTTGACACATTATAAATATTCGATTTTTTGATATACTTTTTATGGTATCGATTTAAAACATAAATATTCGGGTAATAAATTCTGCGTACTCATAGAAATTTTTTTTTCAACAACAAGGCTCTACATATAAATTAATAGAATAACTATAGCTTAATAGATTAAATAAGATCTGGCCGGCCTAGTTGTCAATTGATTCAATATTCTGTTTATAGATGAAAGATAGTTAAAAAAAAAAAACCTCAATACGTTTTGATGTGAACGGAAGAAGATTTCGTTCGGATATGTTTCGCACATTTATCATCATATTGCTGAGAGTATGTACAAGACGCATTTAGAAAGTAAGTACAGTTTGCGATCATTTTCAGTACAGCGTTGACAAGACTAACATTAGCCAATCACTTCATTTGGCTTTCCTCCTTTATTTAAACGGTTCTTGCTAGCATTCCTAACGGTATAAGAAATGTATGGAAAAAACCGGTCTGCTGTTGTTGTAAAACGTGGATTTGAGACATCAGTGGCGGAGGTGGTAGTCGTCGTCGTCGTTTCGGTTGTCGTGGAAAGCGCCGCCGGTGCAGCCGCCGTTGCTCACATTCAAGTAAACAAAGGAATTAACGTCGGTCGAACGAGGTTTGTTTTGCAAGAAATTTTCCAGCAGGAGTCTTTCCCTTCAAGTCGACTTACGTCCAGGTCCTTTACCATTTTATCATTTAAGAAAAATAATATAATTTATCTACTATGTGACTTTCTGCGGCAAACGGATGGTTGCGTTATGTAAAAATATGAGAAACTACTATTACTTCTTTAAAAATGTGCTAAATGTTCATTCTGAAACTGTGCTTTCATACCATGAACGTTCATTGGAAAAATATTAATTATTTAAATCTGCAACATTCCAAACTTTACGCTTAAAATTGCAGCCTCTGAAGTTGGACATTTAAAAAAGCTGACGAATTTATGGATTTTGAGCAACTTTTTAAAGAGCCAAACTATCGAGTTTCTAAATCACAGAAACTACGAGTTACTGCATATCTCAGTTTTAATTAGGATTTGCTGTGCAGTTCCGATTTAATTCCATTGAATCCATTTTGAATTACTGTCGGTGCTTCGTTAAAACCATTAAATGGAAATTTTGAATAATTCGTCATTTTTTTAAAATTTCTTTATCGCTCTTTAAAACTGTTAAAATTTGCAACATATCTTTATTGTTTAACAAGCATATTTACCCTTCTTCACTGTTTAAATGATTACGCTATACTTGAAGAAACTAAGTACACTTTCGTGTCAATATTTATTGGTTTAAATGAACAAAACAATAAGCGAAGCAATAAAATACGTTACGGCATTTTCTAATGCAGTAGAAAACGTTTTTATGGCATAAAATGCTGGAGTTAAAAGCAGAAAATGGCCAAAGTTTGGTAACAAACTATAAATTAAAGCAGAACCCATTATTTTCAAATGTAAATAAACACATTCGTAAATAACGGCATTTTACTTATATTTTGTTTCGCTTTTAAAGCATTCGTATACGAGCATGATTTTCATCTGAAAACCAAGGAATCTGTTGCTAATTAGTTTATGCAAATGTTTCATTTAATAAAATTTACGTCAGCTATGTTTTAAAAAAAATTACTTTCTAGATCAACCTGAATATTCTTAGCAACGAAATAATAAAATCATTATAACTCAATTAAAATTATTAATAAGCATAACTTCCTAGAAATTATTAAACTTTTAGAAATTTGAATAGTTAAATTTTCAAGATATTACAGGAACTAAGCATTCATCCAGCTTTCATATTTGTATGAGAGGAGGAAATTCACACGCTCTGGCATTCAACTGCAAAGGAAATTCAAGGAAAGAATGTTACGTAATGCAAAGTACGTAGTAAGTAGCCTGTTGTTTATCCGTAATATTCAACGCTCATAATGTAATTTCATAAGCCACTGAACTGTACCGGTAGATGAAACCGCTAAAAGCAGCTCACCAGCCCAACATGCCACGGTTGGAATCTAGCTCCAGGCATGGATGTTCGTGTTTTTCCTTTCCTCGCCCTTTATCTATAAACTGCCCTTCTCCATTGGCTTTCGTGGCGTAAACAACGCTAAAAAAATAGCCAATGAACCAGTACAATCACAGACTCCAAGAACACTCCGTTAAGAACGTATACCTCCCACAGAACTCTCTGATACTCACCTTTAAAAATTAAATTGTAATAGGCGAATATTAATATTTTAATGAATGTCCATATCTTAGTAAGTTTTTCAATATTGCTTGAGAACATTAACTTGGTTTTTGTGGTAATTTGACCGTAAACGGACGGACAAAATGGATGAAGAAGGGCCATTTTCTTTAAAAATGCCTTAAAAGAAACATTATTTTGCAGAACGGTCTATTCTAATGGGCTATCAATATTTAAATACTATGCCCTGCGATTATTTCAAAACATTAAAGTGTTTATTGCCAAATAAAATTTAGAAAATGGTCGTTTCGCTTTCTTCCTTAGACGTCATATCCTCACGATCACAAAATACACTAAAGGCTTCATCTGTCTCTTATTTGTGTCTCGCTTTCAGAATCCCCTCAGTCCCTATCCCTCTCCCCAAAAAACCTTTACCTTCCCTCCGCGCTTGCGCATTTACTGAGGACCGAAGGCATTGCCAAGTCACGCATTCATCATGGCTTTTCTCCTCCACGTTTTTCTTTCTCTTCCCCCCCCTTCCTCTTCTGCGCCATGGATTTCGAACTAAGAGCCCGGATGGAGCGATGATGATGATCTCGATGTCGTCTGCCGTCCTCGTGACGAATGGGGACGTTCCCACTGCCTCTCGAGGGATTTCGGGGAGGGCCTGCGAGAGACCAAATTGCACTCTAATAATCGTCAGAGGGCGTTTTATCTTCTGGAACAAAGAATGGAGATGGAGCATGCGGTGGAGGTTCAACAACCCCCCCCCCATCCCATCGCCAAACCCCTCGTCCTCGACTCTCATCAACCCTTACCCTACCCCCATTCCCCTTCTCCTTTTCAGAGGGATTAGAGGTGACCAAAGAGGTGAAAGTTAAAGGAAAGAGAAAGGAAGAGCCTCTTGATGTGTTTACAAAACCATATAAATCAAACCACGTAACTCATGTTAAGCCTTTAGAATGTAATAGCATCTTTTACCAAATTATGGGCAAAGGACGAATTTGACGCTGAGCTATACGGTTTCAAGTACTTCTAAGATAAACAATTGACAATTGCACATTGCAACGTTGCATTATAAATATAATGTTTAATAAATAAAAATGTTAAACGAATTGCTTACCCATGTCGCTTTTTAAGCGCATGGTGATACTTTAAGGTTATGAATTTATGAATCTATTATAATAAATAATCATAAATTATAAGAATCAATTCTCCTTTGCTTTAGGATTAAATTTTACTATTATCTGTATTAATCCAAACGGAATATAATATCGGCTTTCTACCTTTATGCCTCAATGCTCATTATGCAAAATACTTTTTCTTATGAGTGATTCACAAAGAGTGTAACAATCTCCGGCATTTCGTTGGGGAGCTCAGGTTGAGCAAAATATGTCATATGAACATAGGTCATTTTCCAGTTAGGTACAGAAATACAACAGCTCAAAGTTTGATTAGTGTAAAATGCCCACTGAGATTACAGAAGCTGTTATTTATCGCCATCCAAACAGCTCAGATATTTCCAAACAGATGTACGGATTTGGAAATAGTTGAAACATCAGCGGCCTGAGCTTAAGCACATCGAAATAAGTTGAACTGCCCAAATCAAAACTGGATGATATTATCCTAAAGTGGAAACACGATGTCATAGTATTATTAGAGCACACAGTTTAACCGACAGAGACCGACAAATCTTAACCAGATTGGTCTGCCATGCCACAGCAGCACAACTTCTGGGAATCTCAGCAAACTGCGAGGTCTACTATCAGCACCACGACGATTCGTTGGAAACTCCAAGATCTAAGTTAAAAAGGTAGGGCTACTTGCCTATAAACCAAAGATCACCACTATCGACGCGAAATACTGTCTTGCATGATGCAAGAAAAGACTTTACTGGCCAATGCAATACTGGAATGAGGTCACGCTGCATTCTTACATTTTTTTTTTAGTCAGATGGTCGAATTGAAGCGTGGCGCAAGGCAGCAAAATGGTATCTACCAGAGTGCATTGTTCCAAAGTTAAATTTAGGCAGTGGTAGGTTGATAGTCAGATCGTGTTTCTCGTTGCTTGGGCTTAGTTATCTCGTTGCTTGGGCAAAGATATCAGTGTTGACGGAACCAAGAACACCCAATGCTATATGGACATTCGGGACAAATATAAGATTTTCTTAAATTAATTAGAAATAAACTCCTGTTTACTTACAGTAAGAAGAAATAGGAGGCACAAGATCCACTCAACCATAAAAAGTTGGCATTTATTGGCGCAAATGTACAATTTCGGTCGCAGCGAAATGTACATCTGTGCTAATAAATGCCAACTTTTTGTGATCAAGTGGATCTTGTGCCTCCTGTTTCTTCATAAGGTTTTCTTCTTTTATTTCGATAAAACTAAAGATAAAGTAAAGTATGTTTGAACAATTAATGTGGTGATTGTAAATATAATAAAATCTTGCAGACATTCCAAGACCGATTTTGTCAACAATGCGATATGTGCGCGTCCCCATGTCAACATTGTCAAGATCGATACGTGCGCGTGCCCATGTCAACAATGCTTAAAAGATAAACAGAAAGTAATAGCACAGATTACTTATTACACAGATGCGACAATCAATTGTTAGGAGTGGAAACTGGAGAGCTCTTTGTTTTGACGTCATCGATTGTAGCAATGCCCCTGACGTTCGCTGGGTGCGCTACAATCGATGACTATACTAAATTATCTTATTTAATAAAAACCATGAGTCATGCAGTTTCAACCACATAAAAAAGTACAACACATCTTTTCGGAAATTTTCATACAGAATTCTTTATTAGACATCTAAATACATGTAAGAACGAATGTATATGCTTCCATCGCACATGCATATACTAATCTTGCACTGCTCTTTCCATTTCTTTCAATTTTAGCCATTTTCGCAAAGATTTTAATCAGCAAGATAAAAATCCTCGCTCTTGTAGCATGCATTACTATTACAAGTGGGCTCCGTAATGGCGTTCGAGTCAGCTTGGATAAATATAATAGCTCTAATGCGCAGGCTATCTTTCTTTCTTATACACTCTGTCAAGTAAATATAAACTCAGTCAGAATAATGCAATAACTTTTTATTGAGTTGATTGTTTAGCATTTCTTTTTAGCATTCATTTCTTTCTTTCTTACGTTAATAAACATAAATAAATACTGGTAACGTTAAAAAAAAAACTCAGAGGTTTTGAGTAGTTTTTTAATTAAACAAAAAGTTCACTTTCCATGCGTAAAGAAATTATAAACTCAGGTTGAAAACATAAGATTTAAATAAAACTTGCAACTTTAGTATGCAAATTTATTTCAAAAGTCCATTTAATGAGTATTTCCAATCATTTATCTTCGCAAGAAAGTCCTCTGTGCATCGTGCTTCGCTGAAAGTCATTAACAGAGAAAGAAATAAAAAAATACATTTTCTTCATGGCAAGGGAAATGAACAAGACAAATTGCTGTCGAAGTATACCGTTAACAAACTGTTGTTCAAAATATCATCAAAAAAGTGATAAATGTCGAAACCAAAAACATACGCCCTGAGAACATAGGCGAATTCAAGTTCTTGCTTCTCGTGAACAAATGTCGACTCGTGATATTGCACGTGAATTGTGAACACAAGTGTCATCCGTGTTCCATGAAACTGTTGGTAAAGCTTAAATTCAAATACCCATATGAAGCTTTAAAACATGAAGGCGACACCAAGCTCACTGTTCGGCCCGACTTGGGTTAAGGAAACTGTAAAATGGAAACGAGAGTCGAATGAAATAGTCTTTCCTGGTGAAAAACGTTTCTATCTTGATGATCCTGATGGATATTCCTCATATAGACTTAATTTAGGAACTCAACCGAAGACAAGACTGAGTAGACAGGATGGGGGTGGAGTGATGGTTTAAACAGCATTCGAAGCAGTAGACAAGGCTGATATCGTGTTTGTGGATGACAAGATGAACTATGAAAGATACCAAAACTGATGTACGAACATTTTATCCAATTTGGACCATTCATTTGTGGCGCAAACAGGAAATATCGGTAGGACAATACTACTGGATATGTCTCGGCATCCACCATGGACTGGTTCAAAACAGAAAAGGTCGATGTGATTTCATGGCCCTCACATCTCAATCCCATTGAAAATGTGTAGAATATGATGGCGAAGATTATATATAGCCAAAATAAACAATACTATCATGAGAATGATCTGCGAGTCGCAATTGTGAATGTTTGGGACAAAACCATAGAAGAGTTTTAAAAAATGATTGATACGATGCCTGACAGAATCTTAGAGATTATGGGGAAGAAAGGAGGGTTAACACATTTTAGTTTCGGAGATTTTTTAATTATTTTAATATAGAGTTTATAATTTCTTTACACGTGGAATGTGAACTTTTTGTTTAATTAAGAAAATACTCGAAATTTGTTTGTTGTTTAAATGTCACCAGCATTTATTTATGCTTATTGACTTAAGAAAAACTTGAGATGCTAAACAATCATCTCAATAAAAAGTTATTGCATTATTCTGACAGTTTATATTTTCTTGACAAAGTGTACGAGGTGTTGGCATAATGCGCCTTGCCAGAAATTCATGGCCAACAGGGCCTCTTGTACCGCCTCTTTTGAAGACATACGTGCATATACAGGGTGACCCAAACTTGTCCAGCATAATTGTGTAGGAACATTGTAAGGTTCAAATGGAACAAAAAATGTCCTATAAACAATACAGCTAGTTTTGATCGTCTGTGAGATATCGACATTTGTCTATTTTCTTGTAGAGTTGCTAAAGCAAATAAATAAAACACTTGATAGTGCAGGTCACTTTTATTCTGCATACTGACAGAACATCACATTGAACTACAAAACAAAATTAAATGATACAAGGAATAAGAATAAGAAGAAAGTAACAAATCAATGTCGAAGAAGCCCCTCAAAATGGTTGCCCCCAGCTCCAATGCACTGGTTACATCTTCGGATAACTGAGCTGATAGCTGCAACAATCTGGTTGGGTGTAATTGCTCGACTACAAGCTTGAATGGATGCAATGAGCACATCTCTGGTGGTAGGCGGATTGCTGTAGACCTCCTCCTTCAGTGTTCCCTGCAGAAAAAATCCAATAAAAGAAAATAGACGAACGTCGATATCTCACACTTACATATATTGCATTGATCAGTTAAGAACCGACCGCAACCCAATTGAACATCTCTAAATTAGAGGGAGAGTGCGAGCAGTGAGATGCATCCAAATTTACGTCATCGATTGGTCGATGCTTTGAAAGAGAAGTGCGCGAACATACCGGTACGCTGCTACCAAGCATCTGCAGGCTGCAGTTACTTCAAAGAATACATCTCTAGATATAAAGACATTGGAAATAAAAAATAAGTTTATCACCACATGATTACGAATTCAAATGATCATTCAGGTTATATTGCACTACAATAAAAGGAGGGAAAACACCAAACACTTTTTTTATTGTTCGCTGTCATTGAATTGGGTTGAATTTAATTTTTTTAGGTGTTGCATATTTTTTTATTACCAAAGATATCTTTAAGTTTAGATCAAAATTTATATATTTCATTTTATTAAATGCAGCCGGCTAGGTTTCTAATATACAGGACACTATTTGCGTTGGAGATAACAAGAAAATCATGCAGACTCATTCGCAAAGACCATTAAATGTATAAATTTTAAAAAATATGAAAAAGTTACATGAGACCAAAGAACTATGGTTGCAATAGGAGAGGTGCCTATTGGCATAAAGTATTCAGTAGCCAGGAAGAACGTGAGCAATAACCCGGGCCAAACATCCATATAATCTGCAGAAACTTCAACCTTTGGCTGAAAATTTTATATGACCCTGCATAATTTTCAGAAATTGTCTACAAAATTCAGCCGTTTGAGAAATAAATCCTGAAGTTACGCGACCTTCATTTCAAGGATCCAAAACACTAAAAAAAATTTCCAAAGAGTTCCCGTTTCAGAAAGATTTTAAAATGGCCCATCTACTCTATATGCACGAAAAAAATATCAAAACAAAACACAGAAAATTTAATATTAGTTCCAAAATTTACTACTAGAGCCCTCTGATTATCTTAATTGATTCAGTTTCAAAACGGGTAGAATCCACGAAAACCATAAAATTACATTGTTTGCCGTGTATATTGTTATGGCTTTGTTGGTACTAAAGAAACCTCGTAAAAGAATGTATTAACAAATTCATTTCTTAATTGTATTGTAAGGAATCAGAGAAATCAAAACTAAGAATTACACGGCCTGTGTCAAGAGACCCTGTGTGCTGCTTGGCACGGAGAAAAATTATTTAAAGAGGAGCAGGAAATCACCGTGTTTTTACAACCTTAAAGTCTTTTCTAATGAAATTCTGTCTCTCCTCCCACTCCAGAGTTTATCTCCAACATCTTCTTCTCCTTATTTTTTTATTTTATTTAATTGGCTTTTTAATTATGGTCTTCCTATCGGGGGTCTTTTATTTGTCCTGTTAGCCCTGTAGACTTGTTTTATATCAAAACAAACGGTACGACAGAAATTAGCACGAGGCAGCAGGGGGAAGGTGAAATGAGGAAACGGAGGAGAAAGCCGAGGCCTAATTGCCAGTTGTCAAGGGCTTTGGCAGTGCAGAAGTTGAACCGGGCTCTTATCTGACAATCGCCTTTGCAATTGCACTATCGCTCACTCGATCGTGCAACACTTGTTTTCCATGGTTTTCAATGGAGATCATTCACGAGGCAAATGACGTCGTTGGTTCATAATGGCGGCCCACGTGACTCACTTGATGAGGGGAACCGTGGTCGAAATCACTCGAGTGATCTTGAGACTAAAGAGGGAGACTCCTCTCAATCTCGGCGAGATTTTTCTGGATTGGAAAATATGAAGGCTAAAACGGCTCTCATTATGACAAACATCTTGAATTAATGAGAAGAGAAAGGAAAAATTTTTCACACGGTCAATAAAACTCGACGAATTGGTGTTGAGCAAGTTTTTCATTTTTTTACCCCACTCAGATTTATAATCACTAATGTATTAGAGTTATGTTGAAACTTATCATTAAACATGGATTAAAATTCTGCATGGATAGGTTCTGAAATGCAATGAAACTAGTAATTGCAATATTAATTATGATTTTTCTAATACACTCTCAAATTGTGTGCTAAGTTTTCCTTAATTTGTTTGTTTTGAAGTGTATTAAGTGTTTCACAACATAAAGAAGTATCTCTCGACTTAGGGCGAAGCTTGATTCTGACGGACCATCGTAAATTCATTTTCCATTTAGTACTATATCCAGCATACAATAACATACCCACTGCATTAACCAAAGAGTACAAAGTTATTTTCCACTGCAATAACCATTGTTGATTATTGTGGATTCCTGGAGATTTAATTGGCACCTTACGCGATCCTCACATAATGCTTCAAAAGCAAAACAAATTCCAAATTATTTTTCTTACACTTTTAATTAACCGATACTGATGATCAACATAAAGAAAGTAAAAAGTTTTTAACACACAAGGCCAAAAGATAAATGTTAAAGATGTGAACGACGGTTGAAATAACAAAGACGTCGTTTCGCCAGACATCGCAGAACTTTAGAAAGAACATGCTACCAATACATAAAGGCGCTGTTAATGTCAATGTGCAATATCAAAGTTTGGGACCTTTCGAGATGTCATGTTGTCATTGCGGGACTTGGCATTCTCCAGAGGAACGTGTTTTAAATCGTATAAATCGAAATTGTTTTGGTGACTGCACGGCCGAACGGAACTTGAACCACCGCAAATTTCAAACGTCTCTTTATAGGTTCTCATCCTCTGTCGGAAGAATTCCATAAAATAATAAGCAATAACAAATAACAATTTTTGGTGAGGACGAAGAAATCATTCATCTTAGGAACCATAGCTACAAAAAAAAAAAGTAGCCATTATCGATTTTTTTTTTGGAATTGTGAATCTATTGCTTAAAAAATGAAATTAATAAAGGCTTACCACGAGCGAATCTCGGTCGTCCAGATATTAAGGTTCTAAAGCGAGTGAAATGAAAGCAACGTCTGGAAAAAAGTTATCATTTTTTAGTGAACAACCCTTTATCATTCTACAAAACGTTTATTTTGTCACTAATATGAATTATTACATTGATTTCAAATTCCAACGTTTTTTGTTCTATTATTTATTGATGAAAAACGTTTTTTGTCTTTAAATATGTCAATTCTACAACATTATTACTGTCAAAGGTAAAAATAAATTTTTCGTATTAAAGCAGGGTTGGAAAAAGTTTTCGTATATACATATCGAACAGGAAAATAAATTCCTTATTAATATTTTATTGCTCTTCTTTTAGCTTTAAAAACTGCAGTAAGTGTCTTGGCATGGACTCAATCAATTTCAGACCAATTTTGGATGACGGCGGTTTTAAATTCTCCCCTGATGTTTTCTTTTGATTTTCAGTGACCAGTTCTTTCAAATATCATACATCCTCTATCGGATTAAGATCTGGTGAATTTGCAGGCCATTTCAACACTTTCAACATTTCAACACTTTGTATCCTGTATTTGAAATGTGTATCCTGTATTTGACTTACTGAATTAAACGAAATAATAAATATTGCAAATTATTTGAATTTTATTTATAATAAACCTTATATTTCATTATATTAAATGTGTGGAAACATACAATAAGCAATGTGTAAACACAGGTGAGATTACATCAAAAAAATATTTTTAATTTGAAAATAATATGAATTTAAGCTAAGTTAAAAGCACCATACGGTAGCTTAAAGTTTAACTAATGAATGGATATGAAAATTTAGTGATATAGTTTTATTACTAAAAATATAAAAATAATAATAAAAAAGTGTGTAAATCTGCCCTGGTCTCCCCTACTTAATGAAAATCGAAGCATTTTAGAAATTGCTTGTAATATTTTTCTTTGGACGAGAGAAACGCTTATAAAAATTAATTATCGCCTCATATTTTTCTATGTAATAAAATGGCTCATAGATTATTCATATTACTCCGTAAGCCTCACTCAAGTGTCTTAATACTTTATCTCCTATTGACAAGCGGCAATTCAGAAGCTGATAATCTTTATAAACAGATAACTGATACCTAAATTGGATTCCATTACTTTCATATTACAGTAAAAATTAGTTATAACGAACTCTGATAAGCAAAATCTTGGCTATAACGAACCAGTTATTCAATCCCGACTAGCTATAATGAAATTGAATACAACGAAGCAAATATATGGTCTCTTGAGATTCGTTATATTGAAGTTATTTTAATATTATTGATCCATGTAAATGCTAGATATGTTATGAAAGCCATATTATGTAATACAAAACAAAGTCTTTACCATTACATTTAATGAATAAAAGTATATTAACTATTAAAATGTTTATATTAAATACGACCAATTTTAAATGAACAAAATGATGATTATTCTCATCTCCTTTATCTTGAGCAGTAAAGCTTCAAATCAAAGTGATTGCAACATATTAATCTCTGATAATGGAAAGACAAATGTTAAAGTTTGATGCAAAAGTTTTCCTCGCTCAAATAAACTTAAACTTGAAATTAACTTAGAAACACATTTAGATTCGAACCATGAGGGCACCGTTGCCAAGGTTGAAACATTGCAATTGCGACATATCTGCGAAATTTATAACCAATTTGTCTTCAGTTGATGTTGTTCTGAAATGTCACTGTGGCATCAACTTTGCATATGCTAGACGTTCTTCCGCTGAATTATAGCACTGAAAACGGGATGGAGCATTCAACGTATATTAAATTCTAGAAAGCGGCCAACTCAGTTTGGAAGATTTATTTTCCATTATGGAAATCACAACGGTGCGTGTAAGCATATGAACAGAGTTTGGGTTTTTTTTTTCATTTTAATCAACTACTTAAGATAAAATACTAGAAGTCTCTTGTAAAAACAATTCTCCCCATTGATTTATTAAATTTTACCGGCAGAAGGGCAAGGAATCATCGGGAAATCAATTTAATTTAATGAAATTCAATTTCGCATCGATTCGAATAAAACGCCAAATAAATTACATTATTTAATGAAGGATTAATTTGTTTGAATTTCATTTTTCATTATTTACTTTATTAATGGTAAACTTTGGAAATATCTATATTTAAATATTTGACAAATACTTCGACAAATGGAAATTAAAGTTCAACAAATATTCACTAAAACTTTCATCAATATAGTGCTTCCTCTTTATACTGAATGCCATTAGATCGACATTATCACAACAACTTACAATCTGGACCACCCGGTAGTATCTTTAAACGAGCATTTACAAACACGATTTTAACGCTTTATTTTCCTTTTGCTGGGTAGTGAAGCCTTCATTTTTCCCCTGGCGGAGCTTTCACGAAGCGCATAATAACGTGTATAAAATCACTGAATAATATTTTCGCAATACGAGAAAGTGTCAAATGAAAACCTTCAAATTGCAGTCATTGTCCTGTTAGTTGTCAATACTGATATTACTCTACTCGCCTTATATGCATCACCGTACTGAAATTTCATTCGTCGTTAAATTTCAATAGGTTTCCCTCTTTCACCACTGAAAAACCGGATGACGGAACATTTCTTCTTTTTTGTGCAAGTCTCAATGTCTCATTCAACTCATCCTCTTAACAACAAATGTATAATCGAGTAATCAGGTATATGGCGTGTTTTCTTTTTAAAACAGCACGGCCATGGAAATCCAAAAGCCTCAGCTCCCTCTGCTCGTATCGTGTCACACGTCCTAGAGAAGGTTGATTACGATCTTTGGTAACGATTTGGAGGAGAAAGTTTACGAAGAAACCCCTTTCTCCACCAACAATCGCATTCTATCGCCCTGCACCGTATCTCCCAATGTAGAAGAGATGTCTGCAGAATGGCGAAGCTGATGTTGTTCCATTCCTGTTCGCAGACTTTCCAGAAATCCTCAATCGTTGTTGGACGGACTCGAGCAAGGTCTCGTTTCAATAATCCAGATGTGGGATATCATGAAAGGGTAGAACGTGAATTCAAGTCTGACAACAATTGAATGGTCGAGTTAGACGGATGGCTCGGAGGCTTTGTCTTGATACAGACAAATTTTGCTTTTGTCCTCTCCATACAATGCGGGGATTTCCACGTGGAAAATTGAACCGAGAACATGCTGCTGATAGTAAAGCGAGTTACCTTAGCCTTTCTGGCCACTCTTCCGATTGTGAGCTTGCCGTTGTACGAGCATCCCGCAATCACCATAAATCCTTTTGAAAAATTTTCCTTACATTCCTTGGGCCACTTTTGATATGACTTCGATCGACGTTTGTTGCAATCGTTGAGGTAGACGTAGGTTTCATTCAACGTCTCGTCCTTTTATCGTTATGCCTCCGACACTTCTTCCTTTCTCCGACGTGCCGTGGCAGCATCTTATGAACCTGACTCTTGTGACGCTCTTCCAGTTGCAAGTATTTGTTTATTATTTTATTTACGGTAGCCTGTGAAGCTCCTACAATGCTTCCAACTCCTCCTTAGGTTGCTGGATTTTCACACGGGACAAACTGCTTGAGCTTTCAAATGACCTTTGGTGCTCGGCTTGTGGTAACTCGAGGATTTTGCTGCTTCTGTCCAGTTGAAATTAACCCTTCCCGGGAATTTCCTTTTCTATTCAGTACTGTCGATATCCCTTTCTTCGAAACAGAAATTTTGTGTTTTACGTGCGCTAATTATAGCAGAATAGCTGTAATTAGCGTCGGAAAGGGCAGTAATGTCGATTTTCGGAGATATTTTTTCATGACATTTACTGCTTTTGAATGAAAAACAACAATACGGATGTACAGGGTGATTCAGTCAATTTCTGACCATTTCAGTACTATGATTTATTGACCCATTAATGTTTACAAACTTAGCATTTCAGTATGATATTTTAGGCAGTTCGGAGTTTTTATTCCCGTGGAAAAGTCTTGATGATAATGTGGCCACCACGAACGTTTTGAACTGCTCAGAGCCGAATGGGTGCAGCACTCGACGATGCTTTGTCGCAGCTGGTCTAGGGTTCTTGGTGCTGTAGTGAACACACTGTCTTTAAGTAACCCCCAGAGATAAAGATCACATGGGTTTAGGTCAGGACTCGTAGGGGGCCAAAGAAAGCCACCCCCGAATCGATCTGGAAACCTGTTTGAAATGACACGATTTCCGAATTTCTGATTGAGAAAGTCTAGCACTTCGTGAGGCCTAGCCCCATCCTGTTGAAACCATTGATGTCGAAGCGGTATACGCCTCCTTCGCAGCTCGGGGATGAAGAAGATTTCCAACATGTTATGGTAAGCCTGTGACGTTACGGTGCCCTCAAAACAGAACGGACCAATGATGCCTCTTTTGGAAATCGCGCACCAAGCCATAGCCTTTCGTGGATGAAGAGGTGGCTTATGGATCTCATGAGGGTGCTGGGAACCCCAAAAACGAACATTGTGTTTATTAACGTCACCTGACAGATGGAAGAAGGCCTCATCTGACACACACAGGTTGTCCACAAATCCTGATTGGCTTCCATTTCTGCTCTAAACTCCATCGCAAATTATTGTCGCTTCTGTCTTCCAGTGTCTGTTAACTCCTGATAAACATGGATCTTATACGGGAACAGGTGTAAATCCTTTCTCAAAATTCGCCACGTCATGGTATATGACAGCCCTTCTTCAATGGATAGGCGGCGAACAGATTTTTCGGTAGGGGAAACGACCAACCTTGTGCGAACATTTTCGACAACTTCGGCCGTTCGAACACGAGCTTCGCTCCCGCCTTTTTTCTTGCCTTTAACACATCCAGTGGCACGAAATTGCTTGACAGAATCCATGGTTGCTTGCCTGCCTGATGCGTCTCGACACTTATACTCCTTCCGGAACTTTCTTTGCACGGTTATAGGTGATTTTGTCTCGAAATACCATTCGACAACCTTGCATTTCTGCTCTGTTGATAAAGCGGGCTCCATTTTTCAACAATACGATTTACATGCAGCGCCGCTGCAACAATACAAACTCCAACTATTTAGAAATTCGATATGGCGCTCATATTCTTTCAATTGTTTATCCCTAATGCACGTCATTCGCGTGAATTGTCAGAAATTGACTGAATCACCCTGTATATAGCATCATTTCACATGTCTTCTGGCCTGCTCACGTGCATGTAACGGAGTATTCACGCAATAAATCGTTATCAAAGATGGTAATCAACCTTCTGTAGTACTCGACGTCATTTTCTTTGCCTACCATTTCGTGGTTTCACTTGACAAAGATGCCACTTTCAGCTGAACGGAGTATTTGAAGAAATCCCACATACACACTTGTTGGTAACATCCTTTGAGAACACTACTTTGGAACTCCCTGAGCTCTGTTTTGTGACTGATACTGCACCATTATGAATCCAAGGTGGAACTGTGAAGTCCAAGAAGCTGTCAAGGCAAAGAACGAAGCCTATTTGCTATGGCTTTCAACCAGTCACCTTCGAGTCGGATGCAATACACTGAGGCGCAAAAAGCAGTTATAAAGTCGGAATCAATAGCTAAACCCAAGACCTGGGGGAAATTTCGGGGGAGTCGCCAAAATATTAAACACAAGGGAGGCTTCTGAAAACAGAAGGTAATGCATTGGACAGGTGGAAGGAGTACTTTGCATCTCTTCTTAATCCGGTAATAACAACAACTGAAGCACATAAGGCGCATCTTGGAGCGGAGAATAGTCACAGTAGTAGTATCACGAAGCAAAAGTAAGATGGGCAATTAAGCCGCTGAAGACTGGCAAATCTGCATGTCAGGTTGCTTGGATATCCACCTAGGCCCCTAAACAATGGCATGATAGGAATTGTGGTCCCTATATTTAAAAAGGGAGATAGAAGGGATTGCAACAACTATCGAGGCATCTTTTTGCTCAGCATTCCTGGAAAAGTCTATGATAATTGTCTGGAGAGAAGAAGTCGGGAAATAGTCGACTCCAAACTGTCGAGGGACCAGTGTGGTTTCCAACCGGGCGAAGCACAAGGGAGAAATCGAGAAATCCTGGGAGTATGCAAAAGATGTCTACGCTTGTTTTGTGGACTTCGATAAACATATGACAGTTTCTCCGGGAGAGCTTTTGGAGAGTGTTGCAAGAGTATGGAAGTGATGAACAGTTACTAGTAGCTATCATATTTCTGTAAGAAAACTCTGAGATGTGCATCCGAATAAATGGCATTAAGTCAAGACCGTTAATCATGGGTGTTGGACTCCGCAAGGGTGCTTACTGTCACCCCTCTTGTTCATTATCTTTATGAACTAGATGGATAGGGACAGCCGAAGCGATGAGCGCATTTGTGTGGATAGCTGCTTGGTGGAGAGGTTACTCTTTGCTGACGACCTTGCCCTTCTTGAGTCTTCTTGCACTAACCTTCAGCATATACTAGATCGGTTTGCAGCCAAGTGTGAAGAGGCTGGGATGAAAATCAGAGTAGCTAAGACTGAGATTCTGATCCTTTCAAGATAGCCTCAGTGCGCTCTCCATGTTAGAGGAGTCCCATTGACACAGGTGGAGAAGTTCAAATATCTCTGGACTGCATTGGGTATAATCTTTAAGGACATGCGCGCTGGATAAGTAGGTTTGAAAAGTAAGGTTTCTTATGTCGCCATTATCACTTGAATAATATGTCTACAGTAATTACTTTAATTTAACTTTTCAACGTCAAAATAATTAGATATATTCTTTAAGTTATAATGCGACAGCCGAAACAATTGTCATTTTACATTCTATTATTAAAAATATACCAACAAACTTTGTATTACTGAGACTCTAAATTGTTAGCAATAATTTAATTCAGTTTACACAAAAGCTTACAATCGATTATGAAATTGAAAATGAAGTAAATGTCGGCTTAACGAAGGTAAAATTGCAACCATTACAACAATTCCGATTAAACGTTAAACCTCAATCAAGTACGTGCAACCAAATACGAGTTTTGATGAAGAAGAAGTTGACCCGTATTCAGGTATCAGAAAGAGCTGTTGCTCGGGCTCCTGGTGGAAATTAATAAAGAGCAATTTCTATGAAGAAGGGTCGCCTGAAGTGGGTAGGGATTAAAGTCATCACGTGCGAAATCACTGGAACACCAATCAATTATTAAGAGCATCGACTATGCCGCGCCTAGGTTATTAACGGCGACAGTTGGGAAAAGTCTGCAGGTCGAGGGATCAGGAGACGAAGCAATAAAACTGGTGCGAAAACATCCTCAACCTCGGCCCTACCAATCATCTCCTTCCATTCGCGCTGGGAAGCTACGTGCTCATATTAGGATGGCCGAGGTGCCGATTGATCGGACTTAAACCGCCCCCTCAACCTTGGCTCTTTCACCAACTCCCTCCCCCTCACACCCCAACCTCCTCCGGTTTACACTCAACTAATAGAAACGATCACTTCCTCCGAAGGGGAAAAACTGTTATTGGCTGAGACAGATTTCGCCGTCAACAACAGAAAAGCGTTCAGGCAATAAACTGCAGTGAGCCGACACCCATCTCTACATACAGGGGGAGGGAAAGAAATAAAGAATAATACATTTTATGGCGACGTAATGCGCATGATAATTAGAAGTGTTGAGCAGCACAGCATGATAAAAAGTTATAGGTAAAAGGGAACTTCTAAGATATAAAAGGCCTAGAAGATATCTCGTATGGTTTATTTTCGAACAAACTGAAACAAACATATTTTTTTATATTTATACTGCAGGTATACAAATTTGTAATTCACTTGCAATTCGACTCTCCTTTTAATACATCCAGGCCGCTGATGTAGCATCTATTCATACACTGCTTTGAAAATCGCTGAGCTACTTGGACGGCAGCCTGTTTCTATAATCCGTATGGGCATTTTATTGGTACTCTCACCACGTGTTTTTTATAAAACATTGAAAAAACACACTTCTAGAAGTCTCCGATTTGGAATAACCATTCATAATATTCTAAGACTGAGATGTATTATGTTCTCGACATGGAAACGACAAGTTTGATTGTCTGTTGACGATCATCTCGTGTTTCTTATTTTTCAATACGCCTATCTTTGCAGTGGTCTTTTGTATGCCGCTGGGGTTAATATGACCTGTCGATAACATGTGAAACTTATCACGTTGTTACCCGTTTGGCAGAAGTTCCTTGTTACAAGAGCAATAGTCGCCATGACTATGAATACATTCAAAGATTGCTTCGTCGATTGAATTACACAGGCCGAAAAACAAAATTGAATAACAGAGCCGTCAAACATTAGCTACATTCAAAAACTCCGTGCTCATCGTGTTAAGCGTGTCGTGTTGCTAAAATCTGACGTCACTTCCTGCAACGAACCGTGTCCCGTGTTGCAAAACACCTTTGACGTGTCCGTTTAGTGGAAAAAGCCTTGGTTCTCTAGCATGACTTTGACGCGCATGCTCATTATGGCATTCCTCATCTCTCATGAAAACCCTTAATGGGGGTAAAACGTCGCTTCGCTGAATATTTTATAGTTATACGAATTAATTGCTCCATCATGCCATGAATAATTAGTGTAGAAGGAACTCAATTTGTTCAAGAACATCGGTTATGAACCGAAACAAGAAAGAAACAAAGCTATTTTTTATAATCAGAGAAGATGGGGTCGGCAGTAAAGGGCCAATCGCTAAAAGCTCTACTTTCCCCATCTGACGGCCACGTTTATGCTGGATTGCTGAGCCGCCTTGATCGCTGTGATGGTGCACGCCGTTTGATGAGGATTCAATTCTAAAACAACAGTCACTCATTCAAAAATCACCTCTAGCACGGATCGTGCTTTAGCTTAACACGACATTCGTACCATGACTAGCACGGAACTACTAACAATGACTGCTCCAAACAATACAGGGCAGCAACGGAAGCAAAAGTGACAGCAGAACTTTTAAAGAGTATGGTCCGATGATTCATCGCTTTTATATGAAGAAACTCCATGAAGCCTACGATGCGGACTGTCTGTTCAAACTGTTAAGCACGGGAGAGGATTCGCAATGATTGAGCAGGGGTCAAATTTTGATATAACGTTAGCCCTATCATCACCTCAAAGATCATCATCCTTCCAGCTATAACAATCTCCTGACTTGAGTATCATTGAACAACTATGGATAGCTTTGAGAGGAGAGTGAGAAACAGATTCACTCTTTTAATGTGGCTGAAGCATGTTCTAAGTGTACAGCATATTCGAATCCAAAGCTGGAGGTTTGCGTTAAAGCTGGGTTGAAAAATCGACGTGCCCCAAAACATCAAACCATCCAATAATAATCTAGTCGTCGAAGGATAGCTATGTATTGAAGAAAAACGGTATTCAACATCTCTTGCATAATCTATTTCCCAGGTGTCCACATTGTTTTGTCCAACTTTTAGATGTAAGCGCATCTGACAAATGCTATGACATGTTAAATATACAGAGTGGATGAAATTTTACTTCCTGAAAGCTATACAAAACTGCAACTGGGTTTGAACTCGGTAAAGAACAATATTTCGATTTATTCTAAAGTGCAAAAAAAATCCATTTAAATATAATAATTGCAGCCTCATAATGAAATCAATAAACTAATCATCGTGTTATTTGAATTTCATGTTTGATTATGCGAATAGTCAAATGCAATGACCCGATAATTTAAACAATAATTAAATATTTTTAATAAAACATTCCAATAAAATTTTAATTAAATCTAGCCTTATCGATTAAATTCGCAATGCATTCGCTAATAGTTTCTCTGATTTAATAATAAAGCCGATCTTTATTTATTTAATTTAATATTTACTATTTATTTATTATTTTATTCACCAGTTGATGCTCTATTATTTAAGTTTCTATAAAACTAAGGTTCTGCTTTTGAATTTTCGAAATTTTTTCAAGTTTCTTGATCAGAAATATAAACACTTTCAGACTTTACTGAATATTACTAGAGGCAACATAATGTTGTTTAGGATGAACAACATGAACTATTTGAATTTCTGCCAGTAAGAGATAAATAACTGATGAATATATTGATATAAGTCAAGCAGTATATGTTGATTTAGTTCGGTATCTACGTCATATTTACTCCTGTCAATTTATAATCTATTCAACATAATAAAGTCGAAGCTGCGATCTCATAACCAAAGTACTGAACCGTTTTTGGTTTCACAAATAGCTTTTTTATGATCCCGTTTGAGGCATAAACTATACATGTATTTTATTCTATATTCAACGCAGAGTGAAACTGGAGGCAAGAAATAACAGGACTAATACAAAGTAAGCCCTTAACTCTCAGCTGACGATTGCAAATTTCTTCAAACAATGAAATAAGCTGCGAACTTTGACGATACAATACTATCCTTATTGGATTGAGGTGATTGTCACGCTCCAAGCCAAGCACCCAACATCGAGTATATGTTCAACCTTTAAATGAGAAATCTTCAGATTTTCTTTCGATAATTATTGCTTAATCCTATAAACAATGCAAAAATTTTAATCCATGACTTATTCTTTACAAGACAGATAAATAAATATCAATTCCCGATTCAGTCATCTTTAAAGCGCAAGGAATGGGTTGACACACCTAGGAGAAATTTCAGCATGAGCAACTGTAAGTAGGTCTGGGTCGGGGAAAAGTGAAGGAAAATTTCAAAATAATTCTTGAAAGATAGGAGAATATCTATAATTAATCCGGTTGGCTGATTGGTTTAACTATTTTATCTATATACGAGGCTCACAAAGTCATGGCAATTTGAAGTTACCAGGGGCGGCGCGAAGCGGTAAGCAAAGTTAGCGTCCCATAAGGGCACTGTAGGATGAGGCACCAATCAAGCTTGAAAGGGCGCAAATTGTAGAGGTTTGCATAGGGGCACCGAAGACGCTACCGTCGCTCCTGGTTGTTATACAAACATTTCATAATACACGTGTAAAAATACACATTTCATAATATACATATGAAAATACACAATGTACTTTACCAATAATGTCTGTTTCAGGAAATATTGTAATCATCGGAGAGCACGATCTCCTACAGCTTCTATGAGTTGTGCGTGGCATTCCCTCGCGTTTTGACCGGAAAGCACTGCTATTTTTACGTACCCACGTTGTTCTAGCCAATGATATAGAGGGGTTCCCTCTGAGGGGAAAACATTTTTCATGCGACTCATAACCATACATGACTACGGTTGAAAACCAACTGACTTTCGCATATCCCTTCTTCCGTCCTTGAATACCTAGCGGCAAAAATAAGTACAGTGCTCCCTCTATATAACGGCACTCTACATAACGCCAAATTTATAACTCTACATAATTGCAAGTCCATATAACGAAGTTTTTTTCCGGAAAATAAAAATTGCAAACTCATTCATGTCTGCAGTGTTTATTTTCCAGAAAAAACACTTTGTTATATGGACTTGCAATTATAAATTTGGTGTTATGTAGAATCCCGTTATATAGAGGGAGCACTGTACCATACTGTCCGCACGCCACGAGAAGACCGCTGAGTTGCTTAATGTCTCGTATGGTGTCGCTGTAGTTGCAGATCAATCTAAAGTTATGAAGGGAAGAAAAACGCTAAAATAAAAGTTCTGGCCGTGTCTCCAAACAAATGAAATCGTTTTGCATGGAGAGGTAAATACCTGAGAAATATGAAAAAAATAAGAGAAGAAGGTCGTCCCATTTTTTACTTCGATGAAACATGGATCGACTCAAATTTGGCTGTTTGTCCCCCAGCACTGAATAGATTCATCTGCAATTGCAGCGACACCATACGAGCGTATTAAGCAACTCAACGGTCTTCTCGTGGGTGCCGACAGTACGTCTCATTGCTGCGTATCGCTGTCTGGGATTCCGCTGGAAAAAATAATTGCCATGACTTTGTAAGTGATCCAAGCATTATTTCATAACACCAAGATGATTACCTGGTAATTGAAATTTGTATACTCATGGTGAATAAAATCTTGTGGAAAAGCGGACCTAGTTGGTGTTATGAAGATTGGTATCCGCAGTACGAATGGTAATTTTTTTATCTTTTTCTATATATCTAATAATTGTCGATTAAAAATGAAGTTAGCATTTGCATACTGCTAAATAACAGCCAAAATTAAAGTTGCACTATTGAAAAGACTTGTTAAGGTAAGTTACCCTTGATATCATCCCATTCATATATCATCGGCTACCTCTGCTTTCTCTTTTCAACCAACAGCTTGGTACTTACGTAGGTCATTAATATTACATAAAACACTTTCCTGTATACCGCAGAGACCCTAAATGTGTAAGTACGAATGTATTTTCAGCAGTTCCAAACGGTTAGCTTCAAAAGGCCAGTATCGAGAGAGCTATCCAATCTTTATTTTCTTCATAACATTGAGAACATTTGCCTTCGTAATGGAATTCATCCTGAATGTCATTTTGCTTCTTATTGTAAAATCAAACTTTTTAAATTAAAATTTCCTGTTAATGGCACGAACAGTTTAAAAACTTTCCAGTTACTCATTAAAAAACGTCCCCATCGTTTCCATATTGATTGTATTTAGGAGGTAAATGAATACAATCCTTGAATACAATTTTTAAATCCCTGGAGTCCTGTACCTTAAAATTTTATACTGAAGTTCTACGCAGATCTCATATTTTGAATGTTCACTCATATTTCAACGAAATTTACGAGGTATTTAAAATTATATAAATGGGCATTTCTAATAATAGAATTTGTGTTGATATATCATTGACATGTTTCGGAATCTGACTCTTATCAAGGTATTATTATCTTAAAAGATCTCGATTACAGGGACATGTCAATAATCTGTCACGATACTGTCATCAGAAATATCTAGTTATATTAATTAAACTAATTATACCATAACCTATTTCCGCACTTCTTCCAAGTTATGATACTTTTAGAAATACACCTCAGAGAAAAACAGTAAATGAGCATATTTAATTATTTTCTGCTTATGATTATATATTTTGGAGGCACTCGGTTTAGACATAATGTTTTCTAGTCGCATTTTCAGCTTGCCGACTGCTATCTCCTCCATAAAATTTAATTTATAAAGTATTGTTATTGTAGAATTTTTTAGGGAGAAGTTACTGTTATTGTTGATGCAAAAATCAGCAATTCTGGCGATGAATATTTAAATCTAAATAAATTGTAATACTGAAGCGTTCCTTTTGAACCTTCATACGATTCAAGTCTAAAATTAATAAAGAAAATCCATATCTAAAATTTTCAAAATTTAAATTTTACAAAGCAAAAAAAAAAAAAGTTTGCATTTGATTTCTGCCTCCTGTACATTCTTTCCTCTTTATTCATCAAGGGGTGCTCTTCATCCATCTAAGAAGAAAAAATTTGCACTCGGAAAATAAATCACCATTAATTGTGAGGGTGCAATTTTTTGCATTTCGCTCTTACTGACGAGAAAGACTGCCTAATTAGCAATATGTGTGCATAAAATTTAAATCGGAAACTGTCGAAGATTTGTTCGTGTCCCACTCGTTTGACAAATATAAAAAAATCAAACTCAAACTTATCTGATTTTACCATTTAATTTGGGAATAGGTTTTGTTTAATAGAAATTTGAGTTTTATATTACAATTTTTAAGTTATTTTATTCTCTACGACATTCAGAATGAACTCTCGTAGACGGAGTCAATGATAAATTTTCATTTTATTAACAAAAGAAGATTCTGTATTTAAATTTTAATAACAGGTGAAAATGGCTTGTTTTTATATAAAATGTTTAACGTTATTATCTCAGGAGAAATTGCTTCGAAATGAAACGTGCATTTTTCTATTAGTGCAATTTCATTTTTATCTCCAACTTCTGCAAAAAAAAATTCTTTCTCGTGAAGACGAGAGTAAAAAGAAAGATGAGCCCAAAGGATGCATATCTCAATGAAATAAGATTGAGCCGCGTTCCTGTTTTATATTTACTCGTGAAACAGCATCTGTATTATCATATTCGTGTTCACCAAATGCACTTTCCTTCCTTACTTGATAAAAGCTGATGATTAGCATAATCATTGATCAAATTCGATGACAAATTTTTATGTATCGCTGATTAAAAGAAATCCCTCGCCTCATTCGCTTTTAATATAATCACGAATTCGTAGTCACATGTAAGATTCTCTCATTCACTCTTTTTGTGCTTCCTTCGCCTCGCATTATCTTGTGTTCATCAAACCTTACTTCCTTCCTTCGTCTTCGTTGTCATCGTCGTGCTGCTTTTTCCCTTAACCGGGCCAAATGAAGGACGCCTCCTCAATCTCGTCACAGCGAGTGGAGAAGAGCGCCTGCCGCAGGCATCGGCGCCGCCATCGGAGTCGTCGTTTTTTTTTTTCTTCTTCTAGATTTGAAAGGATTTTTTGAAGAGCAAGACAAGGAGGGATTTTGTATTCTTACACCTAAATTACAGTCACTAGGCCACTTGCGAGTAAAACGAAACCCCCTTCCCTTGTTCTTTGATGCCCCCGACCTAATTTAATTTTCTTAGTGACATTCAAGTGCTCTCCACTTTTCATAAATCGAATCCCTCCCCTCTCCTCTCTGTTCCCCTCTCTCGCCATTTCCTTTCTTTCTTTCACTCTCTATAGTTTTCTCTTTTTAACCAGAGGTGAAGCCGTCGGGCTTTGCGGTTTAATGCGAGTTAAATTTAGATCACGAGAATAATAGTGGCGATTATGCGAGAATGAAGAACCGCTGATCCGAGAGATTAATGAAAAAAATTAAATTATTGAAAGAAGAAGAAGGAAGAGCCATTTCAACTTTCAAACGATAATAATCCTAAATAATTGTGCAGACGTTTTATACGGTTTATTTCTAATTTGAAAAAGTTGCATAAAAATATTTTAAGAAAACTTGGAGAGTCTTATATACCAGTATAATAAAATTTATTATTCAATGCATTGTTTATTTATAACGAGTTTTTGAAATGTTTTATGGACTTATGAATAACTCTGTACGAGATGAATCATACAAGGTAAGACCGGAAAGTTCGGTGAATGTCTCGGAAAAACAAACAGGGACAGGTATTTCAGAGGTGACACTTCACTGTCCTCCTAACATAAGCCCCCATGACCACAATATACTTTTGACATCGTTCGTACAACTGTTGCATGGCATATGAAAAATCCTCTTTCGGTACTGTTTGAAGTTCCCTCGTCACAGCCGTTTGAATATCCAGAACGTCAAGAAATCTGTGTCCTTTCATTGCTGATTTCAAACGCGGAAGCAAGAAGAAGTCCGCATGTGTCAGGTAAAGTAATTTCCCATTATTAGCGGTGATTCGCCGAATTTTCCGGTCTCACCTTGTATTTCCTTACATATTCAACAGTAAAAACCAACCGAGTCGTAATACGAGAGCATTTTTCAATAAATAAAGCACACTAACCAAATCCAAATCCATTTGTTTATATAGTGCGTTTTTGGTGACGTTGTTTTTCAAGATGTGTTTCGCGATCGGCGTTATTGCTGATTTGTCCTTATAAGTTTGGCACGCAAATCCCAATTGCCGTTTCTCTGCACGTTGTGGCCTAATTTTGATGGTGCTCCAATATCTGCGGAAAGAATTGTGCGAAAATACCACAAATTTATCCTCCACAAGAAATTGAAATTACTTCTTGGAACCTCACGCTCATGTAGTCGTGAACTTGTATTAGCAGATGCCTTATGAGCGTCAATGTATCGGGTTCCTGAGCGAGCTAAAGGGTGCTTTGTGTGAATTCGGTGCATCAGACATAGAAATAGAGTAATGTGAAGCACGAAGCTTTCAAAAGGACAGACCAATTGTATCGAGCATAAATAATTTCCTAAATATCTAATAAATTAGAGTCCTTCTAACTTTACGAGTGCTTCTCTTAATATGAGTGTTGGCAACAGTACTTGAAGGTATATAAATGGAAGACCGCTGTTTAATTTAATTTTTTCTGTATTTTGAAATGTTCAAATGCGTAGATGGAGTTGAACAACCTTAAATATAACCTAAAAAGAGTTTACAGCTGTCCATGGAATTCATTTAATGAAACAATATATAACATTATGAGAAATTTACAAGCTCTTCTAGACTCTCATGGAAAGTAAAATCTACTACTCTACTATTCCGTAATAATGGTTTGAGTGTAAGAGAACACTGCTTATTAGTGGAGCCGAATAAGAACTTAAACCCGTTTGCGATGGTTATTGCGTAATTAAATTTACATTCACGACGGCGATGATTAATAAACGTAACCTGTTTGGAGCTAAATTGATTCGCACTAACTCGTTGAAGAGTCCAGAAAGCAATAATTCCCCTTCGGAGGACGCAAGTGAAAATTAATAAATCGGCCCTCGGAGAAATGCGCCTCTCCACTTCGGATCCATGTTGCTCCATCATGCAAAACCCGCAGTTTTAATTGCACGAAACTTCTAAAACAGTGAATTACAACACATTTCCATGCCAGACTCTCTGAGAAGTCCATAAAGTAATCAATGGGTTGCTCAGATAAATGTCCTTTCCTATTGGCCAATTTGCACCAAAATGTAATCAGCAATTTCATATGCTGAGATAATCTCATCAAATTTGAGTTAACTTCCATTCAAATCGGTTCGGATGTTTAACCTTTAAAATAACCACAGACAAAATACATTCAGATCGAGACTATTCGTGTTCATCATCATCGAAAACAGGATTTATGCCATCTTTATGAGACTTTGTTTCATATTTTCCTACTGGAATTAAAAGAGATATAATAAATGCAACTATTATATTTATAACTCAGTAATTATATAAACAGAGAAGTAACTCGTAATATTGGCATTTGAATTTTCGAATTTTGCAAAAATCGATGTAAAGTTCCGCGCTTGAGTACAAATTATAAATTTTATAGCCATGTCGATTTACTTAACGTTATTATGTCGATGCTACAGTTTTATATGTAGACATTTACGACTGAAATCCATCATATTTGCCGCAGGCATACTGCACAGAAAATTCAATAATTTGAATGAAATATGAGGTAATGCATTATACGTAGATATGGAGTTTAAATTCACTGTTTAAGAAAAATAAGGTTTTAACGGGAAAATTTTTAACGCAGTTGTGTTCAATCTGTATGGACGCGTCATGTGTAAAGTATTTCAAAAATTACTTTCCTTCAAAACTTCAAGTTATTTCTAGACATTGCAGTATAAAATATGACTATTGGAAAGAATACTAACAGGGCATGATCGTTATTTACAGTGCTGATTGGATTCTAGCGACCTACAAATGAATACAAAATATGATTAAAGTTATTTCAACTTTAGTAACAAGATTAGTCATATTTAGGACTGCAATGACTAGAAATAACTTAAAGAACGATTACGATTTAAGAAATAAGGGCTACGACTGTACAAACATGACCTGGCAGACCTTGTCGATTGACATACCGCTGTGATGAAGAGGGTGGTGAAACAAAATCTCACGGAATCGGAAGAAAACATTCGTAAAGGAATATAACGTCAGCATCATGACCATTCGTCGACAGCTCCGACTTTGAGTTTTCTTGCCCGATCAGTCGCATATAGACGATGCGTAACCATACGAAAGTAATAAACTGAAACCGGAGCTAAAGATCCAAACCGAAAATAAAGACATTTAGGAACTATCCTTGTGGTCTTTAGGGCATTTAGGGACATCGAAGCCCTGTTAGTAAATACACGCGGTCCCTTGTTCAAATCCAAGTCAAAGAATTTTTCCTTCGATTAATGCGCAGCCAATCCCAACTTTCGCTTATAGTGTTAAAATCGACCGAAATGGACCCTTGAGCAATGGTGTCTTATGGGAACAAATCATGCTTCAATATCCGGCGGTCCGATGGATGAGTGTGGGTAGGGAGAACGTTACTTGGCCGATTGCATTATGGTAGTGGGACGTAATAGTTAAGGGCTCTTTCTCATGCTTTGGACTCGGCACTTAGTTTCCGTAAAAAAATTATGAATACAGAAACTTATCGTTTTATGATTGAGAATGATCTCGTGAGGTCGCACAAAGGTCACATTGCATGGTAATTTATGATCGAGAGTGCAGGGATTGCTTGTATTGAAATTCATTACAAATGGATTTTTTTTAGAATACATGCATCCATCCGGGGCCAGTATGGCCGAAAGCTGACGAGTTAGGTCCCCGGATGAGTAATGACGACTGCTGTAAGATGGTCGCAGCAGCCGGGATAGACGGATTTACGGGAAGATGAAGATCGTATGTTGCTAATGGTCACCCATCCAGTGACTAGCCGTGCCTGATGTTACTTAACTTCATAGAACTGGCGTGCTCAGTGAAAGCCCACCAGGCCACGGCCTCACCCATAAGATACTGTTTAAGCCAACAGAAGCAAACTTAACACATCACTAATGCCTGTTTCTGAAAACCGTAGGTAAAGGGCGCAGTATATGCAAGGCAAAAAAAAAACCCATCTTCATGGCATTTGTTTATATTTACTGACGATTCTCCATACGGCAATAGTTTAGCGAGGACCTATTCTTGACCAACACTAACGCCCGTCTATAGTACAGAAAATGCATGCTTACGTGAATGTTGGAGAATTGGATTGGCCTGCTCAGATTCCAGTCCCATTGAACACTTGTGCGATAAATTCCAACGAGATAGGCCATGCAGTCCCACATCCGTGACAACTTGAGCTCTGATTTTTAGAGGAATGGCGTGCACTATTACCTGCAACAATTTCAAATAGTTTTCAAAACTTCATGCATAGTCTTCCTGGAAAATTTACATTCTTATCGCAGCAAATGGTGAATTCGCGCTATATTAATTTTTATTTCTTTGCAGGAGAGGCAAAGTGTAAATGTTGTTATCCGGACACTTTAGATCACACAAAGTGTATGTTGAATAATTGAGAGCTAATAATTAAAAAAAAATTAGTTAATATCTGTCAAATGCTCGATAATCGTAAAATATGTGGCATATATCTACAGCATACTAACAACATAATTAAGAATTTCGTTTCGATAGGTGCTTATCACGGTTAATAATTTTATTGATGCTGATTTGGAAACAAATCCTGGGATCACGCAATCGCTTTGATCCGAAAGAGATAATATTGTGTTTATAAGTCGTTAATCGGACCCCATATCCCTAGTCGGTCTTAATAAAGCAGTTTTAATACGATTGAAATAGCACTAATACTTTCTCTTTATTGGGGGTTTCATTAGTTTAATTCTCTTGGATGAATGTTCACGGTACTGCGAAAAAGGAATTCAAAGGAGAAAGCGTCTCATCAACATCATCAGCGTGAAACTTCTCCGCATTGCTTTTCGGATGCGTGGGAAGCTCCAAATCTATTCAATTGAGTCGAAGGAGACAGAGAGGGAGAGGAGAAAAGAAGTTAAGGCGCGACACAAGGACGCGCATAGGACCTTTGGTCGGAAGCTAGGGCGTCGCATCAAGATGAAGATTCGTGCATTGATCACTAGACAGCGCAGCTAGCTTTTGTCGTTGCGCCACGTGACGCATTCCTCGTCGAACTCGAATGGAGAGAAACAGTGGAGAATGGAGTCGATGGCGCTCGGGTGCCAGCCTGTCCCGCCCGTGTATTGACCTGATCAATCAGGAATGCAGCAAGGAGGGTGGAAGAAATGACGCTTGTCACTAGACCCAGCATCAACCGGAGGCCATCTCAGCATCACTCGTGAACTCTCCGATTGCTAAGAGAGAGGGAGGGGGAGGAGCAAAATAATAGAAGGGAAGAAAAGCGAAAACAAAGCTATAGAAGTAAAGAAGACGAACTCTGCTCTGCAATCAATTGGAGAATTTCTTCTGGAAGGGATTCCAGATGGAATTTTTTCGCCAAATGAACAGCAAGCAAGAAAAGTGAGGATGGGACGGCGGGTGAGGGGAAGTGCCCTGATTTGCTGCAATCAAAGGGAGGAAAACACTTCTCTTCGCTGCGGCGGCATCTCGTTTTCTAGTTTTTCCTAAAAAGCGAAACAACCGATAGGCACGGCCATCCATCAAATGCTTTGAGTTCTGAGAGGTTCGAAACAAGGTGAAAATCTAAAACGAAGATGGAAAAGCAAAGTTTCCAAATTTGAAGAGAAGGTAATCGTTTGGACTCTTCTTCTTCTTCTTCCTTTTTTATGTCTGGCGGCGGAAAAAGAGTTTAGCTGGCCAAGTGCCAAGAGGCGTGGATTAGCACGACAGAAAAGTGGAAGGAAGAAAAGAGGAGGAGAGAAAGACAACCACTTACTAATAGAAAAAAAAAGAACGGAGGAAAGGAGGAGAAAGGTAAGGGAAGGTTGAGATCAGTGGAACGGAAGAAATCTGATGTATTTCACTCTAGGGTAAGAAAAGAACATCTTGCATTAATATTGATTTAGATAATAAAAAGGGTATCCTTACAAAAAAACGACCTAATGAAATTCGATGAAACGTAAAGAGTTAGGTAATGTGCTGCTCACAAAAGTGAACAGTTTGTCCACTAGACTTCGAAAACTTCACCTTCCTTTTGGGAGGTTGTTATCCTGCTTTCTTAATGATAAATAAAATTATTAAAAAAAATTAGAGATATGGATCGATATTTATGTTACCATTATGATCACGTTTCAGTCAATTATTAACAATATCGTTCTTAATTAGGAAGAAATAATTAATTGGACTAATGAATCGCATATAGATTAATAAAGAAGAAGTAAATATTTAAAGCTTATTTAAGGGTTCCAACTTCAACATTCCTGCCATTAAAAAACTGAAAATTAAACCTTATTCGTGTATAAATTCGCCGCTTTCCTCTTTTATATTCACGGCACTAAATTTATCACCTTTTTATTAGGTTGACAACAGTTATTAGATCCAGTCTATCTACTTCTTAATCTGTGTCATCAATCGTTTTATTTAATTTTCCTTACTTTGGCGCAATTCGTCTTTTAAATTGAAATTTATTCAACACTAAAATACTGCCTCGCATGTCTATAAAATATTATGGTTTTTCGATAAGTGATAAATAAGATTTTCATCCCTTGTTTCTAGGTCTTTGTACATGTAAGTGTGTGTGTGTGTGTGTGTGTGTGTGAAAGGAAAAAAAAGCGACGGAAAAGGGGGACTTTAGGTGCTTTAAAGACAAGGCAGCTTTAAGTCCACATCGGTTTTTCGGGGCTTTAATCCTACACGAAATGCGATTGTTTTTCTTTAAAGAATGAAATACAGCGGGAATATTTCCCACGGGGAGGGGAAAAAGAACACCAGGCGTAGATGGTATCGAAATTTTTGTAAGGGAATAAATTTAGAGAGCAAGAAATAAAGGAGAAATGTTTGACTCTCTAAGATCATCATAAACCAAGGGCTTTTTCGGCCTGTTTTCTTCTTCCCCCTCCGTTCCTTGTCTCACCGCCCGTATCTTGGGCTTTTTCGTCGTAGAATTGTTGTGCCTTGTTTGCTTTTCTTCATAAATCATATATACAAAAAAACTAGCTGTTGGCAAGAATTTCAAATATCCCCCTGGAATTTTAATGGAATTTGAAGAGTGTGATGCTCTGCTCTGCGCCGCGACCGTGACACTTGTCTCCGGGCAAATTTATTTCAGCGAATCAGATGAATGAGATAACGAGCAATCCTTTTTTGTCTCCCCCCGACCCTCACGGCAAACATTTGCCAGGCCTGTCTCTAATTTTCTCCCACAAAAAATTCTAAAAAAAAAAACTGATGAGGAAGAAATTTGTTTTGTTGATTAATTTGTGAAGCTTGCAAGCTGTACGCGCAGACAGTTCGGCACCATTACAATTGAACGCTCTTAACCTCTTCAAAATTTCGTCTTACCCCGAACATCAATCGTTTCACCTGTTGAATATATTTTGTCATATTTTACAGTTTTTGAATGGATGCCATAGTCTGATTTCAAATAATTTTCTTCTGATATTAAATAAACATAAGCCGCTAGTCTACCGAAATACAAGCTTTGCATGGCATTGTTATGATGGAAGATAGAATATCTGATTATAATTCATTAATTAAAAATGTATAAAATAATCTCATTAAAAGTTAATTATAATTTTGTCAAAAAATTATTCTTACTTTCGAGCAAATCTGCTTTCGTTAATTCGTTAGAGTTACTTCTAACAAGCTCTGATTTTTAAGTTATAATCGTTTTGCCATTTCATTTTTTGAAATGATTTTATTATTATGTACAATTGTGCTCAAAAAAACTAGGCTAAATTATTCTGAAAAAAAAAACAAACTGAATGTATACGAGAAGTTTGACAAGTAAACTGTTAAATGATGACATGTACGAGGTTATTCCTCGTAAAAGAACAATTACAGGGATATTCCTAAGTCCGTGAAATATTTTAGAAATTCACTACAAAAATACACGATGGATAGTGATAATTCTTACGCCGATAGAATGACAATTTCCCCAAGTATTTTAGGCTCATTGTTATAATGAAATGCGAGGGTATTTCCCTGAAAATTTGCTACAATGTTGGACGGAACTTACACATCAGGAAGATGGCCCGCGAATGCGATGTCCACCTCGATTCCCGCATTTAACTTCATGTGACTCTCTTGTACGGATTCGTGACGGATACAGTTTTTGTGCCCCCACTTCTTGCAAATCTTCGAGGTACTTTACGACTATATCATCGAGGCTGTGACACTGTGCGACCGTAATATACTTATAGATGTTTGCCGCATCAGCCAAGTTGAGCGCACTCAGCATTTGTGCGGTATGTATAAAAACTTAAGAAAGGTTACCTCTATCTATTTCAATACAATAAAATTGATCTTGTAAAGTTATCTGTAAAATTGATCTAGTAAGTCTATTCATGAACTTACCAATAACTGGTAATTCAAGGGCATCATTAGGCGTATATATCCGGGACATGTATTTATGAAGGAGCTACGTATTCCCAGTAAGCCATCCAATTTTCGTGCAGTTGGCTGTGACAGAAGCCAAGATATTCGCCCAGTGTACTAATCCAGTGGTTCCTAATTACTTCAGAGTTGTGACTCTCTTTTTAATTTTTAAAGCAAGCTACGGACCCCACACATTTAAATTTTGGTATCTGCGTAGAAGTAATAGTTGAGAGTTGGTAGCAATTTCTATGTTAATTTACCAGGAAACAAAGCATTGAAAATAAACTTATAAATTATTCCCAGAGGCTTGCAGACCACCAACTGGGAAACACTGTTTTAATCAAAGGACTATTGATTATATGTATGTCCATTCCATTTATCAATGGCCTTATAGGGGAAGTATTTCAGTAACATTAATTTTATAACGGCGAGGTAATCGAACTCCGTCATTATTCATAAACTCCTCAATAATTCCAAATAGAGTTTCAAGTTCCTTTGAATTCATTTCCGGATAATAGTGTCCAAAAAGTTGGAGTGAATTACTATTGCAAAACGATTTATTGACTGACGAAAAGATAATTTGAAGACTTTTTTAAGACGTTATTACTGCAACTTTAAAAATGCAGTAAGCTATCAAATATTGTAGACACATGAAGAAAACGTTAAGTTAGCATCAAATTACACAGCAAATATTTTAATGTTTTTAATTGTACTTTAGCTTTTTCTTTGTAATTTATGCGAAAAGTATAAAATAACTTTAATTTATGCTGTTTGTTGGTTACATACTGCAATGAGAACTGTCAAATGGTAATCGACATTAAAAACTTTATATTTTATTTTAAGAGACGTATATGCTTTACCTTATTCTCTCAACGTTTTTTAACATAGAAAAAATATACGAATCCAACTTTTCAACATAGGCCGTCGTTTTTTTTTTTGCTAATTTATATGTTTTTATTAATTTATATTTAGTCATAACTCAGTTTTTCCTCAAATATCTTATGGTCTTTCTAAATCGTAAAGAATGATTGCTCGAAATCCAGTAGAGCACATTTTTTATAAAAAAAAAAAAAATACCGATAACATATAAATGAATCGAATCCAATTTTAGAAAGTTGAGAGTTAAATCCAGTATAATTTAAAATGAATAAATAACGATTAGTTTTTCATGAAAGCAGATGATTAGTAAATATAATATGGTTTAAACTTGTATATAATATAATTATTCTCTCTTTTTTTTTCTTTTCAATGACTTCTTCTCTCTCTCCCTTTACTGGCTTGGAACGTGACGAGTGTCTTTGGCCAGGAGGGAAAGTCTCCCGGGGTCTTTTCTGTTGCCTCTCTCGTTGCCCTAAGTTTTTTTTTCCTTCTCTCCCATTCCTTCGCCCATTTCCCCTCCAAATAGATTTAGCCCTCTCGATTGCAAGTACTAATGCGATTCAGTGTGAAAGGAATTGAGCCCATGGCTGCAAGACTTCTTTCAAAATGATAGGAGGTGTCCCCCCCGTCCGCCATCACTTTGTACGGTTCGTCCTTAACAATGGCAACGAACGACTTCGACGCTCAAGTAGTCCTTCGATTTTCCCTTCGCTCCCTTTATCTTCTCCTTCTTCTTCCCTCCTATTCTTTAAACGTGGCCGCTGCCAGGAGCACTAACATCGTTTTACCAAAAAAAGGGGAAAAAACTGCAAACCTTATGAAAAATTATCTTACTTCAACCTTCACTTCTTTCCCATCTATACCCATCATGGTAATACATAAGAAAAATCGTTCATAAAAGTGCTTCGAATAAATTAGCTGGCCTCTAATGAGGCAAACGTGATATTCTCCATTCAGGAAAGACCTTGAAGCTATTCGCTTTAATAGCAAAGTAATTTCACGTGAGTTTGATAGTCAAATTGCATGAAAATTTCATAACGACTTTAAGTATATCTTCGAAAACCTTTGATGAAGATTTAATTCAATATATTTTAGATCTAAATATCTAAACATCGTTTCTGTAAAAATTTTTATTTTTGTTTGAAAAAAAAATTTACAATGTTCTTATTAAGAAAGGTTCTTGTTAAATAAAGTACAAAATTTTTATCTATATCGCATTAGAATATTTTATAAAATTTTAATATATGATCAACAGACAATCATACCGCTGTTGCTATAAAAGGCGTTTACAAATGATTTCATTAATGCCTTGCAGCAGCTCTATTAACATTGTGGTGATATAAATTTAGTTATATAATATAAATTATATTTAAGTTTTGTTTGAATTGCCGCTATCTCAAAATTCAAAATTTATGGTGCGATTATCTTTCCGGGTACATGTTTGGAAATTGGCGTATGCTCCAGCTGCAAATCGACTGCGCGGAATTCAACAGGATAACGCTCCACCACATTTTTTACCGCGAAGTCCGCACATTCTTGAACATCGGAACTGCGATTTTGTCAAACATCTTCAATCTTTTGAAAATACTCTGTTATCATAATATTATTAAGGTTTTAGCATCATCTAAAACCAACGATATGAAATGAGTAGATCGCTTATGTGGCCGCCATCTTTGGGGCAATTTGAAGGCGGCGAAAAGTGGAACTAATCTCTATTGTTAGTGTAGGCGCTATTACTGTGGTTGGCAGAACAACATCGCCATCCAAAGCGCCATTACTATATATCCGCTTTGTCGCCAGCTGAGAAAGCACCCCCCCCCCCCACCAACATCGTGCTTGTAGTCTGAAATTTCTTAAGCGGCCTCTCCCAAATTTAGATGCTTTTTAATAAATGCGATATATAATTTCATAAATACCTTTAAAAATCATTCTGGTATCACTGAAACGACGGTAACATGGTTGAATATCGACATCTTTGGTTACCACATCTTTTATGTATCAACAACCACGATATAAATGACGACCAGGATTTTTACATGAGAAAAACATTCTAAGACGCAGAAAGATAAAAACACACCTGTGAAAGGTCAGTGGTGAACCTTTAATATATCTATTACTACAATTTAAAGCTGGACAAGAAATCGGCATTCAGTTTTACTGTGTTTGTCTACGCAAACTTTAAATGTAAACATACGATGAAGGCCATTTTTTGCCAACCAGAGCAATGGCCTTTCAAATGGGGACCAGAGACAATCAATAAGCTTATTAATGGTCTCTGATGGGGACGCGTTGGTGGCGTTGTAAGCAGCTCATGAGCGATCTACTCATTTCATATCGGCCTATTAACGACGGTATAGTGGCTAGAAGAATAGTGTGGCAACGGCTACTACTCGCAATGCTAGGTGGTTGATTCCCGATTTGATGATAGTAGCGGTGGCGCTGCAATCGACATAGATGCGAGTTACCCGGGAGATGAGATGGAAATCTTAGGATGATTGAGGTTTTTTTTCAAATATATTACGGGCGAGTTAATTTTATTTATAAAAATTTAGTATATTTTAGGTAATTCTCTTCCACAGTACTTGAGGATACTTTTTAACGTTACAATAAATGAAAAAAATCTGCTGTTTTAAATAAGTTGATATATAAGATCACAGATGGATGAAGGTATCCATCCCTAATAAGATGAAGATAGCATAGAATATGAGCTCTTCCGAGCCAGATGAATTTTGAGTGATTAAGCATTAAACATAGATCTGCTAAATTAAGTCTAATAAAATATAAATAAAAAAGCTAATCATGTAATGCTGTACACAGCTGGCCACCTAACAAATGATAGAAAATGAATTTTCACAGATGTTTCAGGAGAAAAAGAATTCAACAAATGAGGCGTTCGCCCCTCTAATTCGGAAGGCCTCATATGTGAAATGCACAATATTGAAAAATACATAGAGATATAAAGAAAATGTCTTTTTTCATATAAAATTCATTTATCACATGATTAAAAACCAAATTACTTTTTTATGTGATGATAAAATATTTAAGTATCAGATATTTTAGGTTAATAGGTTTGAAAAAAAAGTTTTCTTATTATTTTTTTAAAAAAAGTAAGAAATATAATAAATTTGTATTTAAAGCTGCTTTGATTGCATTTTATTATTTTAAAAAGGAATTTATAAAAATTATTCTGATTTTCTTAGATTTTACATAAAGAAAAAAATAAATGAAAAATGTAGATAGTAAAGTGGTTCTTGAAATTTTAAAATGCAACAGTAAGAGGAGAGGGGTGCTATTTTATTGCAAAACTAAAATCGGATGAAGAAATCGAAAACTTATCTAAAGAAAATAACTCAGTGTGAAACGGTCGTGTATTTCTCTATACTAATTATAACTGAAAAAGAATAAAATCATTTGAAATTAAAAAATACTGCAAAATCATCTCTAAATTTAAACAAAAAGGGGGGGGGGATCGAAATATTATTAAAATGGTATATTATGTAATGTCCTGGAATGAATATGAAATAATAAATCAAATTTATACATTTTACGAAGAAATTAATGGAGCCTTATTGATGTAAAGCTTTGGATGTTTAGCTACTATGTTGATGAAGCTGCCATCTGGCGGCATCATCATTCGAGGAATCAGATTTGAACGCTCGCTGCCACACAATTCTTCTAGCCACTATAACGACGGTACAGAAGTATGTATGTAACGTGTATGTCACATGCCATAATTTTGAAAGGATTGACCTAGAGGCTTGAAATTTTGAACACACGTAGGCCCTATACAGAGGACGGTGCGAAAAATATAGCGAATCCTCTAGGGTGGGCCAAACACGTGTTTTGTGGTTTCCCTAATTGACTTCTTTTCATGTCTATGGAGTTTTCGTTGCGTTTGAGCAATTTGTGACGTCAGAGTTTGACTGTTTGACGTCAGAATTTAAAGAACTCTATTTGAAGTAACATTTTGATGCTAAAACCCTTATATCGTTGGATAACGATGCCTTAACTAATTTTTCAATATTTGAAACAGATTTCTAGATAACTGCAAATAGAATAGTCAAGATATTTATCACAAAAATATGTTCATTATGGTCCAGCATCTTTTCTAAATTGACGAATGACTACATTTATCACATTACTTATGGAAAACACCGATTTGCCTTATTTAATTGACACTAATGTTGTTATTTTTCCATGATTTAATACAAAATACCCTTATTTAACAATGTATATTTTATTCTGTACATACAGTGCAATTTTATAAAAAAAAATCAAATGTAGAGTTCTCATACTGTAAGGTGAAATGGAAAAGGCCACTTTATCGCGCTCAATTTTTTAAAATGCTCTAATTTTCTTAAATCCTGGCACTTCAACAATAGGCTGCAACGAGTTTTTGCGAGCAGGCTTGAGTGAAAAAAGCAGCTCACAGATCGCGCATGAGGGTATAAAGTATACCATCTCTATGACGTCCCTACCTATTGAGCGCGATAAAGTGAACTCTTCCATTTCACCTTACACTGTGAGAACACTATAATAAATTTTACTTCAAATGTAAAAACAACCAATGATTTTTAAGGGCTAGTTTTCATAAGTGTATATGATTCGTTAAGATTTTGGATGCGTCAACATACAAGTTATTTGGACCATTTCATATGATAATTCCTGCACTATTATCTTAACTCATTCCTGCGACAAACACAAACATCCACGTCCTAAGCAGCATTCGAACCCACGACATAGCAGATTCAAGAAAAAAAAGCATACGGCCCCGGCTCTCGACCATTAAACCATTAAGTTGATGACGGTTACCGTTTGTGCCATACCACAGTGGTCCGGATTAACAATCTAGCTGGACAAAAATCGAAATTGCAACTTCCTTGAAACAAGTCAAAACTTGCACAAACAGGCTATAAAATGATCAGTTGTGTTTGTTTCACGACTATTTTTTTTTTCTGACCTTCAATGTTGGAGGGGATAAGCTGTAATGTGACAAGTTTCTCATCCTGGATTTTCTTCAGTCATCATTGCTGATTCATGAATTTTGATGAATAATGGCTAATATGTCTCCAGGTATGTAAATTAATATCTTTCTATCATATTAAGTTTATTTTTGCACGATATTTAAAATAGATGTAGGAAATGCGTGGCAAAATATTTTTTAAATATTTTTTGCATAAACCCCTTATACATTGTGAGATATAAAAATTTCCCGGAGAGTCCCGATCACGAATCATGTGTTTGTGAAATAGGTGTTTGCTTAGTTTTTAAGGGGGAAAAATTAGCTGCGCCTACTTGCGCCTTTTTTTCTAAATCCACTAAATACATAACCTCATATCAATATAATGAACTTTTGTATTAATTAGTTTTTATCTATTTTGAATAAGACAATAATAATGTAATATAATTTCATTAACAAACCAATTCCAATTGCATAAAGACTTATATAATTTTGAACAGATGCCCAGTTTTATTTGTTAATGACTTTTAATGTTATGTCCAGCTAGATTGTTAATCCAGACCACTGTACATATCTATCACCAGTCTTTTAACAATCTGTCTGTGTTGATTAACATTTGGATACAAATAACAGATTGTTACGTAGTCGGTCTGCTAATATAAATTTTAACTTGTACTCATTTGTCAGTTTATACATTTTTTGAACATCCAACTTCCCGTTATCCAGCAAAAGTGTTTCAGATATTGCCCGATTCATTTAAGCAGGTTTTGTAATAACCTTCAATGACACAAATGTTCTGCACAAGCGGAAAGTTTCAACAAAAAACATCGCAAACTAATCCACTAAAATTTTAAGTAGGCGTTTAAGAAATAAAGAAAATAGCAAAGAAATGAAGACGACAACAACAAAGGCATTTCGCAACTGGCAATGAAATTGTCCATTTTATTTCTCGGCTCCGACTCCGGTTTCATCAATTTTATCTTGAACGTGCAGCTTTTTTATAGTTATACTTCTTGTGCCAACAAACAACACTTTCTCCGGTTCACTGAGGTTCGTTTATAACTTTTTTTTTACAATAGCAATGGAAGTTTTTAATAAATTTGTTGCGATGTCCAATGGAGCGAAAGTTTCGTTCGGACAAAAATCCATTTTTTATTTGCGCTCCATTAAATATGAGTGGCGCCATTTATCGAATTGCTAAAAAAGAAATAAAAAAAATCCACAACTTTTATGTTAGAACTGAACCCACAGGCAATGCTAGATATATTGTATGACATGACGGATATCCAACTATAGAAAATATTTTTTCCTGTATTGAGTTTATCTATGTACACTGCTTATAAAATAATTTATACCATTGCAAGCAAAAACGACCTCAACCAAAATAAAAATTAGCAGATTTATTGTGTAAGAGATAATAATATACCTCTGATGAATAAGCGCAATAGTTTAAAAAAAAAGACTTGTAATTTATAGTTATGAAGTTAGCAAACCAAAAAAAAGTTAGGAATGTGTTACAAAGCTATAATTAAGCGTAGTTTATTACCAGTGAAATTAATCACTAGAACTAAGAACTTCATTAATCTTGAGCTTGATGTTCACCATTTTTTGAGTCGTAAGTTATAATGATAAGATTTATAACCTTTTATTTTTTAATGATTAATTTTTTTATCTACAACTTTGCTCTTATCATGTGTGTTATGCAGTAGAAATGCACTTTATCCTCAGAAGTTCTTGTTAGGCCTTGGTTCCATGAATACAAATTTTATTAGCCCCCTCCCTATATATCTATGTTAACTAACAAGCTAGTGAAATTTTAATACCATAGAATCAACTTGCTGCGCCGGAATGATGACGGCCATGTCACCTTTCCAAATTTGTGCATGACCGGAAACAAAGCTTCACCCATTACTGAAACATGAAGGACTTTAAAGAGGATTGTTCTTTTACTAATGAAATGTACTCCACTTCAATGCTAAGTATCCTTAATTTTATATTCACGGAAACTTTAAATGATTACTTGAATATGCACATAATAAATTTAAACAGACCCACAAAAGTTTACTTATCAGAGAAGAGAAATGATTGAAATAGATTTAATATTTCAACGTATTTGAACATATTTTTTTTAATTTTTCTATATATTTTCATTTAAATTTATAAACTTATGCATAAACTCGAAGGGCGAAGGAGAGCCTGTTAAGTGAGATCGTCAGATAATCCATCGGCTTTTCACGCACACCCAACCATTTCATATTGACAACGAATTTCAGCACCTTGGCCCTCATCCAATTTTTCTATCGTAAGTATTATAGCTCTCAGAGGTCAGACATTCAATTTTAAAATCAAACTTTAAAAAAAACTTTCCAATCCTTTAAAATCGATATTATTGGCATCTAACCAAAATAAATTGTTAAAGAGAATTTAATCTTATTAGAATGATTGGAAGCCATCTTATAAACCTATGTAATGAAACAAATTAATTCTTATATACAGTTTTTGGAATTAAATTAAACAATAACACGATTTCCATACTAAAGTTCATAAGATATATAAAGTCATTTGTATGTAAAACATTTGTAAGATTTCTTAAAATGACAAATATTGATAATCGAATTGTTTCCAAGGTTAACTTTCCTGTTTTGAAAACGAAAAATTCGTTATAGGCCACAGTGGCATTTGCTTGTTCTCAGAACTATTTATTCTTAGGGGCTGACGATTTGCAGAACTACGGAAAAGGTAAAAATAAGGTTGGAACGAAATCTATTGTGGTTTAAGCAAGTCGTAAATATAAAATTGTTTTTCTTACTGAAAGATGTCATGAAGCAACCTTTCGTGAGGAGGCATCTAGGTGACAGAATTTTTCACCTTGTTTCACCATACGTACATCGGGATTTTTTCAAAGCTATCTTATCGTTTAGTGAGTAGTTTTCTAGGATTTCGATAGCGGGTTGTAATTCTGTTTTTAATAACTTCAATGCACGTTGACTCCGTCAAAAAGGATTTAAAGGCAGGCATTTGTCTTAATAGTTATTACGAGACAAAAATGGAAAAATTAGCCATGACGGATTTTGCACAAGTCCATGTCATTCCTCCTAAACTTTGGAATTAACATTTTGTTTGTTTGTTGTTGTTGTTTTTTTCTTTTATGTTGATACTTTATTAAATTTTTTTCTTTCATGCTGATACTTTCTTTCTAGAGAAAGGGTAAACATGAAAACAAAATTCTTGAAGTACGGAAGAATTTTCCGCAATCGGATGTTCTCAATGACCATGTAACGTCCTGAAATAACGATCTCTTAAATAATTATACTCATCGTCAAAAAAAATGTTGCACCTATAGAAGGAATCGTCAGATTGAAAAATATTTGAAAAGAAATAACTCACCACCAACAAGAAATGATTAAACAAAGAGCGTGGCTATGACAAAATTTATTGGTCAAAATATCAAAATCATAAATTTTGGTCAAAAAATCCAAAAGTTTCCTCTAATATGTTTACAACTCTCAATAGGATGTTGGGCCGCCATTATTTCTTATGCATTCTGCCACACGCCGTGGCATGGAGCCGTACAAGTTCTTAACGTAGTCTTGACTCAGCTCATTCCATGCAGACTGAACTTCGGCTTGTAGCTCTTGCAGGTATTGTGCCAGCGGTGGAGTATTAGCAGAACGTCCCAGAGCATCCCATAGATTGCTCTTCTGATAATTAAACAGTTTGTTCAATGAAATCATGTTAGGAAATTTCATTCCTGCATTTTCTTAAGGAATAATTAAAAAAATATGCGTTTTATTTAATTTCGTTACCTCAGTTCTTAAAAATTCAAGCTTAAAGGAAATTTTGCCCTAATATTACTGGTCCTTCTACGTGTGGAGTTATCTCGTGGTCGGGAATCGGGCCGGTATCTAACGCATCTATTTTAATCATAACCATATCATACTCTAGGGATCATGATGGCATTATGTATAGGCTTGACAGATTATAAATTACTTGTAGCTATGGTACCGCTGACGGATGTTATGTTTAAATTCTCATAATATGAAGTTCTGAGTTAAAACGGATATTATCCGTGTCACAACAGCATATATATTGCTTTAGTTAATCCATATTGCTTTTAAATTGTCTAAATTAATTTCTATAACTCATTACTGTACCCACTTAAAGATACAAATTTTAAGTACTATAGCTGCCGCCATATAAGTTGAACGACAGGATGACGTCATTTCTAACGCCAGCCAATAAACGTTAACGGGAAGTAAATCGCTTAGCTATTCCATGAAACATCCGCTTTCGTTTTCGAAACATTGTTTTCGTATTTATATTTAGTTTCTATTTTCGTTTTTTCTTTTAAATAGATAAATGAAATTAATAAATTAATAAATTAAAAAATGACGCAGAATAGTCGACTCGAATGCAATTTGTTTTATATTATGTCTTTTAATAGACTTTCCACGTTTCAACGATATCTCCACCATTACTATAGTAGAACAAGTGCATCATGAGTAAAATCCAGACAAAGCATATTGATGAGATGACTTGCTGCGCATGTCAAAAAGATCGTTCAACTTACGTGGCGGCAGCTATAGTAGCAAGACTTTTTTAAACGTTTTTATTAAGCTTGCTTTTCTGTAGGTTTGTCCGGATCAAATCTTGTAATCAATATTAAACCAACTTCCTGACAAGCTAGGAAGCTGAATCTTGACACACATACACAGGACTGATGACAATGCATGTTAAAGAAAAACTTTTTCAAAACGGTTCACTAGTTCGTGTTCTAATGGTACTAATTCATTACTATGAATTGTCCAATTGCCTCAACAAACAATTCGTTATGACGAAGGTTAAATGTATTTGTTGTTTATTGTTGCAAAATTAAGCTTTATTTAGCTCAATAAATAAAACATTATAAAGGCGTGGTTTGAAAAACAAATCCTCCCCCCCCCCTCTTGTTAATAATGGAATTTGCTAGTGCTCTAAGGAATAACAATCATACAACAACTTTTATTCGGGAGCGGCTTTTAAAGAGTCATGTTTTTTTGAAAACTGAAATTTCATTAATCTTTCTTAAGAAAAATTTTTCATAAAACGCCATTACACTGTAGAATGACCTCCCATTACACTGGACCGACACAATAGCTAAATTATTGTAATATCTCGTTTATATTTTAATTACTTTTTGAAGGGGTATCTTATTTTTAATGATACTTAATTATTTTATTGTAGTGAATTTACTTCTTTTTAAATGCTTTTAAAAATGTTTTTTCCTTTAGATCAATTACGAATAAAAAAGTAGAATACAGATTATTGAATGTATTTGCGAGAGGTTTATAAAAAAAATCTTGCTATATATCAATGTGATTGAATAATGACGAAATTAGGTAGAACATTCACTGGATATGTTAACAAATATAAATTACCAAATGCAGTTTCAAGAGATACCGTTTCAGTTGTCAATACCTAATGTAAATAAAATTATAAAAGGATTTTTAGTGCCACAAGTGCCATGACATTAACGTTAACTCCAACGTGTTTATTTATAGAGTGAATTCGATAGCACGTAGAAGCGGCTGACAATTATTGGAAAATGAATACGTAAATTTTCACTTATAAATTTCCAACATTTAGTTATAATCCTTTCATAAACAGTAATGAGGTCGTACTGGGAAGTTATAATGTTTCATAAACTCAATTAAAACTTGAATGCTGTCACTAGTTTTGCATCTAAATTTCTATAGATGAAGACGACGGCGACAGCACATTAGATCAGGTTCTAACGAACCCACTCATCTCGATCGTATGAGTTACCAATTAAGGTATAGAACATGGGTTGCACAGCAGCAGCAGGTCAATTACGGCATTGAACTCACTCTTTCAGTTCATTTAGGAAAGAAGAAAGACTAGGAATCCCCCACCGCCCACTTTGGAATTGAAACGGAGGCGGAAGATGCTTTATTCTGCAATAACAATCCTCCAGGTCTTGTAACCTCTAACGATAGTAACAAAAAGACCTTGATAAATAGCGAAAGCTGCTTCATGCGAAGTGACCGTAAAGACGATATCTCTGAAAAGACTTCGAAGGTTTCGATTCTCTTTTCACTAATCAGCAGCTGGTTGCTACCTTTCGGTCGAGTTCAAAATCGATCAGATCTTTCTTTGTGGTAGATTGCGGCGGCCCAAAAAGCGGCTCAAGGGGCGAAAAGTGGTCACAACTTTTTATGTGTAATCTGATGCATAGATAAAAATCGAGCAACTCTTGCTGAAGAAACAATGGGTAAATAACTAATAATTACCTGAACTTGGACATTTACCTGTTCCGTCTTTTTTAATTTTAAAACGGCAGCTTTCGCTACTTTTCTTAATGGTCCGGTTTTATTTCATATAAATTCATAGCATAGCACTTCTGTGAGCAGGTCAAAACCGATTATGATCTGACAAAACTTGATCTACGAAATTCTTCTCAAAATAAATGTAATCTTCTCTCCTCTTCAGTACATTATCTCTAAAATTAAATTTCACCCTATTAGGCATATTCTGCATTGCTACGAGAGCATCCATTAGATTTATCTTTACACATCAAGCAGATTGACGTCGTCTCATTGGATTGATTTCTTCAAATTTGAAAGTATTGCGCAATTTTAACGACGATTTCAAAATTTTAAGATCCCTTTTGTGGTTTTAAAACTCCATCAATTCGCACCTTGAAATGGAATACTCAAGCGAAGAGCAATTTATGTCCTTGATCTAAACCAATAATCACGTTGCAAGATGAAATTTTGGAATCTCGCTTGCATTTGGGAAGGCGTACATTAACATTTAAAAAGAAATAAAACCTGTATTATAAAAAACGTATTTTTATGCGAATAAACTTCATTTTGAATCAGTAAGGAAATCTAACTTGTAAAGAACAGTATGTAAATCATAGTTAGATAACAGCAAAATGAGTGTGTATACGTTGTCTAAACAAATTGGGTAGCAGTACAGTTAGCCTAAAAAGGTAAGACAACGGATTTGAATGACTTCAACGGTGGCATGATCGTAGATGCAAACGGATGTGGATGAAAAAGTTTACAGGCAACTGGCATTGTCGTGGTGGCAACAAATTATGTCAAGTTTGCGGTTAACTCACATTATCGTGTGAGCCAAGAGAAGAACACCAAAATGATAAATTAGAATTCAGTACAAAACAGTTATTTCCGAACATGGGTCCTTGCTTGGTTGTAACAGCAGGATACTATCCGGATACCTTTGCTATCACAGAAAAACAGGAACTCTCACCTGTCATGGGCCGAAATTGGATACTTCATGAGTGGAAAAAAATTAGTTTGGCCCGAAGAGCCTCGGTTCCTTCTTTGCCATGTTGATGGCAGGACCAGGATATAGCGCAAACAACACGAATTTATAGATTCGTCTGGCCAACTGACAATCCTACATGTGAGGAAAGGTGGAAAAAATGGTCTAAAGAATTTTCTCCTGCACCACATTTGTTGTCTTTTAATGCCTGAGGATACGAGGGGCAGTCAAAAAGTTTCGGAAAGACGGTATAGCACTCTAATGGTAGGACATACGGCAGCACTTACCTAATCTCTTCAAAGTACCCGCCCCCATGTTTGCGCGCGCACACACTTGCCCATCGAATCGGTGGAAGGCTTTTTGTGGAATCTTCCGGAGCTCGGCCGTCGCATTCGACTTGATGTCCCCCATAATTTGCAAAACGTATCCCCTCCGGGTCGTAGGCGAACACCCATGACTCGTCAAGGGGCAAGTTGTTTGAGAAACATCGGGTCGTGCGTTCTTTAGCAGCGACCATCATGCGCAATTCCTTCTGACCCAAGATCAGGTCCCTCGGAACAAATTTCGCACTGACGCGTCTAATCTTCAAATCATCGGAAAAAAAAATGGCATAAATGGGTCCGTGAAAGACACCAACTTCTTGCTCCAACTCCGCGATGATCATTCTTCGATCATTTCGAATTGCGACATTACTACGTACGACCAACACTCACGTCTACTTCAAACGGAACAGTAACGAAACGGCACACTGAAACCTGTTCAAGCCTTATTGCACCTACGAGCAGAGATGCTGTTCTCCCTTCCACAAAAGTGGGATCGCTATCTTATCGCTCGTTCGCAGTCTGTTGAGGAATTCCGCGTACCTTTTGACTGCTCCTCGTATATGGCTACAGTATTCTACTACGAAGATGGACAATGCATCAATCAACCTACTTGATTGGTCGTAGATTGGGGTTCATTGAACATGACTCTTACTTCAGTGTCCGGTAGGTCACCTGATTCGAAGAGAAATTTCATATTTCATTCATCAGACCCATCAGACCGAGCATTTGTGGAAGAAGTGGAGAGATACATTCGAAATCTACAAAAGCAGTCATCCAATTTTAACGGAGAAGAAGCTGCTATTATGTCAGGATGTCAATAATTCCTGCAAAACTGCTCCGACACGTTGTAGGAACCATTCTATACCTATAAGGATTTTTTAGGTATAGTTACGGCTGTGATCAGAGCTAAACTTGAACCAACTCGTTATTGTGAGATATATCTAATAAATAGTTACTCAGTATATATAGTTACTCACTTCTTATTTTTTAACTTTTTATAGTCTTAATTCCCGTTAAGAATTTTTTTAAATTGTAATAACGATGTCTTTGAACTTTCTCTTTATGATTGGTTTGGTTTGTTTGGTATTAACGTCCTTTTCAACTGCCATGGTCATTTCAGGACGGCGTTATAGGGGCCGCAAAATTTGCCTCGCAAGGGTTCTTTAACGTGCAGCCGGCAAACGACTACACGGGACCAACGGCTTTACTTCCCTTCCGAAGGAAGTGCGTGATCTCAGGATTTTCCCCTTGAAAAAATCCTCGTCGTCCTCAGCCGGGGTCGTACTCGGTCTCTTTATGAGAGAGGAGAAACAGAATATGCAGAAAACAGGTTTGCTGTTGTTGTTTTTAATTATGCATAATAATCTTTCACTCTTATAAAACAATATGAATTCTTGAGAGCAATTTTAGGCGTTTTAGATATGCCCTCCGATCCATAAGAATTCACCTTCTCAAACATAGGTCATAAAAGTCTGCAGAATGCATTTGAAGTTAATAAATTTTGAAACTTTACGAAATTAAAACCACTCACACAAAACCTTCAACTAATAAAAGAAATGAATATTTTATTCGCCCGGGTCACTTGGTCGAGATTTTGCCGGGTTCATTAAGGAGGAGGAGGAGGAGGAAGCGGCGGCAAGCGTTGGGTGCGCAACTGTTTACGCAGCCGGCGACCAAGTGCATCTGCCTTTCGGGACTGATCCAATTTCATAATTGCAGTCTTATCCGGACGTCATTTTACCAGAGTGCATTTTGATCGAGGCTACTTGAGAGATTGGACAATTAATCAGATTCCCAAGGCTCTTCTGCGCATGCGCCAGACGCGCCCTACTTCGATGCCTTCCTCTGGTGTTATGTAATTTTTTTTTAATGTTTTAATCTCCTCCCACTTTACTTTTCTTCTATTTTGTCGTTAGAGGTGTTTTAATTGATCTCCTGTAATTATCATTAAAGAATTTTTTTGTTAGATAATGATTAAAAAATGATACTTGAATCGCTTCAGATTCAATTCATTTGCATACAAAACAATTAAAATATCTCTAACGAAAACTTAGTCCTAATGGGAAAATTTTGCCTGGAAGGAGTTTTCAAAGAATATAATTAGCGCACGAGTTTAAAATTTTCTAATATCATTAATGGCGCCATTTATTCTATTTCATTTACTGCTATCAATATTCGAAATAGTACATTCTTCAAGGTTTATCTTTACAAAAACTGAAAATGCAAATTTCACTTTCAAAAGTAAAAATTGGACCAATAAAACCGATGAAATAATGGCTCCTGGACAACTTTTAATGATGTGAAATTTGAATCAGCGACCTCTGATATCCATGAGTAGCTTTCTTCTCAACTTGACCGCCGAACATGCTCTGGAATCTGTGGAATCCAATTAACACCAGTGAAAATTTACATGATACAAAAAAAAAATAATTTACGAATCAAAAATAGAGCCTTTTACATAAATCTGCATTTATTTCTATATTTTATATTCATTTCTGTATTCAGCTTCAAAGAACGCTTACGATAATTACTATTTTAAGAGGGTCTGTAAAACTTCTCAAAATTTCCATTCCTCCTGGAACACTTTTACAAAAGCTAATTTTCGCTTTTCAATTTCTAAAACGTGTATGGATTAATATTTTAGGAATGCATACAAATATGCAATAATCATAAGGACTCAATTCCCGTAAATAGTATAGTCATTCCCGTCCAAGTCCATCATATCGATCGTGAAATCGATCAGAGTTACTTTACAATGGAAATGCTCGCTCAGGCAAACAAGGGCAACATTCGTCATACGCAGACAGCATCTTGGAAAGGGAAAATGCTTCTTCGTGTTATCAATACTCTATTCATATTACTCTACGTGGTTACATACACCATCTGTTTTGCATGTGCTGCTTAGGAAATGTCACCGTTTGAAAAAATAAATCCGTATGATAGATTCCGTGAAGTAATAAATAAAAGACTGTCCCTGAAATTTTTTAGGATCATAAAGGTGGACGCTATGCCTGCAACTCCCAGGTTAGGTAGAATTTCCCGGAGTTTTTTTGTCGTTGCTAGTTTGCTGTAGGAAGAAGAAATTAGCACATACTCGTAAGATAAATGTAAAAAAATATTTTTCGCCGATTCAGATCAAACTTTCAATAATGAAGCCCTGTCATAGGGCATTTTTGAATTTGAAAGAATTTTTTTAATAACAAAATAGACCCATTGCTGAAATTTATACCAACATATATATAAAATTAGATATCGAGATAACATTCGCTATCAACAATAGTCTACTGGAACCTTCGAGCGTAAAAATAAATAGACATCAAATTAGGTCACATGATTTGGGAATACTTACACCCCTATACACTAATACCATAGTCTACTTCCTTAGACTATGTTAATACATCAAACCTTATGTGTGGTATGAATCATCAGGTAATAAGAAGGTTGTTGCTTCAAGCATATCATTAGAAGCGGTAGAGTATATTTTGCAAGCCAAAGTAGAGATCTTCGAGCATAAAAATAAAAAACTTCGATCTTCAGCAACTTCTATTTTGTACATACCTCTTCCAAACATTTTTGTATGTTATTGGTAAAATATATTACTGAAAATCCTCATTCTTTAAAATAGGTCTTCAACATGCATTAACTTATTTACAGATTTATATGAAAAACGTTGATGAAAAACGTTGAACTACTGTGGAAAGTGACATAATAAATCAAAAAAACTCTTGTCCACAAAATTATTTAATCGACATATACGTATTTCGAACCCTTTGGGTTCATTATTCAATGTCAAAGTAAATTTTATTGTACTTGTATATTTTATATAAATTTCATGAAATAATATTAATAAAATAAATAGTTCAAAACAGTCAATCCAATTATTTTTGAACTATTTATTTATTTATTTATTTTATTAATTTATTTCATGGAATTTATGCTAATAGAATATACATCTAATTTCCATTAAACATTCAACTAAATAAATTTTTACATGCATTAAATGAGTTAATTGTGAAAATTTAATTTTAAAAATAAGTTCTTATTAATATCAGTAGGTTATCGTATTCATTTTGGGGTTTTTTTTCGAAATGTTAACATAAATATTAATTTTTTTTTATTTTAATTTTTTTTTGAGATTAAACAATTTTATCTTGTTTTTTTCTTTTTTTTATTTCAATATTTTTATTAGAATTTTCGTTGAACATTTTGTGCTTTTGGATAGAGGATTGTATTTTGTATCTTTTTTCCTATTAATTTTTATTTGTATAAATTCGCAAATTAAATTAAAATAAATATTTAAATAAATAAGTGTCAAATTATAAAAAAAAAAATCTAAAATTTTGTTCCGAATGGTACATTCTCATTTTTAAATGTAAAATAGCGTAATAATGCCGCTTATTAACAAATAATATTGGAAAGTATCATTAATAATAGGCAAACTACATTTCAAAATGAGCGGGATCAGAAACATGATCGAATAAAGCTAAAATAATATGTAATCACAAGTCAATTCTATGCCAACAAGAGAATGTTTTGCCCCAAACGAGATGATCCACAAGGTAATTGATTTTGATGCCACTGGCTTCCGTTAGCAATGAATAGGGTAGCCCATCTATCTAGTTTTATGCTCGAAGACTGGAACTAATTTAATTAACATGGACCCTAAACTAATAAAACTACAATGTTTCCTTCTTATTTTCTGTTTTCGAATTGTGCAAAATTAGACTCTCTGGGTAAAATTAGTTTTTACTAGTTTTTCTCGACCAGCAATATAATGTTACTTAAAAATGTAAGCCATTGGATAGAGGTCAATAAGGCTGACGTGTCATTTTGGACGGAGCCAATATTTTGATGGGCATAGAAATATCAATCAGAAAATCAGGAAAACTCCAAACAACATCTAACCCATATCACTCTGGTGAATGGCCAAGTAGAATTACCACCGTCAAAATCTGTTTTGCCTTATGGTCCTCTGGTCTGGGTGAGCAGGGGCTCAGTCCCCATTCAATCTTGTCAAAATCTGTTGTTGGAAATTTCTCTTCGGGACTAGAATCTTCTTCTGGAAATAACAATTATGATTTAGTCTTGCGTAATGGTTTGATATTATGGAGCATATGCCATCTCTTTAATGTTTTCTGTTTGTCATATTGTTACTCGGTTCGTGAAATTTGCGCTTCCATTATCAACACTGAACTATATTGTAATTTATTTTTCTTCTAGACTGTCCCCATGTCCCTTAAATTACTCAATTTCATCTCTGTGAAGCACCGACTGGTTTAACAGTGATTTTCCCTTAACATTTTCTCCGAACTCTCGTGTTTTCTCCTATTATGTAATGCTCTCTTCTGCTTTATTGGTTTACGTTGCTACGACAACGCACAGTAATTTCTTCTTTTTATGGGCAAAAAATTTGAACTTTTACATTAACATTTCTTACCAATAAGAAGACCCAAGCTTTAATTTGTTTACGTAATAAAAATTCAATTTAATATAACAGTGGATATTATCAAGCAGCGCGGAGACTTCAACTTTGAGAAGAACTAGTAAACATCTGAACTCTAAACATTCTGTAGAAAATGTCATACAATGATTCAAATTTTTAGAATTTCTAGAGACTGAATAATTTACTTATAGCAAAGAATCTGTAATAACAATTGTCTCTAGGTAAATAAATTTGTTTACAGCAGTTAGTGATAAATAAGTTTAATTAAGCTCTCTAACGTTCTAATTGTTTACATTTATTCGAAAAACCGAATCCATTTTCGCTCTAGCTCTTTTTGAAAAGTTTTATAGAATTTATTAGACGTAATCACATAAATTAAAAACATGCGTTTAAAAAAGTTGCAGTGATCCAGTACAAGAATTGGCAAGGGAGAAACATTATTGCGAGAGGAGTGGCGTTATCAAATTTTGTTAACTTCCTTAAAATTAAAGGAATTATCGCCAGAGGAAATTAAATTAGCGCCAATTGGGAAAAAAGTAATTTAATAATCAGTAGAAAAATCTTAAGCCTGCAGTTTCTCAAATCCCGATTACTTAGCAACTCGTCTCCTTTAACGATTTTTCCCCTTTTTAGTCTCACGACTTCAAAACACGCATCTGGTTGGAAAAAATCTTTCTTCAGTTCTGAATGTAAAAGCGTCAAAAAATGAAATTTAATAATTACTCAAAAGTTTGTTCGTCTTAAGCTATATTCATTTTATATTGTACAAATGTAAACAAAATTCAAACTGGCCTGGCCTCTCTGCATTTTAATTCACAAAATAATTTGTTAATGAAATTCATCTTCATAACTCCATCTGTGAAGATCTTAACTTAAATACTTTTTTAATGCAATCGTTAACAAATCTTTCAAATTAGAGGCATAACATGATATATTGTGAAAAGGTGGCCGACAATACGAAGACAAGTTTGTCATTTTTCCCCTGCAAAAAATTAAGATTAATGGAACATTTTGTGCTAGAATAAATCTCTCCTCTACAAGGTGCCATCTGTCGCCAATATTTGGGAAAACAACTGATGGCTGCGATGATAGTTTTCCTATAATTATTAGACAATAAATTAATCAACTATTGATTACATTATTCTTCATTTTAATGAAAACTAATGCATAGATCTAATATATACCCTAAGGTATGCATCTGTATATAGACAAAGAAAGAGTCTGCTCGATGGGATTCAGATTAAAAGTGGTGGATGACCAATTTTTCCACAACGATTTCGTCCAACTACTTTGTTGCCCATGGATCAACAGCAATATAGCACGGATCAATATCGTACTGAATTGCCCGTGATTGCATATAAGAGACCCAAACGAAATCATGAGAATAGTCCCATACCATAGCACTTTTTCTGATAATATGTCTGGAGGAACTGTTTCTCAGGCATTTGCCATAGATAGGAAAGGCCATCACAATGATAAAGTACGAACCTCGACTCACTGTTCTACAGTTCAAGATTGCCTTGCAATCGATGCCCAAAAATTTCTTGAGGCGATCAATAACTTGTGAAAAGCCAATAACAGCCCTTATCATATACTGACCATCGCGTTGTGCTAGAGCGGACATGAGACAACAGCAAAGTACGATTTGCGCACAGTTTTTAGAAGAAGTCCCATTATGTCAGGTTTGATGGTCTACTAAACCGTATTTAGGCGGAATAATGTCCTTTTTTCCTTTCATTTGCATATAATGTTATTAATAGTTACTTAAAAATTGAAAATTGAACACGGGTTGGTAAGACATTTTAATAGTTCTTGTGTCCCGGTCTTTTTCCAGGGTTCTTGTATCTCGTTCTTCTTTTCTTCTATATCCGTCATTTAATAGTTCTTAGGAATCTCCAAATCAATTACGTTGGTCCAGTGGCATCTTTCATTCCCGATTTTGCGTTATACGAGGGTTGGGGCATAATTCATGGCAACTATTTTTTTTTTATGAGAATTCAAGCATGGATGGAAAATGTGAAATATACAGATGAAAGAACAAGGGATGGACGAAATGTACGGAGAATCATGAAGCCTGTAATGTTTCATACGTTTCATGCTTCTGGAAAATTTATTCTGGAACATGATTACAGATTTCATTTTCCAGAATAAGTAACAGAAATCAAAATAGAGAACGGCTGTTTTGATACACGAGCGTTGTTCAACTCGGGTTACATCCACCTTGCACGGCGGTTGACTGAGAACTGATTTAACATTGCTCTCTGCGCAACATCAGGAACTCACGGAGCCATCTAATGTTGTAGAAACATACTAGCAGTCACAGCTTCCTTGAGACATATGACTTTTATGATACCATCCCTTAGCTCTGAGAAAAGAAAATAGTTGCCATGACTTATGCCCCAACCCTCGTATATTGTAAGTTTGTAAAAGCCCTGCAGCCCATATTTTCCGTTATATCTTGCTTATATATAAAGACGTCGTTTCGTAGAAACTTAATTTTATGCGAGATAGATGGTGTTATTAGTGAGGACACAAAAATGTGACATATTCAACATGGAGTTTAGTGTACAACAAATGGTTTTCATTGGAGAGTTCAATGAAGAGACTGGCTATTTGTTGAAGAATGGTTTTTAGTTACAACTAAATTACGATGTAATGCATCAATAATATATATGATATATATATATACAGCGCCAATTTTGCATTGATAGTTTCATTTCTCCAAGATATATAATTGTTTAATATGAGTTACAGAGTCGAGTTATTATGACCACCACCTAATATCCCGAATAACCGCCTTTAGCGGCACGGACAGCAGCTAGACGGCGTGAGAGTGAGTCAATAAGATTCTGATAGGTTCCTACTGGTAGCTGTTGCCATGCAGACTGTAAAGCATCCGATACCTGCTGAAGGGTACGCAGTGGTTGTTCCATAGCACGCACATGACGATCAAGGTGATCCCAAAAGTACTTGGGTTGAGGTCTGGGGAATTAGGGGGCCAGGGTAGTATTTGGAACTCTTGGTCGTGTTCCTCAAACCATCCCCGAACAATTGCAGCCGTATGACACGCCGCATTTCTTGCTGGAACGTGCCATCCCCCTCTAGGAAGACAGGCGCTATGTATGGGTGTACTTGATCTGCAATTATGGATAAATAACTGAATCGATTGAGAGTGCCTTCCACACGTATCGGTGGGCCCAGACAATGCCATGAGAACACTCCCCGTGACGCTGCCGCCACCAGCCTGGATTCGTCCAACCTCTGTACTGTGGTTTTAGAGGCATGTCTGGTAGCACACTCGTTGGTTTGAGCGGTAAGTTTGTAGCTCTTCGGTTGGCCTTTACACATCTTCGCAGCCGACGTTCACCTCTCTCATCAATGGCACGTGGTGCTTCACAGTTTCCATACCGATAATTCTGAACGGTCCCATTTTCCCAATCATGGTACACTTTAATTACAGCAGCACGAGAAAAGTTCACAAACTGCGCGGTTTCCGAAATATTGCCTCCATTGGCCCGAAAGCCGATTATCATCCCCTTTTCCAGATCTGATAAATCACGTTTCTCACCCATTGCAGCAATGAGTGATATGTTTTTAACATAGTGGAAACCTACTTTATATAGTCGCTTAACCAATTCCCAACACGTGACATAGTTCCTCGGCTGGGCAACCCCAAAGACGTAGGGAGTGGTCATAACAACGTGACTCAACCCTGTATATGACTTTAAAATCGTCTTGTATAAAAAAGGAGCCAAAATGTTAAAAAGCAGGGACGGATCTAGCGAAAAGAGATTGTAGGCTAAGCTAAGTTCACAATTACACCCCCGGATTACGCATTCTTGGCAGTTCCACTGTGGCTATACTGTCCGGGACTCAAGAGAAGACCTCTGAGTTGCACAATTCCACCACTAGGGTGAGTTCATTTCTAAAAAGGTTGGATAGGGATATTGCAATTGTTGTCATATCGTATATTTTTCTGCGGCAATTGTTGTCATATTTTTCTCTGCGTCCCATGTTGTCTCTCCTCGTGTCTGCGTTGTTTTTGGTTGCGCGCGTGCTTTGGAGAAAAATAATGGCAATAATTGAGAGAGAAAAATATGACAACAATTGCAATGTCCCTATCCAACCTTTTTAAAAATTAACTCACCCAAACGTTTCTGCCCTGTAGTGGTGGAATTTTGCAACTTAGGTTTTCTCTTGAGTCCCGGACAGTACTAGCGCTTTCGCTCGCGAACCGGGCCATTTCACAACATTCCGTTTCCATTTCACAATTAAAACCGCGGCCGCATTAACTATCTTCGGATTTGTTCGTTCCCGACTGAGGCCAGAGCTACACAAAATAGCGTCTCGCAGCGACCTTTGCCACCAAACAGCGTTTTTTTTTTATGGAAGTTGCCATACAGCCGCCATCACACTCGAACACTTGCGATCTTTTTGCTGTATTTTCTGGATTTTCTCCTTTATGTGGACTGATTTTTTTACAGCACAGCTTATTGCCATAATTACGTTCTCAGATTACTAGTTTTTCCCCGCCAAAAGTTTTTCCCCATGTTTCCGAGCGAATCTGATACTTTTTGACTGGTTGAAGCAGTTGCGGATCCGCAAATTTCAAAACCAGCTTGAATTTAAATTTTCGCCCGCAAAGCAGCTGCGGACGATTTCCACTAATTGTGAAACGGTAGTAGATGCGGAAAATGAAGATTTTGGGCGTTTTTGCGTTGCGAGCTCTGCATCCGCATATTTTCCGTCTAAACTGTAATTTTGAAACAGGCTTAATAGTCACCATAAAGCTCAATAACAGAACAAAGTTTATATGAGGTCATGACGAGCAAATTTTCTTTTGCCATATTAATTGAATGCTAATTGTAAGGATTATCGGGTTACTCCTCTTCTTAAATATCCATTTTATCATAACCAAAATGAATTTTTATAATCAACGAATTATTTAAACAATGTAACAATTTTCATTTAACAAATTCTGTAAATTTATATAGTAATTACATCTAGAAATATTACATAAACATTCACTTATGAAGAGCTTACAAATGTCATTTGAATAAGTTTACGCTTAATAATATGCTACTTCTAGATCAGATTGTTTTGATGTAAAATAATTTTAACTCATGTTTGCATCCGTTTAGTCAGTGATGAAATTGCATGGAGAACGAATGAACGCAAGATGAGGAGTTTTGTAGCTCTTATTTCATTAACAAAGAGAGAACCGGACTGGTTTTCCTATATTCATCCGACTTATTTAGCAATAAATAAATAATCACAATTCCATCCCCGTGTAATTCAAATGCGTTCCATTTCAACGGAAATGTTTCCATCTCGCAATTTTTAATACTGATGCAATGCTTCTCTCTTTCAAATTATTCCTCGGCTTATGATGCTCTTCGGCATTCATCTTTGTCGTTCGGGTACGTCCGCCAAGATAACATTTTCTAGATGGCATGATAAGGTCATTCATGAGCAGCGGTATTAAAATGCTCGCGCTCCGCCCACGCTCGGAGGCCATGGAGGGTTGTTCTACGAAATCCGGATCTGTCTACTTGAAGTGGGCAAAATAAAATTTGAACAACTTAAATAAATCTATCCTACTTTTTTGTGTTAAATAAATAATTCCTTGCTAAATAAATTAAGAGAATTTCTATAAAAGCAAGGTGAAAGCGCAGCGAGAAAGAAAGGGGGAGAGAGAGGAGGAAGGCGCATCTGAAGATTTGTGGTGAATAGAAGAAAACGCTGGATACCATCTTAAAGAGCATAAGGGCATTTCCTGCTAATTACTCAGATTACTCTCGCAGAATGAGAAAAGAAGGTAAAAGAAAAAGAGTTTGTTTTTTTAAAAAAAATTGAAAAACACTGAGCATCTAATTAAAATTGTAGCACTGAATCAACCACAACACGCAAAGGAAAACGAGAGAAAAATTTAAATGTAAACAATTTTGTAATAGAAAATTTGCTGGTATTCAAAAAATTTACGACATGCATTTGTATGTTACTGTATATTATATAAGCTATGCAAATTTTCTTATATTATAAAGTATAAAATAACACAGCTTATAAGATAATGAAATAGGGTAGATGTACCAGTAGTTGACAGTGTACCAGTAATTGACAATTCACGATTTAAAGGTTTTTAATAAAATAACAAGGCAAGAAAAGGGACTGGTGTTGCCACCTCGTATTAAACAATGTATTAGGCTTCCTAGAATAGCAAAAAACTAGGAACTTTGCTCCCTATTATGGCCACAAACACATGATGAATGTTCAATGCCTTACCAAGTCGAAAAATCCATGTAATGAACCACTACACAAGGGTTTAATTACTTGAATTTATTTCATGAATGTTATGCAATATTTGTTATTAATTTTACGTGAACCTTTTTGTGTGATCAGTGGACAATACTTCTAGTAGTAACAGAATTTCAGATGACTAATGTGTTAACTGTTTTAATCCACTGTCAAGTACTAGAACCCAGATATGTAGTGTCACTAGTAATTGGCATAATCTGGGTAATAATCTGGGTAATAATTAAAAAAACGAACAAAAATATACTAATGTGATATAGAATGCAGGGTAATAATAAAGGAAACATGATGGTTTTAAGTGCAACTTCTTAATTTCCAGTAATTGATCTAGCTATGTTCATTATGGGAACTTGATTGTCAATTTCTAGTTCACCCACTTTAAATAAATCTTCTAGGTCCTATTCACCGATTCTTTTTGTTGGTCCTGAATCTTGTCACAGAGACGATCAACAGATAGCCCAGAACAAGTTATCTTCCAAGAAGAAAACTACAACTGGTATTCTGTTTACTATGATAAGAATAGGATGAATTGGATGAATTTTGCAAGTAGGAGAACAATCGTCAAAAATCAAGCATTTCTACGAACAATTTGTTGGCCAAGATCTGATGATATTGAACTACTGGAAAACACCTTCATTTTGTATGGTCCTTGCACTCTACATGGGAGTGAACTGATTTTATTTATTATTTCAAAGGAAAAAAAGATAAATGATCTATATGAACAACTTAAGTTTTAAAAAGCACAATTTTAGTTAATGTTAAATACTTTACACATTCTTAAAAATGCTTGATTTCATCAGCTATTTTTGAATGTTGTCAGTTTTTTTTGTAAAAATATATAATAAAAATGTGCAATTAAAATATTGTCAATTACTGGTGAAACTGCCTGTTAACTTCTGGTGCATTAACTGTCAACTACTGGTGATTCATGCATTAGTTAGGAAAATATTTAATAAAAATTAATAGCTTTTAAAGATATAATAATTGTTTAGAGATTGGCACAGTCTGCATTATATTTACAATTTAATGGTATAAATAGAAAAGTTTCAAAATGCAATTTGATTTACGTACACAATTTCGTTTCACAGTAATGTCTTAAACTGATAATTACTGGTACATCTACCCTAATTAAGATAAATTATGTTCTAATTGATGGACAGTACGTAACTGTATTTCTTTGAAAACTACACTTTAATAACAAAAATCTTTCATAAGTCAGTGCTTACGAAAGAATTGCACAAAAATTTTACATCTTTATTAAGAGAATTTTGAAATCAAGTAGCTTACGCAAAATAAAACTTTTAGCCTAAGCGGCGTAAATGAAGCGCAAACATCGTATCTTTTCATTAACTCCACAGAGCAAGCTCTCTTTCTCTCTCCCTCTCTCTTTCTCTCCGATGCTCAGATTTATTTCTGCTCTGTTGGAACGCTTGAGCAATCCGGCTTGTTTATAGAACAAATAAAGTGAAAATCAGTGCTAAAAGAAGCTCATCAGGAATTCTCGTCGTCTGCTTTTGCTTCCCCCATTTTCACTCCTTTCTCCTGAGTCAGCTGCTGTCTTCCCCACGCCGGTTGACATATTCGACGTACACTACTACCACCAACAGCACTTCTGCTACAATTACTATAACCTCTACTGGTCACAGGTTCCGTGAAGTCCGTCTGAAAGGGAGCAAGGAAAATGCGAAACAATATGGCTTATTTTAAGGGCAGAACCAAATAAAAAATAAAAAAAAACAAACAATAAAAGCACTCCCTTCTCCCGAAAATTTCTTTTCTCCACTAAATTAGAAAACATTTCCTGCTTCTCGCTTTCCTTCAGGCTTAAGTGTATTAAATGGCAGTTTCAAGGCGTGGGAGGATTTCCTCGATTTTCACGATATTCATCTTAAAATCCTATTGATGCCACCATATTCTTTCCTCGAGGCAGATCAATCGATATTTATTTGGCATTCATCCACTTGAGTAATCGATTTTACGAGATGAATATTTATTATTCACTTTAGATAGCTTCGAGTTTTTTTTTTTACTAGGCAATGTAATATTTAAAATGAAAGGGAAAGAAATTATGTCTGAAGGAAACTGAAGTTAATAGTTAAATTTTTTAAATTAGAATTTTTCCATTTATTATAATAAAAGGGCCCAAAGAATATAATGATTTTGAAATTCATAAAAAAACGAATTTGAAATAAAATAACTTCGAAATGTTACTTCAAGACTACAATAAACTGATAACAGTGAAATTAATTAATTGTAAATTTACTTTATCTACTGTTTGTTTAAATTAATATTACAATGAAATTTCCAAGAGATAAAAAGAGCTATTAAAATATTTGCTCATTTTAATGGAAAACGCAAACAGCCTTAAGCAATCATCTAGAGTATCAAGACATTAACTTGAAGTAAATTGAAATAAAAAAATAAAGTTTCAACAATTGTACTATAAAGAAAAAGAAATGAGCTCTAAAATAGTTTTAGTTATTTTTCAACAAGTTTTTATGAAAGTGTATCTTGTTAAATGCATGTATATCTAATGTAGCCTTTAACTCTGTAATTACATTGAGGATTAAATCGTAAAATCTTCTAACTTCAGTAACAAACATAATCGTCTGAGGAACCTTTTCAGCCAATGCAGGAAGTACGCTATAAACTCACTGTTAAACCTCATAGCTTTTATTTTCTACATTAATGGCCACTTAGGTCATAACACACATAAAAGCAAATGTATAGTAATCTTCCACCCTGGGTGCTATGCAATAAGAATTTTAAATTTAACTTATCTAGAAGTGCTTAGCAGAACTGTCTTATCTTTAGCATGCTCATTCTATAAAACTTAATGTCATGTAGTAAAATTTGCATCTAGCTGAAGCATTTATATTAACAAAACTTTATAATATAACTAATGAGAAACGATTAAGGAAATATTTTTTTTCTCTGTGGTTTTTAGGGTGTAACTAACAGCAAATCACCTCTTTTGTTTATTTGGATGACTACTTATTCTTTGACTTTGGACTAAAAGAAAGGTGACGCTTTAGAAATTGGCAACTGGAATTAGGTCTCTGTCTGAAATGGAAAAAAGTTAAAAGTGGAATGACATTGGATAAATGGCACGGGGATAAATGAAAAATAAACAACTAGAATTTTATGTTCAGAGTCCTGCAAAGGAAGCAACGCTATGATCACAACGTATAACATTTATTTTATTATTGATGAAATTGTTTAATAAACATCTGAGGTATGGCGAAGAATAAACCCTTACAAAAGTTATTCGTTACAAAAACCCTAGAGTTATTCTTTAATTTATTTTATTATTGACTAGAAGAGGTACCCGGCGTTGCCCGGGATAATTACACTTGGATGTAAACAGAACAATCTCAAAAAATTAAATTAAATTTTGCAATATCTTAAAAATAAACACATGAAAATGCTTAGAATTAATACAGTAAAAATTCTTAATGAAAATTCGAAAAAAATCTTTTTAAAGGCTCACAATGGATGGACCGCTCCAATAATTTCTTACTCAGGTAATCTTACTTCAGATGTACACTTGATGTTGTTGCAATTTCCACCCTTCTCTCGTTGTGTTGAAGCAAAATTTGGCCTTTCATCACTTTGGGTAGTCTAGCGGTCGCCAATTCTTCTATTTACTTGCTTTCCATTTGCTCATTACAGCACGGAGCTAAAGGTTTGCTTTCTCTGTCGTCTTTCCACTCTTTCTCAATAGTCTGCTAACTCTTCATTATCTCCAGCTACTGATCATTTTTAAAGATTTTCAAGAAATTGTTAAGTACTAAGAACTCTCTTTTCTAAGAAAAACCTGAATAACAGGAATTCTATGCATTGTTACAAATTGAAACTTATCCATATTGCATCATCATTCTATGTTCATTGTTATAATTCTTGGAAAGGATTGCTTTATCATTGCATCATCATTTTGAGCTCATTGTTATTGGTGAATTGCGTGTTGAAACCATTGTTGATACCTATTGTTGCACAAACTTTTATTTGCATTGTTGGTCATGAGATATATATTGTTGGTCCATGCAGTGTGTTTGTGAATTGTGTGTTGACACCATTGTTGCAAAAACTTTGTCTTGCATTGTTGGTCATGCGATATTTCTCAATAATATGCCCTGCCATAACCATGAATATCGATTTTTTATCAATAATTATTATTTTTTCGAAATATGAAGTGGACAGTGACCTTCCTCATGCTTTGAAGGTCATGTATACGAAATTTCATCAAGATCGGAATAAAACTGTAGATTTGTATAAAAAACATACAGACAAACAGACCCACAGACCCACAGACAAACCCACAAACATCCTTCTTTATATAGATAGATAGATTTTTATTCAAGATCGTATAGCATTGTTTATTGAAGATACAGGGTGTCAATATCTTTACGCCTAAATGTTAGAACATGTTTACCCCCCCCCCCCCCTTGCTGGATGCAAACCTGAACTCTGGCATGCATTCGATCATAAAGATGACGAATATTATCTTGAGGAATGTCATTCCACGCTCGTTCCACATGTAGGCGTAACTGGAAAGAGTCCAAGCCGTTTGATGGGCACGGATGACAAGTCATCCAATCTAATCCCACACGTGCTCGACCGGAGAAAGATCTACAGCTTTCGGTGGGCCTGCTAGCCAGGGAAAAGTTGAGTTAAGCATGGTTCCCACTAACAGAAATCAAGAGATCAGAAACCAGGGCGTATTTTTTTCTGCCTTTTTACTTTCTGCTCCTGGAGTTGTCCCACATGGCAGAAACTCTAAAGGATGAAACAGCAGAAGTCTGCTATCCAAGCGCCATCCTTTGCTATAATTCGGCGTTCTTGCCCAACACAAATGCACTGCACCGAAGCCGTCGATCGATCTAATATCTTGATACTTCGACTGCACACAGTGCACAATTCGTTCATTCATCGTCAATCATCACATCGAAATTTTGTATTCAATATTTGTTTATCAATTTAATTTGATTAATTAAATTATAAATAAATTTTTACACCTCTTCTATTAGCGTTTCCACATCAATTTTCTTTCTCGGCCTCTTCACCATTGTGAGCTGAGTGTCCGATATTTTTATTTTGTGCGAGAGAGATAGGACGTCACTGAGACGTCGCTGCAGATATCGTTTTCTATTGGCTGATCAACCGTTTCGGCCCTACTTCTGCCACAAAAGTTGAACTCCAGAAAGCAGAAATTTTCAGTCGGGCAAAAGAGACGAAAACAGGAAATGACGTCATACAAAAATTTTCTGCTTTATGGTTTCTGCCGTTGTTTTTACGCATGTGGGAACCACGCTTTTGTGGATGGGTTTGAACAGCACGTCTTCCATGTTGTCCAAAAAAGAATCAGAACGAGCTGGATGATGTTCTGGACGTAGGATAAATATTCAATGTCCCTTCCACCCTCACCAGGCATAGCGATTGTTGAAAGACACAGCACCCTACACCATTAGTCAAAGAGTAGGCCAGTATGTCACTAATGTGTCTCTCACTAGTTTTTGACAGATACTCATACGGCTCATGCCCACACAGAAACGACTTTCATCACTGAACACACCGACCTTCATTCTTCCTCTAGAAGACCGGTATTGGAACCCTTGGAGACGCATCTGACTGTGACTGGCCCTTTTGCCAAAGGAACCTGCTAGCGCAGCCCTGCTTCCAGGAAACATTCGAGCTGATAAATGTGGTGTGGCTCTGATTTGAATGGATGTGACTGTTCGGTCTGCTAGAAAGGCCCTTCGAATGCGCTAATCCTCAAGTTTTTCCAAAAGTCTGCGCTATTCTGAACCACGTTTTCGGGCGACTAATCCTTCCTCTTCCCATAATCTCCTACAGCCATATACCTTCCATCCAAATCTGCGCAATTTGGCGGAAAAACTGTCTCGCTTCTCGAAGATCCACTATGCGACCTCGCGCTATCTCCATCAGCTGGATAAACGGTGAAAGGTGAAGAGTTCCAGCAATGTTCTACAATACTGAGCAGTACTGACAGCCTAAACAAATGCTGGTATTTGGCTTCTTATAATCCTAGCAGGCACCTTTATACATCTAAAACAAGAACATCTGGTACCATCTGCACTGAAAATGGGTTATCCCATTACACTGAAAATGGGTTATTCCCATCTTGAGAATTTGATCATATCCTAATGATATACTTAACTTCTATGTAAGAAAACAAAAGCAACGTGGATTCATTCCTTCTGAGTGTTCAATTTTAATTGCATCCATTTATCAAGTTTTTATCTATTTTTATCAGTATATACAGGATCCAAAGAAACACAGAACGTGCCTTTAAATAGTAAAGCGTCTAGTGATGATAGGGGATGTCATCTTTATGCATTAAAAATCGATCGACTTCAAGGAATGGATGATGTGGTATAATTTTAAATTATATACCATCAACTTGGTAGAAACCCTCAGAATTAACTTGTTTTCCCCTCTAATTTATTTATCTTTTTGTGGAAAGCGGTGGCTTTAAATTCATTTCATTAAAAATGTATTTCTCGATGAAGTATAAATTTCAACCGAACGTTTACATTCGGCGTAACATATGGTTATAATGACTTCAATATTTCAGCGATTTTTTATTCAAATTCATCGTGGTTTCAAACGAGGTTTTTTATTTTAATGAAAGCTCTTTTTTTAATGTTGAATTCTTTAGCTAATTCAAATTTTTTTGTCCTAGTTCTTAAGAAAGAGAGGAAAGGGAGAGGAGAAGGAAAAAAAGGGAAATTTCTCTCGCTTAATTCGATAATAAAGTTCGTTCTCGAATGTGATGTTTATTCTTTATGGTTTCGACGGCTATTTCTTCACTTTATTAAACGACTCTTTGTTCTTATTTTAATGGTCGCATTAAATTCAACATTCGCACCTCACCGGCACCGCCAACAATAAAGTTTTAATCAAATTTTCTTTTGTCCCCCTTTCTCTTTGTCTTTCTCAATACCCCTACCTCCCAGCAAGTAGAACAGAGAGAATTTACTTTTTAACCCCCCCCCCCCCATCCGCCCTTCCTATTAATATGTATTCTATTAAGAGTTACTTCTTGTGTAAGGAGATGCCCGTTGGGCGAGGATGACGACGAAGTGAATTTTGATGGGCGTGAATTTTTCGCCGTGACATTTGCACATCGCTGACAAATGGAGACGGGATTACTTTGGGTGACATTTGAACTGATCTTTTGAGAATGATGCGGCCAGTCAGTTGACGATAGGAACGCGACACCTAAGCTCTCTCGTGTGAAAAGAATGGGTTTTTACACCCCACTGCGTCTATATAGGTTTCCCTTCCAACTCTGATCCCTCTTTCTCTCTCTATCGCCCCGTCACCACACCACCTCGCTAATATTTTTCTCTCACTCCCTATGCCTTGAAAACCCGAATTTTAATCTCCTCCATCTCTGATTTTCATTCTTAAGTAAAAGTTCGGTATCGTTCAAGTGCAGCTTAATGCTCAACTTGTATGATTAAAACGGTCTCGGCAAGAGACATATAGTAAATGCCTTCTCTTTGACAGGCCCAGAAATATGTATTTCGTCTAAATTAAAAGGTTGATTGATGAGTAATATTTACAATCGTAAAAAATAAGTTTCCGAAAAAATAAAATAATGAAAGCGTATCAAACATAACACGTCTGTAAAAATGTATAATAATGAAAGGGGACGATCGACTTTCTCATTTTGTCCATGAAGAAAATTTGTAGCTTGTTTTACATCCATTTGAGCACAACAATTTCAACTCTGGCATCAAATGAAAAAAACTACTTTTCAACACCTCTTTCAACTTTGGAAACAATTAGAAGTCGGACGGCACCAAATCTCGGCTGTAAGGAGGGTGTGAATTAAGTGCAAATTTTAGAATTCAAATTGTCACTGTTCCCATCGTTTGCTTCTGCAATGTTGCCTTGCATTGTCGTGATGCTCAGTCCTCCTTTCAGGCCTGAGTCCTCGTAAGCTCTCACTCATTTCTAAAGAACGATATAACTCAAAGTCCTCAAAATAGTGAAATGAAATTATACTGCTACGCACCATAGAGATCTTACTTATGCTATGGCCTTGCACTACACAATACACAACATCGGCTACCAAATACATGACTAAACGTTTTTTCTCCCTCAACAACAAGCGACATCACGTGGTAAGAGGCCTTACCAATGAACCATCTTAAAAAACAATGGACAATGGACCAGTGGCGGCTCGTCCATAGGCACTGCAGCACCCCCAGTTTCACTTTCGATATCGATAAAATTCAATATAATGTGTCTTTTTTTTCTTTAATACTATTCTTATACATGCATATTACATGATCCTTAAGCTTAATGTCACTAGCTATTCTCTAGTTCGTGAAAAACTTAAAATTTTCTAACGCAGCACCCCCAGAAATTTTAGCTACGAGCCGCCACTGCAATGGACCGGAAGAATAGTGCTACTTATTGGTTTTTATCATTTACAGACTTCATCAACCTGTTTCGTAGACAATGAAACTCCACGAGCTAGTGAGGGACGGTAAAGTTTTTACGCATTAAATATTTTATTTTTGCAACAATATTTGGTCGAATTTTTTTCTCGACCAAAAATAGAAAGTTGGAATATGGTACATAGGTTCTATGGGCATGTTCTGCTTCAATATTTACTTTGGTTTGGAGAGTCCACTTGGTTCGGAGTTGTGGCGGCTGAAGTTAGAACGCTCCATCTGGTCAATATGGTGTACAGGTATGTAAAGGTGTGAAATTCGGTATGCAGATTCCTCTAGGCAAGTTCTACATTTATATAAAGTTTAGGACTGGTTTTCCTAGTGGAATCAGAGTTATAGGAGTAGCGCTCACGTGGTTTTGGAAAAGTAACATTTTTCATTCTTGTGCCTTTGCAAAATACCATGATTGAGAAAATCTTTTGATAAAAAATGAAAAGATAAAAAGTGGGGGGTAAAAGTGGTAAATTAGGGGACCTTTTTATCCACTTTTTTACCCTTTCTTTTATCTCCATTTTTAACCCCCACTTTTATCCCGACATTTTTTTCTTTTACTTCTTCAGCCTTTTTATTTTCTTGAACTCAGGCTTCCGCCATTTTGCTATCCCTTCTTGAGGGGATTAATTCGTTGCTAATGCTATATAATAAATTCATATGTAGATATATATCTGTAGTTGCCTAATGAAGAGTATTTACCAAACTTCAGGTATATTTACCAAACGTACTTGAAGTATTAAAACTAATTTTATTGATTATCCTCCTCTAAAAGTTATTCATATCTTACAAACGAGAGATTTAATACATTTTTAATTAATCAATTTATTGTCAATTTTGAAATTAATTTTGATTGCCTAATTTATAGCTTTAGAATAATAAAATACTTTAATGATGTTAATAGAGTTAATAATTATCTGTTAACGCCGTAGATAACAGATTGTTATCTCAGTTAACATACGTTAATTAAGTATCTATTTAATTATGAAAATTTTGTTAACTTCGCTTATTAATAACCCTGGTCAACAAAAAAAATATTTATAACTTTTTCCTCTCATAATTTTGCAGTTCTGGTCTTATTCGAATGCGCTGATATCGAATACGACATTAGGTTTTTTAACAGCTCTTGTTTTTGAATATTTTTAAGTTACCCTCACTTAGATGCCACGTGCAGTTTTTTTAAGTTTAACTCGACTCGGAATGATTATTTTTTTAACTTTCGATATGTCTACGACTCGGAGACGTTGTTCACATAATCCTGATAGTTTTTGTTATATTTCAGGCGAAAACGTCTATAAAACATATCGAAAACCTCTCTCAGACTTTGTTAAAACTACGTATTTTCAATACTTTCAACGAAAATTGTGCAATCAAGACAATCAACTGGGTAATTTATGTAGTCTTACAAATGGTCAATTTTCTTCTCCGACAATAGGGCGGGACAAACAACATCATTGGTCTCAAAAAGTCTGGCCGATAAGAGAGAAACTGATGGTTGGTACAAAAAAATGTTATCAATTTTCCCTTGGTAAATCGAGATCGCATTATATTGCCACCACTACATAGTAAACTCGGCATTGTAAAGACCCTTGACAAAAACGGTGAATGCTTTGCATTTCTTTCACGCAAGTTTCCATGATTAAGCACAGAAAAATTGAAGGCGAGTATTTTTTGATGGACCACAAATTAGACAACTTGTAAAAGACCCAAGTTTTGTGAATTCAATGAATGAACTCGAGTCTAAAACTTGTAAATAGTTTGTTTTGGTGATTAAACATTTTCTCGGAAACAATATGTCGGAAACTATTCTGAGTTAGTTGAGTGCATGCTGTCTTATTTGAAAGATCTGGGCTGCAACATGAGTATCAAGCTTCATTATTCGCAGTCTCATTTAGATCGATTCCCAGAAAATCTTGGGAGATTTCAGTGAAGAGCAGGGTGAAAAATTTCACCAAGATATACGTACAATGAAGAGCGTTATCAAGGAAGATGGGACGTCTATATGATGGCCGATTACTGTTGGAGTTCACGAAGAGAACATCGTATTAAAGGACATGTCATAGCATTTAATAGCAAAGAAATTTAGAAAAAATACGGTATTTTGGGGAAAATTATAATTTCGTATAAATAAAAAAAAGTAGAGCTGATACAATTAAACTAATATTTTCTTTGTAATCAGTGGCTTAGATATACCATATAATACATATTAAATTTCAGGAAAAAATTCAGTGTTGACTAGTGTAATCTACATAAAAATCAAGATTTTGAAGAATTATAACTGAAGGCAAAATATAATATCTCGTAAAGAAAATTTTTCTCTACCATTATATCTAACTGTTCTTTTCTTTTACCCTATAAAAACTATAAATTTCATAGAGCTGAAATGCTTCCTTAATATTAATCCTAATATATTGTTTGTTTTATATAAACACTAATGCAATATTTACTAAGCAAGAAACTGAGAACGTGAAAATTTTGAATCTAGTACACCGAAAATAGATCGATAAATAAGTTTTAGGTGCCACCAATATATTTTTTATTTTACCATTTTATTAGGAATTCTGTAGCTTCAAACAGAAGTTCACAAAGGATCTTGTTAACGAACATCAAAGGTTATCTTAACTGTAATATAAAAATATTAAAAATCGACAAAGCAATTATCCTTGTTCGTTAGTTAATTTGACAATGATTCATAGTCTTTCCCCCTCAAATCTTTGCATTACATTCATTCCTGTTTACTATTTTATCACTCGTTTCGTGGTTGAAAATTATCTGTCTGCCGCTCTCCCTCTTATGGACGGCATAAATAATCGTTAAATAAAAATGAAACTTATTTTCCTCTGGAGACTATCGTCTACGCCCACCAATAATCCTCACAATTATATATGGCCACAAGATCTGATATTATCGACTCCCCTTCAATGTTCGAGTTCCCAGAAGAACGGAATACTCGGCGTGGGTTTTCTTATCGCATCTTAACAATATAATGTTCCCTCAAACTAATCGATGACTATTCCGAACATTCCTATTTTCCGCTCTTTCGGTTAATTTATTATTAAGTTACATTTATCCAAAGAAATTCTTTTCATACAAGAAGCGAAAGAATATGCACAACGCTTGCAATAAATTATTTTTTAACAATTAAGAAATTTTTCCATTACAAGAGCTAAATAGAATTAATAACTGTTGTTGATTCAATGATAGATAGATTAAAAATGAATGTTCATTAACTCTTTTTCTTTAAAAGCTTTTGAAGATTCTAAGGCAATTCTGCTTCATATACAATAGAAGAATATTCTGGAAAAATTAATTTTAGATGGTAGTTTCACTTTAAATAATCCCAGCAAAATTTGAAAAAGGCGTTATCCATAAAATCGACGTTCACTTTAGTCTCTATAGCATCTCTAATTTTAGCATTCTTAATTAATGTTTTTGAGTTAAGATCTAGAATTTTGTAAATAAATTTTAATGTGTCAAGATAATAAACATCCACAGTAATTATTGGACCTTGAACAGCAAAGCGCATTCAAAATTCATTAATTACAATCCCGCTTTGTATCACTAGCCGTTAATGTAATGTTATACCATATTAAACGTAGAAAAATATTCTTATACAGTATAAGCTACCATATAATTGCTTCTAATCCTCAATAAAAATGAGCTTTCATTACAGTGAGGTGATACGACAGCGTGACGCAGTGAAATCGGAGATAACTTTTAATGTGGCATCTGCCTGTCCATTCCTATTCCTCGTCGGGCACTCAAATTGCAAATGAATTAAGCCATCCTTGCAAATTACCTAGGAAGGCGCAATTATTAATCTTAAGTCGCACTTCGTTCCGTAAATGTTCTCTTTTGCGCCATCATAATCCGTCAAGAGTAGGGAATTACGTCGCCATTGTAAAAATGTAAAACAGACGGTCGTTTAGGTTCGTCCACACATCTCATTAAGTTACTAAAAACCATTATGATTTTTTTTCTTAATTAATGAGACTCCAGGAAAAAAAATACCAGATGAATGAATGCAGAAATTAAAATGGGGCATTGTTGTCAAAGCAGTTGGATAAGTTAACACTTCTTCTGGAAGCCACTAATAAGGAAGGAAGTCGTTCGAGTCGGTTGCAACTTCGCTCTTCACTCGAGAGTAATGAGGGATGAGAGATAGGAATCTGAGGGAGAAAAAATCTTCTTTCCAACTGATCAAACGGTCTGTCCCCGCTAATTACATCCGTATTAATCTACTGGGTAATCGCGATCGATTTTTATCGACGAGATTATTTGCTAATGTCGCGAAGAATCGACGAGAATCAAGGCATTCTCTAATAACATTGCGAATAATTAATACAAAAACGTCGCGAAGGCTTTTTTTCCTCCCTGCCTATTCATGATAAGTAGAATTAAATGAAAATGTGCGTATCACGAGATAGAAGTATGTTCAAACGGTACTTCCGATTCTTTTACACATGAATTTAACCAAATTCCCATGAACACGAAAAAATTAAAATCCGGAAAAGATGCTATTAAGAAATAGAAAGTTTTTTTCATCATTAATTAAAATTCTATATGGAAATAGGTTTGGCTTTAAAATAAATTCTCTAAAAACTTTTTATCTATTTACGAGATGCTTTCATGTTAAAATAATAAAATATTTCTATGACAATTTTACGTGTGCATAGAAATTTATAGTCTTTATACAGCATTTCAAATAATGTCGCTGTACAAATTGAAACATTAAAAAGAATCAAGGAAAAAAAATCTGCAAATATCAATGAATATTATTTCAAATCTAAATGGAAAATGAATCCTAAAATTCACTTACATTCTCAAAAATAATCCAAACTGTTTCTAAATTTAATTGCATTTAATCGCATTTTTTAAAAATGTGAGGATTTGTTTGTCTTTAATTTCCTTCTGCTGGAAGTCTACACTGGAAGGTCATTTGAAACCGGACACCTGTAGGGTTGAACACATTATTTGTACTATGTCTAATTTCTAATGGTGCTATCTTGCAGATATCGCAGTGTCCTATCCAAAGTCTGATAGCAGGGTGTGTTTATGTTCGCCCACTCCTCTTTCAAATCATCGACCTCACATTTTCTAGATCCTCACAAATTCCATGTTCTTCCAAAGATCGACGTTTTAGCCAGCCCAATCCATACATAGCTTTGATCGTTTGACTGAGAAAAGGGTATAGCTTAACTCGTCGTTCTACATTACCTCATTTCATTGTTTAATTAGCCTGTAAGATCTCTCTTTGCATTAGGCAAGACTTTTAGATTTTCGACTAGTAAGCAGCATCCCGATCATTATAACATAGACTCTAAGTCCTAGAGCGTGGAGCTCTCGATGAACCGTCATGATTCCGACAGTTGATCCCGCTGCATCCTCCCTTAACTGCGCTGCTTTTTGACGAACTCATCTAGTTAAGGTTACGTCGGACTCCGTCGGCCCCTAGTCATTGATTATCCTCAAACAGCTTTTAATTGTGGGAATTTAGTAAATAAATGTCTTGACAAAGCTACATATTATACGTTTGAAATTAAAAAAAAAGTTACAATCACATTTGACATTTACCAAAGAAATAGAAATCACTTTTGCATTCCTGTAGCTTTCCATTCGGATAATATCACTAAATTTCTTTGGAAACTGCTTAGACAGAGGTTGGTTTATTAGAATTTTTGGACGCATGGGAGTTTTATTAAATTCTTACCATGCGATTTTTATATAATTTTATATCATTAAATGATCAATTTAAATACCTGGTTAGGAGCATTCTGTTGCAAATGATCTTCCAATGTATTTAAAACACTGAATAATTTATTTTTAAAAAATGATTAGCCCCAAAAAACATCTGAATAATAGCGTTTCATTCACTGAAATATTTGGAAAGTAGAAAAGGGAAGGAAAAAATACTGCGACCTGGACTCGAACCAGGGACCATGCCTCCGCTCTTACCAATTATGATATGTTTGAAGAGTTTCTTCGGTTTAATTATTATCTTCTCTTTGATATAGCCCATTGATAATCAAGATATCTTACGACGCATGTTCTGCCATTTTGGATCAAGAATTCGCAAGAAGTCAGGCCAAGTAAATTTGTCCGAATATTACCGTACACATTTCGTTTATATCAAGATGAAGTCCACCGCTTTTGGAGGCCTTAAAGCCCAACTGTTGCAACCCAATAAAATGAAAAAAATGAACTTTCTCCATATTAAATGAACTTTACGACAGCGTTTTCAAGAAAAAATAATTGAAAGTGATAATCTTTCTTTATTATAATTCGCTTAAAAAAATTAAAATGCCCCATACAACTGTATTATCGCATATAAAACGAATGATTTTTATACGTGCAAATACTTCTATCTCTACTTTTCTATCGTTTTATATCTATTAATTTTATAATACATTGATAAAAACGGTTTTATTTGGTCTAATCAATGTCGAAATTTCCTTTCTTAGTCTTTTCCAATAGCTCATTTTTTAATTGTTTTAGAGATTAAATCTTTAAAAATATATGAAATAAATTCACCGTTTTTGAATCTTCCTCATCCATCGAAGTGAGTGAAATGACTTTTTTTCCCCCGTCTTCCCTCTTTGAAAGGAACTGATTACTTTCTTCCCTAATTAATATTGCATCGATTCATCCGAAGAGTCTCCCTCCCGTTTACCGATCTTCCTTTCTTTTCCATTTTCCAAGGTTTTCTTAAGAATCCACTTTGAAATTAGATCTAAAATCGATCATCCCCTCCTTTACCCCATAGACAGCCCCCACAATCTCTCGTTCTCAATTTTTTTCTCATTCTTCCTTTTAGTCGAAATCGACAAGAGAATCGCCTCCGACTGTACTTATTTGACGCGAGGTTCCGTCTCAAGGACTCACGGGAGCCCACTAGGTCGACATGAGCAATAAGCAAGAGTTCCGCTTTTTTTTTTTTTTAAATTTCGTAATTTTTTCTTATTAATATAGTAGTTTGTTCTTTTTTCCTTTCCTTCCTTGCAAATTCGCTCGACTAATTCATCCTTATTAAGGATCGTTAAGAGGTTTCATTTTTCTTTCCCTTGTCTCTCTCGCTCCCTTTATTATTTCTGTTAATGAAGAGTTCTTTTTAAATTAATATTTAAATAAGAAGTTAATGAACAGATTAAATTTATTAACTGAATTTTTATAATTTTTTCCCAGCTACCTTTCTTTTTAATCTCTAAATCTGATGAAAGATTTCACCTGTTCCTCTCTTTATTTAAATTTTCTTACAGCTTAAATTATTTAATATTAATATAGACAAAATTTGGTTTCTGAGATAAAATTCAAGTAATATGATCAAACTTTGATATGGACAAGTCTGATATATTAATTGCATTAACAGGTTAATTATTTCGAATTTAATGGCTTATTTTATTGTGATATTGCTAATATTTAAATAAAGTGAACAGAATATTGAAACATCAAAAATTATTATCTAATAAAATTCGCTTGAGCACACAATAATAATGAGACACTATATGAGTATTATCCAAATCGATAATTGACTACACGAGATATGTTACAAGTTCGGAAGCAGTTAAAATATATTGTTTCAAACATAAAAATAATAATAAATCTTAAAGCATTAAGTTTAAAAAAGTGGGGAAATATGTAAAGAAGAGAAGCATTTCTCGTTGAAGACCGATCGAGTCTTTCGCCACTTAATCATCTTCTGAACCTCCTAATCCTATTTCATCAGGTTCGAGGAAATTAGATTTTTAAAATAAAAAAAATGATTTCTCTTTCAAAAAAAAATGAGGAGAGAGAGAGAGAGAGAGAGAGAGAGAGAGAACGGAGTCATACACATCTTCAATCTAAGAAAACTTGCATGAGAAGTTGACAAATGTCAAACGAGGAAAGAAATTAAAGAAGGGGATTTAAAAGAGCTTCCTGTTCAATTAAACGTGAAGTGGGAACGAACCCCTCCCCCACCTTCAACTTCACAAAAAATGATGGTGGAACCCTGAGCACCAGCCTCCTCCCAGCTTTTCATCCATCCACTCAATCCGTCTTTATATTAAGGAAAAAAATGAGCGATTGCAATATGAACCTAATAAGAAAAAATTATTATTATTACTATTAATATTATTATTTATAAAAAGGCAATTTATATTGTTTTAGCCCTTCAATTACAATTAAATATTGTTCTTTCATTCATGACTTATAATGTTTTCATAGATTTCAAGAAGCAGGAGAGAGATTTTGAATGATGCGAGCAAATAAATTTTAAATCAGAAAAAGCAAAAAAATAGTGTTCATGTATTTCTCTCTTTTTTTTTTAACCTGGTTTCAGTGTCACTTTCGAGTTAGTCCCATATTTCTTAGGCGATTCGCACGTACGATTCTATTTGTCCCAGCAATCTTTAACAATATCACTTGATTTATACAAATTTAAAGAATGGAGTGGATATTATGTTCGACTGTCAGTTGTAACGCCTTCCTTTGCCAATATTTCTCTTCGTTATCTGCCTCTATCTCTTTCGGCTCCCCCACACTCTGCACTTTCCCATGAAACCGAGGTGCATGAAGGAGAAGGCTTCCCTGTTGCTAACACGGTCTGCGCGTTCACCCATGAGATCTGCCGGCAGCCAATGAGAAAGTGCCGTTGAGGTTGTTCTGGCTGAACGCCAAGGCGAGCGACGCCGTTGTTTGCGAGCCACCCTAACGGTTCTGCAGAGACTCCCATCTCCTGGGGTCTCTCTCTCTCTCTCTCTTCCCCTTCTATTCTGCTCATCTGCCACACAAAAGAAGTAGAACTCTCCTAACCAACCACCCAACATACTAACAGACAGACAGATAGACAGGCCGACCGAGAATCTCCTCATCCAATAATCCATCCCCAATGAACTCACCTTCATGTAACGCGTCATATGAATCGTAATCTAATTGTACAAGAGAACACCTCCTTCGATAAGCGCATTGCATGCATATATGACATTGGTAAAGTCTATTGCAGCTAACACAATGGGCTTCTAGAATATCTATGAAATGGAAAAATGTAATTTAACCACTGTCAAAGATACCGATGCCGGAAGTTTAACGGATTTATTTGAGATATATAAGTTTCTATAACTGTAATTTACAAGAGTTCATGATATTTTCTCACAAAATCACGCTACAAATACAGGGTTATTCAAAGAGATAGTGCAAATTTCAAATACTTAATTCAAACTATAAAGGAGAGAAACATATTCAGTACGTCAAGGATAAAGGATGGTTCAATTTTAAAATCCCGCCTAAAAGTTAAATTCAGCGGCTCAGAGCGGCACTGTTTATTAATACGAGGGTAAGTCAATAAATAAGTCGCAAAATGGCATAGAAATGAAAGTTGAAATAGTTACCTGATGAAATTTGGTTTATTTTTCAACGTAATCTCCATGAACATTTAGGCACTTGTTCCAAAGTTTAAAGAGTTCCACACTTTCAGGGCCTCTATCTCCTAAACGGTTGGATCAATTGAAAAAAAAACACCAAGAATAAAACATTTCTCGAATATTGTGTACAATCTGAATATACTATTAAAATAGGGGTTCCTATTTAAGATTTCAAAGTTACCCCCTCCCCCCAGCCCCCCTCACAAGGGGGGGGGGTAATTTTTTAACTAATGAATTTCCCCCGCGAAATAATTCACTTTTGATTTTGGACATTTTTTCGTACAATGGCAGTTTTGGACCCTCTTCTGGAGTACGATAACGTCCACCCGCACACGAGTCACCACACATCAGAGGCGTTGCAGCGCCTACAGTTCAAAGATGAAAAATTGCAGTTCAAAAATGAAAGACTTTGCGACTTTGAAAGTTCACATTGAAAGTTCACATTGCGACTTTCACCACTTCCCAAAGAAGAAAGAGCCCCTTAAGGGACATGAGTTGGTTCTGACGACGAGGTAAACGCTGCCATTCAATCCTGGTGTCGACAACAACTCCGGAATTCCTCTCCGACGGGTTCACCCAACTAGTCACGCGTTGGCGCAATGCGTGGAAAGGGATGAGGACTATGTCGAAAAGTGAACAGTGCATTACATAGAGGACAAATGTGAGTGTAAGATACAAAAAGAATTTTGAAAATCGGTTAACAAATAAAAAAGTTACAGCCAGCCATGGAGACCTTATTTATCAATCGCCCCTCGTATCATTGAATAATCCTGTATAATATTTAGTAAATCTAAATAAATCTTAGTAAAACAGACAGTTTTCGATATTATTTAAGATATGCCTATAAACAAAAGAAGAATGCACGTTAATGTTTATGGAACATTTTTACAAATATTGTGGATCTACGAATGCTGATCTTAACATAAAGGAGAGTCGTGCAGATGAATGCTGGACAATAACAGTTTGTCGGGTGAAAACACAAATAGGCTTGACTTGTGAGATGAATACGAATCAATGGAATCAGGATTAATACAAATCAATGGAATAATCTACTGTCTCAGAAAATCAGCTTAAGAGAATCGGCACCTCAAAAAGTCATTTATTTTGTGCCAACAAAATATATTCGACAACCAGACAGCGCATGATTATCTAGGACAAGAAACATTTGTAGCTATCAGTGCCGAAGATTGATAGCTGCAGACGTTTAGTTTCCCAAGACAGAAATGAATAGATAAACTAAATGCACTCTTCAATCACTATAAATGCCACATTCAGTAAACTATTATCCCCACTAGCGATACTATAACTTATAAAATACTAATTTCATCAGGCAAATTTGTAGAAATGAATGTTCTATGTTTTTTTAATAAAAAAAGTAGAGTAAATTCAAGGTGAAAATTACAGTGTAATATTGGAAAAATGCGTCCAAAAATTATAAAATTTACTGGGAATATATTGGAAAGATGTAGTTAAATAATTTAAACTTCTCATTGATCATTTTTAATTTCCTTATTCTTACTCCTCCCTCGTAGTAAAATGGCTCGATCAAAGTCAATGAGCTTTGCATCAGCAATGAGTATTCTTTCCAAATAGCGATTCAAAAAAGCAGAAAAAAAATCGTGACTTGATCAAAATGAAGAGAAGATGACTCGTCTACATGAAATATTACAAGAGTAAAATGTATGCTTTCCTTATAATATTTTTGAAGTTTTAATTTTTTTTATATATTTTATTACGGAAAACGGTTGAACGTCCATGCCTTGTGCAATGAAATGATATCGAAATAAATAAGATTTAACAAATCAATTCCTTTTTGTTATTCAGAATTATTTTAAATTTATTCTCTTTCATATATTTTATGTTCGTGGAACGTTTCCCTTATTTCTCATCCGTTTTGAATCGTCCGTATGCTTTTTTTTTTCTTGTCTTCGTCCCCTTTTGAAATAAGAGGAACACAAAACCCCGGCAATGAATCACGACCAAAGTGTCACAATCTCCGTTTCCTTGTTTTCTCTTCTTCCCACTTTAGTCGCGTCTTTTTTTTTTTTTTTTTTTGTTCTTTGTTTTTGTTTTGTATTTTTTCTCTCTCCTTCTATCTTTCGTTGACATCGGCAAGAACGATGGATATTTTTGCCAACCATAAAGGGCGGAGGACCTATTAAGAAAACGGTTCCTTTTCCGCTCCATTTATTTCCCTAAAAACGGAATTCCGCGAATTTTTTTTCCAATAACGAAGGCAAAAAAAAATATCAAACACTCGTAGAACCTGAAACCTTTTATGAAGGCAAAAAAAAACAAAAAAAAACTGAGGCGAATGCACTTATAAATAAAAAAAAATCTAAAAGGATGAGGATTCCTATATCGGAATAACCATTAAAAATAACTATTTTCATGTAATTTATTTCGACTTGCGCAAAAATAAAAAAATTACTAGTATTTCTTAATGGCACGCAAATTCTAGCATCCGTTTTGTGTACTTTTTTTTGAACAATTATTTTTATTGTCACGTTAACACATGCAATAGTTCGGGGCCAACCATTCCCACCGCAATAATTCTTCTAGTCTGCCCTTCGACCATTAGAAAAATCAAGGAATTTAATAATAGAAAAAAAAATACAAATTGACAGGTTTTAACTTTTTATAAATTGAGCTTTGAAAATACATTCGTGTATTTGATAAGTTATTTGTTTAAAGGGAAATAGATGATAACTGAAGAAAAATTAAGACTGACTACAATTTATTTCACGCGTTGTTCTGAAGAACTTACTTATTTTTTAATCACATGAATTTAAATAAACCTTTAAAAATACATAAACTAATACTTTAAACAGTAATAATTCATTGGAGTTTATCATTTCATCTTCTATAACAATGTGAAAAGGCGGGAAGCTTTTAATACACAATTTTCACATTAATAATATATTTCTTGGGCGGTTTTAAATCGATAGCCGATTACAGGTCAAATGAATTTAACCGCATTCTGGCCTAGTAAAGGGAAAATGACATTTGCCATTCTGTAAAGCTCATGGGTTGAAAAATATTTATAAAAGCATTTTTATTACTATATCAAAAAATTAAACTTTAAGATTTAAATCTAAGATGGACAACCCATGGCCAAAAGTATGAGACCATACAGTAATAATGCATGAGTAATATTAGTAATCATTTTATTTATTCAGATTGATCAGTTCCACATAAACAAGAACAATAGCATTTAATAGAGTACACTTTTCTCTATAAAACTCAAATCTACATTAACAAAAACATTATTTTAATTAGTAATAACAAACCAAATTTGAAAACGTTCATGGGACAAAATTTTGAGACCAGTCATTCCCTGAGATATAAATATGAGACCACTGTAGTTAATATTATGTAGGCCCTCCTTTGGCTGCAATAAATGCTTTTATTCGTTGGGGAATCTAATGTACGAGGTGTTGCACTGATCAGGTGTCATTTCCTCCCAGTATCTTCGAATGGAAGTCGTCAACTCATCCTTACTGGTGGGGCCATCTTTGACAACATTTTTTTACAAAATGTTCCACATGTTTTCGATTGGATTGAGGTCCGGGCTGTTGGCTGGCCACTCCAATCGGTTCACTTGGTTGTTCTGCAGCAATGCCTTTGTAGAAGTTCATCGGTGGCAAGGAGCATTGTCATCCTGGAATACAAAATCATCTTCTCCAATCATGTCTTCAACTGATGGAAGAAGAATGTATTCCAGTGTAGCTTGATATGCACTGGAATACACTATTCTTTACAATGCATATCCCTCCAACACCACGTGCCATCATGCAGCCCAATACCATGCAGGAAACAGGATGCTTTACTGATGATCGAAGACAATGGGGATTGAATTTTTTCATGCGGCTGACGTCGAACTCTTTGGCCAGTGTTGTCTCCATATCCAAAATAAATCCGGCTCTCGTCTGAGAAAATAGCACTTTCCCAGTCTTCTCTAGTCCAATTTTCATGCTCTTTTTTCCAGTTTAAGCGTCTTTTGGCTTGTCTAGAAGTGATGAGAGTCTTGGTTTTGGCTTTACATGATTTAAACCCCATTGAATACAGTCGTCTTTGTACTGTGCGAGCGCTGACGTCAACTCCATGCTTCCTCCATTCTGCTTGTAGTTCTTTAGATGACTTGTTTCTATTCAACTTGCAAATCTCTCTCAGTTTTCTGTCATCTCGTTTAGATGTTGTTTTGAGTCGCCCACGTCTTTTGAGATTGTCCACACTTCTAGTTGAATGGAATTTGTTTAGTACCTTTTGGACACCAGTTTTGCATATTCCCGAACGCTCTGCTATGTCTCTCTGGGAATAAAGCCTTGCTTTTGTAAATTTACAACAGTTGTTTTCAAGTCTGAAGACAGGTCTTTTGTAAGTGGCATGTTGTCTGGATCTTGTGGAAATAATGACATCTTTCTGGTTTAAATAGTAAGATAATTTGCATATTTTTAAATTTTTTCATTAGGTGGACCAATTCCATTTAATTTTTTGTGCTATTGGGGGGTGGGTAGTCTCATACTTCTATCCAACAAAATTCCTGGTCTCAAAATTATGTCTCGTACAGTTTTCCAAATTTCGCTTTATTAACACTGACTAAATTAATATTTCATTAATGTACGAGGGGCGATTGATAAATAAGGTCTCCATGGCTGTAACTTTTTTATTTGTTAACCGATTTTCAAAATTCTTTTTGTATCTTATACTCACATTTGTCCTCTATGTAATGCACTATTCACTTTTCGACATAGTTCCCATCCCTTTCCACGCATTGCGCCAACGTGTGACTAGTTGGGTGAACCCGTCGGAGAGGAATTCCGGAGTTGTTGTCGACACCAGGATTGAATAGCAGCTTTGGATCCTCTTCTGGAGTACGATAACGTCCGCCCGCACACGAGTCACCACACACCAGAAGCGTTGCAGCGCCTACAGTTCAAAGATGAAAAATTGCAGTTCAAAAATGAAAGACTTTGCACATTGCGACTTTCACCACTTCCCAAAGAAGAAAGAACCCCTTAAGGGACATGAGTTGGTTCTGTATCTAGTATCTAGTACAGAGGGTAGATTATCGCGAAGCGATAATCTGCGGCACCTACTCCTACGAGGGAGTTTTGCGCCATCCCGGTAAATATCGACTGCTACGAGATGACAGTAGCAGCCGGGACCGACGGCTTAACGTGCCCTCCGAAGCACGGGGGGTTTCATGATGGAAGAGCCGCTGGCGGACAAACAAACCAGTGGCTGTACCAACTGCTGGAAAACCAGCTATGGTCACTTGGCAAATGGGTCAGACTAAAGTCCTCCAACAGCCGTGCCCCAAATAGCTGTCCCGCCAGCAGTGGCCCTCAAGCCCTGGCCGTCACCCAGCCAGCAGCTGGCCGCGCCTGAAGTTGCTGAACTCCATCGATTGGCAAGCCAACCGACGAGACAACCAGGCCACGGCCACCCCCTGAGTTGGTTCTGACGGCGAGGTAAACGCTGCCATTCAATCATGGTGTCGACAACAACTCCGGAATTCCTCTCCGACGGGTTCACCCAACTAGTCACGCGTTGGCGCAATGCGTGGAAAGGGATGGGAACTATGTCAAAAAGTGAATAGTGCATTATATAGAGGACAAATGTAAGTACAAGATATAAAAAGAATTTTGAAAATCGGTTAACAAATAAAAAAGTTACAGCCATGGAGACCTTATTTATCAATCGCCCCTCGTAACATGTAAATTTTATAGAGAGAAGAATACTTTATTATATAGAATTTTTTATTAATATATAATTAATCTATCTGAATCTATAAAATGATTACTAATATTACTCATGCATTAGTACTCTATGGTCTCATACTTTTGGCCATGGGTTGTATAATGCTTTATATTATTGAAAACCCCATGTCCCACCATTCGTTGTGTTCTGTGTTGGCCTTGCATCTTGCCTAAGGCAAGACATCAGTTGCATTACTCATATTGTAAACTGTACTTTTTATATTTATCATTTTACGTAGAATGACCTATCTTTCCAGGAAAAAAAATAAATAAATAAATAAGCTTTTTATTTCCAAGTCTCTTTCACCTTCTGGAAAAATTCACTTTTTTCTTTATATATCATGTAACTTTAAAGAACAGGGTGCAGGTCAATCCCAATATCAATCACTTCAATGTTTCTGAAAGTCTTGTATAAAGACTTCGCAATGTATATGTACGTTCTAAGAAATCCTCACAGAAAAATGCAAGACGACGTGAGGTCTGGAAATCACGAGGACTAAAGACTTCTTTTTTTTTTATAAATATAGACACAAGAAACTTGCCAATATGTTCGAAGTATCTGGTCTCGTTTTTGACTCTTTCAAGTAAAGCACTGAATTAGGATCAATTTCTTTGTGTGCTCTATTCTTTTGTCGTTTTATTTCCACAATTCTGCTCTTTACATTGCATTAGAAAGATCTTAGAATAAAATAATTTTAATAACGTGTGAACGGCTTTTTAAATTCAAACACACTCTTCCATGATGATGTATTTTGGCTATTAAAGTAACATCTTATTTTAAACTAAATTCTTATGCTATCTACCAAAATAAATATCTAAGCTCATATTCGCTCATATGTATCAAAAAGTATTCTGCTAGTTATCTCTTAGTTCAAAATAAAATCACAGATACCTTAAAAATACTATGTAATGTTAACACGGCTTCAGTTTTCCCTATGAAATATCAGCGTGACTTCCCTTTGTTAGTATTTAAGAGTTATGGAGTCGAATTAAAATGAAAAAAAAAGAAACACGGGAAGGCGTCTGTAACCAGAATGTCGATTTTCCATTCAAAATAAAACTTAACGGTGGGCGGAATGAATCAAATGCTAATGAAGTGACGAGGGTGGGGGTTCCTCTGCGAGAAAAGACCGGGAAGGGGAAGGAATGAATTTTGAGGGGGAGGATTCGAGACTTTATTGGCTGTATAAACCCGTGGCTTGGAATGCGCATTGCATTTAAATGGTTTCGAAGTCATTTGTAACGCGCATTTAATTGAATGCGCTAATGGAATTACAATTGCATTTTTATTAGATTATTATCCGTGAAAATTTAAAGACAATTCTCGTAGTCACTGGTTAAAGATTAAAAAAAAATAAGAGAGAAAGAGGGATTGAGTTATAATGATAAATAGGAAGTCGTTCTCATTAATCATCACTCGCCCGAAAGTCATGAGAAAACCATTCTGAATCCGCAAAATAGTGCCAGGTTCTCTTTTGCAAATAAATTCGGTTTGTGAGCCATTCATTTTCAAGAAAATTGTAACTGTATGTTTTTTATTTATTTATTTATTCATGAAAAGAACTGAATAGCAAAGCCTTAAATTGTGCAAAAGAAAATCAAAATTAAGAAAATTCAAAAATATATTCACTACAAAAATCATCAATACATTTTAAAAAATTAGAAAATGATCCAATCAATAAATTAAAATCATTAAGAAAATTTTGCTAAAAAAAAATTTCAAAACGGACCTTAGGATTTTGGCAATCAACATTGCTACAATAAAATACTGTAAAAGAACGAAAACGATAATAAGGAATACAACATGTAAAATGAGATATAAAATCATAAGAACTAAAAGAAAAATACGGATACTTATAAAATTTTATCATATCATTCATTAGAAAGTTTCAAAGAGAGTGGTAGATACTTTTATTTATTTTATTTATTTATTTGTTTGTTTATTTATTTAAATGGTTAATACATGTAACATCCGACCAGAGCTATTATGGCTAAGCGCCAACGAGGTAGGTCTCTGGGATAAAGAACAAAAATGAAATCCAAGCAATAAAAGTTAACGATTAGTAAAAGTCAACCTGGCAAACAGAAACGATTCTCTCTTGCCGAGTAGAATAAGAATGAAATTTTCACTGGCACTGAATTAAAAGAGCAGATGAAAGAGTTAAATAGCCATTAGAAACTATTAATAAATAGCCGTAAGTTAATTGTAGAATAAAAATTTGAAATACGGAAGTAACCCCATAAGAGATAAACAAACGAGATACCGGGGTTGGTTTGCGAAGTTTTAAAAGAATTCTCAAAAACCACTTTTATATACGAAAGAGCCGAGTTAGATTAAAATCGGAGGTCGAACCCCAAAATTGGATTCCGTAACTGAGCGAAAGTGAATTAATGAAAGTACAATAAAAGTAGAATCGCAAGGGGAAGAAAATACAGTCGAGAGACCATTCCTAACCTTTGGCTGAGAACATTAGATAAAGCATTGAGGTGCATATCCCAAGACAAATCAGAAGATAAGTGAAGACCGAGAAACGTAAATGAAGGAATAGAAGAAAGTAAGTGAGAGTTATAATAAATAAATATTTATGAAGGGACAAGACGTTTGTTACGCTGGTGGAAAATCAAGTATTTGGTTTTATTAATATTTAGGTTAATTGGTTAATTGAGTTCCAATGGCTTAAGATGGAGAGAACTTGATTAATTGTTATTTGCAGATTTGAAATAGACAAATCAGCAAAAGAAAGAGTGACATCATCGGCATAAAGAATGGTCGCAGATGAGGACAAAGCTAAAGGCAAATCATTAATTAACAAATTAAACAATAAAGGGGAAAGAATAGAGCTTTGAGGAACACCAAGGTTATGAGGTAAAGTAGTCGATGACGCATTAAATATATTCAGAAAGTAGCATCTATCGGACAAAAAAATCAATTAATAGGAGGGCCTCGAACATTATAGAAGGAAGAAAGTTTAAGAAATAAAAGGAAAAGAGGAATAGACTCGAATGCCTTGGAATAATCAAGAAATAGAGAAACCACGAACTTACTATTAGCCATGTTAGAGCTAAGAAACGCAATTAAATCGAAACATGCAGTATCAAAGCTCCGTTTAGGAGTAAATCCGTGCTGTGAACAAGAGATTGGTTTATTATCGGTTATGTAATGAGATAAGCGAATAAAAACCAATTTTTCAAAATTTTTCGAATAGACTTGGAGAATGGAAATAGGACGGTAATTATGAAAATCATTTGGGTCGCCTTTTTTGTATACCGGAATTATACAAAAGTCAAACATTTAGAGAAGAACTCTGTGACTAAGGAGATGCTAAATAGATAAGATGGTGGAAAAATAATGTTAGAGGAAACAGATTAATACATCAGAAGTAGACCTAAAGGGTTAGGGTAAGGTGAAGATTTCAACTGCCGAAAAACAATATGCAATTCGTCTGGGGAAGTTGGAGACGCAAAGAACGAAGAGGAATTAGAAGAGGAATGGATAAGGCTGGGGGATAGGAGACGTGGAAACAGGCGAAGGAAGTGAAGTCTCTAAAAATTCCGTTAAAGTAGATGGTTAGGTTTAACGGCGTCAGAAAATGGGTTCCATGAATCGAGTTGTTAAATGTCTTCCATTTCGATTTACTACTAGAAATATTTTGAAATATTTGATCATAATATTTAACTTTGGTAGACTTAATAACTTTCCGAACGTAATTAGAGAAAGATTAGAATTTCGATTTACTAAAATTGATTGGGATTACGGTGGAATTTGCGATATAAGGCATTCTTATAGGAGACAAGTAACAGAGTGTATTCATTCACGGCTTATAGAAAGACGAACTAACGTTTTTGATGAAAGGAAACCTCAGAGGAAAGTAAAGATTATACCCTATTAGAATATGGGAATGAAATCTATCAAAGAGAATATCAATATCATCGCAATCACCAAAGATTTCTAACCAATTAATTAGGTCTAAGTAAGTGTGAAATAATTCTAGTCTATTGAGATAACAAATCTACTTTTAACAGAAAAAGGTTGAGATTTAGAAGGAATAGAGTATGTATATACCACTGAGAATACTACTGGAAGAAGCAGAGAAACACAGATCAATAATAGGATATGAATTATGAAAATTAGAACAATGTGTAAAGGAAGGAGATAAGCCGACTCTGCACAGTAGGTCTACTATAGAGTTCGTGTTAAACGATGGCTTCGAAAAATTCAAGTTAAAGTCGCCCATGATTATTAAATTTAAAACTAAACAAAAATATTCGAAATAAAAATTACTGAGAAAAATCATTTTATACAAAGTAGTAAGAATATTCCAGACTGGGGTAGCATAGTTAAGACGAGAAAGCATAAAAGCATCTTGAATACGACAATAGGAATGATAGTCACGAAAATTAGAACCAATTCGAGTACTCGTATCTAGTCAACGAGTTGTTTAATTACAAATATTATTAACATTGGCATCAAAAGACAGCTGGGAATCAAAAATGACTCCGAAATCCTTAACCTTTGAAAAAAATTCTCTATAGAACGTCCAATAAAAGCATATCAATATTTAACAGGTTTTGAAATTATGTACTTCACGATTTAAAATAAAAAGGAAAAATGTTTAAATGCCGTCTAATAACGATTTATCTCTTTCTACAATCTGTCTTTTTTATCCTCCCTTAAAATCTCAAACGATTTAGTTTTTCAAGAATTTATTCACAAACATTTGACTCAAAACAGCACGCAATCGTAGAAAAGAATTTCATTACGGAATGAAATATTGATCATGAAGCCATAATTGTTTAAATTACTTCAAAGTCGTCTCTATAAACAAAATTTTATTGTACGGTTCCGACTGGGTGAAAAAAATCGAAAGGCTCTACATAGCGCCGTCGTGCGTTCAAAACTTGATATTTTAAAAACGGGGCGGAATATTTATCTCGTAAATGTCGAAAGGTGATTTCCATATGCAATGTTCTTTATCTTAATATAATAAATTGTTGTATAAATAATAAGTATTTATTATTTAATAAAATAATTTATTATTTTAAAAATGGGTATTATCGATACAATTCGCAATGACTGACAATAGCCTTTTGGAAGCGTGACGCTTTCAATGCCACCTTCTCCGTATCGTTATTAGAAACGTGGTGCAAGTTGACTCAAACATTTGAAAATTTTTTCAGATAATATTCAAAGTACACAAAAAGAAATCGATGAAGAGAAAATAAATGTTAAAAAAATCCTCTGGAACGTATAGCTATTCTTATTTGCTAAGAAAGTAACCTTGATTCTTGTTATATATTAGCTATTTTAATTTTAACTCATTTTAACATTTTTAAATGAACTAGATTAAATTATTAAAAAGAGGCTATTTACAAAAGAAAATTTTGTAGAAAAAGGATGTATTCTTTACAGAATTAAAATTTTAATAAAATATCAATAAGGTATGAAAAAAACTGAATAAAGGTAAAGAAAAATATCCATTAAAAATAAAACCAACCAATTAAAAGTAAAGTTCTCTTGTATAGTATATACAAGAAATTTTTGCTCAGATCTGGAAGAAAAAGTTGAAAAATGCTAAAAGAAAAAAAAAATAGATGAGAGGGGAAAAAACAAACAACGAAATGGAATACGTGTGAATAGATAAAAACAATCTCGATGTGGCATTACATTTCACGGAGTGCTTGCCTCTTCTTACACCACCATTTTCACAATGCAAGGATATTTCACCCTTTTCCATACTCAAGGAGGGAGCAAGAGGAAAAAAACACTCAGAAATAAAAAAAAAACATTTGAATTACAATTCCTTTATACTCACCCCATTCCCCTTCAAGGGAAAAACCTCTCTGAATTTCCTCATGAATTTGAAGTATTTCTCTCCCGTATCTCCAGAAAGATTTCGATGGGTTTTTTCATCCCCTCTTTTTCCAGTTTTTCTTTTTCTATCCTTGATCTGACAATTGGTTTCTTTTCCCCCAACGACAATCCCTTCCCATCCTTCCACTCTCTCCTTCTTCGTTATTGTAGCTATGATATGATTGAAAGAGAAACCATTAATCGACTACCACTCCTTTTCCCATTATCTTTTTTTCCTCTCTCTCTCTATCGCTTCGTGAAACCCTCGCAGGACACAACGTGACACAGTGACGGCACTTGTTCGTTGGAAGAATGACACAACCGCTTCTTCTACCACAGTCTCTCTCTCTTTCTCTCTTTCTCTCTCTCGTCGGAATCCCTTCTCTCCACAGCTCAGGCAGAGGGGACAAGACAGAGAGAAAAAGGATGGAGGAAACCACACTTCTTTCCTCATCTTACTGTTACATCAAAGTTCCCCCTCCTCCCTGAACATACAGAGCAACGTCAAAAATACGACTATAAAGAAAAGCCTACGTTCCACTGTCTTCTATATATACATCTTTATAGCCATTCAATAAAGTTGAATTAACTTATACGTCAATTAATTTTGTAAAATTCTCTTTGCCACTTTCATTTACTGCATAAACTTGATTAATTGAAATCGATGAGTTAAACACGTAGTAAAAAACGACTTAAATAGCTTTTTTAGAGAATTATATAAACATTTGTTTTAGAGTTTGTAGAACACAAGTTTTCATGGATTCCAATATATATCCATTTTTCTGATTTTAACAACTTTTAATTTGAGATTAGGCGATGAACTAGTCTTTAATAATTCTAACAGCGTCAATAAAACTAAGTTAAATTCAGGAGAAAATACAGTCCAGACAAAATTATATGACTCGCCACATTGTTAAATGCTACCAGTGGACGAAATTATAAGACCACTGAAACAAAACAACGAATTACGCTTCGTGTCAATTTAAAACACTGAAATCGAAATAACTAATATCTAGTTTGTTTGCCGTTCGATGAAACGGCTGGTCATTGACTTAGCCAAGTTTTGTAGTGTTTCGAGGAGTATATCATCCCAGGCTTGTTTAATTGCACTTACCATGTCATTAACGATAGGTAAATGCTTTATTCATCTCTTGCAAGCTGCACACGCGCCACCATGCGTGAAGTTTCTTAAACTCTTTGTGGCCATGGGATTGGGAGTTGAATGAAAAGAAAATGAATGTTCTTATTAAATGCGGTTTTCAGTGTGTTAATTTTAATTTCACAAAACCCGAAATACTTCTTTTTTTAATCGCTTTGTCCATAGCAGTCTTTGCTGACGAAACCTGTTTTCAGATGGAAATGAATAATATTTTGTTCTTTCTGGGCGTCTATAATATGAATTTGAACAATCTACTTCGCAGCATATCATACCGGGAATATTTGAGTCAATTCAGCAAATTTATGCACAAAATAAAGTCGTTCAAATTGAGATAAATTTGCAAGCGCCCATAAAAGAGAAGAACCACGTGGCCACGAATAGTTTGCTCATATTCTCGATAGGTGGTGCTTCGATCGAACTTGCTAGAGTCGGATACGCTTTGCACTACTTTAGCTCATAGATTCTCAAACGGGCTGAGATCCGGACTGTATGCTGGTCACTCCAAAATTGGGAATCAGTGAGGACGCACCCACTGTTGAGTTGACAAGGCACAGTGAATGGGGGAATTATGCTGAAAAACAATATCAGGGTCATTTAATGGCAATAGGCAATTCCCTAAAATGTCTTGATAGTCGTCTGCTCTTGATTTTCCGCAACAAATGAAACACTCGATTTTCCATGTAGAGAAAAAGCCGCCAAAATCGTAATGGATTTGGGCGGCTCCTTATACACGTCTCGAAAAATCGCTCTCTGTCTGTCTCAAATCATGCCAATAGAATGTGTTGCCATCGGATCCGTCTAGATTAAACTTATTTTCGTCATTAAAAATGGCATTGCTCCACATATCGGAATTCCTAACGTACTGCTTTGCAAAGATCAACTTAGTTTTCTTGTATTTCATGGCTAAGATTGGCTTTGACTTCATTTTCAGGTAAGCATAATTCGCGACATGTTGTTCTAGTTGACATTTGAAGATTGAGCGAAGACGTGATGCTAGAAGATGTTGCTCCAGTGGTGGTAGATGCCATTCGGAGGTTGGCACATTTGTCTTGTAGAAATCAGAGATGGCCTTCCCGTATGAGGATCACTCAGGAAATTATGGTTTTGGACTTGCCAATTAACGCAGCAATCTCTTTCACTTTTTCCGCATTATTTATAAATTTGGTTGCTGTTCATTGGTTAATTTCGTACCCCGTCCCATGCCGAACTGGTAAAATACAAATAATAGATCATGTTATGTGGTAAACTAATGATGCTATCGACTTTTAAAGACAAAACATGCAAATTTTTACGGAACATACCAATATTCCGAAAATGGTCTTATATGGTCGTCCACCTATTTCTATTGAACTGTTCCTAAAAACAACCATGCCATATCTTAACTTGTTTACAATGATTATTTCTTTTCTGACAACATGAGACTGATATCATCGTATTATATTCAAAATATTTGTTCAAACAGGATAGTATTTAACATTATGGCTGGTTCTATAATTTTTTCTAAGACTGTATAAAGCATTTTCATTTCGAGAATCACGTAATTGTACTAGTAGGTGCAGTAGGTTTCTAGCTAAAAAATGATCCTCTTCTTTAGAAAATAAGAACTATACGTCATAATTGCTCATCTAAATAAGGTTTCGCAATTACCCCATTCCGTTTCTCAATTTCCTCCCACCTGCTTACACAACAATAGTCCTCAGATACCACCCATGGATCTAACCTCTCATTCGCTAAGATCTAATCCCTCTCACGACAAATGTATCCCTTATATAGTCTCAATATTTTTCAATTTTTGTTATTCCTGATGATGGCCTCTGGCTGAAACATGTCGAATTAATGACTTTATATTAAGTGTCATTAAAAAAAGTAGAACTAGGAAAAAAGAAAAATAGTTACACAAGTTGGATGATTATTCAAGATATACTTTGAACCTGATGATTTGAGTATCAGGCTTAAATTCAACGCATTCTACTTATACACTTTTAATGCAAAAATTCATGCATAGAGTAAGATCTGTTTTTAACAATCCCCTGTTAATCTTTTAGGCCTTATGTTGTGAATAATAAAACTGCGCCTGAACTGTGTTTCTTCCCGAGAACATGCTAGAAAAATGACCTTGTTTGCATGAATAGTTTTTGCACTTTTGATCATTTTCTACATGGAAGCAGCCGTTGATAGCCCGCCGTGTTGAAGTTGCTTGGCAACAAAGATCAGACTTTTCCATCAATAGTGAAACTGCATTATATTTTATATTCTTTAGATCTGAGCGAAAATTCCGCTGAAAATCGTCCGACTCGAAAATTGATAGCAACTTCGGTGGCACATTGACAAAGGTGACAATCGAGATCACGGTTCCTACTTGAAATCGTAAGAATTCCACGATCACGCTTCTCCTCGGCAATGAAGTTGAATCTTGAGATTCCGTTTACTGATTGCTTGTTCACGTTAAAGAGTTCTCGAACTTCTAAGATTAGATAAATAGTTATTTATACCAATTATGTAAACGGTTACTGATTTTTTTTAACTATTATAAAATTATAAAATTAAATTTAGTTAATAAATCAAGCAAGTTAAAACCAAAAGATATCTGAATTAAGAACTATACATTATTTTTAAAACTTGAAACATTTTTATTTTCAACAATGCTAAAAATATCATCTATTGAGAGCATGCGTGTTAATTATAACTTTACACACTTTTGTATACTCTTTCCGAGTGATTCCCAACCTAGGGGTCGTGAAACCTTTTCGGGGGGGGGGGCGCCGAGCTTATTTTTTATTTGCATTTATTTACTGATTATTTCGAATTTTTTATTTCGCCATGTATCACCGTGTTAAAATGCCTTTTTTTATTCACATGTCAGGTGGAGGGTCGAGAGTTACTGCTCTATCCGAATCTGAAGTTAAAATCAAAATATTCGAAAAAAATTGACGATGGAACGACCGACTTCGCGAATACAATAGTGATGCTTTTAATTAACATCGTTATAGTAATGCAGTGTCATCGTTAGGTCTTGTCTTTTTGAAGTTTTGGGCATATTTTTAACACTTAACTTTTCCCATTCATGGCTACTGAATCTTCTAGATACATGAGTATATGGCTATAATAAGACTTTAAAAATAATTACTTAATTTTAGAAAAAAAATCTCCTAATTTTGGGAATAGTGATTACTTTACCCAAAACCATATTAAAAACCTCGATTTATATAATTAAAGAGAATTTAGTCTTCATTATCAAGCATATCATTAGTACGCCTTTAAGCGCACATGGGAGACATCAATGTCTTTTTATAAGGATGAGTACATTAAACCCTGAGAGTGTTACTATTTTTATATTCATGAAGAGAAGCTTCTATAGTGTCTAATGAATGCTACTCGGATCCTAAGGTTCGCCGACTTCTTGAGGAAATTTACCCTCCAACGTTGGATAAGTCGTTGTGGGAACAAGGACATGGCTCTCCATCACTGGCTCTCCGGTCCCCAGACATATAAAGCCATGTGACTCTCCTAAAGGGCGAAAGAGTTAGATTACCATTGCAGGAAAACATGGGCGAGTTAAAAACACGAATCACAGTAGTGAAAACTGTTACATGTTAGAAAGAAGGATATCGACGAATATCGGACATTGGGAAAAATTCATGGATATCGAGTCTGACGTGACCTCTGCCCTTTTTTCCTTTATTATATGCATTTACTTTCATAAGCTTTTAATATAACTGCCATCACCCATCCGAGATAAGAACCTGTTCAAAAGAGAGATACCTAAAAGACTAATACCATAAGTAGACATGAATATTACAAATGTTTACCTTCTTCGTTACTTTTTATAATATATAAATATATCAAAGTAAAGTAAAAACATTCTTTTGTGGATACTGTATATTTCAACATTAACAGAAATTACTAAACAGTAACAGTAACAAATGATTTTGAAAGTGCTTCATAATTTAAGTTTCTAATACGAAAATTACATCAAAAGTCGTATAAGCCATCTTTTTAACCAGAAACAAAACCGTCTGTATATCACAAATGTCAACCAAGCACACAATTTGAAATTTAAAGAGAATAGCTTGTAGAGAAATTACAGAGAGGAAAACTATTTTCATTCAAGTTTGTAAATTTTGTGTAGAGATTTGTGATAGTTAGCTAAACTATGTATGGTTAAGTTATAATGTCACTGTTTCTTTAATGGTTTGAATACAATTTTCTTCATGTTAAGCGACATTTATTTTATATATGCTCCAAACATAATCCTTATAGAATAAACTAAGCTTTAGTATATGCATTTACCTTCATAAGCATCTAATAAAATTGCCATCACCTATCTGAGATAAGAACCTGTTCAAAAGAGAGGTCCCTAAAAGGACTAATACAAAAGCAGGCATTTTCAATCCATTACGGTTCATTCGCGTGCGCTTACGTCGTGACCCTCAAAGGGGCGAACCTCTTTCCTTCCTTCCTTCCTTCCTCCCACCATCCGGGATTTCGACGAATCCATTCTCTCTCTCTCTCTCTCTCTCTCTCTCTCTCTCTCTCTCTCTCCCTCATCTGTTTGAAGTGGCCCTTCGAAAACCGTTTCCAATGACGAGCCTTTCCACGATACGATCCAGTTTTCAAGCATTGCCTCTCTGCATCACATGATAAACATCGTCGTCATAGCAACGGCTCAATCAAGTAAGACATTCGCCACGGTTGTCACGCATGTCATTTTTAATGAAATGCCCCAAAATAACTGGAAATGTAAAAAGAACATTTGGTGGAAGGTAGGGAGGGGGGAGATACCATGCCACTATCCAACGGAAATTTTCTGAGTGTGGAAACGGAAATGGCAACGCAGCCGAGGAGGAGGTGAAGAGGGAATTTGTAATTTTTTTAAACATCTAAATTGCAGTGCGAGAATTATAAGTGGTGTTAAGTGCTAATCATTGTTTGTAGTTTGTTTATCTACATAATAACCTAAAGAAGAACATCGAAAAGTGCTTAGCTCAATGCTCAGCTACATATGGCGCTCCGAAATATTTGCATTAAGTTCCTTTATTGAAGCATTACCGAATCATTAGTACTTTAAACTTACATTGCCACGTGTTTCATAAAAAGTTTTTGTGTTGGAGTATGTTGAAACAAGAATTAAAGTTTAATTTGTGAAGATCTCTAGAAATGTCCGCAAAATATTTAACCCTTTCACGGACAAGCTATATTTCAGATGTTTATTTTAAATTACTTCCTTTACACTTTGTATTGATGATTACGCTATCTTTTAAAAATATTTGCTATGGATTATACATTTTTCATATTTTTCTCATTAAAGAATTATAATCACTATTATAATCTATTTTTGCGAACGCTCCTTTCCAACTCATCCCAAAGATGTTCAATGAGGTTGAGCGGGCCACTGCACCAAGGAGAACTCACTGTCATGTTCCTCGAACCAATCCATAATGATTCTGTGTGCCCTGTGTACTTGTGCATTATCCTGCTGGAAGGAGCCATCTGCGTGCGGATAAACTTTGAGCATGAAGAGGTGTTCAAACGACCGTCTACAAAAATTAGAGGACCCAATTCATGCCAAGGAAACATTTCCCACACAATTACTCCGCCTCCACTATCTTGCAACATCCGTACCAGACATGAGAGATCCATGGCTTCATGTTGTTTTTGCCATATTCTAAGCCTTCTATCAACATGATGCAGCAGACATAGATTCGTCTGATCAGGCAACCTTTTACCAATCCTCAATAGTCCAATCCTTATGCTGCTGCCCCCATAGGTGAAGCGCTTCCTTGTTCTTGTCTGACAGCATTGGTATCCGAGATGGTCTTCGGCTTTGTTAACCTATTCGAGCCAAGGTACGACAAGTTGTCCGTTCTGATATTATTTTCTGGATATCCAAATTGTAATGAGCAGTAACTTGTGCGACTGTTGCCTTTCTGTTTTCGCGCACAAGTCTAGATATTCTCCTGCGGTCTCTTTCATCAACAAGGGTTTTTCGTCCACAGGAGTCATGACGGTTACATGTTTTTTGCTCCTTAACCGACTCTCGATAAACCCTTGAAACTGTGATACGTGAAAAATTCAGGAGAGTCACAGTTTCTGAAATGCTCATTCCACCCTGTCTTGCACTTACCACCATGCCACGCTGTAAGTCAGTAAGATCAGTGGTTTTCACGCTTAACTAACAGCTGAAAAGCTGCTTCAAGATATTTATACCGTGATTTGTGATCATGTGACATGCAAATCAGGCAGTCACTCAATTTGCATATTTTGTGAAGTGTACCTAATAAAGTGGCAGCTCAGTGTACTGATAATACTCGAAGTGGTGAAAAGAAGGACGAGTCACAGAAAATTTAGGGAAAAGAATTTGAGAGTCAAAATAATTAGCTCGTATTTGTCCTACCAGGTGTTACTATAGCCTTCAAATCAGCAAGCTATTCGACATTGGCCTAGTACATTCGGTATTTCAAATAATAATCATATTTTCAAAATATCGTATGGGTTTAGGTCGGAAGACCATGGCGTCCAAGCATTGGAAAATTAATCTGCTTTCATCAAATACGTTACACAAGAATTACGTTGTCGTATGTGCAGAATGGGGTAGCGTCTCATTTTTTTGGAATAATTTTGAGGCGGAGAAGTGTATAAGGTGGTCCATTCATTAGAAACTATCATGTTCTACCATGTGTTTCGCGCATCATCGCCATCTGTCATTAAAATGAACTGACTGATTCGCAAATTCTCTACCCGGTGTTCTTCTTAAGGTAGCACAAATTTTCGCTTGATCCGTCGAATAAATCCTTTCTATCTCGCTCTGCGCTTTGTGCTATGTCAGCTACTTTACTATTATTCACACCGTTAAGCAATCTTCTGAAATATACATTTAATATTTACTTAACTTGCATTGTTTGAAATGTTTATTCGAAAACGGGAATATCAAGGTTTCCATTCATATGCATGGTTGTATGGAAATTCACAATCGCATTTTGTTGTATTATCCGGTCTAGTAGTTAACATAGTATTATGTATTAATTAAGAGTTCATACATATTTTTACGGGAGTCCGTTAACAAAATGCAATACTTCACTAATTTCACGGGGATATTCAGTTGTTGTTTTAAATCGATGCTTTATCCGATATTAGACATTTCGATATTAGAAATGGAACAGTCTGAATATTCTACACACTTTATTTATTGAAAACTAAATAGTAGAGAGATGCTGGATTGCCGTCTTTATCAATTGTAGTCGCTTAATGAATACTAAAATAGTAAAATACTTATAAAAATTCTTCTGGAAATTTGAATGCAGCAACTCACATTTATGGGAGTTGTTCACAAAATTAATGTTCGACTCTTTTAAATTGTTCAAATTAATGAAAATTAATTACAGAAACAAGTGCATGCATGCTTGCCAATTCCAACTCTTGCGTTGTTCACCTCCGCCACTTCTGATCTTACAAGGGAATCCCTCGACATGTATGTCACAGATTTCCACCAAATTGAAATATGTTATTCAATTGAAGCTATAATAGATGCTTGCAAAATAAGAAAGTGCGAAATTTTGTTTCTTTCAAAATAAACCACGAAAACGAAAAAATTTGAGCACACAGTCATACAAGCAGGACTACATTGTTAAAGTGGTGTATGTGTATTAATGCACTTAATAGAACTTCTTTCTTCCACTACTCAGCAATAAGTACGAATCCACTTCAGATGAAATCAATGGAAGTAGACAGCAGCAGACGACAATTGAATGGCTTCTCAAGTTCCTAAACAAACTTAGTTTTTAAAAATAGATTACAATTAGCTAATTGCCTTCCAGTAGAAAATGTGTAGAGTAATTAATAACCATTTCCTTAATTTATTATTTCATTTTATTAAGTAATTCGATAATCAAATTCGGTAATCATGTGCAACGTCGAGTAATACGTTAAATTGGTGAGGGGGTATGTATCGCGGTGCATGTAATTCTAAATAAAAATAGTATTCATGGATGCTTACCTCATCTTATAAATTATATCCAGACGAATAATTGTACAGCAAAATTAAGATTGTATGCTTAATAACAGTGCTCTAACTGCAATTCTTTGGCGACCGCTACTAACGAGTTTGCTTTTCCCTCTGATCGCCATGTTTGTTGAACTCAGCGCACTTCCGGAGCGCTCCACTGGCGCACAACGCTATCGCTTCCACGGTGTGCTTGCGCGCAAAAAAAAAGGCTATGTGGGGTTTCCTTGTTAGTGACCACCAGTACTTCCATAGACTGCACAACTTCAATTCACGTTACACAACGCAGTAGTGAATGGTTCACCACAGTTTCTTTCTCCGTAATCAAGAATTCAACTGAATTTCGTTGTTTGTAACACAATCATTTACAGGTTCCATTTTAACTGAATATTACAGCTGCGCTATTTGCCGTATGCCGTGCAATTCCTCAGAGAAAGGCGGGAAACTTCAAATATGCAGCTAAGACGGAATTACTACATTTTTTATATTCATTATTGACTGATGAAAAAAAGAGAGGGGATAATTTCAACGTATTTATGATTGACAAAGATCAACCTTTTTTTTCCACAAAATATAGCAACCGATCGAGACAGCAGTGTAATTTTCAATTCATCTGTATTCGAAAAGATAGCAAAAATATATTAATTTCCAATTTTTAATGTTTGTTTCAAAAATATAAGCCTTCAATACCATGAGAACAACTTAGAATGTAACAAATTCTAAAATAATTTATTTTTATTCTTTTTTATTATTTTCAGGCTACCCATGTTTAAACGGTGTGCTTACAACGGAAAAGAAATTAAATAAAAAGCTCTTGCCATTCCAAAAAGATAATAAAAGGAAGGAAGGAACGAGAAGGCAGTGAGTGTAACAAAGGAACATTTTTATTGGAGCGGTCATTTTAATTTTGCAGAAGTGGCCCCCATCACTAATGTCATCTGGGGTTGATTGATAATCTTGGCAATCGATCACCGGTTGCCAAAGTGGAAGGAAGGAAGAGCGACTGAGGCGCCCTCACCAATCTCTTCGGGTTGCCTCTCTACCTTACCTTCCATTCGAATCTAAAGTTTTGAAGGACAAGCCTCATCCATCGCCGACCATAAAAGGGAGAAAACTTCCATTTCACAGATTCCACCACCAAAATAACATGTAAGACAGACTAATAAAATTTAAGTCTGTCCTTCCTCTATCTTGTAAATTTGATTAAAAGTTTTAAAATCGATTTTATATTCCCAGGCCCAACCTTGTAGACAAAGATAAGATCTTTAAAATGATCCTCATATTATAATTTATCTTAGGCATGAGTGTGTTTTTTTAACTTCAATATGTTAAACGATGGGAAAAAAATAATAAAAATCAAAAAAATCTTGTAGCTAAATCTGCATTTTACAAACAAGATTTTATATTCTTTTTTTAAAGGAAATTCAATAAAACTGGGGATTTTCAGTTTACTAAAAATTTAATGTAAATTTAATTACTGTGTTACTAATCACAACTGTAAAATTACTGTGTTACTATTCGTTAGAAACGATCTGCATGATGAAATTTAAACAGACGTTAGAGTTTTAAAAATGAAATATGTTTGAGAACGGGACGAGACAGTCACAGATTTAAGCAATCAAGAACAGACAATTAATCAATAAACCGTGGTGGCACTGTGAAACTAAAAATAGATGCATTTGTAAGTACAAGGCAAAGCTTCGATTTCGTTAAACGCATATGAATGCCTTCTTTTCTTAAATTAATTTTTTCTTTTTAACATTCGAACAAGAACAAATATCCCTGTAACGATCTTGATGAGCGATCGTTTGTTGGTAAAAACCACCGACCCATAAATGCCAAATAAAACGCTCTTTCGGGGGAATCGTTATCGTTCCGGCGAGGAAAACTCCGTTGACATTAGGGGGAAGGACGGTTCGTGACGGGGCACAAATAAGACAGTCAAAGACTGATTAATATTAATGCAGCCGGGGCAATATTCGGCGCAGGGGCCGCAATCACCTGGACAGGGAACGTGCGGCGAAACGACGTCTTTATCGGCTCCATTATTCAGTTTAAATAGTGACGAGGTACAGAGATTCCCGACGAGTTCTTAGCATGCGCAGCGTTGACTTTTTCACAGGCGTCGGCCGACCGATCGATCCTCAACCCGTAGCTTGTAGGAGGTGGAGATAGAGAAAGAGTGGGGATAGGGGGGGGGGGGGGCGCGTCGCGAAAGCTGCGGAGGGGGGAAGAGGGAAGTAGAGAGGGTTTTCCTCCGTGCTACGGAGGCGTGGTGGTCCCTGTCTCCCGGTGACGTTCCATCTTAAGCACCCATCCGGGCAATGACCATCGCCATTCATCAGACTTCTCCGATGCTGGAGTTGATTAGGTGACAAAAACAGAAACGCCAGAGCCTGCAATATTAACAGAAATCGACTGGCGGACGGGTGTGCACTCTACGTGTTGAGCCATTTCCCTCACCCGAATGAACGGGAAATGACGTAGAAGCGATCTCGCGACCAAAGAGGGTTTTTGGCGACTTCACAACTGAACCAACAAGAGTTCAGAAAGGGGAAACAAATCCGCCGCAGAACCTAATCAGAAGTTAATACAAAGAAGAAAAAAAAACATTTTTATTTGTTTAAATTAAATTTTCAAGTTGCTCCAACAATGGCTTGAAGCTACCCACAATCCTTTGCAAACTGATATACCTATAAATAGAAGATTTTTGTCTTTTGGTAACGCAAACAGTTAATTTTACTTTTATTGTGAAAATAATAATACGAGGGTTGGGGCATAAGTCATGGCAACTATTTTTTTTTATCAGAGCTAAGGGATAGTATCATAAAATGTCATATGTCTCAAGGAAGCTGTGACTGCTAGATGGCTCCGTGAGTTCCTGATGTTGCGCAGAGAGCAATGTTAAATCGCCTGCAAGGAGGATGTAACCTGAGTTGAACAACGCTCGTATATCAAAACAGCCGTTCTCTATTTTGATTTCTGTTACTTATTCTGGAAAATGAAATCTGTAATCCTGTTCCAGAATAAATTTTCCAGAAGCATGAAACGTATGAAACATTACAGACTTCATGATTCCAGAACATGAAACCTGTAATGTTGTCAACTACCTTAATAAACATGAGAAGCAAAGTGTTGGCGTGTTGTTAAATGTCCGTACATTTCGTCCATTCCTTGTTCTTTCATCTGTATATTTCACATTTTCCACCCATGCTTGAATTCTCATAAAAAAAAATAGTTGCCATGACTTATGCCCCAACCCTCGTACATTTGTATATTGTTGATGATTTTTAATTTTAGAAAAAGGGGAAGGGAATTTCCGCGACCTGGACTGTGCAACGACTTTCGCTGTCACTGCTCTAACCAAATGAGCTATCGTGGCAATGCTGCTACAATATATCCTTCAAAATTACTTCATTATTATAGATTTATTACTGCTTCATAATAAAATTAGTTAAAAGTCACTTTAAAAATGCAATCAACCTAATAAAACACAAATGAGTTAGCATCTCACGTTTAAACAATAATATAAAAAGCATTATTATTTAAACGTAATTTTTCAATTAATTTAATGTGCTTCTCTCACGAGTCCTTCTTTGGATTTTCAGCCATCCATACATACACCAGCATTCTCAATCCACTATTACTAAAATCCAAGTTCTGTCAGTAGACTCGTTCCCTGTAAGCGATACCCGGAACCACCTTTAATTGTGGATACTTCTGGCCATGTTGGAGGCGCTAGGGTGGTTTTCATTTCAATTTCGGTTTTTTTCTCACAAACAAAAATTGAAAAAAAAATCTTTTTCCTGCATGTCTATGGAGTTTTGTTTACGTGGAGGAGTTTGTGACGCCAGAGTTTGTTTTGCCAATATGATTGTTTCTTCTAAGAGGGAAAACAATTGACGGATGTAAGGAGAGAAAGACGAGACACAAGAATCATGGAATACAATAAATAATAGAAATTTAATAAAAAATAAAATAAATAAATCAAAAATAAAAAGCTGACGTTTCGGATAGAGGTTATCCTTCCTGCTTTGACAAAGGATAGCCACTATCCAAATATGTCCCTATTCAGCAATAAAGGACTGGTATTGTTGAAAACATAGTTTACAATTATGTAATTTAACTATCCTATTGCTTCGTACAAGACATGATAGCAGGGCCGGGTTTAGGCAAGGGCCAAAGGGTACCGGGCTCTTTGCAGCAAAATTTTGGGGCAGCAAAATTTGAGGGCGACTAAATTTTAAGCCGATGGGCGAGAAAAATGGGAGCATAGAATGTAAATCCAGCCCTGCATGTTAGTCTACGATAGTTTCTTGCATCACTGGACATAGCTGGCCCACATTTTGCGTTGATATGTTATTTTTTGTAATTTTTGGACCAATGCAGTAAACATTTACTGTTGAGCGCGAATGGCTCACTAACCTTTCTGTTTCAGATATGCTATAAGTGTCTATACATTGCAATCGGATAAATCGACTGCTTACTCATTTACAGACCGTAAAGATGACCTTGACACGTTTCGATGATCCCCTGGGTGATCGGTATAGATTGAACAAGGGATAAACACTTTGGCTCTGTCTGGTATTCTAATCGTATCCTCTTTGTTCTAGAGTTTCGGTTTTAAAGTTAGTGACCACTTTATTATGACTAGCTTTCTAATACCGTGTCAGACCACCTTTTGCCCGCAAAACGAGCAGCGGACTGATGGGCCAAAGACCCGACTCGGTTGCGGTATCGTTCAGGCGGAATATTAGCTAGCCTTTACTTGATAAAAGGCACCCTCCAATACACGGACACTTACTGGCGGTGGATTCAGTCCTCTGATGTCTCATTCGACATCAGGTGATAAATGCTCAATGCGACTGAGATCCGGCCACTCAGATAATCACGGATGTTGTGAAAACGCTTCGTCTTGTTTCTCGAACCATTTAAATTAAACTGTGCCATTAGAAATGTGTATTGTCCTGTTGGAAATAAGTCTATCTTTAAGGTTTCGTATGGATGAACATGATCGTACTCTTAACTTCTGATCAACCTATGAAAATATACCATGCAGTTACATTGCTCTAAGCAATCTGAAAGACAAGTCGACGTTTTTGTTTTATTTTCTGCCTTCGTCATGGTGTAGTAGTGAACAGGACTCGTTAAACCATAACTTTTACCAGTCCTCTGGGATCAGCAAATTTGCATAATCGCTATTTTTTCCCCAACCATTCGTAGATATTCCGTTGCGAGAAATCACTATTCCCATACTTTGCTTATCGTTTTTAATAATTTTTTATTACTACGTAATGTTCTTTAATATGTATTTGACTTGCCCCCTCCCCCCAATAAATCCTGGCTACGCCCATGGACTGTCGTGCAAAGTTTAGGCTTCTTGCATCAGCTAACTTGAATATGTTTTGACTTCGCCATTACGATTATATGTAAACGATCATCATACTAGTTCAGGACAAACAAAAAGTATTTCGCTCACTTCCTGATTATCTACAGCTCTGTAGTTTTCCCCAACGCCGTCTTCTCGTTTCAATCGTTATTCACTTATTCGTAAATAATTTAAAATTTAAGTTTGGCAAAAAGTGTCCACGAAAGTGGAAATCCGCACATATCAGCGACAACTTTGACAAAAAGTTCTATACAATTTGAAACACTTTCGTCTGACTGAAAATCTTAAGCTCTGAGGATAGTAGGCTTACAAAATTCAAAATATCCTAACATTAATTTAAGTTTGAAGCTCAAGTACACATATTCATCGCTAACGCTGCTCGAATTCATCGGGGCATAGATATTATAAGCTTCCGATAAAGATCTTCAATTATATTTCCGAGTTCTTCGACGCAACTCCGACAGATTAGAAAGTTGGTGATTTTGAGCGCGGGTGGTCTTGTCGACTTAATCCCACAAAAACTCGAACGGATTCAGATCTGGAAACTGCGACGGATTTTAATAGACCAACTATTTAATAACCAAAATACATTTTATAGTTATTTGATTCTGTGTACATCTGATTGAAGCAGTAAACTTAATTTCAGTAGTATTAACAAATTCTAGCGTTCTTCGAAGATCACATAATATATAGAGCCAATAAAGTTTGAAGAGTTTTGTTTGTGAATTATTTATATATAAATTTTTAAGAAACTGGATTCACTAAGTTCAGAGCCAATAAAACTGAATTAGATTTGAAAATATTAAGATCACCACTTCCAATCCGCTTTGTAAAGAGGGTTTATATTAATCCAATTTAGCTCGGTTAATCTGGTTTAACGGCCCATTTATCCTATTAAAGCTTAAATGGAAGGGCGAAAGATTAATCTTCAGCAGATAAAGGAAGAACAAACTTTCATACACAAAACGGGATTCGAGCCAAATACCTTTATTGCGATTTGCTTTCTATTGATTGGAATTCTAAAACAGCAACATCGAGATTTGTTAACGTTAAATGTCATTAGAATCTGAACATTAAGGACTGAAATGTTAAATCTAAAAATAAAATCTGCTTATCGTACATTAAAATAAAAACAGTCGTAACAACTTTTTTTTTTCAAAATTGACTGCTTTTATCAACTATCTGGGTGAAAATTAAAAGCAAACTAAATTATTTATTTTTTACTTATTCCTTCCATTTAAGGATTACCTTAAGAATGCTGGTCAGTTAATAATAAAGGATTAAGTTGTAAGTAATGACCTTTATCTTGAAGAGAACATTACGTTGCGAAGAGTCTTCGAATTTATTACGAAGGAATTGTATGCGTAATGCATACGTTTCTTATTCGTTAACCCGTCCTTATTTCTCTTTTTTGAGTTAAAAATTTAACATAAATATAAATAAGTGTTAAAATCTGTTAATAAGTTTATCATTTCGGTCACATGAAAAAAACTGAGGCTGAGAAGTACTACACGACCATGTCGTTAACGAGTGGGTTCTTGAAGATTTTCAGAAACGAATTATAAACGGTTACAATTTTTATCAGAATCAACAAATACTAAATAAAGATCCTCTTAACGCTGATGAGCCTGGAGCGATAATCTTTCTCAGGTGCAATGCAGGGAAGCTTACTAGAGGGCGGAGTTTCTTGGTCGGCGTTAAAGAAAATTGTAAAAAAAAATTAGACTACAAGTTAATTAGTAGGATAACTTTGTGTCTAAAAATATACATACTTCTTATTATCTACATATCGGACGTTTAAAGTCTCACATTAAATTTTAAAACACATTGAAACATAGTATCTCGCTTAAAGATCATTCAAGAGAATATAATCGATTTTCAAAATCATTCTAGTTAAACTTTTATGTGGCTTTAATGGTTAAAAGAATTTGAGAATTAATTTTCTTTCAAGTAGCCTTAGAATAAAATAGTAAAAAAAGAGCGGAAAGTTTTAATGCCCATAAGACTACTTCGCTCTTCTTCCTTCCCAGAATACCTAATGAGAGCCTCGTTCAATTATTGATAGGATCATGATGGATGGTCCAGTGAGACAAACGACATCTTTCATTGGTTGTTTCATTGGATTCTAGCCAGACGGACGCTTTTTTATTGAAACGGGCAAACATTTCCTCGAATGATCATCATGCATTCAAAAATTGACAACATTCTCTTTTCAATTAATCTACACTTAGACAACCACTACACTCCCTAAAGAAATGATATAAATAAATTAATGAACTAATGCCGTAATTTTATTATCCACATGATATTTTCCTCTACCGTTTGGTTTCATTGTTTTACTTAAGCTACAATTAAACGAACAACAAAATATATGATATTAACAATGACAAAAAAAAAACAGATAGTTCGCTCTACCCTGTAATTTTGATCTTGCAAAAAAGTGCTTACCTCCACATATCGGCGGATCTTCATATCCATATTGGTATTTCTCTAATATGAAACTGCAGCAATTTTATATTCTTATAGTTCCTTGTTTTACTTAAACCAAATGCAAAAATATGATCCTCTTACCTATAAATAATAAAGTAAAAATATGACTTTAGTTTGAGGTTTCTCTTTTCCATCAAGTTTTGAGAATTCATTCAGGCTATTTTTTTCATCAAAATTGGCTGTTATGTATTTAATTAGATCTTAAATGTTAATGCAATCTTACATACGATATTTTTATAATTGATTAGCAAATTACCGAATAATTTTTCGTTATATATATAGCAGTATCATTGGAATATACTGTTTATCTTAAAACAATAAAACGCAGACCTGAAAAGCTCAATTCAAAATTTAATAAGAAATGGCAATACGAAGTGAAATATAATGTGTTGTCATACTAAAATCAGCTAGCAAAATAAAATGTGAACTCTGCTGTTTAAAAAACGGAATATAATCAGGAAATTTTATATTCTTACCGATTATATTCTACAAATGCGAAATGATTAGCGTTCACATACAGTACTATAAAATTTTCAGTGCGTAAATTATCTTTACCGAATAATCGCTGTCACAGTATAATTTGCTACAATAATTCCTAGATAGGAAGACAATATAAGTGTATATGGCTCTTAATAGTCTGCTTATTATATATTTGCCCAAACGTGGATCATATCCATCTAACTATGGTGATCAGTTAAATTTTCAGTACCAAGGAGAAGATATTTGGTTAAATTTCTGTCTCAAATTTCCTTTTTTCCCAAAAATATTGAAATTCGATGCATAAACATTTCCATATTTTTCTATTTAGTATTATTTAAAAAACCACAACTTCCAAACTTCTAACTAGATTATCTGATATCCTTGCTTGTAATTAATAAACTATTTCTGATAAGGAACCGCAAAATTCCAATTTTTTGTCGCATATAAGAATTAATCAGCACTAAAATCTGCTGAATTGACTATCATTCCATTAATAATTAAACTTTCATCGAATATGCATATGATTCATGGTTGCGTGAACAACCTCTCGTGCACCATCGCCATCCAATAGTAAACCACCAGGCACTCGTGTCAGCCGTTGATTAAAATCTACATACGACTGGCCCTGTGTTTAATTCAGAAGAATAAAAAACTTATCCGCCAGAAACTCGGTAAATTTGGTTTCGAAATAAACGTTCCCAGTTTTATTTTTCCAAAATCCGATGCCAAAATTTGAATCTTTAAAGCATCCAAATGCTAAAACGTATTCGTTATCCATTCTAATGACAGATAAAACAAATAAAAAATTATCCGTAGTTATGGTCTATTTTCATTATTGTTATGATTCACTCGTATAAATATTTGTACATTTTCAGATAACCACGAAATACATCTATGTACTATCCAAAAGTTCCCGAGTTTATATGATGCGCGCAAACGATTAAAAATATAACAAAACATCCGTTAGATACGGCTTTATGAAACAATAAGCCACGCATATTCGAGCTAAGTGAACTCGTTGATTTTTGGTGAGCACTTTTCCAATGTTATGTTCGCTATTTGTTTTTGATTTCGCGGAGACCAATATGAGAGAGCTATGTTTGTATGAATTTCATGACCACCAATCGACATTACATAAAAAAATATCTGTCAAGTATGCGATGCGATTCTGGAAGATCGTAAGCGGACCGTCCAAGAATTCTCTAACATAGAGGAATTATTATATTTAGCATACCAGTGGAACATGGCAATGATAGGTCCCACATCCCTTTCATAGCGGATGTTCCTTTTCCATCATAATCGCCCGATTTACCTTTGCAATTTTTTGGTGATCGGTTTGTGCACTCTCAAACAGACTACTTTGAAATTGATGGTAATGAAGAAGATTCAGATATAGTTGGATTTGCTATTTAATTTAATTATAGGAAATTGTGGATACCATATCTTATTATCGATGATTGTGCAACATAAGTAAGGCTCTTTACAATAGACTTATTTTGCATTCTCTAATTTTAAAGGGCTTTTTAAGACTATTTTTGTTTTCCATATGAGGCACAAATGTGGTTTAGCGCTCCCCGGTAAAACGAACACTGTTAGTATTTCGTACTGTATCAAAAGAAAGAAAGATGATTTCAATTTTTAAACTTGTTTAATTTCTAAAATAAAAAACTTGAGAAGGAACTTAATGTGGAATTGTCTGTATAGGAAGGAAAAACCTCTAACCACAAAAATAATCGAGATATGAAATACTTTTATTTATTTTTTCATTACAGGAAATGAAACAGAAAAACTAATATAAACACAACAAGAATTAATTCTAGAAGATTGAACAGGAAAAATAAAACTTAAGATTCAATAAATCAAATATAACAGGAAAATAGTCTTGCTAGCCGCATATACGCTACACAAGTAATCTGAATATCCGAATTCCATTTTCTCAGACTTAACTATTGTATTACTCTTAATGTTACTGCTGTATTTTGCTGTAATATATATTTGAAATCTTATATACACTTAAGTTACTGATTCGATTAAAATGTCACTTGATAATGTTACTGAAATTGTAGAAATTACAGTATAAACATCGCTGTTCGATATAATTTTATTCATTTTCCCAATATCCATTATAACGAGAGAACACAATATAACTATGGGTCAAAGTTTTCTACGATCTACGTATTTGAGGATATATTTCGGCATAATGATCTGTGGCCATAGTTCCTGGTGAGTGATCCAATCTCGGTGAGGATTTGATATTTATCTCTCGATCGTCATAAACTAAAACAGCACCGATTTCGATGGAGTATGAAAGAAAGAATTTTTGATTTATTCCAATTGTGCGCAACCATTATCACCATGACCGATCGGACCACATAAAACAAAAATATTCATTGAATGAAGTTTTTATTTATTTTTTTTTACTGCCATTAGCTTTGAGGCAATTTCAACAAAAAAATTTTAAAATGCACTTTTTTCCCATTTCATCCGTTTTAAAAAATTTCAGCGCATTTTTTTCTTTATGCACTTTCTTAATAGTTTTTATCTTTTTATAAAATAAAAGGAAATAAAAACGGAAACTTCACTTTTAGATTTAAAAGAATCAACTGAAATTTCTAGGAATAGAATTTTTATTCTGTTCAATATTTTTTCCCGAAACATAAAACTGTTTTCGAGAATGTTTTCAAATGGTTTATTATTAAGCGCAAAATGTCATTTATCTCAATAAGACGGATAGTAGATATATTGTAGTTAAGAATGTTTAAGTATTACCTTAGACTTAACCGTGTTTAAGCATTACAACAATAGCTGTAGCCCCTTCAGACACAGACCTTAAATTCGGTTGTAAAAATTTTGTTTTTACATTTATTATATTGATACTGTTACATTAAACTTAACCAGCAGTTTTTTATTTATTAACATTTTTTATTATCTTTTTACATGTATGGCTATATTTGCTACCGAAATATACATATTTATTAGAAAAACAACAGATTTTATTCCTGTCATTTATTTAGTACGAAATTTTACAAAACATAAAATAATACCGCACTTTTGACAAGGTAAACGTCCAAGATACAAGTTGGAAACATATGTTGCCAAGGTGACTGAAGGGGTTAATATCGTTTGACACTAAAAATGAATTTGAAATGCCGACTTCCAATATAATAGAAATATCCCATCTCGAAAACGTGGTTTACTCCATGTAAATGTAGAGAATAAGTAAATTACCGATACATAGCAAAAATATATACAGGGTGTAACACTGGGTGTTTAAAAATTCGTTGGACAAATTTCCTATAGGCCTATAGATTCTAGACATAAACACCCTACATATGTACAGGATTCATGCACAAGCTTCAGTTTCTGCAGTGATAACAGCTGGGATGATTTGAGGACTTCGAAAGAGGAATATTTGCGGGCTTAAGCATTTCCCATATGGACACCAAGAGTCTAAGATGTACAACGAATGCTGTAAAGCAGGAAAAACATGTAGCTTGAAACAGAATGCAAAAAAGATTGGTTGATAACAAGGGCCACAGAAGTTTCCCAGAATCTTAATAACCAACAGCTTTCAGAAAGAAAAACATCTCGGAAAAACAGGATGGCGAGCCCCACTCGACTCGGCTTTGGTAACAGATGGTCATCTCGAGTACCACTGTTCTCTGCGGAAAACGAAAAAGCATGCTGTCTGAAGGCAAAGGATCACCTTTGATGATTGAAAGATTGATCAGAAGGGTCAAAAAACTTGTTGTACGATGAAATGGGAGGATTAGGATTTGGAGAAAATAGCATTGCGGGATTATTGTAGTGTAGGGATATGTTTTCATGATAGGAGTTAATCCCCTCAACAACAAAATGTATTGTTCATGGCTACATTTTACCCATCAGGCCATAAGGCGCCGAATGGTTCATATTGCTACAATGGCTTGCACAATCACCAATATTTAAGAGACAAGCAAGAGAGGCTTGGCGAGATAAGTATACCATCAAATCGAGAAGAGTTACATGATAAACTTATCTTGGCATAGAAGTCGGCTGATAAGTGTAATGATTTGATTAGGGAAATATTAGTGCTAATGCAAATCTGATAAATTTGGGTTAAAGAATGAATTTAAAATAAATCTTCCGCATAATAGGACGCAGTCATAGACTAATATCTCGGCTTCTGTCGCAGTTATCTGTACGAAAATTGGATAGCATATGGGGACTATTTAGCCCTTTAATCTGTTCGATTTATATGTATGTATAAATATAAGAAAATTTTCAGTTAATCCGTTTTCAAGTTAACGTGCGGCCGGCCGGACGGATAAACGTACAGACCAAGTGTGCATTCTTATAAGTAGCGTTATTTTTCCATGAAGTAAAGTATTCAATTTTCAATTATTCTCAGTATTTGAATACACAAACTTATTGAAGTAATAATTTTGTAGCGAGTGGATGGTGGGTAATTCAAATAATCAAGCAATATATTTTTCTAAAGGGGAATAAACTACTTTTATAAAAATACTGTAATTTTTTTCATATTTCAGCCTAGAACTTTAATAATTCATATTTGTAAATGAAGGAATGTTTTGGACAAAATAAAAGAAATTGAACAATAAATTAGAAACCGAATTCTTTACTGAATTCATCTCATGTCTAAATAATCATGATATAATGAATATACGTATACGAATATATCCGAACATTTATATCTATCATACGTGAACATTCAAAACATTTAGTTGATAAATTTTGATCAAATGAGCTTTGAATGGCATATGGTTTTCTAAAAGAAACACTGCTCTAATTTAAAACGGGGAAGGGATGCCATAGGGGAGAGAAGGGACCATCTCTTTTCCCCTCCCCTCCCCTCCCTTTCAGCGCACACGTGGGTGGAAGTCACCCGCTGGTCAATGTCATTCCGAATGACTGTGATAAGATTACAGAATAACGATCTTGAGCAAGATACAAAAACTGGAAATGTATATATGAAAAATCATGGCACGCGATCACAAACAGTTCATTAAATGAAATCTTTGACAATATTGAGGATATAATGAATATCAAAATTGACTTGATTATTGAGGAGAGTTTGTGGCGATCGCCGCTTTCTTTTAAATATTTCCACTGCTTCTAAGAAGCTGATTTTACACGGGTTTCGAGATGTCTGTAATATATTCATAATTTTACTGATGGTGCCAAATTGGTGTCCTGTGTCCCGCAGATGAGCTGCGAAGGCAGATTTATCATCACGATTGATATATGACCTTCTGTGCTCTTTGTAGCGTTCAGAAGAAGAGCGTCTTGTTAATCCGATGTAGCAGCATTCGCAATTTTTACAACCTAAATTGTAAACGCCACATAGATCGTATGGCGTGGAGTTATGTTGTTACGCTGTTGAAGCATTCTGTGACAATTGTTGTTAGTTGTAAACGCTATTTTAAAAACCAAGATGTCGGAAAATGTTGGTTATTTTGTAAATTGCGGGGTCGTAGAACGTGAATGTGACGAATTTTGTGTCCGGTGAAACGTTGTCGCCGCCCGTTCGGATGGATCTCTGGACACTTTTGTAAATATTGTTGACAGTTTGTTTGGGGAAGAAGTTTCTGTCAGCCATTTTTACTTTTAGTGGATAGAGGGTATGTCAATGCTCGTCGGAAGTGATATTTTAGTGCTGCAGCCTTATGGTTAAAAGGGTGATTGGACGTGTATGTTATTGCGTTGGAAGTTGTGGTGGGTTTTCTGTATGTGCTGAATTCGTAACGTCTCTTAATGGGGTTTTTTTGCTATGGTGAAATCCATGAAATTTAACTTGCCAATGACTCCTTCTTCTTTAGTGTAACGTATATTCGGGTGTAAATATTGAATTTGTTCAAAATGTCCTGTGCATTGGTTCTGTTTACATCATAGAATATTAGTGTACCATCTACATATCTGGCATAACATACAATGTCACCGCTTTTTAGTAGTTCATTGACGTGTATGTCCTCCAGATGCTGTAGGAAATATTCTGATATTGTTGAGCTAATTGGGGAGCCCATGAGAACACCCTGGGGAAGGCTGAAGAACTGATCATCGAACAAAATAATTTTGCTCAGGATATTCAATAAGCAGACGATGTCCACTTTTTCAGCCCGATTGTCATTCTGCTTTGATAATCTGTCAGAGATAATTGATATAGTTTCTTGAAACGGGACGTTAGTATATACAGTAGATTTTCTATATCTAGGGAAACCATTTTGATGGATTCAGATACTTCCAATGTGAGGATGATATTCATTGCTTGAGCGCTATTCTTGACGACAAAGCTGTTGTTGAGAGGACACATGTTGTTTAGTAATTTGGCGACGTTTATTGCTAAATAGTAAAAAGGTGCTTTGGTACAATTTACAACTGGTCTTATAGGATTATTCAGCTTGTGCACTTTGACAAGAGCTCTTAACTTGGGAGGTCCAGGGTTTTTTTTTCATATATACATTTCCAGTTTTTGTATCTTGCTCAAGATCATTATTCTGTAATCTCATCACAGTCATTCGGAATGACATTGACCAGCGGGTGACTTCCACCCACGTGTGCGCTGAAAGGGAGAGGAGGGGAAAAGAGATGGTCCCTTCTCTCCCCTATGGCATCTCTTCCCCGTTTTAAATATCTTAAATTAGAGCAGTGTTTTTCGTCCCACTGTGATGGGGGGGTGGGTGAGTTTTCTCCTCTTTTTCTTGGGGAGGATGGTCCGGGTTTGGCTTGGTGGCCAGTGTTATCCAGACGGTGTATATATTTTAACTTGATGATGATTATTATTATTATTATTATTATTATTATTATTATTATTATTATTATTATTATTATTGTTTATTTATATTTATATTTAAATTATTTTAATTAATTTTATTTTGTTTTGAATGTAAAGTTTGTTTACTTTTTCACCTTTTGTGTTGGCCGGACGGAGGGAGAGCCTCTGCTGGATTCTGATTGGCTAACGTTGTACCGTGTGTTTGAACTATGGCCATGTGCTCTTGTATCACTTGATTACTTTGCCCGTGATGATGACGTAACGTCGAAACGCGTAGGCTCTTATTAAAGTTTTCCATTATTGCTATATCTAGATCCATATCTCATTTATTCTAAGCAATATTAGACCCAAACAAGGATATTTTAATATAGTTCAAAGTTAGTTTTAATGTTATACACATTTAAGTAAATATTGTAGGACTAAAGAAAACGCAGATAGGAAATCGATATACGATTAGATAGATAAAAAACGCGAAATTGAATTTATAAAGCCTATCTCTTTCACGTAATTTCACGTCTCGCATCCAATTGAGGAGATGTCGACCTCGAACAGTTGTTGGTTGGGTTAGAGTGTTGGTGACTGGATTCTCTTTACTGAAAACCTCCCTTCGACTCCAAATCCGAAAGGAAGTAGTAGGATTACGCCGCCCCTGCCGATGGAAACCGCTCGTCGCCCCTCATTCGGCACAAAACACCCAAACCAGAAAGCGAGAGAGAGAGCAACCGGCAATCCGATCCCTAAATGGAAGTCAATTTCGTTGAATTCTCTACTCTCTGTTAAAATGCCGTCGCTCTAATCCGTCCGGGCTCGATAACAGTCTTTCAGCTCGCTCCTGCTGCTGCCACCGCTGCCTCCGAGACGCGCCCGTTAATTTAATCTCGCCACTCGGGGGCCGCCGTTGTCGGGGAATCCGTCGCCCGCTGCCACCGTCAACCCGTCGGCTACTCGACGTCTCCCCTATCTCCATCGAATTCCGTTTTTTTTTTTAGTTTTTTTTTTTTCCTTGCTCTTAACTTCACCTCGTTTCTCCGCCCTCTCTGTGCCTCTTTTGTAATTCTTAACGAAAAAAGGGATTAAGATATCAGCTGCTGGTTTCTTGCAGGTACAGGATTATTTTCACTCGTAATCGACTTAACGGGAGGATTGTTTTCGTAAATCTTGAGCATGGGAACATTCTAAAGTTAGTAGCCTTTTTTTCCCCTACGAGATAAATAAAATTTTTTTCCCTAGAAAAAAAAAAAAAAAAAAAAAAAGATTCAATTAATACTCATTATTTTAAAATATGGGCAACCATTCTCTGAAATTGATATGCCAAAGCATATTCGTGCGAAGTATCCATTAAAGTGAAAAAAAATTTTCTTGGCATAGTGCTCAAAATTTCAATGCCTTTGATGCTCGGTGAAAGATAATAGTTGAAATGGGTTCTTAAAATGCAAACAATAAACGAAAAAATTATTTCGTGAAATTGATGAATATTAAGAACAATAATTGCGTTAAGTACAGATTATTATCGAGGAAATTAAAAAAAGAAGAAAAGTAGAAAGAAAATGAAGCAATTTTCCTTCTAGAACAACCTTGTTTACATTGCAGTAACTAGTTGAAATGATTTGGCATTTAGCCAACAACACGGTTGGACTAGCCAGCTCTAAGTTAGAGGATTTGGGCTAACATCTTTCAAGACAGTTTTTTTTTTTCTCTCTTTCTTCTCTAATTTTTTGTTGGTTCAATTTTTATTGCACATTAAATAAAGAATTTGAAACTCATTCTTTGTTTCTATGTAAAATTCAGTATTAATGATCCATAGAATTCCATGGATCATTCTTAGGATTATATTATTAAACGATATGCACTCCAATACTTATTGTATGCGCTTTGTAGCAAATCCATCATTAAGCCCTGGATTTTTTTCCTGAATTCATACAGTAACTTTTGAAATCAATAACAAACAACATAATTCGAAGTGTTTTTAATGAAGGGTGTCTCATAAACAACGACGTTTTTCTCTATTTCGTACCATAATTGGGCTTGAAATGTGCCCATGCATGGCCTATTATGTCTCTTAAAATATTTATGAAGCGAAAACTTAAATTTACGAGTTTACCGGCGCTGTATTATCGAATACGCTGCTGGCAACGGTCGTCCTGAATATGCTAATGTTTATCGTCTTTTAAGTCTTTGAACGATAATGAGTCACAAAGTCAATAACGCTGGAAACGTCGGCTATAATGAGAGCTTACGAGTCGGTAATATTCTCTCAATCTGCTTCAATACATACGCCACCTACAACGAGCAAATGACTGGGAAATACTAATAATGATATTTTTCACTTCAAGCCCCATGGTTTTTGATTGCTTAATAATCACTTAAACAAATGGCTCGTTTTAGATGGATGTTTTACAAGGTAATATTTTCGGTCCATAAATGAGCGGAAACTATCGTGGTGAATATTAAATAATTTCCAATTCAAATAAGTCGTTTACTGTGTCATTTCCACTTCACACTCCGAAAAATCGAGAATGTACAAAACAAAATATTGCTTAGTCCGTGTTGTACGGGAAACTAATCCATGAAATTACTTAAATTTAGGGTTTTCTTCAACTTCCACTTTACATAGTAATGCTTCTCTCACAGTACAAAATAAATGGCTTTAAAGTTACAACGTTCAAGCAAGAGTGTCGCGCTCTTGAATATTTCATTTATCAATGCCATGAGAAAGAAATTATGTTATTACTTCAGTCTATTTATTGGTAATGTGCTTTTAAAGTGTAATGCAATGATAGTTTAATGTAATGCGGTATGATAGCTGGGAAAAATGTAATAAATAATTTTAGGTTTAGAACTGGTGTCTGATTCGTTGAAATTTGTTCCGAGTAAATTTAATCTAGTCGTTGCAAATTATAAATATTGCAAACTGTGGCCCATAGTCTGTAGCTTGAACAAGCGTGACATCTTTTAATTCTCTCTTTTCTAGGAAATATATCTTTAAAACCTTAATGATAAAAATAAAAATTAAATAAGAGCTAACCCAATGAAAATGTTTTCTACGTATTTTTGCTCCAACAAGGGAACCTTCCGAACCTCTATCACGCAGTTTCACGCCAAATTGAAATATGTTACTCACCTAAAGCTACTATTGTATTGACGCTTGCAAAATAAGAAACTGCGAAATACAATTTGTGAAACTGTAAGACACTGGTTCGGATGGTTCCCATGTAAGAAAGGAGATGTTCTGTCCGAAACCTATAGAGATTTTCTGACTTGTGGACTTAAAAATTGAAAAAAAAAAATTAAACACAGTACCAAATTTCCTAAAAATTCTTTATACAAAGTTTTTCTTTAATTTTTATCATAGTGTATATTTTAAAGTTTAATACTGAGAAGTAGACTTACAAGAAAAGCATATTTCTAAAAGCATAATCATTCAATATGAGCTTCAACTTAAAGCTTCCATTAATGTCTGTCTCTAACTATGGATGATGCCGCTATTTTGTGGGGAAAAAATGACAGTGACAGAGCAGCGGAAAAGTTGGCAAAAATCGCATCTGATAAGAGTGGCTATAAAATGTATGGTCCAGACCTTCTACACCCTGCGCATTTATGAATTATGGGTGGGTGCAAGAGAGATACAGATAGAAAGAGATGAAGGAGGGGGATATATCGTTGCAATTACCCACCCACATTGATCATCCACAGACGACGACGGCGAATCGTCTCCACAGCTCTGTCCCCTCAGTCCCAACCATATTTCGCCTCTGTGGCTCTTTGGTTGGTTTTTTTTTTTTCGTTCTTTTTTCCCCCACAGTCGACAGTGACTCATAGTAGGGCTTCGGTGCATTTATTTCTCTTTCGCTCTATCTTTGTCTCCTCCCCCTTCCTCTTCGATTCAGGGTATTAAATGAACTCTTCTAGTGAGTGGGTAGATAAAGAAGGACGAAGCCAAAAGCACGAGGGTTGGATGATGTTCTCCTTTTTCCTCCCTAGTGATGATGACATCGAACCAGATCATTGAATGACGTTGTTGCCGCGGCTACGAAACTTTGAAATGTTAAGGGAAAATATCTAGGGGAAACGCTTTAAATAAATAGAGAGATGTCACTCTGATGGTTTTCCTATCACTACGTCTCTCGAAGGATTTGGAGAAAATTTGAAAAACTTCAGAAAACGCTCAAAGGGAGAAAAGTAAATCGTGCATCTGCTGTTCGTTTTTCTTTAAACCTACAAGCGCTTTTTAAAAATTCATTGGAAAAAAAATGTTTCTGAACTTCTTTAATCAGGCAATTAATTTTAAAATATTGATGGAAGAGCTTCAGAAAAAAATATTGGAGTGATTAATTTCGTCAATAGTATGCTTTGATTTTAAGGATTAAAAATATCTCAAGACATAAAACATAATAACCGCGATAATTAAAACCGCATTTAATAATTTATTTTTAACCGGATATTTATGTGTTATATAAATTTAAATCAGTCGAAGAAACCGATCTAATCATAAAAGTGAGCATTTTTTTCCCCCTATCAAAGTAAGTTTTACCTTCACTTTACAGACAAGATACAAAAGTAAGTTACCCCAAGTTATGTTAGTAACGGAATGCTATTCATATTACAATCTTCTATATATATATAAAGAAGGATGTTTGTGGGTGGGTCTGTACGTTTTTTATACAAATCTACAGTTTTATTCCGATCTTGATAAAATTTCAAAGCATGAGGAAGGTCACTGTCTACCTCAGATTTCGAAAAAATAATAATTATCGATAAAAAATCGATATTCATGGTTATGGCAAGGCATATTAATGAGAAATATCTCATGACCAACAATTGAAGGCAAAGTTTGTGCAACAATAGGTATCAACAATGGTATAAACACGCAATTCACAAACACTGCACGGATCAACAATACATATCTTATGACCAACAATGAAAGGAAAATTTTGTGCAAGTGTAATTATCCCGGGCAACGCCGGGTACCTCTTCTAGTATATTTATGAAACACATAAAATTTATTTTTTTAAATATAATTTATATAATAATTTAAATTTTTCCTCTACAACCGTTAAACAGACAAAACGCAAGCTTTTGAAAAGAAATATAGAGCTTTTTTTAGTAATTATTAATTACGATTTTTCACAAAACACTTGTGCACTTTATCCCAATCACGGTTTAGAAAAGGCATAATTATATCATATAAACAAAACCGGATATTTTTTTCCGTTGACATCTTTATTAACGAATTCCAGTTACTTGTTTCTTTTTCCTATATATTCCCTGCGATGCATTCATTCTGTTAAGTCGGGAGTCGACGGCAAATATTTACAGACTTCTAATAACCCATTACACGATTTTTGTATATATTTTTCAGAATATCAAAAGAATAAAAAACAGTTTTAAAAATTCTGAGTTACGAAACTGTTTTTGACTCTATAAAAATACAGTATATTGTTATTCATTTAATAAGAATGTATTTTGCTGATTATGAAAAAGAAACTGATGAAATTTACTTTGACGAGCTATTGCTGTTTAAGCAGAAATGCCATACATTTACTGCAATTAGATTTGAAGATAGACAGAGAGAAATGTAGGAGTTCGACATATCTTTTGATGATTTCAAAGCCGTGTGCTTTGTTTTGCTTTTGTCAAAAAATATTCCAAATTTATTTATGAAAATATTTGTTTCAGAAAACTCAAAGACGCCTATATAAGTCTTTGCTTATATTGAAAGATGCACAAAAAAAACAAAAAACAAACGATTTGTCTTCCAAGTACAAACTAATTAAAATTTCGAACGTATTGGTACCAAATGCAAATAAATAAACACGGGCCCTTTTCAATTAGATACAAATTTTTTGTTTTAGATACCTTCAAGTTTTTCCTTCAATTACTAGAAATGAATTAACGGGCTAGCTTCAGTAATTTTATTTTTATTTATGGATAAAATAAATTATTCTGCTTTTAACTGCTACTTTTTTATAAAAGACAATGTTTAAAACAAGATAAGAGGGGGGGGGGGAGTATTTTTTTCAAAACACGCTTTTATAATGTTTTGTTATTATATCTCTTCAAGCCGGCGTCAACAATTTGAAAAACGAATTGTTTGGACAAAACAATTAAGCAGTTCGTATAACAATCGTTCCTCCGACTTACGGAGAACGACTGAAATGAATTCGTGCCCTAGAACACGAACCAGTGAACCGATTTGAAAAATGTTTCCTTTAACATGCATTGTCATCGGTCCTGTGTATGTGTATCAAATTTCAACTCTCTAGCTTGTCGGGAAGTTAGTTTAATATTGGTTACAAGACGGATACACAAACCTACAGAAAAGCAAGTTGAATAAAAGCGTATAAATAATAATAATAACACATATCTCTCCATCATAACTTCAAAAAAGACATTTTTCAAAGCAATACGTGCAATGAAACTGAAGTATTGCAGTGAAGCCGAAGCTTTAAGGACTTGCTTCTAGTGTTCATTTCTCAGAGAAATTTCAGTAACGGGCCATCCATAATGCTTGAAGAGGAGGAGGTCTAGGCATTACAGAGAGATAGGAGGGGCATTAAATCTAGCGTTATATAACGCTTTTTAGGAGGTTTATTTGATACTAAATTTCTGGGATGGTAAAAATGCGGAACCCACGAACCAAGAGAACATGTTAATTTAACTCTTTGTAATCTTGAGTTAGTTTGTTTTTCGAAATTTTTAATTATCGTTAGCATGACTCATAAAATGAAAAAAAAATAATAAGAAACTAGGCGTGCAATTGCCTGTATATGAAGGAACAACCTCTTATCACAAAAGAAAATTCGAATTATGGAACGGAAAGAATCTCAATCTTGCCGTTGAGCATGAAGATACAGCCTTCGAAATACGGCGTTCCATATCTCGGATTGTCTTTTGTGGTAAGAGGATTTTCCTTTATATACTGACTCATAAAAATGTTTAAATTTCGTTATAAATAAATTTCATTTTATTTTTTATTTTTCTTATTTTTTATCTTTTATTTATAACATATCCAACATGAGCTTCGGCTCTTGGGTAGTTTTCTTTTATTAACCCTTGGCTCATTGGCATGTATTTTGATTTGTATTTGTAGTTAAAGTGTACCATGACTGGGAAAATGGGACCGTTCAGAATAAACTGTATGGGAACTGGAGCATCACGTGCCATTGATGAGAGAGATGAACGTCAGCTGCGAAGGTGTGTGAAAGCCAACCGAAGAGCTACAATGGACCAACTTACCACTCAAACCAAAGACGAGTCCATGGAAATCACAGTACAGAGGACCCTGCTACGTATGGGCCTCCGCAGCAGACGGATGGTCACCGCACCCATACTGACAAAGGTTCATCGCCAAAAACGGCTTCAATTTGCCCAACAATACAGAAAATGGACCACTTCTGACTGGAAAAAGGTTGCCTTCTCCGATGAGTCACGATTTCTGCTCCACAGAAGTGACGGCCGTTGGCGGATGAGGCGAGAAACCTCCGAAAACAAGCATCCTGCAACCATTGTTGGACGAATTCAGGTTGGTGGCGGCAGCGTCTTAGTGTGGGGAGTGTTCTCATGGAATTGTCTGGGCCCACTGATACCTGTGGAAGGCACTCTCAACCGATTCGGTTATTTATCCATAATTGTAGATCAAGTGCACCCATACATGGCGACTGTCTTTCCAGAGGGGGATGGCACGTTCCAGCTAGACAATGCACCGTGTCATACGGCTGCAATTGTTCGGGGATGGCTTGAGGTACACGACCAACACTTCCAAATACCACCCTGGCTCCCTAATTCCCCAGACCTCACCCCAATCGAGAACATTTGGGATCATCTCGATCGTCATGTGCGTGCTATGGAACAACCACTGCGTACCCTTCAGCAGCTATCGGATGCTTTACAGTCTGCATGGTAACAGCTACCAGTAGAAACCTATCAGAAACTTATTGACTCACTCCCACGCCGTCTAGCTGCTGTCCGTGCCGCTAAAGGCGGTTACTCGGGATATTAGCAGGTGGTCATAATAATGTGACTCAACTCTATATTATGCTATTAGATTTCATTATACTTATACATGCATTAATAATATCATTACCAAATGTATCCAAGAATAATCAAGAAAATAAATAAAATAAATATCTGGACGTACTTGTCCAAAAATTCGTTATAAATTCACCGTGGAGATTTAGCAAATATTTTAACGAGTAATGCAAACATAATGTAAATGTAAAGTTTTTTTCCATATTGAATATTTCAGACAACTGAAATTTGTTAAAACAATGCTATTTAGCGTTTAGACACAAATACACATTGCAGGAATTGCAGATGATTGATGGTTTTTGATTTATTCTTTCCTCGATTATTACTCATTTCAGGCCAATGCCTCTTACTTGAATGTTTGATATTACTTGGTAAAGTACTTTGGAATGTCCGTTTCTGTACAAACAAGTGCTCTGAAGACATGTATTTTAATATTTTTCCATACGTCATTAGAAGACTCTTTATCACCTCATGGAGGATGAATACCTTACATGCACTTATGTAAAAAATATTGTCTTCATCTTACCACATATTATAATAATATCAGCTTTATAATTGACATTCTTACTCATAAACTACGATGTTTTCTCAAAAACTATTTAAAAGTTTAATTTGCTTCTGTAACTTTGTTGCAAATGCTAATAAAATAAACCCTTTGAAAATTACTGGGGTTTTGGAAGTCATTGGGGGAGGGGTCAAGCGCAGCGTACGTAATTATCAATGGAGGTCGGACGTGCGTTACAAGGGGAGGGAGGGGGTTTAAAATGAATCAATTTTGCCTTACGTAATTTATGGATGGCCCCTAAGGAAATAGGAAAAAAAATCCACAGTTTGGGATGAAACCAATGATTTCCGAGCATTCGTCTCGACACACTTGAAATATTTCTGTACACAATTAAGATCAATAGAAGTGTTTTATTACACGAAAATGTTCTAATTCCAGGAGGTTTTTAAATGTTCCAGAAATTCAAAATTTTAAAACTCAAATTTTTTAAATGTAAGATTTATATAATACATGTATATCGTAAGATTTTAAAGGTTTTCTTTAATTGAGATATTAATATTATAATTTCTTTTTTCCTTTTGAATTTTAGCAAAAAAATAAATAAATAAAAAAGCGGTATTGGAAAAAAGTACAAGAAAATAAATTTCCTAATAGTAATCGCATTATAAATAACTCACCTTTATAAAAATTCCTCGAAAATTTTTTAAAAACTTGATACGTATAAAATACATTAAGATATTTATAAGACTTTTATAGTTTTAATGAGTTATGTGTTACTGTTTGTGCAAGATTTTTTTACACGTTGCGTTTTTTCTTCTTGATGAATTATTTTTCCATCATATTCGTTAACGGCTGCTTTTATTCATTTATTATTAAAATAAAATAACAAAAGAAAACTTCAGGCTTTTAATTAAAGGCTTAATTACTGTCTGTGCTCACTGAAGGTTGTAAATTATTTTGCTAGGGGAATGCTAAATCTTCCTTTACCCTCGACAAGCAGGGGGGGGGGATTCAAATTATTTCTTAGAAAAAAAAAATTTTGGAAAAAAATTTCACGCTCCAGTGATTCCAAAATAAAATTATGCAAACTATCTGTTTGAAGGAGGAACAAATTTCCCTACATGGAATTTCAAAAAAATAAATATTGGGTGACGATTTTTTTTTCGCTTCATTTAAATTTTATATGGATTTAAATATAAAAAGAAGTTATAAAAAATGAAGTTCATTTCCGCAGAAGAAGAAGGGGGGGGAAGAAGAAATCCAATAATTCCTTTAAAGGTGTAATATAAAACGAAGGCTAAATTTCTGAAGATGGCAAATAATAAATGCTAGCATTTCAAAACAAATGCTGTCGAAAAATAAATAATAAACGTTAATTTAGGGGGGGGGGGGAGTAGATGCTACTTTAATTATGTCATTTCTTTTTAAAATTCACTGAATTTACTTTTCGATTATGAAAGCCACTCATCCAACGGTGGAGAAACTTTAATTGGTTCAGTGCCAAATGATGCTACGTATATGAAGTAAAGGACCGAAGTGGCACGTGTACCATGAATTTCTCCATGGCTATGGGGCTGCATACTTTAATAATAATAATAATAATAATAATAATAATAATAATAATAATAATACCAGATTCTATCTTTCACGTCAACTACTTATATTAAAAATGTCCTGTCAATCTAATTTAACTGATAAACGTCGAAGTCGAAAACATACATTTCTCATAAAACCGAATATTTCTCTGATAAACAATTAAACTTTAAAAGCCAATTACATCGTTATATTAAGATGCGTCGAAGCTATTTTATGTATTGATAAAAATTCAACGCCCGAAAGGCCCAACGTTACTGCGCCCCTTTAAACTGAACGCACCATTATAATTTTGTTTCCAACTTCTGTTTGGCCCTGAGCATTTTAAAGGGCTCGAATTGCGGAATTAACTTTGGAAGAAACCTTGAAAATTTCTATCCTGGCGCTTGTAGCACTTCCCTAAAAGGAATCGATAGCAGTGGGAGGAAAGGCCGCACCGGCTTCGAAGGACGTTGGGAATCGGTTCAACTAAGAACGATGGAGAATAATCTAGAATAAGACCTCTCCGGCCATGGAGTTAGTTTCCAACCCCATACCCCCGTTAAATAAATTTTTTTTTTCTTTTAACCTTTCACTTAGAAATATTTGGAAAAACGTAAACAACGAGGCCACCAGATTTCTTCCCTAATGACATTTCAATTTTTCTAATGCCTCGGTGGTTTGGGTTTTTGCATGCATCACTGCGTCTCCACTTGATCCATTGACCACAAATCCTCCACTTCCGCTCGGGTTTATTAAGCGTAGCGCCATAAAAGACCAACGATGCTCAAATTTCACTAATAATCGTCGTCTTATTAAGCCAGAAAAGAGAAACGAACAACACTTTGGGGGATAACAATGAATCCAAAGAACATTTCATTATTTTCTAATAAAGAACCGGAGGGGGTGTGATATATTAATTTCGATTTCGCTTTAAGAATAGCCTTAAGGAATATCCAAAATTCTTTAACTGTTAATAGAATCTCCAAATCACAGAACAATATATTTTTCCCTTATTGTACACATCTAATGCCTTCTTTCTTATACTAGAGGTTCGTGCTACTCTTATAAAAAAATTAGTCTAATTTGGGATGCGTCCTAAAATTGATTACATGTATTATTGATTAATTTACCGAACTACTAGTAGGTTAAGAAATTGATAAAACATAAGAAATACACTCCTATACAAAAAAAAAAAAATCGAAGCACTATGAAGGAATTCCATCTTCATAGTTTAGTGAAATTTTTAGATTTGCTGAAAGGAGATGTCATTTACTAGTATCTTAAACAAACAAACAGGAGAAACGAATCATTAGTTTATGATTAAATTGTTATAATAAAATAGAGAGATATTTACTATATCACGGTTATATGTTTAAGCTAAGCAAAACATATATTATATTGAATGATATTGTTTCCCATTGCTATATATACACTAAAGAGATTTCCCCTCCCCAGCGATTCTCGATGGGATTTAAGTCCGGGATGCACGATGGCCATTCCAAAACGTTGATGGAGTGCTCTTTGAACCATTCCATTTTTGTTGAAGCCTTGTGAATAGGGCGTTGTCTTGCTGGAAAACAAGTTTAGAATCATTCAGTTCATCCCGCAGTGGCAGTAAATGATTTCTCAAAGTGTCTTGTGGTGTTGACTTTGGTTTTACGTATGCCGCCCAACTCACTTTTGAGGATAAAGCTTCCCAAATCATTAATGACCCACCATCTTGAACCCGGCGTGACAAAAACTTTCCTTCCTGTCTCAAGTGCTGCCAATAGTATCGGAAACTATCTGAGTCATCGGGTTTAATTTTAATCCTTCACTATAAATGACGTCATTCCAGAGATTAGAGTTACCGATGTGATCATTTGCAACTTCACTCTTGCTTCCATCTGCTTCTATATTAGCTTTGGTTTCAGCTTGAATGTGATTCGTTATGTTACTGGTTATCCGTTGATGATGCCATCCGTAGTTTATCTTTCAGACAGCTTTGTAGGACGATCCGAGTGGGTTTTTGTGCCATATGTGCTGCAATAAGTGCTGCAATTTCTCGTTGGGACTTGCCACATTCATCTATGCATTTATCTGGTCTTTTTGAGCCATGGTTAAACTTGTTCCTTTACCCATTGCAATGATGTTGTGCTTTCGAGTAGTTAGACACTTGCACATTTGCTTAGGTATTTTCATGATTCAATGTTAAAATTGGACGAATCTTTTACCACACTTGAAACTTCTTTCCAGAACATTACAAGAAAAAATACTTTAATGAAATCATCTGAATTACTTAATAAATCATGCTAAAGCTTGTACAATTATCAAATAACTATAATCAATAGTGCAACGATGATTTGTTAGATGGCCTTAAACTTTTTTTCAGGACTAAGTCGTTCCGATAGATTAACGTAATGTTAGAATTTACGGAATATGAATTTAGAAAATGTGCTCATTTTCGTTTAAAGTCGTGAATCTCAAAAATTATTTTAAACAAATTATAATGAGACTATTATAAAAAAGGGTTTAATTAATAAATATACACTCGTTATATCATAGTGACTGAGAAATTATTAATACGACGGTTAGTCCAAAAATAATACCTCACATTTTTAACACCAGAATAATCAATTTTGAATTCAAAGCTACGCTAATTACAAATAAATAGAGTCTTCCCACTTCTTTTCCGATTTTTCCGATGAGCAATACAAATACAGCATTAGTTAAAAATAGATATTCGTAATCTGAAGCAATATGCCGTCACTGAGTTACATGTCTGCGAAAATGAGATTATATGAAACATTGTCGAATTATAGGAGAGATTATTGGAGAGACTAGCTGATATACCCGGCGTTGCTCGGGCTCTTTTTTGATGAAAGTTTGCAATATCTGAATGGGAATATACAGTAAAAATTAACACATTAAAACAGTAAAAATTCATATAAAAAAACCAAAAAAAACCTTTTAAAATGTCCCTAATGGATGGCCCTGTAACAGTTCTCCCCGGTTCGTGTTGGAATGTTGTGTATAGCTGAGCGAGTTTACCCATAGTGCAGGAAAAACAATGTGTGGAATAATGTGTATGGCTACGAAATTGGGAGGAAATAGAATGAAGATGAAACAATAGTATGATCTGACGTTTTTTCAGCCCTGGCCATGGCTGTAGTTCTTCTATTTTGTGTGACCTGACCATTATAAATTCATTAGTTTATCTAAAAAATTCCACAATTCCAAAATTCTCTTCTTGGGTGGCGATGGATGTACATGATCGTTTGTGTCTGTGTATTCTGCAATTCCAACAATTGATAAACTGTTCGGAAAAAAAGAAATTAAACTGGAGCAAACTCTAAGCATCAGGTAAATGATTTTAATTAGAAAAATGGATAGAAAAATTCTGCGACTTGTATTCGAACCTGGAACCTGGACTGTCATGGTCGACGCCTCTACTAATTGGGCTATCGCAGACACCTGAACAGCCATGCTATCACTAAGTGTCTTAAAGACAACCAAGTAGTCTTTACCTAATGTTTGGTGTTTGCTCCAGTTTAATTTCTTTATTTTTTATTGTGTGTTCATCAAACTTTCTGATGGTTTGGATAGGAGAAATTCATGATCTGTGAACCGGGTGCCCACCTCCCATTGGAATTAAACTATAGATTTATGTAAAAAAGAAACACACATGGACCTATCTGATCGCTATGCATCTCAAAATGGCTAGACCAATCTTGATGAAATTTTTCATGGTAATTCCGATGGACCCTGGGAAGGTTTTAGGTAGGTCATGGTGGAGATATTACGTTACATGGATAGCTCACTCTACAATTCGTTACCCCCCTCCATAAAAGAGGTTAATATGGCTAATTATGTAGTGCCACACCAGTAAATGTGTTATATTTGTAGTGCCACAACAGTAAATATGTTACATTTTGTAGTGCCACACCAGTTAATGAGTTAAGTATACAATGCAACACCAGTTAATGTGTTAACAAAATTTCAATCCCC
>JAHWFO010001556.1:7979745-8032844 GCA_023313115.1 Rhysida immarginata | reverse complement strand
AAGCTGTTTTTGAGTTTTAGCGAGACTAACGAACAGCAATTCATTTTATGTACATTATAGATTATAATGTATATAGATTATAGCAAGCGAATAGGCAAGAAATTGTCGATCTTAGTACAGTTAATCTTTAGCAAAGGATATCGATGATCTATATTGAGCAGATTTACTTGAGCAGGTTTTCCTGCTCAAATATAGCGTTCTGCTATTTTAACAAATGGAAAAAATCATCAGCTTCTTCTTAAAAGATATACACCGTTTAAATAGCAAAGCTTGGATTAAACACTATGTTTAAAAAAAAGTGATGCATTGTTTTTGGAGTGACCCTCCAAGTATTAATTGAGAATACACATGATTTATTAAGATTTAATGTAAAATCCGTGCAATTTATAGCAACAGTAAATTTATTTATTTATTTATTTATTTATTTATTTATTTATTTAAATCGTATAAAAAGAAAAGATCCTGTCCAAGGCCCAAATGGCCACATGGCCGACGAGAAGGGTCCTTGGAAGGACAAAGTAAAACAATATAATAACTAGTAAATACAAATAAATAATAAAAAGCTATATAGAAAATAACTAAACAGAATAATCCAAAAGGTTAACGAGGGTTAGTAAGTGTGTTAATCGATAGAAGATAGATTTTAGTGATAATTTCTGATTAGAATTTGTACAATTATAACTTTTAATATCATCTCCTTAATGTTTCATTATCTCTATCTGAAGGTAATCTGTCCAATTTCCAACCTTATTAAGAGTGCGGGAAAGTAATTTGGGATATTATTGAAAATGACTATAAATATAGCTTGAATGACAATAAGACGGGGAAGAGGCTTATATCAACCATTGTAATAATAGAAAATTATTTACTCATGCGAAAATACAGGGTGTTTATAAAATCCATGTACAATTCAAAACACTGTATTAATATCTTCTCTTCTGGTTAAGATTAAAATATCCTCCTAAATGCAGTTTCTGAATGGCAATTTATTAAAGTTTTAGACTTAGAACATCTATAGTAATGTATCAATTTTCCATTTTTTTCACTGGCGTTTTCCTGATTGCTTTATGCCATTAACAGAGGAGAAAGTGGTGCATCATACTTGTCCATATTTGAAATGTTAAAACCGTGTTTACTCTTCAAAACCTGCACAATTTCCATTCTGAAGTATTTAACAGAATTTTTATATTTCCACAGGAACATAAGCTTTATTAATAGTTTAAGGTGCACACGGACTTTATGAAAACTTTGTATATTTTAATGGTGAAAGAATTTCTTGAACGCTATCCAAAGTAGAGACTACCAATTCTGAGAATGGGAATAAGAAAGTTTTTGCTATGCATTCAAGAATTGTCATAAAAAATATCAGATGAAGAGAAATCATTAGTTATGAAAAAGAGTTAATAATACCTAAAATTTAAATTTGTTTCCAATCATCTTTAGCAATAACAACAAAAAGAAGAGAAGGATATTTGGTGATTTACAGATGAAAGCAGTAATAAATTTTCGGGTGCTCATTCTTCTGGATCTGAAAAATCTCTCTTCTCCGAAGATGATGATTCGAAATAGACGATGGTGAGGAAAAGAAGGGGGGAAGGACAAGAGGGTAAAGGATGGGATAGATATGGAGGGGATGGAGGAGTAAAAAGAGATCGTTCGGTTTTGATGAGTTTCTTGCGGCCTGGTCCAAGGGCCACTTTGGACAAAGTGCTCCCGTCCATCTGGTCCCGTCCGGATCAGTCTGTTCTGCGACACAAAGATAAGGGCGAGAGAGTTACGGCCCTCCGAAATGAAGGAGTCGAGACTCTTAGGACAGTCGTTGCGAACCGACAGACAACGCACGACCGCCATTTGTCTTCTAATAGAAATCGGAGAAATGCTATTCGCGCAATAATTTACGTCGTCGACCTGCGAAACGTCCGAGACTCCGACTTCCCTCTTCTTTCAACGGTTCGCAATAACGGGTGTCCATAGACTCTTCTCCGAAATCTATTAATATCATAGAAATGTCGCTCTTTGCTAATGCGTAATAATTTTCTCACTTTTGATCTTCTATCTCCTAAGCTAGGTGAAATGGGTTCCGTCCAAAGGGCTTTACACAGACATCGCCTCGGACGATGTGATTCGGAACGTCGCCATTCATCAGAGCATTCGAACGGCTTTCAGCGACAATATTTTAAAGTTAGGATGTAATGCCGTCGCTGTAAAACGGCTCACACATACATAAAAATCGCAGCCCATAATGAAAGGTGGCTAGAGTTTAAGAGGGAAAATCTTCCTCCAACGATTTTAGTATGGGCTTTATAAGAACACATTAAAGTTTTAGGGCCAACAAACATAATAAAAAAGAGCATTCAACTTGCATGTAATCTATTTTAAACTCTTTAAACAGACTGAGCCTGACTCAATATCGCGTTATTCACTTTTAAAATTAAATTTCCCCTATTTATTACATAATAATAATTTAAAGCAGCTCAAAAGTCCATACCACGTATATTATGATTAACAAATAAAAACAATTGCTTGATAAAGCGCTAAGAAGTATGATATACGTATATTTTATTATTATTCAATGGAAAGTATATCACAAGGTATATACATTACTTTTCAAAGATATTGTAAATCACTAATTTCAAATAAGTTTCCAAATATAAATATTTTTATTTTGCTTATTTTATTATACGAGAAGTTAATAACTCAGATTCTATGACAGCTAGGAAGCTGAAATTTGGAAGAATACATGGATGTGTACACCTGTGCTTAACGTTAAAATTTGATCGAATTCCAATGAATAGTTCCCGAATAGTTGTTTAGCAAAAGCTTTTATAGATCAAAATTTACGAGTGTATTAATACAGGGTTATTCCTAAGTTTGTGAAACATTTTAAAAATTCATAACAAATAATTATCGCCTAGATGTCTGCCTTAACGCCAAAGGTGAAGACAATGAGCATCTGTGAAATATCTTAAGAAAATTTAGTGAGTTTTACTCTATAGCAGTATGTTAAAATTAATTATTTAATGCATAGCTTATTTGCAATGAATTTTTGAAATGCCCACGAACTTATAAATAACTTTGTATGGAATTACCAGGTGTTTCATCTTAATGTACCGATTTTTTATTCATTTTTAACACAATCCACATTACATTGAAGCCTTATTCATTTTACCATTATTCTGGAAGCTTGAAAATTCTCTTGCGGTAGAACTCCGTCCAGTTTGCCCAAAGACAACATTGTTTCCCGAATGTTTTCCATCGTCTCGTGGCCTAACAATAGTGCCTTCAGTGGCCGGGCAATAGTGCAAAAATCCGAAAAGATTTACCAAAGAACGTAAATGGAAAGAAATGACAGAGCAAAAAACGGGTGCGCCTATGACGTCATTTTACGTCATGAAAACAGTGGCGGCCTCACACCGAAACTTGGGATCATTATCAGAAGCTCTCAGTTTTTAATGCTAGAATTGCCATGTTTCGGCATTTTATATAAATAAAATAATAAATTCGAAGGAAAATAAAAATTACTAAAAAATTCTACGGTTAATGTACTATACTTTAAAAATTTTTCATTAGGAATGAGCAACATTTTTTACTGAAATAATTTATTTTTTTTATAAAAGAATATTCAGTAAATATATCATTCATTGAAGCTTATAAATCGAAATTTAAGCATAAACAAATTGCGAAAGTTGGTAAAAATTTCACAATTACTAGTATAATTTTACATAAATTTTCACTTCTACGTAAATAATAGTTTGTGAACAATTTTTTAACTTAAAATTTATAACATTCGTTACGGAGAAAACACAGGATTATCAATTATTATTTTTTTTATATTTTTGAGCATTTTGACAATACGTCCATCCAGAGTCTGTATGACCTGAGGCCGAGGAGTTGGGTCTCTGTATGGACCTGGATGGTCGCAGCAGCCGGGGGCGGGGGGGGGGGGGGTGAAGATCCCGAGTCACTGATGAGTCGCCCACCCAGTGACTAGCCGTGCCTGATGTTGCTTAACTTCACTGAAACACAATTTCAGTGAAAGCCCACCAGGCCACGGCCTCCCCCTCATATATTGTGAATGTTATGCTGTATTATGTTGTACTGAGAATATATTATCAAGAACAGATGAAGGTAGATTTATCGTCTGGTCTTGATATTATATTTAAAAAAAATCCACTGAAAAATTAGGAAAGAATTTCTCTTCGTATAAATTATATACACTTTTTTTTTTTTAATTGACTGTAATCCAATACGTCCATCCAGGACCTGTATGGGCAGAGGCCGACGGGTTGGGTCCCTGGATGGATCTGGATTAACGACTGCTGTAAGATGGTCGCAGCAGCCGCCCCCGTAAAGATCGTATCTCAACTGATGGTCGCCCATCCAGTGACTAGCCGTGCCTGATGTTGTCTTGACTTCCCTGAAGTTGTGTGTTCAGTGGAAGCCCACCAGGTCACGGCCTCCCTAATACTTGATTTTGACTTCATAAACCGGGACCTTCCAGATATTACGTACAAAAGAAAGCCCTCGGCAAAACGGATCTAATATGCTGAAAGCTGAAGTTTACTGTGCGTGGCATTTCAAAGCACATAATTACTTAACAGGGGATAATGTTTTACGTAAAAAATCTAACAATAAAAATAACTCTACAAATTTGCTAAAATATGGAGATGATAATGTATTTTATTAGCATAATTTTATTTTTTTTTTATTTCTATAGAATTATATCCTAAAACTTTTTTCTGAATTCACGTAACTAATTTGTACGTACAAAATTTGTAATGTTGCCAATACCCCGTCCAAGAGAGCCACCATGAAAATGGAAGGAAAGCGCTGCCAGTAACATCAAAGGTTCCGACGCTACTGTCATTTCTTCCAATTTACGTTCTTTGGATTTACTCAGAGGATGTCAGGCAGAAGAACTTCACGTCCCAATTTCTCAATTTTCCTAGTTGTGCAAAGAGCAGAATGAGGGCATATGTTTTCATGCCGCAGACTGATCTTTCCAGGGCGTTTTTCGCGCAATACATGACGGAATTTGTACAGTTACTGGACTTAGCCAGCAATAGTTTGCTCAGTTTGCCTCAGTGGAGACATTTCGCGGGCAACCGCTATGAGGCTGATCTTTGCTGCTCGTGTTTCCATCTTTAAAAATTTGTACTCCTCTCCTAACACTGCTAGCACTCGTGTATATACCTCCATATCCACTAGTTATTTGGTGAAGTACGTGATGGATATCGGATCACGGATATCGGCAGCGGGGATTTTCCCTTTAACAAGAAATTCAATGAAGTTTTATGAAAGCCATTTTTTTTATATTGTGACGAAGCATGTGTGAAATCTGTAGAATCTGATACACTTAGTTTTGCCGTATTCATAGATTCTGATTTATAAAAAATAATTACTCATTAATTTCATTGTGGTCAATGTATTAGCTGGTTCAGTTTATTTTTAAGTTTAAAAACCGATATATAGAAATTTAATACTAGTAATTATTAAATCCGGCGATAGTTTGTACATATAACCGAATCAAATTTTAGGATATTCGGGAGATTTTCTAAATTATTTGAAGGTGTTAAGAATATGGGTTGATTTTATTGGCCCTCAAAATCTAATTTTTAATGGGGATGTCGAGTTAAATTAATTGCTCTTAAAGTAATTTAGATACTGGCACTGCTATTTTTTTTCTATGAAATGCGGGTCTTGTCTATAGATCATTCCAAGTAAATCATCAAATGTCAAGGAAAAACCCTCTGAATAATTCAATTCCTAGAACTGAAGACAAGAACCGTGTTGAGAAGTAATTCTCATTACTCGAAATTAGATGTCTAATAAACCCAAAGAAGCAACTTTTTTTTTTAATACGTGCAGTTCGAAGAAGGAAATCAAAGCAACACTATCATTTAACTTAAAAATAAACAAAGTAAACAAATCCCTTTCCACGTTCCGTTTACATTATAAACATTCCGTTTAGCATGACCAAGTAAAGAAGAAAAAAGTACCAAGGGTCTGATAATGAATAATGCAAACAAACAAAAAAGAAAGAAAGAAACGTTCTTTCAACTAACGCAATGGGAGTGCACTAAAAATGAACCGGGGGAGTTTTAAGAGAACATTTTTAGAGAGGAGAATGGAGTTTGTGTTGATGGGGAAAGAGTGGGGGGTGAGGACTTTGCTAGATTTCTGTGAAACTGAAAAGAAACCCATTCGACGCCGCCATCACCGATGTTCCCCGCGGCCCTCCGGTGTCGTTGCCATTTCACCCTCCGAATCGTAAAAGCCACGACAGAGGTCAGAAGGTGGCGCTCTGCACTGGGGCCTCAGTTTAATTGCGGCTCAAGAACACATTAACGCCTCTTTTCTCGAACCCAAAGCTGTGGGGAGGAATTATCACGGAATAAGACACGGAGATGCAAAAATAAACATCATTCAAAATCGCCAACCGAAGAGCTAAGCTCACTAAGCGGCTTTATGTCTTCGGATCCTCTTAATTCATAGAGAGCCGGTCGCTAATTACAATCGCAAATTATTACACTCTTCCAGTATTAAGGCTTGAATTAACAGGTCTTAACGAACCCAAACAGGAATTCCCATTAGAATTTAAAGAGCATTTCGTTAAAACATCATTCTCCGCTAATACCTCACAATTTTTTGGGGAGTTAACGTTTTAGTGTATGAAGGATTAGAGTATTTTTTATCTCTGCGCTAAATTAGGTAACACTACTTTAATACTAATGAATATCTTGACCTAACTTTACGGAATCAGCACCTGCTCTTCTTGTTGTCTACAATAGTTATAAATAACACACTTTAAAACTGTCTAATTTTTTCGTTATAAAAATTACCAATTCATATGTATTGTAATAAATGCATTTTTATTTTTTACTTTTGGATCTTTGTAAAAAAAAAAATAATTAATCTGACGGAAAAAACGATTGCGTGGAATCGGCAGCAATGCTTGTTTCGTGATTTATCTATTTTTGGAAAAAAACGAAACTCCTCCGAAAGTAATCTGATCAAGACGAAATTTGTTATGTAAATTCCTCTCTACGAAGAATGTAAATGATTAAATTCCTGTGTCCAATAAAAATTTCTGCTAGCCATTGATTCCAGGTAGAGATTCTAGTGCACTGACACAATTAACACCCCTAGCATTCTAATGTGCGATGTTATCTACTAAAATCTAATGCAGTGACACAGCAGGTCTTCCCTGGTGTCATACACATTAACATTCCTGTGATACAAGGCTGATATCCTGCGACCAGAACTATTATTTTTCATGGAATATCTGTAATATGCCATTTACCAAAGGATAATGGAAAGCCTCCTTGCTGTTCAACGCTATATCCTTTGCCAGTCGACCTTGTGCGGAATATGATTGGTCATCGGTTCAACTATCATAGAATATCAGACAACTGGATCGGAACTTACAAGCCTGGCAAAATTATCATCAAAATAACATCAGGGCCTTGTATGAATTCCATGCTGCGCAAAAATGCATCGCGGCCGAAGAAGGTTTAACAACGGCCGGCCAGGTGGCCGAGAGGGCTAGGGCGTAGGCTTTCTAGTTCTCGAATACACCTGGTCGTGGGTTCGAATCCCACTGTGGGCATGGATGTTTGTGTTTGTCTCGGGCTGCGTACAGATATAACTTGTGTAAAAGGCGCAAAATGACCTTAGTAGTCGACGCCAAAAATTCTAATAAACCAACCTACGTACTAAACAGTAAGCCTTTACTATATATCCGTTAAGTATGACGTTCACATTGTAGTAATTTCTTATCTATACATTATAATTTCATTATAAATGCACGCTTCTCTCATGGTGCTTTAATTTATTTTTTATTTATTTATTTATTTTTTATTTTTTTGCAAAAGAGTGAATTACGCATGTTTGATATTATGAAATAAGCCAAATTTCGCTTAGGGACAGTTTCTTAAAATCCAGATTTATTTTCATGATAACTTAATCATTTTAGTTGGCTAAATAAGACATTTGTAAAATGATACTGGGGAAAAAGCCGACAAAATTAAAATGACAATATCTATTTAATGATGTCGATGCTAAAAGACTTAATTTCTAAAAATATGTATTTAAGTTCCAATAAGGCTTTCAATAAAAAAATTATTTCAAACCATGCAACTTCCGTTATTAGATTATTATTATTTAGTTCTACTTTACTATTATTATCATCAATTATTTTCAGAATTGTTTATTAAGGTTAAAAAATGCTCTGCACCTTAGAAAAAGTGAACAATAACACCTGTGTTGCCATCTATCTCTTGTGAACCTAATGAGTAAACACGAAATACTTCGTGCTCACTTTTAGTTTGGATGTTTATATCACTTTCTTTCACGTAAAACGTTAAAATTTCAAAAAAAAACATTATCAAATTATTACTTAAGATGCTTTCGCAATGTTTGCATAAGAGGACAACCATAAATTTTATAAAATATAAAGTATTGTTATCGAATATAAAAATCAGTGGTGAAAAGAAAATAAACAAAAAGGTCAATCAACCGATGAAGTCGGTTTAGCAAACCTTGCGTAAACTGAGCCATATATTGGACATACAACCCATCTATAAATCTTGATTAATAGGAGAGGAAAAAATATCAATATTCCAAATGACATTTTGTCTTTTCACATTTCGGAAGCAAGGCAAATTCGGTCGCAAATTATTCTGGACAGAGTGGCACGAAGCGACAAAATTCCTCGGCGAAGAGTTACGACAGGGCAATTGGCGGCGGCGGGGGCGTTGGCGAGGCAATCAATTCGTCGAAAACAATTAGTCGCCAAAGATTTTCAACGAGAATATTCAGGCTTAATTATTTCCATCGACATTTTGACGTCACTCTGTCAGAATGAAATTTTCAACCGAATGAAAGACAATTTTATAGTCTCCACTCAGAAGAAAGTGCTATGGAAAGAAAAGGTATTGTGTTTTTAAAATGTTTTTTAAGCTAGGGCCACCCTGATTCCTACATTTTGAACAATATATACCATATGAATATATGCTGTTTTAAATGAATCAATACTTGAATAACTCTCAGTCTTTAATATTATTTTTTTGTTGCTTTTGGAACTTTCTTGGATGAAAAATTCACTAACTCAAAGATAAGTTCAGATGTTTCTCAAATAAAGAGTGCTTCAAAAAGACGGGAAGTTTTGATATGAAACTGCAGTTTCAAAATGTCTTGCCTTTTTGAGACACTTTTTATAATTAATCATTTTTAAATAGAATCATTTTCATTATCATGATAGTAAATGCAGTTTTGGAGACATGTATATTTGAATAAACGCCCATATTCTACACATATCGATAATTTCCGTTTAACTTTTAATATAAAGCTACAAACAGCACATCCTTTAAAATGAAACGAAGGTTAAGCAACTGTAGCAGATAAACTCTTGCTTAATGTATAAAATATTACTTAACAAATAAAATATGAACCTTATGATAGAGACAATAACTGGAAAAATTAAAAATTATAATGGCTTTATTTCTGATGGAATAAAGCCGTGTTTTAAAAATTTTATACATTTTTTTGTTAAAGCCGTGTTTCACTTAAGATTAATAAAAAATAAAAAAATAAATAAAATCTTAAAAAAGTGAGAGTTTCAATGTAAAGTCTACAGCCTCCGTCATTATTTTCGTGTGAATGAAGTGGGGTAAATACTAGTAATGGAACTGCTGCTAGCAGGAAAAAAAATATTGATTGAGTTTCAGGCGATTCTCTACACTTTAACTCTGTTAATAATTGAAAAAAAAGGGGTGGAGAAAGGATTGTGGAAAAGGGGTAGGAAGAAAGCGGTCGACATTCTGGGTTTGGAGGTGGCAACGGTTCTTCCGATCTAATAGTTACGACTTCACGCACGACCGATACCAAGTCCACCCTTTTGCCGACCCACCTTTCATTGCACTCACACTTGCTCTCTCTCTCTCTCTCTCTCTCTCTCTCTCTCGGTGATCACAGATGACACTTTCTGATCCACTTGATTGTAGGTTGAAAAACGACAAGAGTCGATCATCGAAGAGGAAGAGGAGGGACAAGAGGGTGACAAAAAATTCTCCATTCGATGAGATCAAAGCACGAAACGTGGAAATTGGAACTCATTCGCTCTCAAGGCCCTTTTCTCGCTTGAGGATCAGATAAATGTCCCATGGGGAATGTCCTTCCTGTTTACTTTATAGCTCCCGAACTATCATTATAGGTTGTCAACCATACTTACTGTTAGAGCTTTCAATCAAGAATGCACGAAATTTGAGGATGATATTTTGACTATGCTAAAATTAAACTAAATTGGCGAATTAACTTTATTCTGTCTCGAAATTCTCTCCTAGACTGATCCCCAAATCTAAACAGACATTCAGAATATTACTTCTATCCTCTTAAAAATTATTGCTTTACAAAATTCGCTAATATATAAGGGAATTTTAAGAAAGTGAGATTTTGGAATACATTTGAATTTGATGTATTCATGTACGGTGTATGTGTGTTCGTTTTATACTCAACAAAACGAAAATTAACATCACAAATAATGCGAGTAAGAAAAATGACATCGAAAATACTAAACCTTTAAATGGTTTAAAATTATGAACAACTGCTTTCCGTTCAGGTCATCTGTAACGATTATAATTTTATCTTTCCTTTAAATAGATTTTGTTCACCGATTTTCCTAATAACGGAATTTAGTTTCAAATATTCTTCTGATGTTAAATTTGTCTTTTACTTTTAAATTACACAGACAAAAGTTACTTGTTATCTAATATTCTACAGACGATAAAAAATCATTATACATTTAACGCTATTTTTGTATCCTGAGGAGCTTATTCATTTGAAATTTAAGTACGTGTTGTGTGCAGACTTGTACTTGGGCCAAAAATAAGAAGTTATGAGAACTGTTCCAGTTATTTAATAGGTCAAACTTTCAGGCAAAATCAGCATTTTATCTACCTACGTCACATTTCTCCTAGTGCAATAGCAATGATGCCTTTTTTTCAAGGATATACTTTCTTTCAAATTTAGTGTTCGGATGTTAACAAGAACAACAAGATAGCCATGCAAATAATAAAAGAATAAAGGGAATGGTAAAACAGACAAAGAAATAGCATTCATATCAGAGGTTGATATAATAATTAATTATTATATCTCATTCAATCAATTGGTGTCTCCTATGGGCAGTTTCTTTGTTTGTAGCAATGAAGGAAAACCCATGATTTGGCAGGGAGCTAAAAACACAAGGCCAACAGCAAACCTAGGCAGGTGCATAATAAGAATTGATGAATGACATTCTTTCGTGTGAAGATATACTTCAAATAACATGTGTGGAACTTGTATACTTGTTTGACTCACATTTGATTAATTAATCCTGGATAGAACACTGATTAGACAAATAAAGAACCGTTCTTACATACTAATTTCAAAGCAGGCGCAGTGATGATGAATTATCGTCGTTAATAATTGGATGAGACACTAGGAGATATTTTTGAAACTGAAATTTATGGCTGTCACTTTGTCATCTAAACGAATAAACAAGGTAGCAGCATCAGAGATATAAGAACGATAATAACATAACGATAACCACGTCTTTATCGTCTTTACATCAGAGAAAAATGCAGGGAAACTGAGCTAATCAAGTAAGGTGTGGTCAGTTTTATATCGTTGAATTATTTGTTATCATCACTTAAACTCAGACACGTTTATCATCACTCTTACGCTTCTGATAAAAATAAAAACGGATGAAAATAGAAAATATTAAAAAGAATATTAAACTGCCTCAGGCGTGGTTTTGAAAGACAAAACCGAATATTTTATTGAATATTGCTATCAGTTCTTTATTCGAACTTTCCAAGAAATATGGACATTTCATTATCATGATAACCCCAAAGGATTGTTCCAAAACCATTGTTGGATACAAATAGAGACTAAATTTACATATATTAAAATTAAACTGACATATACAATGAAGAGTATCTCAAGAAGTTTCCTAGAAATATTAATCCTACATATCTAAAAATAATTCTTGTATGGATGGAAATATGTAAATGAAGATTGCATCAAATCTAACTTCCAGACAAGCGACACTCAGAAACCTTGTTGAATTGAGCAATTCACTGAATACAGTTGCAGTTTGTCTTGAAAGTGAAACAATGCTTCCCCTCCCAAACGTCTATGTTTGAACGACTCTTTTAGAAGAGCAGGAAGATTGGAAGCAATGTGGCTGCTTGTCAGCCGTCAGAGAAACCACTTATCTAGGTGACTTTGTACTGATGTTTTCATGAGAGAGATCTGTATGCAAGAAGATCGATGGTCTGCATCCCCTGCTCAACTCTTCACAAAGAAATGACCGTCTTAGGTGGATCAGCTGCATCAGCCTTGGACCTGTGTTCTCAGGGCCTGTGTTCTCCTCAGTAACGAGTTTATATTCACTCTAAATACTAACTCTCGACAATTTCACATTTGGGGAAAGCCTAAAAATCGAAATCTCCCATCCAGCGGCAGATGTGGACTTATGGCAGGGACGGCATCATGTTCGAATGTGCAGTAGCTGGTCAATGTTACATGTACGAATTCTTAGTGCCCTTATGTTTTCTTGGTCCCCATTTCGTTTTTATAGACGATACTGCCAGTCCACATGGGACTATCCTGGTCGATGAATTTCTCGAAAGTTATTCAGCGGATGGGGTATTCAGTCGGATCTCCAGGCTTGAATCCTAAAAATATGACTGCTAGAACCCTATCAATGCTAAGGGGAGCACTAACTTTCGTTAACACTTATAAATAGCGTGAGGGCTCGCTGTGAGTTCAGCATATGATGAACTTATTTCTTGAGATAATCTTCATTTTGTGTCTGTCAATTTAATTTTGGACACCGATTAACTAACCGAAATCCAGATATGATTAAAAGATTTCAATTATTCACTCTTTAAGAGCAAGCACTGATAAACTAACAGGAAAATAAACCCGGAAATAATCTAATGAAGTTTGTTAAAGGGAAAATTTCTTTAATCAGATTTAATATTTCGATCAAACTGATATGTCACGAATAACTAAACCGATTCCGACTAAAGCAATTCAAGTGAATCGGTCACGATTTAAACAGATTCAAATATCTATTTTCAGCGATTACGCCGAGTTGGGGGACGGTAATAAAAGTGATTTTGATGAGTACACGAAGAGAAAGAGCATGGAGGTCGAAATGTCTATGCTAGCTTTTGAGCCCTCGACCTTTTATTAGTAATGCCTTGCTCTGTAATCATTTTCGTCTACCACATCCAGCAACGACAAGCATCGATTTCGTCATTATACTCCTAAACATTTTGCTCATTATCGTTAGATTTATGCATCCGGAAATTAGTAAGGGAATCGGGGTATTTGCGAAATACGCCAAAAGTAGCAATTATGACAGATGCACGATCGCCGAACCTCCTTTTGACATATCCGATGGCGATCGATAGCGATGAATTGGTTTGTTCCACAGATTTATTTCAGATTTACCTCCCATTTATGCTGCTTTAGATAATTGAGATGAGAGAGTGGTTAATGAACATGATTATTAAGGACAACTTATTCTACAGATTACAGTGTATTAAACTCCTCGGCAGTAGCTACAACGATGAAATCATAATATATTGCTTCTAAAAATATTTCTAACTTCAAAAAATACACTAAACTCCCGTGCTAAGTAAAAGTTATCAACTACTTAAGCGAATTTCTCCCTAATTTTGAACAACGCCCCTCTGCATTCCTTTCTAAAAAATTTTTGAAAATTAAATTTCAAGAAAGATAACGAGATAGAAATCTAAACGCATTAAAATTAACCATTATGAAAATCCAATAAGAGTAATTGCTCGTTCCCGTGTTTGTCGATTCATAAACCAATCGTTTATGACATTCAATTAGCGAAATTACCTGGCAATCACTTAAGAATTAAATTCAAGCTTAATCCCCAACTTCCACAGGGTAATCTAAGAAATTAAATATAAAATGTCTGCTGATTTAACATCTCCTATTAGATTATCTTGATTTATTTTGTCTAGCATTTTTACTGATGCTTCAGTGGCACGATTCAATTACAGGAGGTCAAACATGAAATGGCAAGAATTGCCCGATCATTAACGATTGATTAATTTCGTTAAATGAGCGATCGCAACGTTTCAGAATATATAATTTAGTTATCGTGTAATTGTCCTTCAATGGATCACGTAATCAAATTGAGAACGGAAAAAAAAATTCCTTTGTACAAAATACACTTGCAGCAATTTAATAATCCTAATGCATCTCTTAATACTCAGGATGACTAAAGAGGATGTACGCTATCTTTGCTTTTATTTAATGTTTAAGAACATTCACAAGTGGTTACCGCAATCAAGGATATGCAAATCGTTCAAGAACGAAATGGTTAATCAATAACTTCTATAAATGGATATTTCATGATTACAATACAAAGATAATACATTAAACACTATTTCCTGATTAATTATAGCTTAGTGGATAAACGTTTATTAAAGTTGGTTTCAGCGGCTCATTAATAAATTTGATTTCTTAGGTTGGGTTTAAATTCAGACGAAGATACCATAAGAATTTCCTTAAAAGGAATTTTACAACCACAGCTTTTTTCTAAAGTTATGTGAATGCTTTCCAACATTAAGAATTCGAATACGTAATCAAAATCTCCCTCCCTGATTGACAAACTCCATAGACTTCAGCAAATTATAAAACACCCCAAATTATGATTGAGAAAAATTGCAATGCAATCTAATTTATTGCAGTAGTTTATTTACCCTATCTTTATCTCGTGTTGCATGTTCAGTCTACAAACGAAATCTCTCGTGTTTAATTGTTAATAACGTAACAGAAATAGCAGACTATTCTCAAATATAATACGGACAACCTAATTTTACCATTTCACTTATTCAGGGCAATTCATATACATAGAAAAAAAACAACTTGTCGCTTGACTGGAAGCACCGTCATTTATTGGTATATTTGCTGAATCTGATTGTTTATTGGGCGTGGTCTTATCTGATAAGTTTCATAAATTCCAACCGTAACTGTGTTATTTTATTCAGGATCTATTATAAAGTACTCGTTTCTTAAGATAGCCCCATTCTAAAGCGGCAATTATATTGACTATGTATTTTTAAAATACCTCAATTCTAAAGGAATTTCTAAAGGTCAATGCCCTGGAGTTTCTTGATCGTAAAGTCAAGAACTGTATGGTGGAAATAGCCGCGACTTGGTTTCCACATAAAATAATTATTCCATAAACGGTCATAAAATATTGAGATGAAATATCCAATACTGCATTCGTATATTACAGAATGTAAGAAAAATGATACACGTCATTACTTCAACAGTGTTAATAAATCTGCCTGATTACCTATGATATAGCGTCGACTGCGATTTGAGGTTTAATTTATAATCAATTAACTAGGTTAAATGAAAAAAAATTAAATTGGTATTCCTAAATGAAGGATAAAATTAAGCAAAATGAGCTTTAATGAAAGTATAAAATGAAAGCTTTAAACGATCTTCATTGTTTTGAAGCGCGAAATTTCAGGTTTTTTAACATTTCCAAAGCTTTCTGCTAATATAGGGTCGTGCAGAAACAATTAGACGATTTAAATTTGGTTTCATCACGCCGACATCTTTGTAGTTTTAAAGCCTTTAGTCATCATGCAGCATTGGTCGGAAGAGCATAGAGCTTTTGCTGTGGAAGCGTTCTTCAAAAACAACGATTCCGCTACTGTAAAGCAGCGAGTTTTTCGACGACATTTTGACATTGAAAGGAAAGAAAAGGTTCCGACACGCCAATTCAGATCTAGTGCATCCACTGTCAACAAGAAGCCTTCTGGTTGCCCTCAAACTATGCGACTACCGGAAAATGTTCGCAGAATGGCACAACTTTTCAATGCCCTACCTCCAATGGAGCTCACTGAGTGATGCTATCTCCAAAAAGTGACTCGAAAACGAAATACTTTTTCATATTTTTATAATTGTTTACCTAGTTATTATTTAGTTTTTAATTAAAGTGTTCATTTTCATGTTATTAATCATTAAATTCCCCACGCTGTATAACAAAACTCTTGGACCATAACAGTTAGTGTATTAAGACACATATGCAAAGACATTGCAATATTATTTAACCTTTATCTTTTTATATCAAAACATATCCGTTGGAAGACATCGTTATTTTTTTAAACAGAACCCAAAATACATAGGAATGTCTCTGTAGATAAAAATAAAATGGGGATGAGAAAAAAAAATGAAACTTCAACCATCTTCAAATTTATACCCAGCAATTCGAAACATTTAATTAATTCTCGAAAGTAGCATTTCTTTTGTTAATTTAAGTTATTAATGTGACTTTTTCTACCGTCTAATGAGAGGACAGCATCAAACAAGAAAAAAAAATCGTGACTGAGCCTTTATTTCATTAACCCATCATTAAACAAAAACTTAGCTACATTAGTAGGGACTTAGAAATGATTTATCCTTAATGGTCCGTCACATTTATCATTCGAGATGTCACGAAGGCATCGAGCGAATTAATTGTTAATCTTTGAATTTTAACTGGGAAATATGACCAAACGAAAGAACATGGGGGTTAGAAGAAAAAAAAAAAAAGGAAGGTAGATTTATAGAGCTTCATCGACCGCAACGCCATAGTCTACTTTTCCTCCTTTTTTCACCCTTCTTTTCTCCCATTCTTTCCTTTCTTTTTCCACGTGTCGGAAGCGGAGTTACTTGGTAAGGTGTTATTCATTATTTAAGAGAGTAAAGGATGAGGCTAGGGAGAGAATCTGACGGGAAACAAATGTGATTTCTATGTAGTAATGAGGTCATATCTTTTCTGCGCTATGATTTATGCGTTTGTTGCCGGCACATGCGCAAAGCATGCATAAGCGAGCAATAACACTCGGAGGGACGAGGCTCTCGCTCCCAGTTTTGTAAATCAATTTTTGGTAGGAAATCATTCAAATGCACGACACTCGTTTTGTATTCAAACAGAGGCGACTAATAAATTCACGCCGGTGATTTCATTTATTGGAAAAATTTTCTTCTTTTTTCCCCCCCTCCCACCCCTTTCTCCATGTTCCATAGGAGGGCGATGTTCCATTTCACTCACCTTGGTAATCAGACGAGAACACGAGAATGCATTAAGAATTTTCCTCCAGAAATTCATTTTCAATACCAGTAGGGTTTCAATCACGAAGGGAGCGATAAAATACGCTCACTGGATATAAAAGCCCGGCTCGCTCGAGAAATGTATTCGAATTTATTTTCATTTTTACATATAATTCAATAGATAATCCCTCTTCAGGAATAATCTGTAGGCCCTGATGTCGAACATACATCACATTGATAAGGTGACCGAGGACGACGATATATGAAACAATCGCTGGAAGATCCGCTGGAATAAAAAAACAATTTCCTTTTCGAAAAGCTAAGAACTAAAAACGAGATTGTCTGATCGTGCATTTCCATCTAATTTTAGAACGCCTAAGGAAATTTTTCAGGAAACTTAAGAGCTATGCATTATTTCAAATGCAATCGAAATTGGATAATTTTTTAATTTTATATTTGTTTAAAATTTACCTTCTCAAACAAGTATAAGCATGGCGAGGAAAATCGTTAAACACATATTAATCTCAAACGAATTCGGCATTGAGAAGAATGGAATTCCATAAAATCATTCCAACACTGAAAAACACGTGAAGAGAGGGCTATCTTATAATTTATCCTAATAACTTTTTTATTGTTCATTAGAAACATATTTCATTACATTCGTAGCTATTAGTACAATGTTTTTACATAAGTGTAAGCAAATTAAATATTAAAAGCATGAATTTAAAAATTCGTCCATGACGAGATCTGGTTCTTTATACATTATGTGATCAAATCTTTCCAGATACCTGTACATTTGCAGTGCAACCATCATTTCACGAAAATTAATGCGTTGAACCTTTCTCTTCAATTTTTTTCGTATGTAGTCTACTACACAGGGTGTCCAAAAAGTCTGGTAACATGGCAGATATCTCAAAGGTGCCAAGTAGGCGAGATCTGATGAGTTTGGTTTATTGGAGGGTGGGGAATTCATTGCCGCACTCAAATTTGACTTTGACCCCCAAATTTAAGGTCATCCATTTGCTAACTCGAAAACTATTAAAGATAGAGAAAAATTTCCAATTGCTACCCTGTAGAGCAATTAGTCTAAAAACAATTTTTAATCACACCCTTCCCCTTGAAAGATTTTGAGAAAATGGGCGAGAAAGAGTCACACAAGGAAAGAAAATTCACAACGGTGCGCTTCACTGCAATTCAAATGTGTTAGAAATCTCAGCCAAGCTGGCCAGCTTTGAGATATCTGCCATGTTACTGGACTTTTTGGACACTCCACATATTCGAGTATGAAAATAATATTAAATAATTTCCCTATAAGATCTTATACAAAAATTATCACTCATGGCCAGAAAAAATTGTAATGGGTTCAATTATATCTTACTTAATTAAATTTCCAATTTCAATTGTGAGACTTCGTTAAAAAGAAGAATAAGCAGTCTAACTATTGTATTCGGGCACGTCCAGTTTTTTTTTTTGTTGGACAGATTCCATTTTTTATTTTTACCAGTTAACGATCTTTATTCGCAATGGACAAACTGCTCAAGAATCCCTTAAAAATGAGTACAACTTAATTTTAAAGTGTTCAAGTCTTCTAAATTAAAAGACTACTTCTCAAAACGTAACTTAAATACATCAAACGTGGTTACGTGAATGAGGAGTGTTAATCTTTTGCTAGAATAGTCCGTTCCGCTTAGTCGGGTAGCGACAATTCCACTGAATACTCAAGTGTAAACCGAATTAGACCTGCCAAATGACACTCTTTTCCCATTAAAAATAATGAACGTCTGTAACGGGTGATGTCTGTGCTTTTTGGCGCAGAGTTTTCGCTGAAGAGAACTCAATTTCTTTCGTCGTGCTGATCGCTATAATCGACAATGCTAATCTATAAGTGGATGAAAATATTCAGATACTTTACCTGTAAATTCGAATTTTTTTGTTGATATACAGGGTGATTACAAAAGAACTTCACACTTTTAAAAATTTATTACATCAAAGCTATTCAGAATATAGACACACCACATATGGATTCTTAAAGAAAAACTCCTGAAGTTTATTGTGACACAGTTAAAGATGTTCAATATGCCCCCCTGTAGTCGAATTCGTTCCAATCCCGCATTAACATGTCTCCATCAATCCCACGAATCGCTACCGTAATGCGTTCTTTCAGCTCGTCTAGGTCACGGGAAAGGGGTAGGGTGAAGACCTTGTCCTTTACACACCCCCATAAAAAGAAATCACAAGATGTGAGGTCGGGGCTCCGCGGTGGCCACTTTGCAAGTTCCAGGTCATTGTTTGCTCGACCAATCCACCGCTGTGATTTCTTTTTATGGGGGTGTGTAAAGGACAAGGTCTTCATCCTACCCCTTCCCCGTGACCTAGACGAGCTGAAAGAACGCATTACGGTAGCGATACGTGGGATTGATGGAGACATGTTAATGCGGGTTTGGGACGAATTCGACTACAGGGGGGCATATTGAACATCTTTAACTGTGTCACAATAAACTTGAAGAGTTTTTCTTTCAGAACCTGTATGTGGTGTGTCAGTATTCTGAATAGCTTTGATGTAATAAATTTTTAAAAGTGTGAAGTTCTTTTGTAATCACCCTGTACAAGTTACAAAGGATGAACACAAAAAAGCTGCTACGATATTTTCATTCACTTTCTGATATCTTCAGAAATACGAAAACGTTTTTAGAATCGTCTTCTCTTGCCGTTTTTATGTTGCCATAAAAGGAAGTGATAGAAGATATGCAAATGAGTTTACAGTGTGGTCCAAAATCTGTCAGGGGGGAACAGGAAGGTTAGCCTGTATAAATACAGGGTTGTTGGGCATTCTGTATAAATACTTCTGCTTCTCGTGCAGAAGTGAAGACATATGGAGGTATCGAAGGAGATGGTTAGGTGTTGTTTGCTTTATGACTTCAAAGTGGGCTTGTCAGCAGCAGCATCAAGTTGCCGAATGTGTCTTGCGTTTGGCGATGATGTTGTGAATGAACGCACCGCAAGGCATTGGTTCCAGAAATTCAGATCGGGAGAATTTGCCATTTCTGATGAACCCCGTAGTCTAGTGTGTCTGGTGGACTAGACGCCAAATAGTTCACTACGAGCTGCTATCAACTGGCCAAACCATCATTGGGGACCTGTAACTCCCAGTAGTTGGAACGTGTGCAACAGGAATTGCAGCAGCAGGAGCCACTTCCTTCATGAAAATACCTGGCGACATGTGGCGCTGATGGCCAGGGAAACCATAGAGCGGCTTGATTGGGATACTTTGCGTCATCCACCTTACTCACCAGATCTCTCTCCAACGGATTATCACCTTTTTCATTCTCTGGACAACCATCTTCGCGGAAAATGCTACACCAATGATACAGACCTGCAAAAGGCACTCACAGACTTCTTTGAGTCCAAGACCGGCAAGTTTTACAGCCAGAGGATTGATTAGCTGGAGACACGTTGGCAGAAGGTGCTGGATGCCAATGGAGATTACTTTGGGGATTAGCGATACGCTATTTTTTGTGTACATAATTTTGTTTTCCGGAATTAAAAACGGCAATAACTTTTATGGTTACCTAGTAGTAGTAGTAGTAGTAAAAGTATAGTTTATAATTCGTTCTTGCAAAAGCTAACTCAAAATCTTAAGTTCAAAGTACCAATCGTTCCATGTTAAACACTAACAATAAATAGGGGCCCAAGTTCCAGTTGCAACAAAAAGTTCAGTCCGACAAGCCGGGAATTTACAAATTATTATGCCCAACATATGTGTATTACCTGAGGATGACTAAACGCTCATTCTCACAAAGATATAAAGAGCACGTGGCAGCAATAGAATAGTATAACCTAAAGAAATTTATCTATAAATAAAATGAAGGAAGGTGCAAAAAGGATATGTATATTATTAGTTTATTGTCGACGTGTTTCAGTATTACACCATTATCAAGGAAAGTACTTCACATATATAAAACAAAGTTTAAACTGCTAACTTAATAAGAGTTATTTATAATTAATTGTAGCAATAATAAACGGAATACCGCTGCATCAGCAACTGCCAGTTTTGTGGTCTCTAAACAGTAACCTAATAATAAACTAATAGTATCCGTATCGTTTTTGAACCTTCCTTTATTTATATTTATCCAGCGATACTGGACCAATGGATCTAATGAATTTAATCTAAGTATGGTGACCAGGTCGCTTCCAACACAAATATCAATTCGGCAAAATAGTGGAAATCATGGAACTTGTTAACTGATAAAATTGAAATTATGGAATACATAGAAATCCATATAATCAGGGAATAAAACTAATTAGGATACAAAGCAATGCCGATATGACGCCGCTACTTAGAGGAATCGAAAATAATCTGGACAACACTAAAACACCAAAGCTAACCCTTAACACTGATTCCCCTTTCATTATTTTTATTTATAAGATTATTTTTAAACTGAAGCAGTTCATCAACTTCCTTCCATAAAATAAACTGAAAATGTTGGTAAATTTTAGAAACCTTGGTACATCTTGAAATTGCAATGTTTAATTTTAATATAATTTATCTTTAAACGTGAACTTGCATTAATAACTCGCATTTAAAAATAACGTCTCTTTCAAAGATTCCAATGAGAAAATGAACGTAAAAGGCAAGCCATTAGTACTTTAATAATGACTTTAAATTTCATAATAGATTAATTATTATTTGTTTATCCACTTAATTGTGTGTTTATTTTTATTTCACCACCGCCATCGTTTAGCCTTTGCCTGTTGGGAGGAAGCCAAGGACGTTTCACCTGGCCGTAAAATTTATTACTATTTTTATTAACTTGAGTACTGCAGTATTTCTAAAGACTACTAAAAAACCATAACAATGTAAAAGTATACTTAAGCTAAATTATTCCAAATCGTTTGTGATACTTGAACTGCTGCGGGATGCCATTCTAAATAATAACGAGTTTTCCAAAGCAAAAAATACCTATATTGATTTGCAGACGCATTTAATTGAATGTATATGTGCAGGGGACTCAATTAAATCGTTAAAGTGTCCTTCAAACGGTATAATGAAGCCATTTCGACAAAGTAAATATCTGAACGCAATTTAACGTTAAAAACAGACTGCGCCATCGTCGTTTACTTAAGCGCTTATAGACCTAACTGCTGCCAATTTCGTGTGTCTATAACGAGCGACTCAGTTTAATTTCTTCTATTCCAGTTCTTCTCGCCTGTAAGTGCATAGACTGGTGTTTGTCTTTGACAAGGCGTCTTCAAATATTCATGAGGCGAGAGCAGAGCGGTTGACAGCTTGCGTTCGACTGGCACAATGCCCACTAAAAAGCCGCTCGAGACGCTCTTTCCACTCGTCGTACACGTGGCGCTCGACACCAGTGACTGGATCCACCAGTCGATAAGCTGCGACGGAACTGAAGCAGAAAGACCCACATAATGCATAAAAGAGGACCGGAAAGTGACTTCGGCTATACGCTCAACGCAAATGCTCTGCAAACTAAGTTCATACACCCTCTTGCATCTGTAGTTAAATTTGTTCGTGGATAATGTTCACTTCTGTTGTGCCATTTTAAAGTAATTTAATATTTTTCAAATATACCATTGTTTTGGGGAATTTATAATTCTCAGATTAGAATTCGTTATAAAATTTTATGACCTCAAATTTCTAAATAAACGGCTATTTTATTGTTTTGCATTTTCATCATGGGCCTTCTACATAGTTAAGTACACCAAAGCAATTTTTATTTTTTAATAAATTTAATCTGCCGAATATTGATTGCAGGCTTACTGTCCTCGGTATTATAGTGGAATTAAAATTTTTCTTGGGGAAGAACTTCTTAAATCAATAACCATATTTAGCATCAGAGGTGCCAATTTTTGATTGCTGAAGCAAAGGAATTTTGGATGGATATTTCAGTTTTACGCAGCAAACTGGTTAATCTCTCTGTGTGTATAAAAAACTTAAAAGTCTGTGTATCTGTAAATCGATCACGTATTTTTTAAAGCTTTTGGGCAGTAAAAGTTCAGGGGATACCTCAAAATGTAGATAATTATATGTGGATCTGCTTTTTGGAAATTTCGGATTCTTAAAAAAATTTAAAGTTTTAATTCAATTAAATTAATTGAATGTGAAATATCAATTCATATGAATGATTATTATGCAAACATGGAGCAATTTAAGACTCAAAAATAATGGCAACTCCATACATCAATAGGATCGTGACTTTCGTTTGAAATGTCTGTTCAAAATTTTTATTAGTTTTTTTTTACAGCGAGTGTACAGGGAGTTTCTGAATGGTTTGTACATACAAACTTTCAGAATATGACAATTTGAAGGTGTCCTATAATAGAAAAAGAGTATGACAATTCAAAGAACCGGAGGCCATTTTGAGCTTTTGCCTTGTTATACCTTTGTTATAGCATTTGCCTTTGATAGCATAGAAATAAATCACACAGTTAGCAACTCCTATACGCTATAACATTATTTTTGTTACTCAGGACACATTCGAACAATTATAACTCTAGAAAAAAGCGTTTTCAACCCCATGTTGATATGACATTTTCCGGTTATTTTGGTTCCTGGAACATATTCTGAAAGTTTGTACAGACAATTCTGAAACACCCTGTATACGTATTCTATTATTAAGTATGGCGTAGTAAGTACGTAGGCGGTTTTGTTATTGAAAGTCATTTATTATGATCCACCCTGCAAACAATCGCATATCTTTATTATCCCGTTTATAAAACGGACGTTAACAGTACTTTATTGTAAGAGTTTAAATTAATACGCAATTATTACCTTGTGCCATTCACGTTTACATCTCGTTACTAGCTGAATAGTTTAAAGTTGTCAAGAACTCCAGGTGTTTCCATACTTTTGAGCATTGCATAGCAAATGATAAAATTTCAATTGACCACTTTGGACCTATATTAAGATGTCGTCTTCTTATTTAAGAAACATGAAATATACAGGTGAGGTAAATTCATTAATTTACACCACCAACCAGACTAGACAATTTCAGCTATAAAATATGTCACGTGATAATGCAAATCTTAATTAACTCGGAAAGTTCGTTGAACTGAACAACGCTCACTAGATTGAAAGAATTTTTAATACAATACAGGTACTTAAAATATGTTTGCCATTCATAATATAAAATCTGATGTTTTTTTGTATAAAAATTAATAAAAAAAAAGCCAACGAACAAACCGTTTTGTCAGATGATGCATTTTCGTTTTGAGGGGAGGGAAAGTAAAATTTTGCATTAAAAGAAATACTCCGACTGTTTCTTTCCTTATTATATTACGGCAATAATATAATTTTTAAAAATTATTTGAATTCTCAGAACAAATAAAATACGAGAACCTTATTGAATTTAGTAATGCAGGCTATTAAGGACATTTAAATGCCTATTGATGATATTGCGTTTTAAAGAGAAACACACTGTATAAAATTATTTCAAAATAGAAAACTCGTATATATAGTGTTGCTTTAGAGATCGTTATGTAAAATATTTTAAAAATTATAGAAATTTAAATAAAAATATTTTTATTTTAAATATAATTTAATATAATAATTCTACAAAAGCTGAAGTGGGACAAAGGTATCAATATTAAAAAATTAGTAAATATGTTCCTAAAAAAATCTTTAAAAGCATATGATCTAATATAACTTCTTATATGAATTTCGGATACCCTGCCATAAACTGTGGACCATGAAGAAAACATAATTCCACAAAAAAGCTGACAGAAACCGTGGATTTTTTGTGCAACTTTATTTTCTTCTTGTTGTCTGATATAACTTGCTAGTTTACATGGATAGAGATATTGAATATGAATTACTAAGCTCTAATATACAGAGTTATTATAAAAGATATGGGCACTTTAAACATTTCATAAATAAATATGAAGATGCGCATTATTTGCAGTAGCATAGAGTACAGAAAAGAGTTTTATGACTGCAGTTCAACATCACGTGCAGCCCGTTGCTTCAGCTAAGCAAATGACTGTTATTTCGGCAGAAAAGACTTTTTATGTGCTGGAATTAACGAAAACAAACTCTGTTAGTGTTGTACAGCGGCATTTTAAGTAATGTCTAACAAAAAGATAGTCCATCTACGATTGGACCAAGAAGTTTCAGAAAATTGGTTGTTCTTACAAAGGGGACATTTTTGGGAGACCATGCGTAGAAAGGAACAAGTGGGCCGTGTAACTCAGGGTTCATATAGAACATTTGTAACTTCGTCCTAAACCTAAAAAAAAATCAGGCAAACTTTTTATTTATATCAATAATGCTTTGTTTTATACCAAACATTGAATTATAATATTCCTTTTACAGTAATCCTGTATATTACTCGATCCATGCAGAATTCTACAAGTATAATTTACTACTTTTGATTATTTACTTTATGTGAACCAACTATAGTTTTTGAGAACTCAAAATGATTTTAAATGGGTTTTCCAGTTATATCTGTGTATTCCAATTTAAAACCGACGACGCAATGCGATAACATCTTAGGCACTTTTTTTTTCTTTCTTTTTTCTTTTATTTCCCCTGCTATCTAAAGATATTAAAGGGTTGGGCAAATATTGCTAGAGAGATAGAGAGAGAAAGAACGAGAAAGCCAATACCCATGGAAGGGGCGCCCCGAGGCCCCGGGTTTGATCTCGTCTCCCCGTCGAATGAAGCCTATAGGAGAAAGCCAGCATCGACAGCACCACCCAGCGCATGATCTATATTCGACATCATATTTTTTAAACGCAGGATGGTAATATTAACGTCAAGAATACCCTCCAAAAAGAAAATGGATATTTCGTTTCCCACTGGGACTGCTGAAAGATTTACATCAGGCCAGAAGCGATAAAAAAGAGAGGGATGGAGAAAAGTATTTTCTGACGTTCTTTTCCAGGAGGAAAAAAAAACGCGTCCGCATCAAAAAACGACCACCTCCAAAAAGTTCTTCCAGGAGGGAATTCATTTCGGATAGTAGACAGTCACTGAGGAAGTTTCTACACCGAAATCCTCTTTGCTTATCTCGGCAAATTCTCCTTACACGGAGACACACGCCGGGAAAGAGAGTCGAGGAAATCTTATAGGAAATGTTGCTTCCAGTTCTTAACGGATATGAATTTAATCATTTGCAATACTATGAAGAGATAGAAACAAAAATAATTTAAAATTAGATTATTACAAATTAAATGCTTGTTTAGAGTGAAGAGAAGGAGCAAATTTAATACTTTACAACATCTGCATATTAAAGGAATTTCACTTCATTATGAAATCTCGCTATTTGTAATTATTAATTCAAGATATTTAGAAGGCTAATCACGAGAGATAATTTACATATGAAGCTTATTATTAATTACCATTTTTATATTTCTTTCAATTGCTTTAATTCAACTCGCTGGCAAAACTCCATTGCGTAGCCTACATTCCTTTTAATGACGTGTGCTTAGTATTGGTGCAATGGAATTTCGCCTCTTTTGATAAAATTTCCTAACTGATTATAGTTTCCTCGACATTTAATAATTGAAAATGCATGGAATTATAATTACCGTATGTTTAGCGATTCATGTGCGATTTAATTAATGACGCATCACCAATGTTCAACATTTGCAAATGAACCGAAGCCACCGAACTTGGAATCTGTGTAGAATAGCAAAATTCTTGTAGGTTTTCCTTCAATAAAAGTTTTCTCAGCTCTTTTTCTGATTAAATAAAGCAATTATTATTTAAGCATACAAAAATTTGAATAATTTGAAAAAGACGTCTAACATTTTACAGAGCAATACGAAATTTTACGACCACTGTAGTCTATGTCTTTTGTTTGAAAAAAAAAATGATTTCATCTCAAGAGATTGTGTTCATGGTTGTCTTTGGATCAATATTTCCTTTCCAGTGATGAATATGATGACAGGGTTTATTTTTCTTTTCTCTGACAGCTTTGTTTCCCGTTTTCGAGAGTTAATTACGAACTCATAATGGATGTCAAATGTCATTGTAATTATTCATGCAAAAAAAAAAAAATAGCTTAAAGTGTTAACAAATTACTCAGTCACTGTAGAAGGTTAGACTATAAGAGCGGATAGTTTCGAGGAGTTATATAATCCGTCTTTATATGAAAATGTAATTTAAAAAACATATTATTCTAATATTTTAAAAAAATATATTATTTCAATATTTTAAAAAATATATTATTTTAATATTTTTTCTTCTTGAATCTGGAGGTAATTCATCCTTAGTAAATTTTGTTTAATATTCTAAATTTTTTCCATATTCGAATCGAATTGATAGAATATGCAAGAGTAATCAGGAAATTTTATATAATTTTATTAATCAATAAAATATGATGCATTATTTCTTTAAAAAATAATAATACGATAAATTATTTCTTTATTTTATGTAATTTCTTATAAAGCTCGCTGAAATTTAAAAAAATAGCATCTGAAAGTCTTTTTTGCGAATAGACATTTTTCTGAGAATCGAGATGGATAAATCGTTTAAGAAATGAATGAGTTTATTCCACGAATTCCACATTTAAATATTGACGGTAATATTCATAGAATTAACTTGTATGGCATTCATCTTTCTGATTCAAAGAAATTTCATTTACAGTATTTAAATTTTGTTTATCTTTATTAACATTTCTCCTTCTGCTATTCTATTTCTCAGAAATCCGGTCATTGCGAACTCCTGCATTCGGCATTAATTTTTTTCTCTCTCTCTTTCTTTTCCCGCTTTGTTTCTCCCGGAAAGGGTTCGATAGAATTTTGAATGGCTTTCAATCTCTTCGATTTTCGATTCGAAGATAAAAATCCTTTTTTTCTGTATCGTTTTTCTACATCGATGACTCCTATTGATCTTTTACATCAATGATCTCGTTCGGAATATATGTTTCCTTTTCCTTTCCTTCCAGAAATTTCTGATGTTTGTCGTTAAAGGGAAAAAAGTTTTTCAAGAATCTTAAACTTAGATTCTTTTTAAATATTAAGAAAACCTAAGTATTTGCAGTAAAGAAAGGTTTTCTATTTTATCTAGCAGGTTTTGTCTTTAACCTGAGTTCATCGTAAAATAGGCGTTGTTATTTTCGAATGAGCCCTTTCTTCGTAGAATATCATCTAGCTTCCGTGTTTTAAGCGTAGAAAATTCGTTGCTTTTCATCGAGGAAGAAGGAGATAGTCATCGCATGTAATAAAAACATTAAATCTTGAGCGTGTTCTATGGGGAAATAATTAAGTTATGCGTTTATAAATCTCTTTATTCAACCAATTCCTTGAGTGAATTACACATTTGCATGTAAGCTCCTGGTAGAGCCCGTTTTAAAAGTCCGCCCAATTAAGTAACTGAAACAAAAGGGAGAAGATTAGTGTTCTCATTGGTTGAGCGCTGAATTTTTAAATCCTTCTCGAGCGCATTTCTACCAAGATCCATTTCAGCTTACGAAAGATATGTGTGGCCGAATTCCTTGACAAATATTTTACGCTGCCTAAATCTTTTAATGCAAATGGAAAGTGAAGAAAGCATTTCCTTGCAATGACAGCGGTGAAATCCCAAAGTAAGAGCGCCTCTTAACTGCGCAGCCTACAAACCTCCTTAATCTAAACGTCGCCGTCATTCGTTCACCATCCCGTAATTAAGTTTTCAGGAGAAATGCTGCTGCATTTTAAACCGAGCCGTCATTAGAATTGCTAAACGCAATGTATTATTATATTAATTTTTTCAATCCATCAAGAATCCACCATATCTTTAAAATGACGTCTTCCAGATTATCTTAGTTCTAAAGGATATTCCTAATTTCATCGGTGAACATTACGAAGAGAAGTGTAGCTACTGAATAATGTACATATTTAACTACTGTGCTATTAAATTAAAACGATTAACTCCTAAAATGGTGTTCATAATTCGCGTTATTTAGAATTTTTTGGGGGGGAATATTAAATGTCTTCATTAGAGAGCTGCCTCCAATAAAAACTATAAAGCTAGCACACGTATCCTTCTTATATTTTTGTCATTTGAGCGGTTCGTTTTCTTAACATTCTTCTCAAATAAATTCTTGTATGTCTAATGTACTGCAGGCAAACAAAGTGCAGAAAATCCAGAACACATTTCCCATGTTTGAAGTTTATTTAAAGATTGTGTTCAGGGTATAAAAGCTAAATATTACACATGCTACTGAAGAAAAGCAAATATCCTATTAAATATACAGAGATCTAAAAGCGAAGGCGTTCTTGCTAGAAAAATAAACAACCTTATTTAAAACCTTATTTAAATTTAAATAACAAACCTTCAACAAACCTTATTTAAATTTCCGAATGTTTAAATGGTGTATCTGTAAAACCGAGAATTTTTGATGGCTCTATTTAAAGCAAATGTTTTCTTAAATTTCAATATGTTTAAAAAATATTAATATGCACAAACATGATCGACTTAACTAGATTTCTTAAAGAGGCTTTTTATTAATAAACACGCTAATTCATAAAAATTCCAATAAGTTCAGGTTGAAAATAATCGAGACGAACCCCTTGTTCCATTTGCCTCGCTCTTTCTCTCTCACTCTATTCGTTTGCTCTGTCACTGGCCGTCTGGGCTTCCATAGGATTTCATGCAATTTTTATAATAGCGAGTCATGAAAATTGTATGGCGTGTACGCGGCGGGATCCCCGGAGTGCGGATGACGGGAAGGAGCCTCATCCGTGCAGCCCCACGAGGAAAGCGCGTTGAAGGAAAGAAAGAGAGACGCACACACAAGGGAGGGGAGTGTGATACAAGACGCACGAGCATTTTATACTGCTCGCTTGTGAAGACTGCCACCTGCCTTACTTCTCTCGAGCGCCACGGAAAATGTTGATAGGGTTTCCCCTTTTCGCATTGTTCTCTCTTTCTCTCTCTCTCTCTATCTCTCTCTCTCTCTCTCTTTCGTTTCTTTCATTTCCTAAAGTTCGAGTTCGCTCCTCTTCCTTTGCAGTCGCTTAAACTCCATTATCCGTGATTCTTTAAAAGTTTATCACGTTTGTTCAGCGTGTTTATCTCGCTGATTACAACCGTCTGAATTACTAACTGTACTTTTTCTTTCTAAGTACAAGGGAAAGCGAGCAAAGGTGAAGAGCTAATTCAGTTGTGCAAATAACTGTAATAATAACCACACGGTTTAGCTTTACTTTAGCAATTCGTACATTGAATATTGTAATAGTTTTATTTCAAAAGAAGGCTCATCAAAAACAAGAATATTCCAATATATCATCTCCACTTAACAAAAAACTTACGAAAACACAATTGCTGGAGACAGGTTTAGATTAGTTTTGACATTTACTATTAATTGAGACCTTAAAGGTAGTTAAATGATTCTTTGTTCTGTTTGCTGTGGTGCTTGGCAGTACTAAATTACTGATTAACAAATCCTTGATAGCCGAATGTTGTTAATTGCTGATTAACAAGTCCTTAATTATTCTTGAATTAGTTCTGAAATAGATGCAACGTTATTGACAGATGGGCGATCGAAAACAAACTCTTAAACTGCAGTTTGTTTTAAAAATTGAAGATACTACAAGATCACACGATAAGTGAAACCAAGTTAAACATAAACTTGTATTATCAGCAGTTCGAACATTTTTATGATTAACGTGTTCAAATATGTTAACAAATAACATAATAGTTAAATGAACAATCGTTGCAGTAAACAATGGAATTCCTCATCTTGATCTGAAATTCCAGTCCAAAGCCAACTTATTTTTCTTAGATCTTTCTTCTTCTTATTATTATTATTATTACTAGTGTTAGTATTATTATTGTCTAGAAGTCCACGCTTCCCTTCCGAATTCCCTATCGATTAAACACGTGAACTAATCAATAAAAGCTATTTTTGACATTAGCAAATAAGGAATATGAGATCGCCTGCTTCGCAGAGCCTTTAAATTATGTCAATATTTGGTGCAAGTGTCAAAGCTGCATTTTATTGGTCAGCAAAGCTATTTGAATCATTAACATTAGCGGTACAAGTTTTAAAGAACTGAATTTCATATGAAATGAAATGAAACTTTCAGTTTTTTGAATGTTGACATTTTAATTCCTGAGAAAATTAAAATTCTCTCAGGAGCTGTTGACTCTAGATTTGTTTCTCAAAACCGAGATTTGTGTACAGAATTGAAATAAAGATGTGTGTGTGCTTTTAGTTTGCCGATCTCCTCTTGAAGAAAAGATCTCCGAAAAGTGCGTCATAAAGCTATTGTGGATATTTGTTATTGATCAATATTATATGCAAATTATAATTTGATATTGTAAGAAGATTGGAAATAAATGAAAAAGTGAAAAGCTAAAGGTCGAGCGTTCTCTTTGCTAACTTCACGTGGAGATAATTTTGAGACAGAAAAGCATTTCCTGGAGATCAGAGATAAGGCTATCCTAGGGTGGCATTTATTAAAGTGTGCGTGGTATTAGAGAATAGCGTGTCAGCTCTCGATATTCGTATGAAAGACTCTAACCGAACCAATCCTTCGGATTTTAAAGGAGTCATAAACCAAAGTGATCTTTAAGCAAGAACCAGTTGTTTGCTTCCAATGATAAGCTCGTTTCAATGTCCTCGGCAATATCCTCTTACAGAGGAGTCTCAAATTCACTCTGCGAATCGATTTCACGGAGCACATTCGTCTGGAGACAAGATTGGACACAGTTTCATTCTTTTTAAATGACGTTAAAGAGCTATTCATGGTGATACCCAGCCATGACATGGAGTAGTATTACATAGACAAAGGAGTTTATAAAGATAAAATATAATTTTGTCACATATTGATATTAGATCCTGTTTAGTAAAGATGTTATTATTCTAGAACAACTTTTAATGGGTGATTAACTAGAATGACTTCTAATCGCCTCAACTTAAATATCGTCTGATAGATGAATCTCTGTATAATCCTAGGACAATGAATTATGACTCAGTAATTTTTAATCTCAAAATCTGAGAGGCAAGCCTTATTTGCAGCATCTAGTTACTATTAACCCATGTTACTAATCGGAGGTGATCATTATCATATTGAGGTAGTTTAAAATTCTTTGTGCATATATCAGGTCATTCAAAAAGTTCTTGCGTGTTTTCAGTGATACAGTTGTACTCACAAAATTTGTAAAGAGTACAATTTATTCATCTAAATAATCATCCCCCTCACAGAGTGAATCTTTGGTAGAAATCTTTGGCTATGCGGGTGAAAAAGTCTTTCAACTCTATTTTGAGGGCATGACGATTTCTAAACTCTCCGATGCATATTTGATTATTCTTGCTCTAAACAGATGATACTCTGCGAGAGAACTGTCAGGTTAATACAGAGGATGAGGCAAAGCTTCCCATCCACGCTGCGTAATCTTTGAACGGTTCTGTAAAACTGTGTGCGGTCTTGCATTGTTCTGTAACAGTAGGGAATATTTGCGATTTATAAATACAGGTTGCTGTTGAAAGAGTTTCTGACGAGCCCATAAGAGCCCAAATCTTACACGGTACTGTTCGATCACGGATAGGAGATCCCGGGTTGGCACAGTGCCAAGTGGAGTCTATTTACTATGGAAGGGGAATGGAAATAACGTGTGCGAAATTTCGTGCTTACTACAACGTATTTTTATCTTGTCAATGAAAATTACTATTCACATAAAATTAATTATAATGAAAATCGATTCGAGTTTAAAATAAAAATAATCATTTAAGAAAACAAACTAACCCTTCTGAGACACTTTGATATATAATCCTATTTTCTCAGATCTGCAGAAATGATCAAGGGTTAGACAATACACACATGATGTGATAGTTTGATCTTGCTGTAAGACCTCAATGTGCACTATTCCAACTGCTGTCCAGAAAACAGTCCAGCAACACTTTCTTTGGGTTAGATCCTGCTTTGGGGTCTTTCTAGGAGATTCTTCTGGTGATAACCATTAGTAAGAGTAATAAATATTATTATAGAGGACCCATTTTTCATTGCAAGGAAGAGTAAGTGATCAGGCGTTGAACTTTATTTGCTGCTGACAGGGTACGGAGAACCCTATTATCCATTTTTTTGACATTTCCTGGAATACAAAGATGATTGTGCACAATTCCCTATATCAGAAGTTTCCTGGCTAATTTATGACAGGTTTAGCGTGGAAAGCTTTAATGAGTGCCTTCAGTGCATCTTCATGAAAGGCAGGCGGTCGTTCAAAGTGGGAGTTATCTTCGAGGGACTTTTCTCCATCCAAGAATTTCGAAAACCAAAACTGAGCTTTTCATAATGACAATCTGTCATGCGCTTGACATACATTTCGGCATACCTCAATTGTATTATGACAGAGTTTGAATTCCAAAAGCAATGCTGCTCGATTTTTGACTTCAATAGGCATCATTGTAGACTTTTGAAAGGAATAGGTGTAAGGATGCAATCATTTAGGACGAGCTATTTCTGTTAAGGGATTCAGGTGGTATTCATTCGTCAGTTTTGTAATTGCATATGTGGATATATGTGTATGCAAACTTTTGCTTTGTTCATATGTATGGTTTCATTAAATTTTTATAATTATTGAATTAATTTTGAGATTGAGTTTTAAAGTACATAAAGAATCATATATTATAGAAAAATATATATCAAATTCTATAAAAAACGATTATAACTTCGAGAACTTAAACCCAAGCCTTTCTAGAAGAGTAGATTTTCCCCAACCCTTTTCAATATCTTTCCTTTCCTTTCACCCCTCCTTTGTGAAAACGTGTCTATTCCAAGTGTTCCTTTCCACCTTTTCTTTTTTTGTTCAGCTGAAATTCTTCGTCTGTCTTAATCATCATTAGCGAAGTCTTCGGTTGACTTTGGCAGAAATTCCATCGTCCTCTTTCCTTGGGAATCTCAACAATCAAAGAAAAGAATGCAAGCAATGCTGGATCTTCACTGAGACTTTTCGGTAATGAAAGATGAAAGAAACGAGAAGAATCGAAGAGCGGCGAGCATCCCCTCCCCCACCTCCCACCCCCCACCCCCCCCCCCCATCCCATCCCTTCTTTTCGCCAATTTCATGGAATTGGATTTTTCTCCCCCTTCCTCCTCATTCCCGTTTCTTTTATCAGCGACCCCTGACGGACGGACGGACGGAGCGCCTGTCCACCAATCAGGGTTAATTACGAAGTCAGAAGAGAGAAAGAAGAACGGCGCAAAGACGACAAGCAACCTTCGGAATCGGGCCACTTGTCACCAAAAGTGGCAATTTGGAAAAAAAACTGAAAGATGGAATAAAGAAAGAAAAAAAACAATAAAAACTTTAAATCAAGATCTGAAATGTTAAAAGAAAAAGTTTTTACTTTTTAAAAGATAAAAACGGAAATTAAAGGGCAACAATACATTAATAAAATCGATAAGCAAATGAAAATTCATTAAAAATCACAACTTCATTAAATTATATGAAAAAAAATATAATTCAAATATTTTTATTTAAATAGTTATTGAAAATCAAAGCGAATATCAAATTAAATATTATGTATATTTATCACTTAAATTAATTAGAAAGGCCCAAATCATGTCTTGCATAAATTAGTCTCTAGAATAGGGAGTAAAGTAAACTTTGAGGCTATTTTATTTACTTTAAAGTGTAGAATATAATGATTAAATTAAGAAAGAAATCGCATTAATCGCCTTATCAATAATTAACGAAGACGATTATTGGAGACAATAGAATCAGCTACAGTTAGGAAGAAGATAAAATATCATAAGGATAAAATCTTGATATTTAATATAAAAGGTTGCTCAGCCACAATAAATGAACAACTTGAATCAAATTGATGAGATGGTTAACTAAAATCCATGAGACAACGTCTTCATTTCCCAACAATCTCGACTATATCTGTTCTCATCTCATTATGCTTATGGATGTTTGGTTGGTACTCTTTTTAGGTTTTTGATAGCGTCAAGATCTAGTTCATTTTGCGTCCATTTACTTGATTAATATCTTAATTCACATGATTATTATCATTACTCTTTTCTAGGACAAGCACTAACATCCATGCGTCCGACCGGATTCGACAACTAGAAAGATCACACTCTCAACCACCAGGATATTTGTGTTTAACCTTCAACTGTGTAAAAACTAGTAAAACGTGAAATGATAAAATGATATAGACATGCCAAAACCATCTTATAAACTAACCAGTTGGACTTGATAGAACCGGATGAACTAGATAGTAAAATGTGAACGTAAACACCAAAGACAAAAATCTTCAGCTTTTGAGAATATAAATAAAGTAGTGCAGGAGATATCACTGGTTACTTAATTGCTACCGTTGACAATAGAATCGCTGTTATACTCATTGTACATAAACACAAATCCACATGGCCGTTTCTAGTAAGTATTGACACAGTGATGAAAGATGAAACGAGATGAAGATGCATGTGGCTGTTATCATAATCTTCGAGAAGCTGTGGAGACGATACTCTCTCGTACTGGAATATAGCAAGATTTAGCTAGTGCCGTTGTGCGGCGCGAGATCACCCGTAGAATAATCGCGTGCAAGATAATCCTCCATTTCAGATGGGCAGTTTCCATTTATTCCTGTGTTAATCGGCGATAGACTGTAAACAAATTAGCTCATGGAAAATGAGATGAACCACTTGTGGTTAACAGAGCTTCCAAAACATTTTGCAAATAGCAGCCACAGTTTTATTTACAATCCTCATCCACTATTTTGATTCTATATAGCATGTACATATATATATATATGTTGCATTTACATATATACAGGATGATTCAGAAAGGTAGGTCAAGAACGAAATACCAAGTACAGTTTGTAGCGGGAAACAATATTTTTCCTATAAACATGGGTCCGGAAATGCATCCTTACAGAGATAATGCAACTTGTACGAGGTAGGAATGACATTACAGTAGGTGTTCAAAATGCCGACTCTGAGCCTCGATGCAGGTGTTTAGTCTGCGGACGAGATTCTCGCGAACTCGCGGTGAAGATATCCGGAGAATCACTGACTTCTCCACACGCTGTAACAATTTTAGCTGCAAGGTCATCGGGATTGTCGACTTGTGTGGCGTATACCAACTGCTTGATGTGGCCCCATAAAAAGAAGTCCAGACAATGGAGTTACATGTTTCGTTTCCTCTCTTTTAAAGGACCCTACCATTGCCTAATTTAGGGTCCTTTAAAAGAGAGGAAACGAAACATGTAACTCCATTGTCTGGACTTCTTTCCTAATTTACATGGACCCTACCATTGCCGTCCGGGTAACGCACATCCATTCCTACCTCGTACAAGTTGCATTATCTCTGTAAGGATGCATTTCCGGACCCATGTTTATAGGGAAAATATTGTTCCCCGCTACAAACTGTACATGATATGTCATTCTTGACCTACCTTTCTGAATCACCCTGTATATATTTAGTGTGGTTATGATTACACCAATCATCGATCTGAGAGGAAGGAACATTTTGGTAAATAGTGCCGAACTAAATGGTTTGAGAGATGGGGGCTCTCTTGGGGAACAGAAGAGATCTACAAAACCAAATTCCTGATTAGAAACCATTTTAGGATTAAATAGATGGTAAATGAAATTTCTAAAGCCGTAATTTCGATATATTTAAATTACATACTGATTGATAGAATGCATTTACGTCCACTAAAATGTAGTGAATGTAAAAGTATACATAAAATAATTCCTGCCAAAATTAAATGAACTAATCTAACCGAAAAGTTAGGTACAGCTCGAATCCAAACTTTCCAATTAAAAACAATTAAATATAGCTTATAATCAGAAAATTTCGAACAATCACAAATGGAAATTTCCATCTTGAAGGATGCACAATTAATTATCTTTCAGCCAATTCCATCCATTAGACTGTTTACAATTTTTAGCATTTCCGAAAGAGTTCATCAATGACAAGAGAATGGAGGGAGTACAATCATACATATAACATATCCGTAATAAATTTACTCTATTTGAGACAAATTAACTGGAAGCAATTTGTAACTTTTATTTTTAAGGTCTAGAAATATGTTTTTCTTTATTTTTTTTCTATTTTATTATTGCGCTTTATTTTTAATCTTCAACGCAACAGGGCATATCCCATCACAAATAAAACTCTTATTTGTGACTGATGAAATGGGAAACTGTGTACGTAGCCTCGTAGTGAAGATAGTGTTTACTTAAAGAGCTTCAATGTAGAAGACCTTAAATTATAAGTCGAGTGTGAATGAAATTAGAGGTGCAACTTTGTATCCGTGATGTTGACTTGTAGCCGTGAGTTTCGCAGATAACGGAGCCCGGGAGAGGCGGTGGCGATGGAGGCGACTTCAATCCCTGTGGATGAACTGCCTTTAAAGAGGACAAGACAAAGTCTTAACAATACGAAAAAATACACAGGGTAAAGCACTCTTTAAAGATTTCGGATGCAGAAATGGCGCTAAATAAATTAATGTCAGAAAAATGAAATGGAAAAAGAAAGAACTCAAACATGGACTCATTAAAGGGAAGAGTTTTGTTCATATTTGCATTCCATTCTCGTTCCCGTTTTTTTTCACAGGAGAATGTGAAATGAAGATTAGCTAAGACGATTCATGCTCGATGGAAACATTACTTTCTCCCACTTTTTCTAGGAGACATTCCCTGGGCAAAATTAATTAGATGCATTGACGAGTTAACTTGAATGAAAGCACGTTCAGATTCCTTGAGAAATTATTGTTTCCACTTTCAATACGTGAGGCAAATTCGATGCAGTTCAGAGTAACACACTTCAATTACGTTAAGTGTTTCCGATTTAAATAATATTTACCGAAACAATCAAGCACTTTTTCTTAGGCTTTTATTTTGTCGCTTTCAGCTTTAGAATGTCAAAGCAAAATTATTCATTAGAATAATCATTATTTCTCTCATTAAAATTATATTCTCTGCAATCATGAATTAAATATGCACACCTAATTAAAATAGTTTTAAAGGCAGATTAATTTTTGCTTCGCACTGAAGAAATAGCAAGAACTTTTTTTGATGGCATTATTAATTTATCATTCTCCGCTACAGAGAAAAAAAACAATTAACGGTTCATTAATCTTTTACATAGAATTAATTATTATAAGCTTACGGGTATTTTCTTTTGCGCTTCAACGTGAATTTTATATGTAAAAATTTTTCATTTTTTTATAAAGGTGATGGCCTGTCAGATCAAATTTGTATGAATTAGTTGCCATCTTGTGAAGAATCAATAAAATTTAGATTTAATAAAAATTTTTGGGCTTCCACAAAATGAACAACTGGTGTTGGGGTTACCATCTCAGCATAAAATTTAAGCTAATATTGGAAGATGAATCTCCGCTTCATCTGTCAAAGTGCATTAGCTGATTAGGAATTATCTTCAATGGGCATGTTCATATTTTTTGCATGTTCGATCCCTGATCTTATCAGAAACTAAGAATGCAACACATGTCATGGGTACACTTGAAATAAAGCAAAATCCTGGTTATGCTGAAAGTATTGGGTACGCATGACTAAATGAGCCCTTAGTTTTCAGAAATTTGACAAAACGAAATTAGAGGAAGTGTATAAGAGAAAGTACGAGAGTGGCGCAATTCAGTTTAGGCAGAAAGATGCGGGTCATATCTCTGCGAGAGCATATTTTTAAAATTTTTCTCTTCATCTTTTCTGCAGTAAAAGCGCATAGATTAAGCTTTTGCAAAAAAATTAACCGTCCAAATAAAAAAAGCATTTTTCTAATTCCTTTCAGGCGCAAATAGCATCTAAATGGAATGTAAAATCTCCTATTACTTTCAGACTCGTATTTTCCCGCGACTAGACGATAGCCTCTAATCAAGATTTGACGGCAAAAGACTGCCAGATTGCAAGACAGTCACTCTTTGGGGTTTAACAGAGAAGTCAAATAGTTATTCCGTGAGATTGCCAATTTTGTTATACTGCATTGTGAAGATGAAGATGTCCAAATATCAGAACCGTAATAACAGCATATTAAGAGTGTTAGCCTTGTGCATTTCATTCTCTATGCCCCAGTATTCCGGGCATAATATAAAGCTGGAATACTAGAAAGTAAGTCAGACTTTAAAAACGTTCGGGATGCGTGTTTCGATTCAAGGAAAAATTCTGCAACTTCTTACCCGATTGATGCCAGAAAATACGTAGCTTTCAGCATTTTTATCGTGAATATGATGCAATGGCATGTGATGAAATCTTGCTGTTACAGAGACGTATCCTACAAAACCTGGACCAGAAGATACAGAAAGTTCTGCCTGTGTAAGCCGCGGTAGAGGAGTCACGTCTAGTCGCGAGAGATCAAGGAGACGAGGTCGAAAATAATAGATTTTAGATTCTATTTGCCCCTGAAAAAAAATGGAAAAAATGCTGTATTTTATTTGGACACTTAATGTTGTTCTACGCGCTTTTATTGCACAAAAGGTAAAGGGAAAATTTTAAAGATTATGCTTTCGCAGGAACTTTGAACACGCAGCATTCCCCACTGCGCCACTCAGACCATTAAATGAAGTGACAAATATTACTTTCTCTTATTTATTTCTTCCAATTTTGTTTTGTCAAATTTCTGAAAACTAAGGGCTCCCACAGTCATTATGGGAAAGTATGGACCAATACCTTCAGCTCAGGCAACATTTTGCCTTACCAGTGTACCATCCGAACTGTATCTCACAGTATCACACAAAATTGAATTATATTACTCAACTAAAGCTATTATTGATGCTTTATATTGTAAGAAATTTAAAAATCAGTTGTAACGAATCTGAAGATGTCCGAAAGGACGTAAGTCGACTAATTCAAATGGAATAAAACATGGTATTGTAAAATGGACGTTTTTTGAATAATTAACTACATACAATACAACGTGAGATATAAAATGAATCTATTATTGATGCTTGATTTTTATAAAAGTGATTATCAAAAATACAATCTGTTTAAATTATATTGCCTTTAATAATAAAAAAAATCACACAAATGGACGACAGTGGGACAATACACACGCAACGTAAAAAAAAAAAAAAATAAAAAAAAAATAAGATGTTCGACGTATTTGGGATTTGGTCCTAAAAGCAAATATTCTTTCATTTCCAAAGATAGTATAAAAGTTTTTTGGACTTCGAAAAATTTCTAAAACTCAGCACGATAGACGGACTAGTGTATTCGTTAAGGCGATTCCAAAGGGATTGGAAAAAAGGAATAAGATAAAAGGAGTAAAGGTGAGGATAAGGCCGAGTGTTCCCAAAGGGACCGAGGTCATTCTCAGCCCTAGCTTCTCCACATAGTCGCAATCAATAGGAACGGCGTTTCCAGAAGAATGAGCGACAAAAGAGCGGTTGGCAAAAGTCCCCTCCTTTTCTGCCACACCTCCTCCCCCATTTCGAATGGAATAGACGCTAATCTTTAATTGGATCCTAAGAATGGATCAGTCGTAGTCGTGGTTAGAGCGGACGGGGGTAAGTCACCCTACTGGTGCTCCTTAAGATGGCTGACTTTCATTGCCATAGCGACCGCAAAGGAAGCATCCTTTCTTCGGGCTGCCGTTCTGCCCACACATATAAACACACACACACACACATAGATACACGCACATGGAATTGATTCAGAAGCAATTAGGATAATACGCTATCATTTGCAAGTCATAACGACGGGATCCCGGCAACATATCAAGAACCTCCTCCCTACCTTTTGCGCCCTCCTCCCTCCCTGCCTCCCTACTCCACCTCTATCGTTCCCTTTGCTACTATTAAAATCAAACTAAATACCAAACCCTCAGATAATTATTCCAGAAAACATCCACCGTAATGGCACGATACAGAAATGTAATGATGAAAAATTGGAAGACGCTAAAAATTTTCCATTTCATTCAGTCATCATAAAATTAAGACTCGTCCTCTTTCTCTACTTCATTCCCTCAATAAAATCTTCAAAAGCCTTCTATTGTGACCCTTTAAAATGGTTTAATAGACAAAGTATAACTTTTATTGTCCGGGTGCTAAGATACTTCGATCATTTATTGGGCGAACAGCCCAATTCTAAGTCACTAATACTTTAATGTTACGGCCACTTAAAGGCGGCGAGTGTATATTCCATTCCACTCTCCAGGGATTTAATGTCTTACGGAGGTGATGAAAGACACTTTATCAGATACAGGAAGAATGCCCTTAGGAACACTTCGATATCGCGCTCTAGAATCTCTTGCACATTTCTCATACTCGATTTAATGCTTTAATTAAAATACTCGGCAAGATTATAGCATTTTTATAGTTATTAAAGCTAAGCTATGCAATAAGAATCTACTGTAACAGAATGTGATACCATTTAACAAGGAATTTAGTGGAAAGTAAGTCAACTATAGCTCAAAATAAACGTTACTTCCAGAATACTTTTGTGTTATATAGAAGCTCTTGCTTTTCTATCAACAGTTATTAAGATTTACGTATTTTCCTGGCACAATCGTCCCTCTCCTTTATGCTTATCCGTCATTATCTCAATAATTCTTGCTTTATTCCCCTTTTTTTTTCCTCCTGTTTGTTAAGCTGATAATGCAAAATGGAAAAAAAATCGAAATGACGACTTCATCTAAGCCTTTCCAAGAATTTATCTTCATAAACTAAATATTATAATTTAAAAATTAAAATAAATATTGATATTAATGGGCTATGTATCTTAAAAAGAAAATAACTGTTACTATAGTTTAAAGATAAAACTCCTCAAGGGGAGATAGGAAAACATATCTAGATGTTCCGTATTTGCTTTCAAAAGCCGAGTTTGCCTTCTTTTAGTTTGCCTTTAAAGATATTTTTCTATAGATTCGCTTGGTCTTTGTCATTCTTGAAAGACGACGTATTTTTACCAGAGCATACAATATCTAAAATTAATAAATGCTTTAAAACGGATCCGAGGAATTCTGAATAGCTAAAAAAAAGTAATTTTATGAAACGAATGATAAATATAAAATAAAAAATACGTTTCTTTACTTTTATTCACTGTTTTTCCCATTTCTTCTAGAGAATCCTCATACAGTTTTTATCTTTACTAGCGAATGTAAAAAAAAAAAAAAAGGCATTTTCTCTATGCAAAGCCTGAGAAAGTGCCGCTCAGCCTCAACACACATCATCCTTTGAAACCCTATCTCTTCAGTATAATGTAACAGAGTGGGGAAAAAAATAAATAAATTCTGATGTTGAAAACATTCTTAAATCTCACGAGCAAATAATGAACTTGGACGTCAGAATAAATTTCAAATTGGCTTATTGGTTTGAAAAAGGAAATGGGCAGAGGGAACGCAGAGGTCCATTGCTTTTTTTTCACATCATCGTCCGTGAAGGGTCCATAAAAATGTAAACTGGGGAAGGAAACGAGCCGACCTCGGCTATCAGAAGACATAAGGTCCCCGAGCGAGCGTGCTGAGTCAGAAGGGTCCCCGAACGGGGCAACGGTTGACGGCCGTGGTAAGGAAGGCAAAAGCGGGTGACGGGGGAAAGGAGGGGGAAAACAACCTGGGAAAGGAAAGAAAGTAAAAATAAAGGATGAAGGGAAACTTTAGCCGAACCGACGGACTTAAAAAATTATGGGCGCATATTTTAAAAAGTAGATATGAAAATAGAAATCAAACCGCTTCAATATGGGGGTGAACAACCGGTAGGCAACTATTTTAATTTTTTTAATATTAATATTTTTTAGATGGCGAATTTTAAATTTGTAAAACGCTCAATAACTTTAAGCGCTTATTTCATTATTAAACTCATTAATCTATTGAATGTTAAAAATCACTCCAGTCATTCGCGTGATCGAAGGAATTTTTATGATAGTAGAAATACGTATTGTTTTCTAAGTGTTTGTATATATTATTTTGCAATCTTTAAAATAAATTTCAGTGAATAATTTTTTGTCACTCGAAAATGCTTTTGTCTATAATCATGTTTTGCAAGTTACTAATTGAATATCTGCAGCAAGGATCGCAAACTGATGGCTCTCGGGCCGACACTGCCTCCGAAACATCCGTGCTCGGCCTGTGACCTCAATTTCGTTTTTAAAAATCAACGTCTCTAATTTTGTATGACATTAAACAGAAATAATACTAATCCTCGAATGTTTCATGTCAATTTTCAATGAAAGCACTAAATTGTAAACACATGCAACGAAAAATATTCCTAAAGTTCAGACAAGTAAAAGTGAATACGGCCCACGTCATATGTATATCCAACCTAATGGCCCCTTGTTGCATTTGAGTTCACGCTCTTTGATCTACAGTGCTGTCTGGAAAGTTTTCCCAACTTATTAGAAGTTATGTATTAAAGAAGAATGAGTCGTGGTCACGATCTAACAAGGGAACCCCACATAGCCGTTTTTTGCGCGCAAGCACACCGTAGCAGTGAAGCGCCCCGGAAGTGCGCAGAGTTCAAAAAACATGGCGGAAAGAGGGGAAGCAAATTTGTTAGCGGCGATCGACAAAGAATTGCAGTTAAAGTACTGTTATTAAGCATAAAACCTTAATTTTGCTGTACAATTATTCGTCTCGAAATAATTTATAAAATGAGGTAGGCATCCATGAATACTATTTTTATTTAAAATTATAAAGCACCGCGATACATACCCCCTCACCAACGCAACATATTACTCGACGTTGCACATGAAGCCAGCCCCGTGTTTGATTACCGAATTACTTAATAAAATGAAATAATAAATTAAGGAAATGGTTATTAATTACTCTAGACATTTTTTACTGGAAGGCAATTAGCTAATTGTAATAATCTATTTTTAAAAACGAAGTTTGTTTAGAAATTTGAGAAGCCATTCAATTGCCGTCTGCTGCTGTCTATTTTATCTGAAGTGGATTCGTGCTTATTGCTGTGAGCAGTGGAAGATTGGTTTGGTTTGTTTGGTATTAACGTTCTTTTCAACTGCCATGGTCATTTCAGGACGGCGTTATAGGGGCCGCAAATTTTGCCTCTCAAGGGTTTTTTAACGTGCAGCCGGCAAACGACTACACGGGACCAACGGCTTTACTTCCTTTCCGAAGGAAGTGCGTAATCTCAGGATTTTCCTGATGAAAAATCCTCGTCGTCCTCGGCCGGGGTTGAACCCGCGTCCTCGGGCATCAGAGGCGATCACGCAACCCCTGAGCCATCGAGGTTGATGAGCAGTGGAAGAAAGAAGTTCCGTTAAGCGCATTAATACACCGCTTTAACAATGGAGTCCTTGTATGAATATGTGTGCTCAATTTTTTTCGTTTTCGTGGTTTATTTTGAAAGAAACAAAAATCCGCACTCGCTTATTTTGCAAGCATCTATTGTAGCTTCAATTGAGTAACATATTTCAATTTGGTGGAAATCTATGACATACATGTTCCAGGGATTCCCTTGTAAGTATATCTAGATCAGTGTTTCTTAAACTTTTTGGCTTAAACACCCTTAAAAATTCCAAAGGACTCCCGCGACTCCTCTAATTGGGTTTCTAATATGTTTTATATATACCACCAAATTTTCTGCGACCCCTATTTTAGGAAACATTTTAAGTCTTATATCATCGCGATCCACACGTTATGCTTAGAACGTGGTCGTGGCTCTGATACGTTGTCCGGAAATGGCTGGTGACTGCTGCTGCTACAAAGCTATGGAAATTACTTTGACATATAGTCCACCAGACAAACCATAAGAATCGCTCTTCCTGCAATAGATCATGTGGTCATGACATTGGCTAAATTCATCAGCCAATCAGCTCCTGCCTTAGCCTCGTTGTACATATCTTTTATTTATCGTTCATACTTCCTGCTTAAAGTGTGCTTGGTCAAGCAACATATCAAACAAGAAAGTATAACGATTTTTCTAAAGAAAATTAATTTCGCATTCATTGCAAAAAAGGGCTATTTTAAAGGCCACCAATTTAACAGCAACCTCTGTACGAGGCTAAATTTTACTCCAGCTGCTTTCGTACGTAATGCAGTGATTGTCAGTTCTCGTGATTCGTTGGTTGAGTTTTAGTGGTTAAAATGAATAGTGTCGTAAACGCGTAACACTCCTAGTGCTAGAGGTTGTTCTCCTTTCTGGTGACGGAAGTAGATGGCCTTCCATCTAGGCACAAGGACTTCGCCATTGTTTCGTATCGAATACAACAGCCAACAACTCGTAGAGATATATCACACTTCATCGCAAACAATAAACCGCGGCTAGAATGAACTCGGAATCACGTGTACTATCGTTAATTGAAAAAAGGTTGCATGGTTCGATGAATAAAGCTTCGCTATAATGATGGTGGGGTCCTGATGCGGGTTTAGGCCATGGACCTGTCCTATATGGGTAACGTTACACCCTTATAATGATTTCAGGTTACGGGTTTAATGGGTGCAGGTAGACAACACCCTCAATGATATGTCAGTTCCGGAACAATGTTGCTGACTACGTCTACCCGGTAGATGGCCATAGCCTTCATCTCAGAAGACGGTCTCTTTCACAAAAGTGAGGCAATGCTAAATTTCAAAGGACTCGTTTGTTGTCCGTGTAATTCTAGTATTTAGAGTTGCCACACTTCCAAAGATCGCGCAATCTTCCGATCTTGTGGGATGAAATTGAACTACCTGTGCAGACGTAACAATAACAATCCATCAATATGCAGGAATTGTAGGACACTATCCGCGATAGATGTAAAGATATTGCTGTGAAAGATTCGTATGCCGATGGAGTCCGTGCCATAAACCCATGGAACCCAAGAACTCCTTCGATAACCTTATAGCAGCTAGAAGCGGTCAGCATGGTCTCTTTAGGTGGTGTTGGCCCGCTACATAAAAGTATACCTATGGCCGTATTTACCATCGCGGGTTAAAAATGCGAGTTGGGAAACCCAGATTTAAATCTTAACATGTGACTCTCGTTATCCAATAGAGAAACGTTCAAATACCATTTCTCGTCCTTAAATCTAACCTTAACCTAATTCTCAGATTAAGTCGAGGTAGTGAATATAGCCAGTAAAGTATCAATGCTATGTTTTTGCCTATACATTTTTAATGGGAACTCCAAGAAAAAAAAATCTAAAATGCCAGTCTGCCTATAATAATCAAGGTCAATTTCGTTATCATAACAGCCAATTCGTCTCTTTAGCCAGGTTTCCTTTTTTCCCTCCATTGCAGCAAAGCGGCACGCGAAAATTGTTTAAAGAGGTACTATTTAATTAATTTAAATAGTATTTAAATAATTTGTTTACAATATTTTTAGTAAAAGATATATTATGAAATATGATCAGAGTAATATTAATTTTTTTTGATAAAATTATTTTCGATTGTAATTTATTTCATATGAATTTATTTTTATTTTTATATTCAAAGATTTTCTTGGTAAAAGTTTGTTTAGACATCCTGATAAAGAAATTTCTTCCGCTAACCAAGGCAGGTGAAGGTTGTTCTATTCCGACCACGTGACACGTCATGACATTTATCGGAATTGACCGTGTTCTTCCTAGGATGGTTTTACTACAGCGTTCTACACTTTTTTTTCTTAAATTTTGTCTGCTAAATTTTCCATTCTTAATAAGGCATAAGAATCCTTTACCAGAATGGATTCATCAATAATACTAATTTACCCAAATTTCCAGTAATTATTATAAGTAATAATTTAATTTTATTGTCTCGAGATATTAATTCCTTGAAAGTCTAGCGTGAATCTTATTTTTATCTATGAATTCTTTAACGCTACTTAATATTTATGAACTTCAAATAAAAGGCTCGTATATCAATATGAAGAAGTAGCTGACAACTGAATTATTTAGAGTGTAAATTCCTGTTAGGTTGTTATTTGCTTTAATGCAAATCTTAGTTCAATCCTCGTGTGATGCGAACTTACATGAATGCGGTTTTGTTTACGAGATGATACGAAAAGTTCACTCATTTCCATTTGCGGCCCAGCGAACTTCGTGCTCACCCGAAGACAAGACAAACAGAAAATTGTTCGCATGAATATTTAATTTTGATTCGCGTGAAATGCGTAGAAAATTTCATATAGATTTCTTACATGTCAAACCACAATGCATGAGATTTGTGGAATTTTATTTTTTATTTCCATAAAAATGATTTCCAAAACTTGCTTTGTTAGAATCATTTCGAAATCTTTCATGAAGGATGTTGTGAATAGCAGCGCAAATGTTAAAGTAAATATTATTCACAATTAGCTCCGCTTTCTGACTTACTCTCGCCAGCTATCAAATAAAATTCAATTCACGGATTGACTTAAAATAAAAACAGCTAAATTCGCACAAAACTTCAAAACTTTTGCGTTTGTAGATTGAATTACTTTTTTATGAGGACTTACATTTATTTTGTGTAATTCGCACGAAAATCTACTATCTTTCATTGTTTCTCTAAAATAATTACTGAAATAATAAAATTTTCCAATACACCACGGTGATTCTGGCGAATGTTTTTAATCAAGGTATACGTTAGTCTTGCTATTTTTGCCGCATATTAAATGCAGTGTACGCGCATCCATCCTGTCTTATAAATTCCAACACGTCCATTTCAAATAGTGTCAGTACTAGAAAGACATTTAGTTCGGATTAACATATTTACATAACAAACTACGCATTTGGTCTTTACAGTTCGTTACAATTCTGATACTCATTCTTAACTGCCTGTTGATGTTTACTGGTAGCTTCATTATTCTACAGTTTCATTGTTAGTCAATATTGTTACGTAAGGACTACTCGTTGAGTAGGTTTTCTATGTCCAGTGCAGTTTGAATGTTCAATAATTTTTTCTTTTTCCTCTTTTTAAAAATTTCAAAAAAATCACTTATTTTAATATATCTGTCATATTTTCTTTTATATTAACAAACAGTCGAATCACTTAAGCAATTGCTTAAGCAAATATCAGCGTTAAATAATCAATCGTGAAAATAAGCAATCGCAGACGGCACTAAATGAATGAGGCAATAAATGGCGTATCATCAGCAGACTGGGTGAGTATACGAGTTTACAGTGCATTGTAGGCATTCGAAAAACATTTCGATTGTTGCAATGCAGAAACGCAACAATTTATCAGACCTACAAAAGGGAATGATTGCTTTTCGGGCCAAGGTGGCCGCATTTCAAAAACTACGGAGTTTGTGAACTGTTCGCGTGCTGCTGTGGTAAAAGTATACCGCGCTTGGCAAAACAGCTCAATAGAAAATAAGCGACGTGGAAATCGTGATGCTCCACGAGCCATAGATGTATAGGTATTGGACATTGAAACTGAAACACCTTCGCAAATAGCACTGGTTACCCCCAGGGCTGAATAGAACCTTCTGCTAGGTAATTAATCGTATGCATATCAATGAATCACGTGTCAGAGGTCTTGGTAGTCACTCCAGTAGAAAAGTTCGATAGTAAGCTTCAAATTGTCTGTGCAGAGCGCTATAATGGGAGACATATCCGACTTCAAAAGAGGGCAGATTGTTGGGGCGCGTCTAGCAGGTGCCTTTGTGTCCAAAACTGCCACACTTTGTGATGTCTCACGTGCTACAGTATCCAGGGTGATGTGTGCATATGAACAGGAAGGACGAACCATCACCCTTCCAGGAGGAGCAACTGTAGGGGAAAACGGAAGTTGTCGGAAAGAGACGTCAGGACATTGACCAGGATTGTTGCACGAAAGCGGAAAACCACCGCAGCAGAAATCACCGCAGAAATGAATACACACCTCCAGGAACGTGTACGAAGACAATTCGTCGTTACCTGCATAAATCCAACATCCATGGCAGGGTTGCTATACCGAAGCCTTTCATCAGTAGTACAAATGCCTCCAAGTGGGTTCAGTGGTGCCGGACGCATAAAACCTGAACGTTGGATGACCTCAAACGCGTCATATTCTCGGACGAGTCCAGCTACACTGTCTTCCAAACAACAGGGAGGGTATTCGTCTGGAGGAGCCCTTCTGATGCCTACAACCCAGACTGCTTGGCACCCACAGTCAAACACGGAGGTGGATCAGTAATGGGTGGATCAGTAATGGTTTGGGGTGCAAACTGTGCAGGACCTCTACCGATCCTTCCCAAGACGTGTTACTGCTGTGCTGGCTGCCCACGGTGCCCCAACACCTTATTAAATAAAGATTTTGGATTTCTACCAGGTGTTTCAGTTTCAATGTCCAATACATGTAAAAGGAGAACGGCGGGTGAGGCAGTGCGTTCGGGTGAATCGACGTGCTACAGTGGAACAATTTAATGCCCAAATGAACGACAGTTCAGCAAACGTTGCTGCGTATGGGGCTTCGCAGCAGACGGATGGTAACGGCACCTATGCTAAAGACTGTACATCGGCGGAAGAGGCCGGAATTTGCACGGCAATACCGACACTGGACATGGACTGATTGGCACAAGGTTGTCTTCTAAGGTGAATCACGTTTTTTGCTTCATCAGACGGATGGACGGTGGCGCATACGGCGAGAAATGTCAGAAAACAAACAACCTTCGAACATTTGTGGACGGCAACAAGCTGGCATAAGCGGCGTTATGGTCTGGGGATTCTCTTGGCATTCTATGCATGCGCTTATCATTGTGGATGGCAATATGAATCGGCTTAAGTACGTATCGATTTGCTGTCAATATACATAGACATTGTTTTTCCTTGAAAAAAGATTGTGCTTCCTGGGCATCATGGCATCTTCAGCCGATAATGTAATTGTACATGAACAGTTAGAAGAGCACGAGGAAGATAATGGATAAGAGAGTGCAAATATTTAGTTTGGTAGCAGAAAAAAGTCCTCTTTACTTTTTTGAACCCAATATATTGATTTAATTTCTGTGTGGCATTTATTTTTTTTCTGCTCTAGTTATGCTTCACTGTATTTCCCTGGCCCTAAAATTCCCCGGACTTAAAACCAATCGAGCATGTATGTGACCACCTCGATCGGGTTATTCGCTCCATCTCGCACCCTCCAACAGCTGTCAACTGACCTGCAGATAACATAGCTTAATATCCCTGCGCACACTTTTCATCACCTCATTTAGTCTCTCTCAGCCCGTCTAGCCGCTGTCTCAGATGGCTGAGAAGGCGAAAGCATAGTCTTGCCTGTGTCATATGGTATTTCTGAAAGCTAGTGTAAAGAAACGTTGGAGCGATTCTGAAAGGACGTCATTTTCACATCTGACGACAAGACGTGATAGAGAATTGGTTCACGCAACCGTTGGAAACTTCCAAAGTGTACACCTGTCCGAACGCAATCCTTATCTTAAAATAGAAATATAAAAAAATATAATTATAAAAAAACACATTAAGATGCGTTTCTCTTTAAGGTTTTATTGATAGCTCGTGAGTGCTCGCCAAAAGTAAACAAGTTTCCATTTCAGGAAATTAGAACGAATTATTTTACGAATCAATAAAACTAATAAATGAAGTGCATAATATGTTTTTTATTTTCTGTAGATTTTCATAAAGTGTTTTCACTTGAGTACATTTATACTTTTTAAATCCAGCCAAAATACCAATTTAAAAAAACAGCCCATTAAGCAAATATAAAGCCAACTACAAGAGATTTCAAACTTGATTCAAATATCACAATTAAATACAGAAGGTGATGAATAGTTAAAAAAAATACAACAACAACTATACACAAAGTTTGGCGTGCAAACTTGTAGAACTAAAACTAGCTGTAAAGCTGTAACTGAAAGTTATTGTTACTTAGAAGCAGAAATCCCAAAGAATTTTAATAGAGTTCGGGGTTATTAAAGATTTTTTCGGTTTCATTTCGCTTATTGGGTACTAAATTTCAATTAACATTCAGGATTAAAAATTTTTCAGGATTTTATGGGATTTTAACTCATGAAGCACGTGCCTACCAGATCATAAATTATGAAAAATCTTAAAAGTTTCTATCCATAATGCTACAAAATCAAACTGAGCACCATCTGTTGACAAAATTAATTAGTGTTCGCTTTCCCATAAAATAAATTGAGAACGTAGCAAGAGAAAATGTGTTCTCAAATCATTTTATTTCTTTGTAATTAAAAGAGAATGATATTTAAGGCTTATGGCAATTTAAGCCATAAATAGAATTATATTAAAGATTAATTAAAAAGGTATTTTGAAGAAAAAAAGCTTTTCTAAACAATGTTTTCATGGGGATAATTTCCGTAGTTCCAAACCTTAACTAACACAAGAAGCCACGCAAAGCTTAGAAAAACAGAGCCAAAGAAAATGGGCAAATCTCCCAAACACATTAATTTTCAAACAGTTATATTCATCTTAGATTGAAAAAGATCGAGATATTCTATATAGTTACAAACCCCATTAGTGTAAGAATAAAAAAAAATGACTGATATAATCATTAAATATGAATGTGAATGATTTATGCTAATTATACATTCTTTCCCATGGGTCCAGGGTTCTGAAAACACACGCTGCTTGATAGGACGGCGTGATCGGTTAAGTATTTATTTTATTTTTGCAGTCATTCGACATTTGCTTATTATTTTTTTCTCCGTTATTAATTCTCCTTTCCAGTGAGGGAGAGTAGCTCATTTTTCACTGATGATTGAAGCAGAGACTCCGGGCGACAAGAAGTCCGTGTTGGAAGCCAAAGCCTCCCGTCGCGCACCCGTTGTTACTGGGGGAGAGAGAGAAAAGGAGGGGGGGAGGAGGTTTGCTGTTGAAACGAGACTCGTGGCGTGGGAGGCGGTTTCGCTCCCGAACAACCTCCCTCACCATTAATCATTATCCTCAGAGCAGAAAGTCACGAGCAAACGAAACCATTAGGATGATTTCAAAAATACACTCCCTACCCTTTCTCCTACCCTTTACTCGCGCTCTTTCGCTCTATCCATTTATCTATTTTTTTGTATTCGATATTTACGACAGAACAAGTTTTATTTATGATTTTTCTAGATTTTTCTTTCTCGTGATTAACCTTCGCGACAGATAGAGAAAATTCAATATTTCATTCTAAAAGACTTAAATAGTGTACGCCATAATTTGACAGGAAAATACTTTATGTAGAATTAATCGTTTATTTCGGCGTTATGTATTATTCAATAAAGCTATGTTAGTTACAAATCTCTGAAAATTACAAACATCACTTTTTAAAAATATCGTATGAAATTGTCATTGGTTTTTTCCTTATTTTAGTTTGTTCTTTTATGCACACGTTTCGCAATGTAAATTTTTTTTTTCCTGCACAAGAAAAAAATTTAATATGCGTTTATTAACTGCCACATCGGCGCCGAATCTTATATGCTAATGTTGTGTCGCGGCCGTCATCACCAGTTGAACAAGTCACGCAAATTACTGTCGCAGCTAAAATTTACGATTCTTATTTTTATTAGCTATTCGGCTAAACCAACACTACAGACAAAGCTAACAAGAATACGTCGTTATTTTGATTAGTTAGCAGCTCCTTCGTAATTTGAATGCTAAAAGTTAATTTTTTTATTATTATGAAAGCTCAGCTCTATGACTTTTATGGCTTGCAATTGTTATTTAAAAGTGATTATGAAATAATATTAACCAAGTAATAATAATAATTCATTTAGTTTAGATTACGAGCAAGACAATTACAGAATTTATTTATACTCAATATTTAAATGCATTCGCATATGTGATTTGGTCGCATGAAAATGAAAAGTAAAAATAAATAAATAAAAAAACCGGCTTTTTAGTTTGAATTCCCCGGTAATATAACTGTCAATCAACGTTAAGTTTCCTGTTAGCCGTCATAAGCTGTCACTGACGGTTGTTTTCTCGTGTTAACACTTGGGTATCAGAGAAAAGCTGTCACCATCATGTTTTATTGTCGTAAATGCATCGCGGGATATTCGTCATACGACAGGTTATTTTCAAAACCACTATGTTTTTTTCTTTTTTTATCTTCCCATCATTTCATGATAGATCTTTTGTTGGATTCTTACAACGCGTCAAATTTTATGCCTGAAAGGAAGGAAACTGGACGTGTCCAATTAAAGTTCATGTATATGTAATAAGAGAAAAAGATATTTAGCTGATCACACCAAAATTGATAAACGTGAATATTGTTTCAAAGA